>OX438942.1:11789188-13020438 GCA_949316185.1 Pyrausta nigrata
AACGCCTGGAACATTGTTCAGCGTGATGAGCGTTTTTCATTGACTTAAACAAATTGAAGGTCTGGAGCAACTGATATGGAAAAATAGCAGGTTAGCTAAATTACTTTATAGCTGGATGGCGACGCGAGTATAAAACATTTTGTATCATCAAGTCCACGCGGACGAAGTCGCGGGAAACAGGTGGTAATAAATAAAACTTGTTTTTGCAAATACATAAACTACGGAGAATCGTTGAGCATACATGGGGGTTATTCAAGTCTATCTAGGCACCCGGAGCACGGTCGCGCGCCCTACTTGAGCCGCGTAGGCATGTTCGACCCGGCGGTGCTGGAGGCGCGGCTCACCTTCGAGGCGCGGGGCTTGCCGCTCGCCTACCCGAGCGAGGAGCCCGCGCCACCCATCGACCACATCAGGCGCCGGCTGTCACAGCTGGTTGAAAAGTAGTTTACATAATATCTTGATCGTGAACACACCCACCGGATCTACAACATTATACTAAATGCAGAAAGACTTCAATCTTGAGCTAGTTTTGAGACGCTTTTTAGAAAAAATATGAGAAGAATTAGTATTCTGTATGTGGGCTTATGTATTGTGCAAATACTTTAGTACCTACTTATATTTGATATGGAAATTATATTTTTGTAACATAACAAAACTTTCATACATTTGAGGAAGAAAAAATTATTTCTACTAATTTTGTAGTTTTGTACCAACAATGTACCAAAAATTTGCAGTGATGATGTTAAAATTATTAAATTTATGAACACAAATTGATGTAACAAGTTTTTGATGTGCATTTAATTAAATTCCTTTTTTGCAAAACATATCTCCAAACTACGAAAATCGTAATGCACACATGGTGGCTATTCGGGTGTAACTACCTAGTCACTCGGAGCACCGTCGCGCGCCCTGCCTGAGCAGCCTAGGCATGTTCGACCCGGCGGTGCTGGAGGCGCGGGGCTCGCCGCTTGCCTCCCCGCACGAGGCGCCCGCCCCGGCCATCAACCACATCAGGCGCAGGCTGTCTCAGCTTGTTGAAAAGTGACTTTTATCGTCAATGCGAACGTCACCTACAACATTTGACTAAAATACGAAAATACCTAAATAGCAAAAAGTATGGCAAGAATGAGTATTGTGTATATGCGCCCGGGCTTATTTAATGTGCAAGTACTTAATATATTTTATATGGAAATCATATTTTTGTACATTAAACCATTTTTGTTACATATTTGGGAAAAGAATACAATATTTTATTCGTTTATCTACTTTTGATTTTCAATATTTTATTCGTTTATTTTGTAAAACAATGTATATATTTACAGAGCTATATTTTAATTGATGTTAAAATTATTAAATTAATGAACATTTATAGAGGTGATAGGCAAATTTTTTGAAGTTCATTTAAAATTATATATAGCTCTTTTTTGCAAATACATAAACTACGGAGAATCGTTGAGCATACATGGGGGTTATTCAGGTCTATCTAGGTACCTGGAGCACCGTCGCGCGCCCTGCCTGAGCAGCCTGGGCATATTCGACCGGTGGCGACTAAGACACGCGGGGCTCACCGATCGCCTCCCTGAACGAGGCGCCCGCGCCGCCCATCGACCACATCAGGCGCCGGCTGTCACAGCTGGTTGAAAAGTTACTTTTATCGTGAATACGAACCCATCCGCCACAGTCACTGCAGTAGTTTTCCTGAGAGGCGAAAAGTCTAAATGTTGAGCAAGTTTTAAGACAGTTATTAAGAAAAATATGGCAAGAATGTGTATTTTGTGTGTGCGGCCTGGCTGATTTAATGTGCAAATAAGTATACCTATCTTAATATGGAAATTATTACGTATAAAAATTACGTATTTTTGTGCATAATATCTTTGTCAGACATTTGAGAGAAAGAAAACATATAATATACCTACATGCCTTCTTGATGTATGGTTATAAATCATTTTTAGAGTTCCTTAGTCCGACAAGGAACCCTTATAAGATCGTTCAGTCCGTCCGTCCGTCCGTCCTAGTCTGGCACAGCAGAATATCTTCTACGTTTATGGACTGATTTGCATGTTACTTGGTTCAAGGATACTTCACATATAGATCTCATTTTTTAAAATTCAAAAAATTACACGGTGCCGTGCCCCCCCCCCCCCCCCCTGTAATTTCTAAAGTCTTGGACATATAAACTTCAAATCACTCACGTAAAAAAACAGGCGCGGAAACTCTTATTTAAAATTGTTTCAGGTATCCTGTGATGAATACTTTTGTAATTATAAATAAAATAAAAATATATACTTTTTTTTGCCCATACTGTCTAATGTTTTAAGTTATTGGTACGGAACCCTTCGCGTGCGAGTCCGTTTCGCACTTGGCAGGTTTTAGTACCTATTATTTTTGAAAAAAATCTAAAATATTTGCATTGTAATAATTTATTTCATATAAAAATTTTAAATTGATGTGCACACATTGATAAGTGACAAGTTTTTTGATGTGCATTTTAAAATGTTATAACTTTTTTTGCAAATAAACATCTCAAAACAACGAAAAACTGTAGAGCATACAAGGTGGTTATTTGGGTCTAGTAAGGCACCCAGAATGTATGATTTTTTATTGATTTTAGGGTTCCGTTCCAATTTTTATTAATTTCGCAAGGAAATCAAAACCTATGGAGTACATCCTAAAACCTAAAATCATGAAAGGCATGAAGGAAATAATTTGTGGTTCCATCACAAGTTATTTTTGCAAAAGTTTGTACAGAATCCTTTTATGTGCGAGTCTGACTACGCACAATATTTTGCCTATGACATTTTGTGCACATACGACAATTGACCGGTGTGATTAGTTGAGCGGCAGCTCAGCGAAATCACATATCATGAAACCTGAAACAAAATTTTTGGGCACTCGTGTAATAAAGTCATAATAGCACAATTCAGATGTAGTTCCTTATCACATTCACCTGTCGACAATATGAACCTTGCTCATCGCTGTTATCGTCGAATGATGTCGTAAATAGTGTTGTTAATCTACTGTAGTCTACGAAATGGCTAGGTAGTCTACCGGTAGACTACGTTAAGATACGTAGGAATCAATAAATTAATTGTATAAATAAATTTCAAGAAAATCGCTATACATTCGTAATAAAGAGAAAATAAATAAATGGATTTAACAAAATAACCATTATTATTTATTTGCACTAAAACAATAGATTCATAATGAAAATAAAAGAAAGATTTTTCGATCAATGATCTGATACACAATGTAAAAATCAATGAAAATTAACTCTATTGTAAAAGGGATTGAAACTTGGTGGTATATCGACCGGGTTACCTAGTACCTACGCCATGACTGCCTCGTTGATCTAATGGTTAGCACGCTGGGTACTATCCACGAGGTCCCAGGTTCGAATCCCGGGTCGGGCCGAGAGTGTTTGGGTTTTTCTGTCTTGAAATTACTCAGACACAGCTCCGGAGTCAGGAAGTTGGTCGTGATAACACCCGTGCCTCGGAAAGCACGTTAAGCCGTTGGTCCTGCGCCTGATCTCTCTACGGTCATGTCGGACTGCCGTCTCACCGAATTATGAGAGTGAAGGAACAGAGAGTGCACCTGTGTATTGCGCACACGCTGCACTATAATATGTCCCGCGCAGTTGGCTATTCTCTGTTGAGATAGGCCGCCGTAGTCGAAATCGGCTAGGAGGACATCATCATCATCATCATCACCTACGCCATCTCGAATACCAATCGATCGAACATCAAATGATCGAACACTGTTCGTTCATCGATAAATTAACCATTCGATGTAGTGCGCTTGCGATATAATAACAATTGTTATTTTGAGCGTACGGTCATTAGTAAATTCAATATTTTGAACGTTCGATGTTTTGACTTTTCGACGTAAAGGGTTCGATCATTTGATGTTAGATGAATTGGTATTCCAGATAGCAGCCCACCGCCATTTTGATTTGTTTCGAAATCACGGCGCACGATAAAAGTAATATGAATGATGTATGGTTAGAGGATGCATAGATGAACAAAAAATTTCAAGTAACATGGTACCCAAAAGGGTCGCTATACCGAGATATTTGAAGGTAAAGATCGACATATTTTATTTGAAACCAACGTAGATTTCAAATCTCCAGTCTTAAAAAGTAGTCTATCATAATCTAGTGTAGTCTACCGGTAGACTACCTAAAGCCTTAGTAGGCTACGGTCAATTTACAACTCTAGTCGTAAAACAAAAGATAAATATTACAAACAACTAACTACTTCAGATGTAAATGTTTAAATTTGAAGATTAAAGCTACATTTCATCATTACATTAATTCTACAGCAAAGATGATAAGTTCAGTAGTGGTAAAAACATAAAACATTTAAAACAATATTATCATGGTGTCAAGAAGCAATAGTGAATCTAAATCAGACTTTGAAGTGGTTTTAAATAATGAATTGGGACAGTTTGGAAAATTTCAAGTTATTAACCTGCTTTATCTGTGCATTCCGGCGGCGGTGTCTGCATTTATGGCCGGAGAGTACATATTTTCCGCAGCAAGACTCCCACACAGGTGTGCCATACCAGAGTGTGATGGACCGAATCCAGAATACGCCCCTTATTGGATTACCAGTGCTATACCTATAACGTCATCTGGGTTCGACGACTGTAGCCGATACGGAAACGTTACTGGCCAAGAAAATTTAGACAACCATGAATTCTGCCCGGTAGCGTTATTCAACAGAAGCAATGTAATAGAATGTGAGACATTCATTTATGAGAGAACAAATTCAGTAGTTTATGATTTCAATTTAGAATGTAATGAATGGTTAAGGGCTTTGTCGGGGACGCTCAATAGCATGGGCGCAATGATCGCCCTACCTCTAGCTGGATTTATCTCGGACCACTTCGGTCGACGAGCTTCCATTATATTTTTCTCGTTCAATATAGCGTTGGTCGGAGTGGTTCGGTCTTTCTCTGTAAACTATGCGATGTATGCAGCGCTTCAGTTTATGCATACCGCTATAGGTGGCGGAGCATTCAGCGCTTCTTACATATTAGCCACGGAACTAGTTGGCCCTAAATTCCGTGTAATAACAAGTGCTACGATGTCATCATTGTTTGCTCTTGGACAAGTTTTATTGGGTGTTCTAGCGCTACTCATACATGAATGGAGGCATCTTAGCTTAGTTTTATTTACGCCTATTTTTCTCATAGTATCGTACAGGTGGCTCGTAACTGAAAGTCCTCGTTGGTTACTCAGTAAAGGTAAAAAAGAACAGGCTAGAATTACTTTAGAACATGTTGCTCGACAAAATCGAAAAATAATATCTGATGCAGCCATGGAATATCTTTTGACCGCCATCCCGAATCAAATTGAGGCAACAAAAAATACGAAACATGAAAAAGAAAATCTTTTCTTGCGAGTTATAAAATCTAAAGTAATGTTACGTAGATGCTGTACAACACCAATTATGTGGATCACGACGACGTTTATTTATTACGGCTTATCTATAAATTCTGTCAGTCTATCAGGCAATATGTACTTGAATTATATAGCAACAGCCGCTATAGAGATACCGGGTTTTTGGACAGCTGTTTTAGTTTTAGATAAAATAGGCAGAAGAACAACTTTGTTTTTGGGATACATGCTCTGCGGTCTCTGCTGTGTAGGGTTTGCTTTTACTCCAAAAAGTTTGACCGGTTTGTCTCTATTTTTGTTTTTAACCGGTAAATATTTTATTGGATTGGTTATGACTTCGTTATATTTGTATACAGCCGAGTTGTATCCAACGAGACATCGACACTCGTTTCTAGGATTTTCTTCGATGTTAGGGCGCATTGGTTCAGTAGTTTCTCCGCTGACGCCGCCGCTGATGGTGTATTGGAGTGGGATTCCGTCCATGATGTTTGGTGGAATGGCAATCATTTCTGGACTTCTAACACTCACGCAACCTGAAACGCAAGGGTTGAAAGTGCCCGACACATTTGAGGAAGCCGAACAACTTGGAAAACGTAACGCCAATAATGGTTAACTAGTGTATAAAATATCTACCTTACGTTTTACAGAACATAGGCATTTTTATGGTTTCAATTTCTAATTTTTATCAAAGAATTAAACAAAATAATTAAACATGGCTGTGAATAAATATAAGCTTAGTTGTACAATCCATTAGTGTAAGATAATACATTTTTGGTTCCAAATAAAATATAGCAAGAAAATTTACTTTCATTCTTACTTTCCCATCAGTAACTATTTGAAACGATGCAATGTGGGTAAGTATTGTATCTCCTTAGGTATTTTACTTACAAACTCTTATTTACTTTTTACTTTTAAAAACTTATTTGATTTAGGATAATATGCCCCTTAGGATCGTCAATAATGAAAAAAGGTGGCTGAAAATTTACACGTTCACCAAAAAATATACTTAATAATACATAACTATATAAATAAGGTAGGCACAACCTTACACATTTTAAGAGATGCAATTTTTTGATTATTATAAGATTTTTGACTCCTAACGCCATCTCTTCACCGATAAAAATAATACAACGACTGAAAACTCTCTGCTTTTCAATTTTCATATCTTATCTAGGGCTACTGTACGTAGTCTTGGAAAATGGCGCTGATAGATGGCGCCAGCAGCGGAAAAAGCGCTGAAACTTTCCCTACTGCAATTTCCTTCAAAACTTATAGATGGAGCTGGGTTTCGGCGTAGATGCTAGGTAAATCCTACTTTATTGTAAAAAACGTTTTATTAAAAACTTAGATAGAGCTGCTGTTTTAATAGAAATAATATTATCATTTCAAAAAATTACACTGTCGTACGTCTATTACTCTATGACTTTTGCTATGACAAAAAATCTTCTCTGTCATTCCACAAAATATTTACAAAAATAACTTTATCTTGATTTGTATTAGAAATAATTTGTTGTTATGCCTTGTGGGAAACGGCCGCTCGTTAAAAAGTGGGACAAGCCTCGAAACATACGGGTCATAACTCCGTCGCGCTACGAACAGAATGAGGCCTCCGTGAAGGTGCATTGGAGGAAAGTCGTTCGGGACTTGGAGCTTTCTTACAAGGATGAAAAGGTAATACATAAAAAATACAAAAAAAAATTAAATATGGAAATGGAAATGTAATGGTGTGCCATGAAAAGTTTTCCTAAGTGCAAGTTCACTGCACTTAGAATAGTACAGCCACCGCGAGGTGTTATAAGTTTGACGGTACTGAGTGTGTGTGTGTGTGTGTGTGTGTGTGTGTGTGTGTGTGTGTGTGTGTGTGTGTGTGTGTGTGTGTGTGTGTGTGTGTGTGTGTTTGTTTTAAGAATTTTTTTTTTAAAACTCTCTCAATATGGGTATCAAATGAAAGGGCTTGACTAGTAGAATACTGTACACTATGACAAATTTCAAATCCACTGTGATGTGGGGACCAGGAGACGACAATAAAACAAAGATCTTGCTCTAACGATGCGCGTATAATATGTGTTTCAGGTTGTATTGGTACATGATATATATAAGTAGCACTGTGCAAATGTGAGGGTGGCTAGTACACATACTACACCTCCCCCTTTTTGAAAAGAAAAAATAATTACAATTATTTTTTGTTCTAAGAGTTTCACAATTAACTATTTATTTATTACAAAAAACAATTTACACAAAGCCAAAAATTAACAAAAAAAAGTAGCTGTTCAACATAAAACATTTTTAATCAAATAAGTAGGTACGTAAACTTGTACAATAACTGATTGCAGATTTTACATTTTTTGAAGTTAGTTTTTTAATAAGAAATTACACAATGTTGTTTAAATTATATTTCTTAGTAATATTTTATAAATATTTTTCCTGACACAGAATTTAAAAAGAAATTGCTATTATTTAGAAAACACAACTGTATGTAAAAAATAGATAACAATTGTAACGATTTTGAAAGAACAAATGTAAATTAAATTATAACATTTTGTTGAATTTAGTTTTTCAAGATACAGAGAAAAAAAAAATGACACAAAAATGATACATCGCAAAGTTTACAAACTTACAATCTAGTTATTACTTAATAGTATTTTAATTATTAGATATAGTAGCCGGGTCAAAATATTTTTAAAATGTTAGTGTTATTATTTTGTTAGTAGGTGCTTCGTTTGACTTCATTATTATCAAAACATTTTTTTCTAGTTAATTATTAAAATAAATCAGTAACATAGTGCGGGTTTTGTTTTCAGGATAAACAATGCAGCTTTTAGCAAATTATTTCATTATTCATTATCTTAGTAAATCCAAATAATTTATTGTTTAAAAATAAAACTTTTTATAGTAATGTACCTACGCATCTTGATAAATTATTATAATTCAAATGTAAAAAATTGTGTAGTAGAAACTTTATAAGTGAGAACTGTATTATTTTTTCTTATTTTCACATTTATTTCAAAAAACTTGAGTTATCGTTGTTATTAGTTCCATGACCTAAATCTTATTATTTAATTTCTCAACAAGTCCTCTTAATTTTTAATTTAACATTAACTACTTATTTCAATACCTTCATCAATAATGTAACTTAACTTGCAACAGCTTTCATTCAACGTTGCAATCAATCGTAAACTCTTCAAAATAGGCACATCATAATACACATCATTCATCATACTTGGTACATTTCATATTGCCTATTTGGCATAACTACTTATTTGGGCACTTATCCACTTATTTGGATAATTATTACTTTATTTATACGTACAGGCACTTATTTTTTATTATTGGCCGGCCGGCTCTTATCTTTTACATACTTTTTATTTTAGGTTACAGTCTTTTTATTTTATTTAAAGTCGACTATTTATTATAAGACATTAAGTCCTTTTTGCTATGCATAGACTTATTAAAGGGTCATGTTTTAAGATAACTTGATCTCCAACTACTTACACGGAGAGAAACTTGGTCTGCACCATGATCAAGTGAAGGATCTGATTCCCTTGACTGTACCTTGTGCCCTTATTTACCCTAAACGAGTCCTCTTTTAAGACGTTTTTAACCTCCAACGGTTTTCACAGAGAAATCTCGTTTACACCATGATCAAACTGAAGAATTCGACATCGTTTTGTATCTTTTCTTTTGTGCCAAAGTACCTTTCTACTATATTTCACTTTCATAAACTTTAATTACCATATCACGACGTCCGAACTAGCAATTGAATTCCTTAGCATAAATGATTTTGTTTACTTGTGGTTGATCAGGCCATTTGTGTTACGAACCATTTTTACTAAAGTATTCACTTTCACAAAATTAAAATTTCCGTCATACAAACAAAACAATCTATTATACTTATGTTTTCGTCCTCGAGATTGGCATAAAACTCTGTAGTACCGCCCAGGATTCGCCACTTGTGCACACTTTTGAGAGGGTATCCCTTTTTTTTTATATTCTGGTATCACTTAACTTATTTGGTACGGACCATTACGACCGAACTTCATTCGTGTTCCAGTGCTTCGCCACTTCGTTGCTCCGCTAGTATTTCTGTGATAGTTCGTTTTGAGTAAAATCATTAGTGCAGTGTGGTGTTAAAATGATGCCGAAACGAAAGAATAATGATAAGGATGACTATGAAAAGCTTGCAAGAAAACTTCGTAAAATTGAACGCAAAATGAAAAAGGCTCGGCGCAGAGAACGTCGATCTTCTAGTTCGCCGAGATCTTCCTGTGATGATTTTGGTCACGGGAGTTCGAATATCAAAGGTGTGCGGCATTAAGATGCCTGCTGTAATTAACTATCCTCTTATTCGTGATCTCAAAGATGCGGGCAGTTGTGGAAGGACTGTCACTCTGTCGATGATCACGATGACCTACTTTTTAACAAAGTAGCGTTTATTTTCAACAGGCGTAGGGACTGTTGACTTTATTCATAAATAGGTTATTTATAACTTATTCAGATATTATATATCTATTTATATGGCACATGTATGCAATAAGCATACACAGTCTGTTTCCTTTTTGGGGTAGGCAGTCTATCTAGATGTGCATTTATGAAATATAACATTAATAATATTATATTATTAATAACTTATGAGTACCTTCAAACTTTTTTAGTTTGATTACCTTAACTATACGAAATTCTTAGAATTCACGATAGAATCAGAAGTGATTAGTGATGACGGATTGCAATCGTATCCATCACCGAGATCCGCAGTAGTGGTACCTGAACTTACGCATGAACCGGTGTGTGAACCTGCCCCTATACTGGTGCCTGACCCGGTTCCCTAATCGGCGCTCGAGCCAGCGTCTACCCTGACGTCCAGTACCAGGGCCGTCTAGTATAGACACAATCATCGGAGCCACAACTTCATAGCGCGATTTTGGACATTCTTGGCTAGGATCCGACTGTTCCAAAGGTGATGGGTAAGGAAATATTACCTGCCCTAGCAGTAAGGTTAGAACATATTACTACTTGTGGTTTGACTAGCGAGTTAAGGAAATACCTTTTAAATAAATATGCAGTGCCAACAAACTGTCCTCTTATTGGGGCACCAAATCTGAACCCCGAGGTAAAAGCAGCCATTACAGAATCTGTTTTAAAGCGAGATCAAAGTATTAAAGGCAAGCAGAAGCAACTAGCGATAGCCATTTCTTGTGTGACCGAGGCTATATCGCCCTTGATGTCAAACGAAAACAATAACCCGAGTCAACTACAGTTATTGATGGACGCTCTTCGCATGCTTTGTGATATTCAATATAAACACACTTGCATAAGAAGAGGCCTTTTATTAAACAATCTAAAAAAGGATTTAAAGGACCAAATACAAGGCACGAAAGTAGATAGCTATCTTTTTGGGCACAATTTCGCAGATAATTTAAAAACTGCAAAAGCAATAACAAAGTCGGGAGCAGAGCTTAAACCTAACGCGCCAAAGACTGTGCCACAAACTAAGAAGCCAGGTCCATCTGGACCACCTAAAAAGACCTTTCCATCAACGTCCCACCATTTAAACTGGAAAGCTCCTCCCTCGGGTCGCAGGTCAATGGGGACTCAGAGGGCGAAGGAGCTTGCTGCTCACAGGAGTCAGCCCGCCGGACCATCGAGGAAGTCGTCGCAGCAGAGCCAAGGTCGGAGTTGGCGCTAGAAGAGGTAAAATATGCCGGTAGGCTTTCTGCATTTTATTCAAAATGGCAAAAAATTACTGATGACACTCAGGTGCTATCATGGACTCAAGGTTATAAAATATTTTTTTCTGAACCTGTAGTCCAACCCTCTGTGCCTAAAAATATTTTGTTATCTAGTAATGAACAACTGCGAATAACTGGGGCCATCAATAAACTTATTTCAATTGGTGCTGTATCAAAATGTGTTCCTTGTAAAGGTCAATTTTTATCCAGTTATTTTTTGGTCCCTAAGCCTAATGGCAAAGATCGCTTTGTTTGTAACTTAAAAAAATTAAATAAATTTATCAATACTGCTCATTTTAAGATTGAAGATCTAAGAACTGCTTTAAAATTAATTTCAAAAGGTTGTTATATGAGTACAATTGACCTAAAAGACGCTTACTTTTTGGTCAAAATGCATCCAGAGTCCAAAAAATATATACGCTTTGTATATAATAACGAATTGTATGAATTTAATGTATTAGCGTTTGGATTATGTACAGCACCATTTATATTTACCAAAATTATGAAACCGGTCATTAAATTGTTAAGATGTAGGGGTCATTTATCCACAGTATATTTGGGTGACTATTATTTGATCGGATTATGATATGACAGATGTATGGACAATATTTTTGACACAAGTCGCCTCCTTGAAGCTTTGGGATTTATAATTAATAAAGAAAAAAGTAATCTCCAACCCAAAAAAGTTTGCAAATTTTTGGGTTTTATTATTGATTCCATAAAACTGCGTATTTTTCTCCCAGAAGATAAAGTAATAAAAATAAAAAATTAATTGTTAAAATTTCAAAGCTTAAAGTGTTGTAGAATAAGGGACTTTGCTCACTTAGTAGGCTTACTAAATTCTGCTTGTTATGCTGTTGAATATGGGCGATTGTATACAAAGGAGCTTGAACGTGTTAAATACTTGAATTTGTTAAATGACGATAGTTACGAGAATTATATGAAATTGCCTGATTCTATATCCAGCGACCTTAAATGGTGGTATGAAGCGGTCATTCGCAATAGAGGCAGTAAGATTAAGTCAGATTGTTACTGCTTAGAGATTTTTTCCGATGCCTCAACGACTGGTTGGGGAGCCGCGTGCGGTAGTGACAAAGCCAGCGCATTGTGGAGCATAGGGGAACAACAAAATCATATAAATTATTTAGAGATATTAGCAGCATTTTTGGGTTTAAAAATTTTTGCAAAAGATAAACGTAATTATGATATCCTTCTGCGAATTGATAATACCACTGCCATCTCATATATAAATAGGACGGGTGGTGTGCAATTTCCACACCTGACACGTGTAGCAAAAGACTTATGGCAGTGGTGTGAATCTCGGGCAATTCATGTATTCGCGTCTTACATCCGCTCGGCAGATAACTGTGTGGCGGATGCCGAGTCGCGCCGCGTACACCCTGACATAGAGTGGGAGCTAGCACATTATGTTTTTCAAGATATCGTACTGCGTTTTGGGCAGCCTGACATAGATTTATTTGCTAGCCGTATTAATAAAAAATGTGTAAAATATGTTTCGTGGCATAAAGATCCTGACGCATTTGCAATTAACGCATTCACGATAGCCTGGTCTGACTACTTCTTTTATGCGTTCCCTCCGTTTTCTATTATATTAAAAACCATCAGAAAAAATATTGCAGAAAAAGCGTCCGGTATACTTGTAGTATCCTTATGGCCCACACAACCGTGGTATCCGTTATTTAATAGCTTGATAGTCGGACAAAAAATGGTGTTATCACAAAGCGAGAATTTAATTTTATCTCATTCCAGCAATCGATTCGTTCACCAACAGACTACCCTGGTTGCCGCTTTATTATCCGCACGGCATTATTAAGAAGAAGAATCCCACCCTCTTCTCTAAATATAATGATGGCTTCATTGTGTGAAAATTCATTGCGCCAATATGATTCTTGTTTCAAAAAGTGGTTTAACTATTGTAATCATAATAATATCGATTTATTTGAGATATCTATTCCGAACGTAATATTGTTTCTAACACAGTTATTTAATGACGGTGCTCAGTTCGGAACTTTGAATAGTTGCAGGTCTGCATTATCACTCATTTCAGGAAATCAAATAGGTAATGATGATCGCATTAAGCGCTTTTTTAAAGGCGTTTATAGATTACGTCCGGCACTACCCAAATATAATAATACCTGGGATACATCTATAGTGTTAAATTTTCTTAGTAATTGGTATCCAAACACAGAAATAACATTCGAAAACCTGACTAAAAAACTAATTACATTGTTGGCTTTAGTTACAGCTCATAGAATGCAAACTCTCTCCAAGATTAATATTGTTAACATTGAAAAACACATTAATAACATTGTAATTAAAATTCCAGAATTTATCAAGACTTCTCGAAACGGTTCTCTACAGCCAACCCTTACATTGCCATTTTTTAACCAGAACCCAGCTTTATGTCCCTGCAAAACCTTAACTGATTATATAGAACGGTCTAAAAATCTACGTGGTAATCAGAGCAAACTTTTCATCAGTTTTAGAAAGCCTTACTGCGCGGTTGGTCCACAAACGCTAAGCCGATGGACTAAATCTGTGTTAGAGCATAGATGTCTCAATTTTGACGGCTCACAGTACGCGTCATGCCGCTACGTCAAAGGCTCGAAAACTTGGAGCTAATTTAGATCTTATAAGAAAGACTGCTGGGTGGTCCGGCAGCTCACAGGTCTTTGGGAAATTCTATAATAGGGTTACTGTAGAGAACGAGCCAAGTGATAATAATGCATTTGGTATAATGATTTTGTCCAGCTCAGTTAATGATGATACCATTAGTAACTGACAAATAAATTAAAATTATACAATGTATTACATTATAATTATTTTTACGTGATTACTTAAGCAATTATTTATAAATAGGTTTTTTCAAGTGAACATTTATTTTGTTCTTACATAAATAAATAACATATTAGATTACCCTAACCAAATATTTTGAATTACTGGTATTTTTTATTCATCTTTGCCTGAATAAAGTCTTTATTATGGTCTTCATAAATTTGCCTATTAATATGCTTGCCTTCTCTCAATATCTACAGAGTTTTATGCGAATCTCGAGGACGAAAACATAAGTATAATTAATGATTAAACGAACTTACCTGTGCGTGAAGTTCTATCATAATTATACGAGTGTTTTCGTCCGAAGAGATTTGCATCCCTCCCATCCTCCCGCAAATTTATGTAGTTATATGTTTATGCTCTAAACGTAATGAAGTTCGGTCGTAATGGTCCGTACCAAATAAGTTAAGTGATACCAGAATATATAAAAAAAGTGATACCCTCTCAAAAGTGTGCACAAGTGGCGAATCCTGGGCGGTACTACAGAGTTTTATGCCAATCTCTTCGGACGAAAACACTCGTATAATTATGATAGAACTTCACGTACAGGTAAGTTCGTTTAATCATTAATTAATAACTTTCATTAATCTTCATTCAATTATTTCATTCTCCTTTTCATAATATCTTCCTCTCGAATGTAACTAATGCACTCTATGGTACAGAAGCTCTTTAATACATTCGCACTCCTAATCGACTGTAATAATTTCAAATCTAACCATTTAAATCATATAAGTCAAGGATTTCGGTCTCCTTTGTACTAAAAAATAACCAAAGTTTCTAAACTACCTTTGTTTTACAATAATATTCAAATGATTCTGCCAAAAAAGAAGTTTTAAGTAGGTACTCACGACATAAGTACTGTAACAACAGCGGATGAAGTCTAATATTTCATTCAAAAACAAATATGTAAGAATAGATAAAATAATAAGCGGCAAAGAGGTTCTTATATTGTCATAATATCTGTTATTGTTCACTTTCCTGTTGGCTTCATATTTCGTTCCAACTATGCGTCGCCAACCAAAACGCTGATGCAGCTACACGTGTGGTCTTGTGAGAACGTAATGCAAATTATTGTGCAATATCTAAGTAATTAATGTTGTCTTTAACAACCTTTGTCTCTAATGAAATAGCAAAATACTAAACAAATGAAATGTTTCTCCGGTTTTTTTTAAGTACGACGCTAACACGGCAAGGTAATATAGTAACTTTAGTTTTACTGTAATCAAAATAAGCATGTTGTTATTAATTATACATTATTGTAATAATCTTATTGGTATCTTACGAATTTCGGATATCCCTTATAGAGATAAAAAAAAATTAGTCAACTGAAATGTTACCTACTAAACAGGAAAAAATTAAACCTTTTCTTATAAATTAATACCTACAGCTCAATGTTATAAAATTGCATATTAATCGTCACTACTGGTCTGCAATAAAAATAACAAATGTAATTTTTTAGTGTCTCAAATATTTGCTAAGAAAAAAGTATAATTCGAAAATGTAATTACTACCCACTTGTGTATATTTTTTTTCTAATGAATAAACAGTCAGTTAGGAATATCAATATTAAAGAGTTAATGATATGTTTTAAAAAATCTTCGAGTTAACCAAAAATAATTATGTAAAAAGAAAATACCTATTCTTCGAAACAGTGACACGTATTTATAGAAAATATGATAATTTGAATTTAACGAAATGCTATTTTTGATTTTTTGCGATAAATTATACTGTTAGAAAGTAAGACCAAAATTATTTAAAAATCAAATTAGGTATATCTATCTAAGATCTCATCTGTTCGTTAGCTATTTGGGGAAAAAAAAATGCTTCAATCTAGGATGTTACCTACACATAATATCAATATTAATATACGACTGTAGTTAATAATTTGTATACTGTTGTACCAAAACTGTGATAGATAAGATAGCTACGTTAACAAGACTCAAAATTTATAACTTATTTGATGGTTAATTAAAATAATGCTTAAAATTTTCTGTATAATGTGAACAATGAAATCCACACAAAATAAAGGTTGAAATTATAAAAGTTTGCCAATTTTATATAGGTACTTATCCAGCTGCGAAACTAAAAGTTGAGTGGTAGAGATTATACAATTCACTTTTATGTAATGCTTGTTAAACAAGACAAAAGTAAGTAATAATCTGGTGTAAGTAATAAGCTCATCTTCAAAAAATATGAAATTGATTTGTCAAAAAAATGTATCAATTTAAATCATGCAAATAGATGTAAGTACTTAGGGTTTTCATAAAATGAAAATAATTAATGACCATTGAGGTTAAAAAAAAATTCTCTGTGAAGCAAATTAATGTCTAGAAAGAAAAAAAAACAATGTTCTGTAATTCTTATTGAAATGAATATTTTATCAGTTATGTTGTAGAAGAGTAATGAAATTCAAAACCAACTAAAGAAACGCTCATGTGATAACACTCGTGCAGCCTGAGCGTGGAAGTATTCGTCGCTGACTAATGTCAAACTAAAAATAACTTAGGTGGTATCCAGTTAGATACATTTTACGAAATTAAAACTTTATTACGAAATGTAAAAATGATATTAAAAGTGAAACTTTCAATTTAAATTGCGTTATGCGTCATTAAAAAAAACTGATGCAATTAATATAGGAATGGGTAGGTAGTATGAACAGAAAACACTTACCTTCTTAAATTTATATGAAAAATTCCAAAATGGTTGTCATAATTAACGTTAATTGTTATAAAATACAATACGATGCTTTAAGCAAAATGTTCATGAATGAATCGATAATTTTTTTTTTTTTTTCAAATTCGAAGTCAAAACTATACAAATGTTATTAATTTATTCTTTAAAATATCGATTTATTTAGTAAACTCAACAGCTTAATCAAAACAACTTCTTTAAAATATTAAAAGTAAGTAATTCATAGCTTCCCAAATGGTTTCTTTAATTTTAAAATAAGATTATGCAAGATTTTCAAGTTTATCAAAGGTAATTACTTACTTAATTTGACCCGTCTACGTAAACTAGAAACTTACGGTATCCAAAATAAAACTTAGAGATTACGTAGTGATAATAAAGCAGTGGCCACGTGCTACTAATAAGTATTATTAATTCAAAATATTAAAAAAAATAGTATATGAACCTATTGGAAGTTTTTTATCTATGTATTTTATTTAAACATTAGTTAAGTCTACTTTCCTTGCCTTTCTTCATTCCAATTTTACCACCTGGCAGCCTCCAATATTCGACACGAACTTCTCCCGGCGCCCAGCAACAAAACCAACAATCATCCGACTCGAACATTCTCCCGGCGCCCAGCAACAAAACCAACATCTGACACCGATAGCGCCCAGCATTTTAGCACACTGTCACCATCTACGCCCGCCAGCATTTCCTTCACTTTCTTTTCTCTTTTATTTGTTCATTTTCTTAATCTTCTTTTTTTCACAATCTCTCTTTTTATCTCCCGTTCAATCATCTTCTCTTCATTTATAAGTTCTTCTATTAATTTTTTTTACAACTCCAACATACTTTTTGAGTAGATTTAGTCCATTTTTTTTTCACAAAACCCCATAATTAATTATATATTATTTATCGCACAGCGCTGCCCTGGCAGGGTCGCCATGTGATGTGGGGACCAGGAGACGACAATGAAACAAAGATCTTGCTCTAACGATGCGCGTATAATATGTGTCTCAGGTTGTATTGGTACATGATTTATATAAGTAACACTGTGTAAATGTGTGGGTGGCGAGTACACATACTACACCACGATGGCCGCCGTAATAAAATGGCGGATTACATATTTTTTTAAACTCCCTCAATATGGGTATCCAATAAAAGGGCTGACTAGTAGAATACTATTATACACTATGCTAAATTTCAAATTCGAGATGGTCGCTATAAAAAATTGCGAATTGCATTTTATTTCACAACTCTTTCAATAAGGGTTTCAAATGAAAGAGCTTGACTATATATGATCAAACGAACTTAACAAGTGAAGTTCGATCAATATAATATGAGTGGTTTCATTTGAAGATACAAATCAACATGTAGTACTTTTAACCTACCAGGTAACACTCGCACGCTTTTAAAGTAATATTTTCATTTTAGTTTTTATCGATTTTATAATCGATGTTCAAGTTTATCGATATCCCCACCTCCCTACGACTAGCTCCAGGTTAGCTCATTCTTTTTAAAGTAACAGCATTATTTCGATTAAGTATTCGTGTTTTACAAAACTGGGACCTGGGAGGGTAGGTGATTTGTATCTTCAAATGAAACCACTCATATTATATTGATCGAACTTCACTTGTTAAGTTCGTTTGATCATAATATTTCGTGGTTTCATTTTCGATACAAATCAACATGTAGATGTTTAGAGATGATGGTTTTGTCGTCTGTTGCGTATTTTAATCCAACAAATAAAACACGACATACGATTGAAATATAAACAATTTTGTATTATAAATGTTTTTAAACCTTTTTATCCATTAATATAGGTACAGACAATTCAACAAAACATAATTAATTTGATTCAGAATCATTTGAATTAAAGGGTAAACAGACTGATTTGGCAAAATTTGTGTCATCTAAAATAGGTCTTCGATAGAACTTAGCAAATGTCTGGGTCGCAAAAACGCAAACTTAAAAACGCAGTCCAGCCGGCTGTTTTACGGATAAGGTCTACGCTGAGGCCGGCGGCGCGCGCGGCCGACGTGGCGGCGTGCCGCGTGCTGTGCGCGCCGAACACCGACACGTCAATACCACTCGCGCCCAGCGCTTGTTTGATCCATCTGCTTATTGACTGTGCTGTCGCGTTTTTGTGTGGACGCTTCACAGTTATTAAGAGATGATCGCAGCTCGAAGGTCTTAATTCTCGAGTCATAGACATGTAGTCTTTAAGCGTTGTAGCCGGGCAAATGGTAATGTTTTCGCGGAAGTACGGCAAAAACAGTACGGGCTGGTCTCGTCCTATCCCTGACGTTTTAATAATGTCTGATATAGCTATTTCTACTCCATTATCTTTAATTTTAATGTTAGATATTTTAATCAATGAAAAGGTTTGCACCCTGTGTGCGGTACACAAAGCCAACAAAACAACTAGCTTTTTTGTCAATTTATCTAGATTCAATTCGCAATTAGGAGTCCATTGTAAAATGTAATTTAAAACTTGTTGTGGGTCCCACGTACTTGAATATTTTGGAAAGGATGGTCTTAACCTAAACACTCCTTTTAAGAGTCTTTTTATACAATCATTTGAACCCAAATCATTTCCGAGCAACAAGGACAGGGCAGATCGGTGACTATTGAGTGTACCGTAGGATGCGCCTTTATCATATAATTCTGACAAAAAAGATACGACATGTGAAACAATGGCATCGAAAACGTCATATTTGTTATCCTTACAATGGCACCACTTATAGCAAACACCATATTGTTCTAATGTGCTACTAGATAGAGATCCGACCATTAAGTCTAAGGCACTGGCTGGCACGCCGCGGCGGGCAAACGCGCGCCTGAGAGCACCGCTGCCCCCAGGGTAAGTGTCCGATAAAGTGGATGTTGCTGTCTGAAATGAGACAAAACCAAATTTGGTCGTGGCTCTAAAATAACTATGTCAGTAACCAACAAATCCTTTAACTGTGGGTACCAAGCTTGCGCGGGCCACATAGGAAAAACTAAAATACCCGTAGCATTATCCTGAATAATCTTTTGTATGCAGTTTAATAATAAGGAAAATGGCGGAAAAGCATAAAATAATTTTTCGTTCCAGCTAATTGTAAACGCATCCACACTAACGGCATCCGGAGACATACTCGTAACATTTGGCATTGGTTCGGGAGGCAAATAAATCAATCTGAGGTTCGCCTAACTTTTTAACTATATAATTGAATGCGGTTTCAGAAAGTTCCCATTCTGCATCTGGGTTAATTTTCCGTGATTTCTTCATCAGCTTCCTTATTATCCTTTGTATTTATATATGATGCGAACAACCAAACTTGTCTCGACTCGCACCATTGCCAAATGTCACGGGAAAGTGAGTTAAGGTGCGGGAATTGTATACCGCCCATACGGTTAATGTAACTTATGGCCGTAGTGTTGTCTACACGGAGTAGAACAGCGCAGTTTGAGCATTCACGGGAAAAGCATTTAAGGGCCAAAAAGATAGCGAGCAATTCTAAGTAATTTATGTGAAATTGCAGTTCACATTCTTTCCATGACCCGTTTACACGAGAACCGTTACAATAGGCACCCCAGCCAGTACGAGATGCGTCCGTGTAGATTTCCATAGCGTAGCTTGGGTTTTTAATGGGGGAATTTAATTTATGAATATTTTTATACCACCAGTTTAAGTCGTCTTAAATAACAATTGGGAGTTTGACTTTAGCTTCAAAAGAACCATGTTGTTTTAGGAAAATATATTTCTGCCTTTCTAATGTTTTTGTATACAGCCAACCATAACGTACGGCTGGGCAAGCTGCAATTAGTGTCCCTATTAATTGAGAATATTCCCTTATTGTAACGGTGGGTAATTTTATAAAATATTGGACCATACGAGCTATTTTGTTTTGTTTATCTACCGGTAGCGAAATGGTCATTTGAGTGGAGTCATAAACAAATCCTAAGAACTTACAAACGTTTTGAGGTTGTAACTGACTTTTATTGTAATTTATTACGAATCCTAAACATTCAAATAAAGCAATTGTTTCCCTAACATTACGAATACATTCGTCATAAGATCCTCCAAGGCAGCAGATGTCATCTAAATATGATACTGACTTATGTCCCCGATTGCGTAAGTGTGCTACGACTTCTCTTACAATTTTAGTGAAATATCTGGGTGCTAAAGACAGTCCATACGGCATGGCGTTAAATTCGTACGTAATTAATTCATTCGAATTTGGCGCCATGTATTGGAATCGTAGGTATTTTCGAGATTCTTTATTAATAGGTATAAGAAGATATGATTCCTTCAAGTCGATCGTTGCCATAAACCAATTTGATTGTAATAATTTGCAAGTGGTCCAGTAATCCTCCATTTTAAAATGAATTTTTTGGAATAAATTGATTTAATAATTTTAAATTTAAAATAAACCTCTTACTACCATTAGGTTTCGGAGCTAAAAATGTACTAGAAATAAACTGGTTTACGCATGGATCGACTTCTGCTATAGCACCTAACTCACATAAATTTTCTATAGCCTGAAACATTTCATGTTGTTCCTGAGATGACCACGTAATCCGTGGTACGTTAGATTGATGAGGTTTCTTTACAAACGGAATAGATACCCCATTTTGAATCCAATCAAGAACTACTTCATTATTGGTAATGTGTGTCACACAACAGTTAAAGGAAAATTGGACGCGACCTGAATGTACCTGTATTATGGGCGTGGTGGGGCACGTGATTTGCCCTGGTTTGGTCGGGGTTGAGCTGACGTGTTCGTTAACGTTGCTGGTCGCCGCGATGATGTTGGTAACCTTCTCTGGCCTCCCCGCCCCCTCCTGTTCGATGGGTATCGAGGAGACCCGGTCCAGTTTCCCTGGAACTGTTGACGAGCAGTGCTTGTGCTAGGAACTGATGGATTAGACCTTGGCGGAGGCACAGACTTTTTTATCTGTAAACCTTGCTTCTCTATAAGGCGTCTTCGAGGCCTTAATTTTTTCAGGCAGGCTGGTACCAAACACCGTTTCGTCACGTTCACTTTCTTGAATGACATTCAAAAAGGGCCTGGCCAAGCCTGGAGTAATCATCTTAATTCTAGCCAGCGTCTCGGAATGATGCAGGTCACTGAGTATGCGCCAGCCGTCATTAAGCATTTTAATAGAGTCAATTTTATTGTCACTTGTTAATAAAGTCGACATTGCTCTGCTTATGGCTGTGATGCCGACACCGAGCTGTTGTTGGTTAGCCTCAACTTTTTTATCGCGTAACCTAACCATCTCCCCAACTGCCGCTGATATTTCAATGTTGAGTTTCGGTGCCTGAAGCAGAGTACAATTACTCGGAATGAGATATTGTTTCAATACCTTTTCTTTAATTTCCTTCCCCATTCCTTTCTTGAGTAAAGGTAGCCACAGCTGGCTAAGGTTTTTATGGATTTCTTGGCCCCATATGGGTCCTGAATCAGTCGCCTCCCCGAGGGCTGACAAAATTTCTGTCGTTGTCGTCAAAATTGTTGTCGCGTCAGGGGACCGCTCTTAACCTAAAAATACCTACCTAGTTAAAATGTCATTAAAATTACAACGAACAAATTAAAGTAACAATTTAGAATTACAAGTTAACCTACCTATTGTATGTACTTTAACACAAAATTAGTCTAATATTAGTGCAGTCCCCCAACGCGACAACATTCGTATTGAAAATTGTATACCTACGTAATTACGTAGGGTCAAATTTTCACTTTTATTTTTTGCTTTTTATAGGGTTTCCATTGAAACCAACTGTATTGTATCTACTAGATACTATCTAGCTATAATTCCATAGTTATTAAACCTTGTTTTAGGATTTCATGTGCATCTATTATTTTGTGTCAGGGGTTTTTAAATTTTAAATTTATTTTTTTAGATAACTGTCTCATACAACTTAGGTAATATTGTGTGACTATTTCAAGCCTCTACCGGTTGCTTTATTAGGAATGAGCAAAAAAACGGTGAAAAAATTTACACGTTGTATCGCAGCCCCACTTCAATATTTATTTTATTCTGGTTTTAGTATTTATTGTTATAGCGGCAACAGAAATACATCATCTGTGAAAATTTTAAATGTCTAGCTATCACGCTTCATGAGATACAGCCTAGTGACAGATAGACAGACAGCGAAGTTTTAGTAATAGGGTCTTACCTTATGGGTACGGTACCCTAAAAAGGGGGAGGGTGTTATTTTTTTCTTATTATAGCAATATAGGTATCAAATAAAAGCTAATAAAAAGACCGTTTTAAAAATATAATATTTTTTCCGTCCGGTTTTTTTGTACATGACTGTCCAAAAACGTGTATTATTGTAACAATATATTATTTTCATTCTTTAAATGTAACTTTTCTGATTATAGTTTTGGGACTCGCAGTGTGACACAGTGCGTGACCTGGTGGGGCCTGTCATGTTTCACCGGATCGCGAAGATTTTCAACTTGCCGCAGGAGGCCGCCGCGTATGAGCCCCAATCGGATATCGAATCGCTCGAACCATCCGAGCTGTTTTACAAGACGACCTCTGTCTCGCGGGTAGGATCAGTTCATTGAGTGAACTAAAGCACTTATTTCACTATCTGTATCACGTATTTGTCTAGTGGTCAGCACGCTGGATACTATCCACGAGGTCCCGGGTTCGAATCCCGGGTCGGTCCGAAAGTGTTGGGTTTTACCGTCTTGAAATAACTCAGACATAGCTCTCAGATCAGGAAGTCGGTGGTGTTAACTCCCCTGTGCCTCGGAAAGCACGTTACGCCGGTGGTCCTGCGCCTGATCTCTCCACGGTCGTCGGACTGCCGTCTCACCGAATTATGAGAGTGAAGGAACAGAGAGTGCACCTGTGTATTGCGCACACACTTGTGCACTATTATATCTCCCGCGCAGTCGGCTAATCTTTGTTGAGATTGGCCACTGTAGTCGAAATTCGGCGAGGAGGACAGTATTATTATTATGGAGAACTGCTGCCTTTGGGATGGATCTTCCTAATAGGTGCCAACTGGCTGCATTACACACGATGGAAAAAAGAGCAATACGAATTATAAGTGACACTGAACTTTGTGTAACCAACATTTTAAATCTACGTTCCTCTTGCGTACGGCTAGAGAGTGGAATTCTTAGCCGGCTGAAGTGTCTCTTAACCATTTTTTTTTTTTTAATATGATCTGGATTCCTTTAAGAGTGACTAGGCTGTAACTAGTCAGACATGACCCATCTTCGGCCGCATCGTCACTTACCTACTGTAATTAGTAATTACTTTTGGCAATATTTATTTAACCAGCAAATCTTGAAAGAATTTGTTGGAAGCGAGACGTATTTTTCTTTTTTCGGAAATGAGGGAAGCACTATGATATGTTACAGGTTCAGTCTCGACCAGAATATTCCATGAGCAGCTTTGAGCCATCAGTAGAGGAGGAGGTAGTCCAAGAGGAACAGTCAGACCAATGGAGCGTGTCATCTGTTGTGACCGAGACCTCCGAGCTGAAACGAACTTCACAATCGAGATCCGCTATCAAATCGAAGTCAATGTCCTTATCCATGAGCAAAATGCTGCGGAAAAGCTTTTCCAGTAAAATCAGAGGATCAGTATCATCTACCGTAGACGAATCGCTGGCAGAATCTGATGATGACATTTTAGTTCACGCTAAGAGTAGGTTACATGCGTAAGTGGCACACGATCATCATTAATCTTAAAATTTTAACAGTGTTTATGTCATCATAGTATTATTAATTATAAATACAAATGCTGTTAAAAATTAAACAAAAGCATTTTTTTTAAGATTATGAACGTTTTTTTGACTATTTAGAATTTGAGCAATTAACATTTCATTATTTTATACTAAGCTATTTTTATGCTTCGATAATTTTGTGGAGTGTGTCGTTCACACTTTTATATTACTTTTCAATAGGAAAATCAACCACTCGTCTCGCCTTATAAAGCACCCATTGTGAATAGGTAATTGTATAGTAAGCATGTGTTTATAATAATACTTGTTTTAGGCGGCATTCGCACTTCAAACGTCTGAAAAATCCTCATTTTGATATGCTATATTGTAACGAGTCTGAGACCGACATGATCAAGTGGAAGTCCAAATACAAGCAGAAGGCATTTGAAGTCTCTGCATCCGATGAATTTAGCAAGAAAGCAGAAATTATGACGAAGAAGGTCTTTTAATTCGTTTTTTTTTTAGTTTTTATCAGCAGTCAACAAGTTTTAAACTTTATAATTGTTTTCAGATATCCAAAGAGTTTTATGACTGGTGGGTAGGCTTAGGTAATGTCGAGTTTAAAAGTGAAATCAAACGTCCAGAAGATATTGAAGATCTGTTCCAGGTAAAATCTATATGATTTTTTGTACTTAATTAATAGTAAGAAAAAGAAACAATGCAGCTACTAAACTTGCTATTTATTTACAGGTTTGGTTTGACGAACATGCATCTCGTGGTCTTGTATTAGATCCGAGAATCTTGCCTTGTGTGCTACAAAGTATTGCGAACTACGTTGGAGTACCAAGGGTGAGTTCAACTTTTAATACTATCTATAACATGTAAGTGAGAGTGTACTGCTGCTTAATTATTGGTTTTGTACATAATAGCTGTAGTCAGCATGCGTTGCAATGACACCTATAGATTTTAATCCGAGACCCCTTGCGAACATTCCCAGAACACCTTACCAAAGTTTCATCACAATCTCATCATTGGTTTTGGAACGCATAGAGGACAAAGATACAAACATTGATTTTTATTTATAAATACCAGTATATAAGATGATACTTTAAGTTCAAATTGTTAAATAAACTCCTTTGTACCCCAGGCCTCATGTCCGAGGGTGCTCAAGCGGCAGATCGCGTACGACATACACGCGGAGACCAGCCCTGCCCACCTCATGGCGTTCGGCACCGGCCTGCCCCAGAAGATGAAGCACATCCCGCCGAAGAACAACACCGAGAAGATGTGGCACTGCGTCAAGATCCCGGAGGAATTGAAGACCATGGCCTGCGTGTGGGATGACATACAACATCTGACGTGAGTGCTCGTCTAGTTGACTTACATCTTACGTTATAAGTAAACCGCTTCAATGATTTCTCGCCTGCAGGGTGCAGGGTAGCGGGGGGCGCGGTAAGACGAGAAGGGGGACTGGGAATGATGACAGGCGTTTTCTTGACAAAATTCAAATTACAAGCGCACGAACAAGCAGTTTGTACTTACCTACCTGCAGGCGAGGACTCAATAAGGCGGTCTACATGTATAGTACTCGTCTGTGGACCAACATTAATTTATGGTTCTAATGCTGCAGATCACAGCCATAGGTAGTATAAGCTCCATATAGGCCCTATAGTAACGATTTGACCATAAACGAGCATAAATACGGGAAATGATAAAAATTCTCGGCTAAAAATTTCTTGAAAAGCTATGCTATTTAAACTCATGATCATGATTATTATGAAATTCTGTGTTCCCCGCCCGTATGGAGCACTTCACTCTTACCGATCTTTGCGATATCTTTTAGGACGAAAATGAATCAGGCTTTGCAATTATCTATACAATTTTAATCAGTTATTAATAACACTACACCCGATTCTCAGTAGTACTATTCATGAATTGACGATGTTTATTGATACCCACGTAGATACCTTCTATTGATAGGTTTCACTTGAATACTATCAATGTAAAAGTGTTTTGCTATTTTATGTTTTAATAATCTTACGGAGTGAAACAAATACTCACTAGCTTCTTGTGCGCTGTTATTTTTTTATCTATCCAATCATTTACTGAATCATTCGTCAATCATTAATTTACTAAGGTGTAATGAAATTATTGGCGTTTAAGATATAAGTAGTTACGTCAAACCCATGGTCATACTAAGGCACAGTTGTATACAATTTCTTATTTTCTCTTAAAATACAAAAAATAAAACATTGTTCTGTCTATTATATTAACTTTATAGGTAAACTAACTGCTACAGAACGCGACTCGGTGATATGATTAGAATCAAATAAATCATATACAAAATAGGTGGTCTGGCATACAAACCGACTATTAGAATGTTTTTGTAATCTTATCAGGTCCACAAAGGCATTCCACAAATGGTTGCAACTGCGGCCACACCTACCCATGCCGCCGTGCCTGAAGGCGCTGGACGACACCGGAGATAAGAAACAGCTGTTCGTCGTTCCATCCGACTACGTCATCAAAGACAGGAGCGCGTCCTCCTCTGCGCAGGAGTTGGCCCTCCCGGTCTCCCAATTCTCGATTGAGCTGAAGGAAGTACTCAGCAAGCTCCTAAACCAGTAAACTGTGACCGATTTTCTATGTTCTGTTTTTTTTTTAATCTTATCTACAGATGCGTTGAAACATTAATAAAGATATTGACTGATATCAGTTTTGTGTTTTACGTTTGATACAGTTGTATTTGTAGTCAATGTAGAAATAGACTCGTTCGTATTACCAATGTTTATCAAACCGTACACATTTTAAAGTTTGAGTCAGAGTGCCTAGCCTCTGATAGCCTAAAAAAAATGATTTCAACCCGACCATATTCTTATCGGGAATTGGAACAGAACACGGATCATGTAAGTTCATTTACAATTACTCGTATAATTGGGTACTTGACACTATTTACAAATAATTCTGAAACCCTATTCCTTGAAAATAACATCACATTTTAAAACACACTTTCATTGATATTTTTAACTATCTGCAGTATTTGATTTTTAATTAAGCTAAACGATTTACGGTCGATTTCCGCAACGACAGAGCTAAGAGGAAAATAATATTTAAAAAAATTAAAAAGAATGAGAGAAAGAAAGGGAGAGTTGTTAGGTACCTTTATTTATTATTTTTGTCATTGTATGGTACTGTTTACAGGTCCGGAATATACCAGAGAATGGTCAAGGCTATACCTCTGAAGCTGCTGAGGTGCCGAGTCGCCTCCTCGCGTCGTCGCAGTCTGAGCTTGCCGAGAGCTTGGCAGATGCCATAGCTGAGCGCGCAGGCATACGGCAACTAAACATCTTTGACTACGATGAAGATAGTCCGGTAAGCTCTCACGTGAACGTACCTACTGCGGCTCATTATGATGATGATGACTTCTCGTAGCTGCACTGCTTGATGTTTTTATTTTCTTTTATTTACAGGAAAAGATAACAAACCGTTTGATGAACAGTGTGGGTGAATCGGAGGCGAACACGCCCTTAGGTAAATAATCATATATTTTTTTAAAACTTTTTTATTCTACCCTTAACCAAATTGATGGTAGGATTTTGTTTTATTTCTCGAAGACCTCAGTCAGTTTTCGGCAGACAGATAACCAAAATTATATACAGTAATTTCATTCCTACTGAAACCTTACTGAAGCTTTAGGACTGCCTTGTTGATCTAGTGGTTAGCACGATGAGTACTACCAATCGTGCTAAGCACTAGCTCACAAGCTCTGTCATGAAGTTGGTGGTGAAGCCATCCCTGTCAGTCTGCCGTCACATACCAGCTTGCCAGCACGAATGAGCGTGATGGCTAGACTCGAAAATACGGGCATCGTCAACCGGAGTAAGGGCTCCGGTTTTTTAAAGGTTTTGCTAATTATACCATACTTACCCTCGTTGTTTTACATTAGTTTTTTTATTGATTCATTTTTTGCAAACAGATAGCGGCATATATTCGTCGGCAAACGACCTGCACGCGCGTCCGCCGAGGCAGGCAAACGCGCTAGATGCGCAATCGTTTCGTTCGGTTGATACTCTTGCGCCGCCACCTACAAGCCCTGCTGACAATAAGAAGCTCACAAGGTGCGTAATGTTGCGGTTCATCAAGTTATGGCATTGAATATTAACTTAAATTCAAATTATTTTCTGACGATTTTTAATCCTACCTAACTGACATACCATCCCAACGGTTTCATTATTCAGCAAAAACTCTAGATTCCCATATTATTTATAGGTATATGAAAGAGGCTTGAGATAAATAACAAAAAAATCACAACGTTTTCCTACCTTGTAATTTCACATTTTAGCACTTTTGATGTTTGATATAACACAACAACAACAATAACACACAATAAGTACACAGTAAGCATTTATTTAGGTGCAATATTGTAACCTGCTTTTATTTTTATCACAGAAAATATCTCATTCGAGTCACAGGCTGGATTTATGCAACACTGATAGTGACCCTTGGTTTTATGATTTACATAGGCAGCCCGGCTGTCGAGCCTAGAATAGCTCTGGTAAGTACCTACTTTTAATATGTCATTATAATTATCAGTACGTTTAAAAGATGTTAACACAAAGGACTTGTCCTCGTTTTGTATGGAGGCTGGTTTTTTATTCTAAGATTTCACCAACCACTAATAAACCTATATTTATCTTTAAGCTACAAAAATATGAAACACGTACCCATAGAAATCAGAATTTTAAACGCCTCCATTTTTGAGAAAAAATATGTTTTGTAACAGGCATCATCCATTGATCACTTACTTGTATTTCCTGGCTGTATGGCTATGTACCATTGCCTTTCTACTGGTGGATAAATACTACTAGGTACTAGCACAGATTATACAATAGGTACTACTGTCAATGGAATGTCAATTTTGCTGTCCATTTTTTTTCATGCGTTAATTGAAATAGGCGAAGGTGCGGTTTCTGTACAGACAAAGAGAAAAATTTATTTCAATTTTTCTCTAAATCGGAGGCCTTAAAAAATATATTAATTATGCAGAAAGGCTAGTTTTTGTGAAATCTTTAATATAATATTTAGTTTATTCTGGTTAGAAATATTGAGGAATAAAAAACCATTAATGGACAAGTCCTTTAAAACATGAGTGGTCACAAGTGGACTGACCACTCCGCCCGTGACCACGCCGGTGCAATCCAGCCGAAACGTCAAGCAGTGAGTATCACTATCACATACTCATGTTTTAAATTCGTGTGTTTACACTATAGTCTGGCCGCTTATCTGAGACTTCGCCTGCGGTGTACAAGGGGCTCAGGCCTGAAATATCTGTTTTCCTAAAATGTATTTTTCGCAAAATGTCTGCTATTCAGAATGTGAGCACGTCTTTTACATAATGTCAGCTTCTGAAAATGTCAACTATTTAAATTGTCTGTCTCCAAGAATGTCAGTTTTTGTACTAATGTTCGCTTTTCAAAAAGTGCTTATTCTCAAAATGTCTGCAACCGCAAAATATCCGCCATCTTATAACGTTGGCATTCGAGAAATGTCTTATTTCCAAATCATGGTTTTCAAATTTCCTCGAAATCGGTTCAGCGTTTAGCCGTGAAAAAGTAACAGAGAGACAGACTGAGTTACTTTGGCATTTATTAACATTATTTTAGTACAACCTAAACTACGAAAGTCCCTTCGTTCGGGTACGAAACCGGTTGAGAACGAAAAAAATTTTAATTTTATTTTGAGTATTTTAATTATAAAATAAATATTAAAATATTTTAATTTTGTTTAGAACATTAATTTGAAAATAAAGCAGAAAATATGGGAAAACAAACATAATAAAAGACGATAGCGTTAAAAAAGCAAACATTAAGGTAATTCTGATAATAGGCACATACTGAAATTGTAGAAATGTAAACATTATGAATAAAAGACCTTCTAAGACTGCACACATTTTAAATTGAAGACATTTTGAGAACTGACAAAATAGGAATGCAAACATAATGAGTACGTAGACTTTTTGAGAATTTTACATTTTAGGAAAACAGATAGGTATTCAAGCCTGAGCCGTACAAGGGTGCGGGGGTAGACAAAAAAATAATAATTAGGTGATTTGAATTTTAAAAAGAATTCGAATTTCAAAATTCAAAACCTAAATCAATCAATCAATCAAATCACAAGCCCCGCCCGCACCGCTCAGGAGCCCCGTGTTCGTCTACCCCCGCACCCCTGTACCCGCAGACGAGGTCTCAGATAAGCGGTCGGACTAATGTCTAATTCGCATACACACTACCTACTCGGCAATGTTCAATTACCCATGTTGTATGAAATTTCATTAAAGTGATTTGAATTTCGAATGAGAGTTCGTAGGCATGATCACACTAGCCCGTCCCGCACCAAAGAGAACATATTTGAAATTTGAACCTGGCAGTCAAGAATTTTAGCACGAATAGAATGAAAAAAAAAAGCGCGCGCTTCTAAAAAAGAAATAAATAAAGAAAAAAGAACCTATGTATTTTAAGAACTTACAAACAATGTTTTCGTAAAACTGTCGAGTGACGAAGTTTATGACACTGGAGTCCATTAGATGTAAGGCTGCTGGTATTGTTAATAATAATAATAATTTACTGCCAGAAAAGTCAAAGGATATATACCTACTTATAGATAAAATAAGTATTTTGTAGTTACATTTTTCTTATTGCATCATAGGAAGTGTGAAAAGCAGAGTATTCTCCTCGGGGATAAAGATGTCTTCGTCTTGGGCGAGCTTAAATCCCTCGCTCCACTCAGGATTCTACTTTACTCCCTCACTATTCTCGGGACTCGGTTAACTCTCGAATCCTTCGTTACGCTCGAGATTCAAGATGATGCCCGTGACGTAAGACATCACTTTCCCCCCTTGGTTAATAATCTACTATTAATGTATCATTGTTCGTCGTCGTTGCTCATCTAACTTGTTTTAATTGGTATGATTTCAGGTATTCTCAATAACACTGTATTGCATAGGATTGATGTACCACATATATTTATTTATTGATATAAGCCGATACAAAAGAGCCGCATTAGAAAACCAAAAAAAGACTGAAGATTACATAACCAACCGAGAGGTAAGAAAAATTAAACGAACTATTAGGTGTACTGTACATGTTACGATTCTGTACTAGATCATTATTATAGTCCAACTACTTATCGGCGCGGCGAGCGCTTGTGATTTGATTGGGTGATATGAATTTTGAAATTCGAAATTAGCATTATTTCAAAATTAAAATCACCTAATCAAATCCCTGTTCCCTGTTCTTGTCTACTAGGCATGGAAGATTTCATGAATGGCAGATGAAAAATCATATGAAATGAATTTCATTGTTCACATCTGCTATTTTTTTTCATATAAACTGCTACAAATCGCACTCTGCGAAATTATAGATCATGCTCATTTCATTTCATTCATTGATGACTGCTTGTAGCAGAGCGAGTCGCGAGCGAGCGAGTAGGAATGATTTGCCCTAGGTGCGTGTTAGAAAAAGACAAACACACTAGTCATGCGATCATAGGTGACGATCCATACTGGGTGGGCATGTTGAGAACTTTAAACTTATGAACATAAAGTTTAGATTCGTTTGCCATGATTTTTCATGACAACCTAAATATGAAATTTTATATCAGTAGCAAATTAACAACCGTTCACAATAATTCATATTTCATTATAAGTAGCAAATAGCAAAACGTGTTACATTATGACACTGCGAAAAAAAATCATTGCCAACGAAATTTCACATGTGATTTCATATGAAAAAAAATCATCATTTCATGAAATGAAAATGAATAAAAAGTAGCAATCATTTCCATGCCTATTGTCTACCCCCGCACCCCTGTACCCCGCAGGCGAGGTCTCAGATAAACGGTCGGACTATAGAATATGTTAAAGTAATACTTAACAGATAATATCCGCAAATCCAATTCTGTAAGTATTGTGTGTTTTAGGGTGACTTCGCCATGAGCTCAATAGGAGACAGAATTCCTGGCGTGCGAGCTTCTGGGCACTCCCCTGTGTTGACTCCCTTGAAGCACGACTATTGTTTCAACCAGGGCCGGCACTCGGGCAGCTTCTTCCTCAAACTGGGAGCTGCAGGTACGTTTGACACAACATTGTACGTAAGATGATAAGATATACAACATTGGTTGTTCCTGCAATCTCGATCCACCGTCGACTCTGGTTACGCCGCGTCTGGCTTAGTCTAGAGTCAAAACCATTTCAAATTAAGAATAAAATTGTTATCTCCTCCTCGATTAAATGAGGTAAGAGGAAATTTAATAGTCATGTAACAGAACTTTTATTTGTATTTTGGTGAGCCAAATTGGGCTCCGCGCAGATGGGTCACCGACCACCGCCACCGGTGGCTGTCGAGCGCCACGCTCTTTGGTCCCGCCACAGAATAAGTACTAGTACCTCCGTACAGAAGTATAACTTTGCAATAAAACTCAAAGAAATATCTACTCAATGTTGTTAACAATATGGTGTAGACACCTACAGAAATACATTGCAAGATAATTTCATTATTATAACTCTGGAATATGATTCATAATACACTAAACCTATTCAGTGACGTACTATCACGCAACGCGATAGGGTTGACTGCCACAAGAAGCTACTTACGCCATCTAGCGCATCTTTCTAGGACTTTATTCACGCTCGTCCAACCAGCAACCTAGTGTCGCGCACCGCCGGTGAATAAAACGCGGGAGCGTGTCGCTGCCGGCTAGCGACACCCAACTTGTTTAGTCCCTTACCTAGGGGTCGCCGCGCGTAGGTGCGTTTTTGCTTCCTACGCGGGAGACACACAGGTCTGGTCCCGCGCAGACGAAGGTGGTCGGTGGCTGCTACAATTGATACTCGTCTGCTAGTTCCTTTGTCAGATGTTTTGTCAAGTTGGCGAGTGGCCGTCTCTCGCTGCACGTGTGCGGCGATGTATTAAAAGTTATGTAAGCTGCTTGTCGCTAGCCATCGGTAGCTGTTGTCGGTGGCCTATCTGCGCGGAGCCTTACAGTTGCTCTATACCTCATAATTCACAAGTGGCTGGTACCGCATTGATTTAGAAAACAATGCAAACATTACTGTTACAGGATTCGCGCTGGGTCACCTCGTCCACTCGATGCTGCTACTCGCCGTACAAATCAGTCAGCTGACTGACGATGATCTAGATAACGAACATTGTGTCAGCATCCTAAACATAGTAGCTGACTTACTGTCGCCCATATACAATATCGTACAACTCTACTTCATCTTTAAATACTCCAACGTCATCATACTGAAGGCTCAGGTAATAAGCAACATCATCATATAGGAACAATTTATTGTTACTCGTAATTTACTCATTTATAATTTTTTGTTCATATTCATATAAAATCCCCAGTTTGAGTAGGTACATTAGTACCTATTTTCTTGGGATAGTATTTATAGCAGTGGCACTACGTTTCAGGCCATAGTCTGTTTAATAAAATAGACAAGCTTTTTTAGAATATACAAATAGTATCCATAGCACATTTATTAACTTAGAAACAAACGTAATCTTAATTGCCTTTCCTTAAATCCGCCTTAGGCGTCAACCTAAAGTTATAGCACGACGTAACCAAAGCGGATTGACAGTCTAGCTATCTAAGCTTCTGTTCGTCTCATATTAATAATGTCGGTAGTATGTAGGTACCCTAAAAACTATGTTATTAAATATAATTTAAATTAAAAAAAAGTTTTAAAGTGGCCATTCCTGCACCAGTTTCCCCAACATGACACAAAACGGGTTTCGGCAGTCCAGTCTACCAGCGATCATATTCAGGATGCTCTTACTGCTCGCCCGCACCCTGCGCAGTATACAATAAATATGAACTTATAGGAGTTTTTCAGTACGTTTATTACGTGGCATGGCACAGTGCATGTGCCACTGGCAAACTGTTATGGTAACAAACTAATGTGGAACAAATCAAAGTCTTTGAGGAAGTAAAATATGAATCGTAAGCAGATGTGATCCTTTTTTCTTATTATTTCTTTTTATTACAGGGTTTAGCGCATTTGGGGTTAATCCACGTCATATGTAGCAGCTTATGCTTCTGGTTGTCAGCTATAGTGCGGGAAATTTTGCTCGCTCTTACTCTCTACGCCAACAAAAAGTATGGGAGCAAAGATCCAAATGGTTTGTACAATTATTATTTTCAGTTGTTGCCAAAATAATGTACAATAACGGAATGGAACTTCATGACTTTTCATTAGACATGCATACAAAAATATGTTTTTTACTTTTTTACTTTTGGCAATTAAGTATTGTTCTATATAAATCACGAAACTTCATAAGCATAAATAAACTTCTAAACTAAGCACGGATCATCGACGTGATGAAAAATATGGACTCCGTTTCGCCTACATTAAAACTGAAGCACCAAAGTTAGCCGGTCATCATCGTAAATACACGAACTTCTCACGCACACACTCACACCAAAGTAAGCCGATCGGCCGCCATGTGTAACCCTATCTCACACACACAGGCTTGAACCCTGCTTCACTCTTTAGTATCGTGGTACGGAGTCCATATTTTTTTCAAGTCGATGGCACGGATTTACCATTTCTTCAACTTAAAGCACAGCTATCTGAAAAGTTATAATACCATTTCAACAGGTTTTATTGGTTGTCAGACGTTTTTTGTATTGTTTCAGATACTCATGTTGACAAAGATATAAATGCAAGATTTATTGATATAAGCGGATTGCAAAATAAACAGTGTTATGGCTCGTCTGCTCTTAACAGCATAGAGAGTGATTTTTCGCCGTATTTGTACCCGTTCAACGTGGAATTCAACATTCTTGTAGGTCAGTAGCAACGTCTACTATACTCGTCTTCTGCATAGGTAGGTACTCGTAAGTTAGACATACGCGTCTAAAAGTTTATTGTAATAATGATTTTGACATCGCTATAACACTTGATAATATTGAGACAGCTAACTTGAAATGTTTGTCTCCACTATGTCATGTCACCTATCTATCTTTAATACCAAACTAGCCGTCTCATGTCTAAACGAGTGTTATAGCACAGCCTAATTCGGTATGCAAAGTAAAAAGTAACCTATGGTAATTTTAAAACTATTTAGAGGATTTTATGGCCATAATCACTATACACTTACTTATGTACCACCTTAAATTGAAGGGGCTTATTTTTAAGAAAATACGGAGTATAATTTATCTTTCATATGCCCTCTAAACGCATCGGAAACCGTCATATGACATTACTATTCGTGTGTGTGCGAGTTTCCGATCGAGAAAAAAGATTTCTTGCAAAGAAAATCCTGTTAATATCCGAGAAAGTCGTCATCGGCATGCTTGTGAAGTCACAAGTTTAAATTTTCAATAATTAATTACAAAATAACTACTGAATAAAAAGTCAAAATATAAAACATATACCTTAAAATTTACTTTACATACCGAATTCATATAAAGCGGCTAGGTTATTACAGTATTCTACATGGCATAAATACTAGACTTTATCATTACTAATACATATAATTTCTGTGAGTCATCATCAAATTAAATCCCTCTGATATTATTAAATGCCTACCTACATTACAGATCGTGATTAATCTGAAAATATATCTGAATTACAGTGGCGATTTACTACATCATTTAGAGCAATATTGGTCATTGTGTAAATGAAGATTCGACTGCAGATTCCGCAGAGTTCAACAGCACGCAAGATGTCGCCGCTACTACATTATGCAAGTTCGTATATTCATTAGCCACCTAAACAAAATTAAAATATACCACTGTTGTAACACTTGAATATGACATGGCTGGCAGTTACCTACTGTATGTTAACGAGTTAAGAATATATCTAATGGGGACTTATTAAGGCTCAAGGAGGTACTTATAGTTAACAACTTTTCTGCAGGATCACCATCAAAATATGATAAGTACTTATAAAAACTTTTCTGTGCGTCCAACATCGACATGAGAGGTATCTCAAAAACCATTCCAATCAAGTCGATTAAGCTTTTAACGATAATAAAGCAATACAGGTGTCTATTAGTTTATTGGTCTACTACACTAAAGGGTTATATTGACGACCATATTGGTGTAGTAGTCCGGGGATAAAGTTTATGTGATGAGCACTAGCATTTGTACCTACTCGTAAGTCATGGATGTTCATAAAGATATAAGAATGTCTATACGTTATCCTAATCGCCATAGCACAAGCTTACGCTTAGTTTTAATGTCCTCCTAGCCGAATTTCGACTACAGAGGCCAATCCCAACAGAAATTAGCCGACTGGAGATATTATTGTGCACAAGTCTGTTCGCAATACACAGGTGCAATCTATGTTCTTTCACTCTTATAATTCGGTGAGACGGCAGTCCGACATGACCGTAGAGAGATCAGGCGCAGGACCAACGGCTTAACGTGCTTTGCCGATGCACGGGGGTGTTAACACCACCAACTTCCTGACTCCGGAGCTGTGTCTGAGTTATTTCAAGACAGAAAAACCCAACACTTTTTGGTCCAACCCGGGATTCGAACCCGAGACCTCGTGGATAGTACTCAGCGAGCTGACCACTAGACCAACGAGGCAGTCACGCTTAGTTTATAGGCTGGGTAATTGGTGTGATTGTTTGAATATTTTAATTCCAATTCAATTCAAATCTTTTTATTTCGGACTACTAATGTCCAGGTGTTAGTAACAGCAACATTACGCATACATTTATTTATTATATTTTATTTTATTTTTGTTACTGTACCATGTACCTAAGTAGCACTTCCTGCGGACGCGACCCAGTGCTATTTGCGACTTTCGGACTTTTAAGGGTAATATAAAAAATGATATTAGAAATGTATTTATAAAAACAAATGAATATGGAATACTCGTAAAAACAAATGATAACGCGACAATAATAATATCATATAGGTTTAATTGGTCTGTCGCTATCCCTGTTTAGCACCACGACTGGTGCAACTCGCTCGATGTCTGGCTTTAAGGTTAATGTTTTAACTTGTATTTACATAGTCGCTTTAAGAAATGTATAATGTATATAACCCACAGGATCCCAACACCCAACGAAGATAATGACTTCGCCAGTAACATTGTGATCCGCGCGGATTGCCACGCGTCCAGCCGTGGCCTGTTCCTTGGACTCTTATTCATGGTCTTCGTCATGGGAAATCTCATAATTGGATACGTCTTCAGCAGTTTTTCTTCTAATAGGTAATGTATACCATTTACATGTTTTTTACATATTACTTATTCGTGTACGATGATCCTTAGAAGACAAATTATTAATGTGTATTCATAATGACAGGTAGGTAGTTAGTACCGGAATGTAGACAAGACCAGGCCTGCGTATCTCCCCGCGGAGGTAGCAAAAACTTACCTACGCGCGGCGCACCTACGTAGGTGCTAAAACAAGTTGCGTGTCGCTACCGACCAGAGCCACCCTCGCGCGTTTTATTCACCGGCGGCCGCGCGGCTAGGTTGCTGGCTGGACGAGAATGAATAAAGTACTAGAAAGAGGCGCTAGATGGCGTTAGAAGCTTCTCGTAGCAGTCAACCCTATTGCGTCGCGTGATATTACGTCACTGAATAGGTTTAGTGTATTATGAATCATATTCCAGAGCAATAAGTATGAAATTATCTTGCAATGGATTTTTGTAGGTGTCTACACGAAAATGTGCTTGACTCTGAGGCGAACTAAATTACGCCATATTGTTGACGACATTGAGTAGACATTTCTTTGAATACAATTGCTAAGTCATACTTCTGTACGAAGTACTAGTATTCTGTGACAAGACTACAATTTAAAGAAGCAATATCCAGAGTTGCAGCACGAAAATAAAATTAGAAGTAATGATTTATAGATGTGATGCCCGAAATACAGGATGGGTGAAAAACAGGGAGATAAAGGGGTTATTCTCGACAAAAAAAATCTTTTTCGACAGTACAGTTTTAAAATTTAAATATTTTTTTCTATCTATACATATAATAAAACAGTAAAACCAATGCGTCTGTACATTATGTATTTTTACCAAAAACTAATTGAGGGTGATGTTAAAATAGTAACAGAATAGGAATCTATAACTTTTATTTTTTTTGTCGGTTTGTCTGTTTATCTGTTTGTCTGTTTATGCTAATCTCCGGAACTACTGAACGTATTTAAATGAAACTTTGTTTATTGTGTAGTTATTGAGTCTGGGCAAATACCAGGCTATAACTTATTTTGAAGATCGGAGTACCTGACGTGGAACCTTAGCAGTACTCTTAAACTAAGAAAGATATGAAATCTGCGCCTTAAGAAAAGTTATTTAGCATGATAAGCATTTTCTATTGACGTATTCAAATTGAAGGTCTGAAGCAACTGATATGGAACTCCAGCAGCTCAGCTCAATTATAAGAGATACGAATAGAGCACCTTAGGGAACATTATTTAGCGTGATGAGCACTTTCTATTGATGTACATAAATTGAAGGTCCGGAGCAACTGATATAGAACCTTAGTAGCACAGCTTAACTATAAGAGATATGAATAGAGCGCCTCAGGAAACATTGTTCAGCGTGATGAGCATTTTCTATTGACGTACATAAATTAAAGGTCTGGAGCAACTGATATAGAACTCTAGCAGCTCAGCACAACTATAAGAGATATGAATAGAGCGCGTTAGGGATCATTGTTCAGCGCGATGAGCATTTTCTATTGTCTAATATAAATTGAAGGTCTGGAGCAATTGATATGCCAAATTACTTTAGACTGATTTTCAAACTCCCAAGGTAATCCTACTGTCTCCAAGTTACAATCTGGTGACGGAAACCTGAAGAAATCGAGACTATCCTTGAGATAATTTTCTAGTGCTGACCTTAACGCTAAGTAGTTTGTGGATACTCTCACCACAGACAGTTTGTAGAAATTTTGTTAAATGAATGTGTAAAAGGGGCATTTTTTATGAAAATACAGAAACATCCCTAACTTTTGTAGAGTCAATTTGAAGTCATATCGTAGAATGATTTTTGTCGGGAATAACCGCCTTTATCTTCCTGTTTCGTTTCATCCACGATTTACAGGGCCACCCTGTATAAACACGGGGTGACATCATCGCATCTTTTGTATCAATGGTATCTCTATGAAAACTAATCCTAAGTCGCATTTCAATTAATATTTATCTGTTATTTTTTATGCTGCGGAAAAATACTACATTATCAGTTAGTTTATTGCCATTATTTTTATTTACAGAAATTTCTTGCGTATTGGCTACCTTTTGAACGATTGTACAATGCTGACCATGCACGTTGTACTGCTGTTTGCCGCTGTGCTCGCTTTCAATCAGATAAGGAAGCTAGATATCAACGAACACCCTATATCACTCCTGGATGATGTGCTGCTGTTCATCTGTCTACCCGCATTTTTTATGGAGATTATATTGACTTTGGTGGCAACGATTGTCATTTTGAATCCGGTCAAAATAGCTGCTTATATAGCAATGGTAAGTTTTGTGTCTAGACCGACCTGCAGCCCGCTATTTACCATTAAAATTTACCTTGTATAGTAAAAGTGGCCACTTCTAGTATAAAAAACCGGCCAAGTGCGAGTCGGACTCGCGCACGAAGAGTTCTGTATTATACAACATTAGACACTATAGTGTTACCTTTTTTTTATTAAAAAAACGAAAAAAAAACACGTCGGTTGAGTAGGTACAAGAATTGTACCTGTACAATCCTTGACTGTAGTCAAGGATTTTAATTCCCAACCCATTTTATAAAATGTCGTCAGACATTCGAAATATTAGTCGCAAATTCTAAAATCATGCGTCAGTGTCAGATGTGTTAGATTAAATGATATTTAATGTTTTTTTTAAAAAGAAAAAAGATCTATTTTCGACGGGTAATGTTTATGTATGTTCACCCATTTTTTCGTCATTTGTGGACCGATTTTCAAATCTATTTTTAGGCTCTACAAGTCCTCGTTCAAACTCCACTCATTATGGATGGGCTTCGCCGCTGCAGCAACGACAAGAATCTCCGCCGACAGAAGCCTGGACGAGATGTGCTCATGTTCCTTATCATCGCCAACGTAGGCACGTGGCTCTTCTACACGTTCTCCTACAAGTCACCAGACAGTCTTGACGAACGATACGAGTTCTATGGAAAAGTTGTATGGTCTATCACAGGCCACCTCACTTTACCGCTTATCATGTTCTACAGATTTCATTCAAGTGTTTGCTTCGCTGATATTTGGAATTCGGCGTACAAACCTGGTTCTGAACACTGAATGTTATTATATTATCACACTTAGTGTAGATCTCTAATGTGCATATTTTTTTAGTGACAAGGTATGATGCCTACGATTTTATGTACTAGGTATGATTCTTGTATAAAAAAACTATAAAAGGTATATGTGTGGCTTGTGTTTTTAACAAAGCATTTACTATTTATGTACTTCCTTATCCACGATATATGATCTTATGATAAGCCGTAGATTTGATTGTTATCTGACATCCGTTGGACCAATAATCTTCGAAGTCTAAAGATTTATTTAGTCATGGGCATAGGGATTACATATTTAAATAGATTCTGAAAGGTTAATTGTACCTTTTGATGGCGATCATATTCATTATTACAAATACATATGTAAAGCATCATATTGAAGTTTGAGCGTAACGAATTATTAGGGTTCTAGGGTTATTCCCGAGCATAGCGAGAAGGTAGGATTAAAATTCCACAGTGCAGCGAGGGATTCAATCTCGCCCACTGTGAAGACATTTTCACTCCCGAGGTAAATGAATACTCTACTTTTCACACCCACTGCGAAAAAAAGTATACTTACAACAAACAAACTGCTTATTACTAGTGTTCTAACGAATTCTTTACTGTTATAAAAAATAATAAATGACGGCAATATGTTAACAAGGCGACCACATACATACATAGTTGTTGATTTTGTATCAAATGAATGGCCATGAAATTGATATGGTACATCGAGTTTTTTAAGAAAGAGCGTCTAGCAGCTCCCAAGTATTGCCGACGTTTGATTGAAGTCTAGATTATAGATTCTAATTCCAAATTTAAATCATATTACGTTTTGCGCCCAATTGGAGATAATGAAATTCAGTAGAACATTTCGTCCGATGTGTGGCAATGTGGCACTCTTGACTCTACCGTTGTTGGTTTATACATCTTGTAATTTAACGTTTTCCAGCAGAGCTCTGTTTTACGAAGGGTACAAGCTTTGGTTCAGTAGGTCATGTTATACGAATGTGTAACCATAGTAACACTTAGAGCCAAGGTCACCAAGTTTTGAACAGCCGGTAAACCTTAATTGACGTATAATTTGACAAATTTCCCATACAAAATATGTCAAATAATGCTAAACCGGCTGATCAAAAATTAAACATGTGTTGGTGAACTCCAGGCTAAAGGTAGAGTTCACGAACACATGATTAATTTTAAAACAGTCGTTTTAATACTATTTGACATATTTTTTATGGAAATTCTGTCAAATAAACCGTCAATCTATGTTGACCGACTGTTTAAAAGTTGATGAACTCGGGTCTACGTGTTACTATGTGTTACCATGGTGACACACTCGCATGATAAGACTTGTAACCTTCGTCAAACGTGGTGTGAAAAAAACTGTTACACCCGTTTTTAAGTCGGCTTGAATAGAAATCTTTTGAATTGTATCATTCGTTATAACTTTGTAAGTACCTATTAATTTAATAATTAAAAAAATAGTAAATGTAATTATGATAAAATAATTAAGTAAGGTTTAACATGGAGGAATACTAAGTATGACACTATGTTAATTGAATGCACTTTCTTTAATAAATCATGACTGCTACTTGTTTTCTTATTAAACCTACACAAGTTGGTGAGCAGTGACTAGACTGAAAAGGCCCAGAAAGTCAAAACACCCCATCACCATTTCTGAGAAAGTCGTTAGCTAACACATAGGTTACACACAAATACACGATTTAGATTTGAACATAATCTATTGCTAACAGTTTCTTCGAAAGCAAATATAATCAGTACCGGCCCAAGCCAAAGCCAGACTTAAATTGCTGAAAGATCAAATCAAAACCCTTATGTACCGTTAATAGTAATTAATAATAATAAAATCTTTATTTAAATGAGCAGGACTCAATTTGTTAGTAACAATAATTAAACTTTAACAACTAAGGTTAGTAAGTAAGATATTTTAATATATTATAAGACTCGTAATAGCTACTATACGAGAATCACCGCTGCTTCACTCCATAAGCAGTGGCACAGCAACAATTCACGTACACACAATCCAGTCGGCTCGCAATCATTGCCAGTACCGTTACCATGAGTTTACGGCGGTTTTACTCGCTAGCGATGACGTAAAAAAAGTGTATGGAAAATTGCACAGCGCCTCTAGCGGTTACTTGGAGAACTAAAATTTTCCATAAACTTTTTTTACGTCATCGCTAGCGAGTAAAACCACCGTAAACTCATGGTAACGGTACAGGAGGTTAAGTAAGAGCACTGTTTTCGATATCGAAACAAGAAGGTCACAAAACAGACAAAAAAGTGCACATACAGACAAACATTAATTCAGACCTATTTAGAAGTCATGATTAGTTTTTGATTAAAATGATGGCAAATCAATATTTAAGAGTTCGTAGTTTACTTCATTCACTAGTAGAGCTATATAAAGATTTTAGCGTTAGCGAGGTAGAAGAGGGTAATAAACTCTGAATCACTTCTTAGAATCGCAATAAGATTTGATTCACAGGAAATGTTGAAATTGATTCGGCGTGATAAATTAAATACAGAATGTGTATTTTCTCCATTAGTATTGGACTCGAAAATTACTTTTAGAAACTTGTAGCGCAATAACTTTGTAGTTACATTGCATTCAGTTAGAGACTTTCACGGTCGTATTAATGATGTCCTCCTAGCCGATTTCGATTACGGCGGCATATCTCAACAGAGATTAGCCAACTGCGCAGGACATATTATAGTGCACAAGTGTGTGCGCAATACACAAGTGCACTCTCTGTTCCTTCACTCTCATAATTCGGTGAGACGGCAGTCCGACATGACCGTAGAGAGATCAGGCGCAGGACCAACGGCTTAGCGTGCTTTCCGAGGCACGGGGGTGTAAACACCACCAACTTCCTGACATCGGAGCTGTGTTCGAGTAATTTCAAGACAGAAAAACCCAAACACTTTCGGCCCGACCCGGGATTCGAACCCGGGACCTCGTGGATAGTACCCAGCGTGCTGACCACTAGACCAACGAGGTCGTATTAATATATTTAACCTGTCAAACCAGGTCAAACCGCATAAGAGGCGCGGGTTGATAACAATTAATTTTCTTTTGTGTCCGTCTGGAAACATGATACGTGAAAACGTGAAGGTTTAAAAAAAATATGGAATAACAGGATACATGGTACTACAATTCCCGCCAATCAATCATACACATTTTTGAAATAAATAGAACATTGCTTCATACAAAAATAAAGCATGTATTTTTACTGATAAAGCTACATCTTGTGAAAGGTCTTTTTAAACCATCCTGTATTCTGTGCACAGAAGGAAGTAGTAAAAAAGTGTTCGTGATAATTATATTGATTATATTTGATAATGATAACAAACAATTTTTATTCATTTGCGATCTCAATCGCGCAAATATAATCGAGTGTTCAATCTAGCTGCTGCACGGACGCTAGTCACACTGAAATAAGACGTGATGTAATTTTAAAGTGTTTAATTAAAAAAATATTACTTAAGTGTAATTTTGTATACTCGTATTAATTGTTCGTTCACAATGACGGATCCGAACCTCGATAAGAAAGAAATATTAGAGGAAATAATTAATAGAAAAAAGTTAGGCGACAAAAGGTTTCATTCGGAAACCTCGCTACAAAACTTCAACGAAAATGACGACGTGTTCCCCAACAAAGAAAATGACCCTGGGGTAAGTACCTTTATAGTATTGCAGTTCATTGCTTATACTTTATAGTGATAACTAGATAGATCTTGAATAGATAGGCAATTACTTGTTTTGTTTTAGCCGAGATAAACAGTTCAGTTTTTTCAAGAGCGTCTTTTGTTTTAAAAATTGAATTAACCGTACTTAAATAAAACATCATAAATTGACCAAGGCCGACAACTAATTTATCCCGAACACATATAAATTACAAAAATATTTTATTATCAAATTGCAATAAACAATAAGTACTTTTGAAATAATTAAAAAAAAACTCGGTTACTGTAAGTAGGTGTTTGTAGATTTCATTAGAATTTTCTTTTTATTTCTCATAAAGAACATAGAAATTATTACTGCTTAACATATAAAACCAAACATAAAATATTTATTTTATTTATGACAGGAAATGTAATGCAATGCAAACGCAATGAACGTCTAAAAATACTACAGGGGGCAGAACAAGATTTCTTCTAATTTTTTGGGCCCTACGTACTACTACTACTACTAGCACTTCATTCAAGCATTAATTTCTGTTTTAGCGTCTATGCTTATTAAATTTTGTACAGAGAGTCTTATCGCTAGGTGATAATCCTTACTAGTCATACCTTTAGGCTAAGCAGAAATAAAATTAACAGGTCAATCATTAGTTTGAAGAGAACATCTTTTTTTTTTAAATTTCAATATTGTATATCTAAAATTATAGCGCAGCGCTATTACGTTAACTCCCTGTATGCCGCATAAAAAGTAGACTTGTCATTGCCTGGAAGAGGTTTTAGACATCGAAAACTGAACTGAATCTATTTGTGAAAATATTTGTATTTACATGGTAAGTCCAAATAAGGCTCCGCGCAGATGGGCCAGCGAACATAGCCAGCGATGGCTGTTCCGCGCAAACGAAAGGTGTTCGGTGGCCGCTACCACTGCCACTACAATTGATACTCAACTGCTAGATCTTTGGACAGATTTAGTCAAAAAAATGAGTGGCCGCCACCGGTGGGGCGTGTCACGAACACTGAATCGCGAGTAGCCGCCACTCGCTTCACATGGGCGGCGACGTATTAAATATAATGTAAGCAGTTTGTCGCTAGCCACTGGCGGTGCGCAGAACAGCTCAGCAGAAAAGTCCTTATTATTTTGTTTCTCACAGGTGCTTAATGCGACAATAAGCAATGGGGCGTCTACCCCCGAAGAGCAGCAGAACCGCAGGCGCACCATGTCACAGCCCGGCCCTGTTTCCGGTGGGCTGGTCACCGCCACTGCTGCACGCGCTGCAAGGAGGCGTCCTCCGCGCAACGTCGCTTACGCCGAGGATAATACGGTAAGTCGCAACCACCCGTAAATGTCGACAGGATACAAAAATATTCGACGACCACTGGTCTCGGAAAATGATGATTAACATTATCAAACGGAAGTCGTTTTTGTAAAGTTAGATTTTTTACATAAAATTGAAATTAATCGAGTTTGGAGATTCCGAGTTTTTTTTTTATGTAGCTATTGTAAAAGGCAATTAGTTTGCAAAGTAGTGTATACCATACTCTTCCCAGAGGGTTTCCGACTATTCAAAAACGTTTTATTCTTGAAATGTAAAAAACAGAAAATGAAAAATGTTTATTGGCTTTAACAAATAGTACATAACATGAATAGTGATCAGTGTCTCCTTTTAAGCTAAAATGAAGCCTGTGCCAGGAGATACTACTCTTCCTTAAATAGATAGTAGGTATCATGTAGGTAAAATAAATTCTTTATGTGGTATTCGTACATTTGTAGTGCAAAACTAGTAAATAATTATGAACTACGTTTTATCCATAATATTATTTACTACTAAAGACTATGTTTTGTTGAATGGCGAATATTGTAAGCAATTTAGAAATTCCTTTTAATCGAAATTAATTATTTCAAAAAAAGATAAACACAAAATTAACTACCAAAAATAGTAATTTATCGTCTACAATATAATTATTTATCGGTAAGTATTATTTCCATAAATTTTATTTTAAAGTACATAAGTTTTAATAAAAATGTTGTTTACATTACATACATACATTTACCAAGTAAATAAAAACGGACTTTACTAATCTTACATAATATTATGATCTAAGTTACTAACTATTACCAATCAAAAAAAAATACCAGTGGACGTCGACCTATCATTAATTTGTTTACTTTAATATTACAATCTCAATAAAATAATCGAGTTTACTTATAATAATAGGTGCTTTATCAACATTTTTCCTTTCCGTCGCACCTAAATTAAAAATTATCTATGCGGAAGTTATAGTTAGTTTATTGTAAATATGACTGCAAGTGTAATCATGAAAATCGGTTAATAAATGTCGATTGACTTTATCCAATTTACTAAAAAGACAGTGGCCTTCTTCGCTATCGCTTTTTTATTTTAAATCATTATTCCCATTTTTGGATATTGTAATAAAAACCGATTCAAGTGCTAGCCAGACTAGTGCATGAAGAGTGCGGCATTTACCCCTATTTTAGTTTTAGTATTGGTAATGGTGGAGCGGTAATAATGTTAACACACAATCTGTTAAAAATTGAATTCTCCATAGTTATTTATTACGGTTTACGAGATACATTATTCCGCTGACAGACAGACAAACGGAGAGACAGTATTATGGTCCCGTTGGTCACCGTTCGGGGACGGAAACCAAAAAAAGCATAACGTGTTGCACTTCTAAAATTAAGGCTTCAGTAGAGAGCTAGGTCAGTTCATAAGTTTTATCTTTGCGATCTTAATTATTTATTACTTGTTGTATATCTCCTTATACCTTATTGGTATATTGCTTGTAAATTCATTTAGTTGCCCATTTGCGTTACACTTTGTAAATCGTACTGTGATTTATTTTCTAGACAAAAGCTCAGCAAAGGGATTTACCTGCCGATAAGTAATCGGAATAATCGCTCTAATCACTCATGATTATGTGTCATTAGGATTTATGCCTAGAAAAGATTTGATTAAGTAAGTAAGTATCTTCTCTGGAGAGATTTCTTTGTGTAAGCCAATTACGAACAGGCTGACATTATTAACGCAAATAATACCTATGCCACAAAATAAGTACTAGTACTTCTTACAGAAGTATGACTTAGCAATTGTATTCAATGTAATGTCTACTCAATGTCGTCAACAATATGGCGTAATTTAGTTCGCCTCAGAGTCAAGCACATTTTCGTGTAGACACCTACAAAAATTCATTGCAAGATAATTTCATACTTATTGCTTTGGAATATGATTCATAATACACTAAACCTATTCAGTGGCGTAATATCGCGATGCGATAGGGTTTACTGCTACGAGAAGCTTCTAACGCCATCTAGCGCCTCTTTCGAGTACTTTATTCATTCTCGTCCAACCAGCAACGTAGCCGCGCGGCCGCCGGTGAATAAAACGCGCGAGCGTGTCGCTAGCCGGTAGCGACACGTAACTTGTTTTAGCCCCTAAGTAAGGGCCGCCGCGCGTAGGTACGTTTTTGCAACCTATGCGGGGAGATATACACAGGCCTGCCTATGCAAAGACTCCTCTTTATAAACATTATCAGTTGGGTAGATAGTCATCAAGAACTCTCATAGACTGCATACTCTAAAAAATATTATTTAAGTAAGTAATCGAGACTTTCACATTGTTACTTCTAACTAACGTAAAGATATTTATCACGAAAAGCTGTCCGACGACTGTCATCACCACATAAAGCTAGTTTTAGCATGTAGTTTACTGGTAAGCATTATTTGACATAATATACTTATATACCTACAATGTATAACATATATGGGAATTGTGTCAAATTAACCTTCAATCGAGGTTTATCGGCTGTTTAAAAATTGGTGAACTCAGGTCTTAGGCTAACTGCGTAGATGTGTACATGCGTGAATGATTTTAATCTTTACCTTAAGTAATGTCAGTAATGTTAACTTTTAAGGCTATTGTAGTGTGTTCTTTCAGAAATGATGTTTTTGATGACAAAAATATACGACATCTTATCATTTTACAACCGTAATTACACCCTTATAAACGAGTATTTTTAGATAGAACGTCATCATAATCACAAACACTGACGCAAAGTTATTTGTTTATATTTATATTTTACATTCTAAGTCAGTTTAGGCTCTTTTAAAGTTCCCACGATTTAAGTAACAATCTATAGTGCGAAAGTCTTAACTTTGGCTATCCCATTGCGTCGGAAGACTTCGCACATGAAAATAGTTTTTTGGCAATTTCATGAATGCAAAATTCGACAAAACAAACATGAACTCCCGCCCCGTTATTCTAAAAACTTAGTACCGGGCTTAAGCCAGGACTAAGCTATTAGCTACCCAATTAGAAAAGCGCTTCTCTATTAGGTTATGTCACGAATGTGTCATTCATTCCTCTGTTGTCGGCTAATATTGAGACCTATTTTAAGCCTGGTCTAGATTTTTTTTAATAACACCGCCGTAGTTTTCGTCTTTGTGTGCTGAGGAACAGAATAAAAGAGACGGCGTTATTTTAACACCAGCAAACATTAAAACATGTAAAAAGATCAAAATTAGACCAAACTCTTTGTTTTATTTTTATAAAAACAAAACAAAAATACATTTGCAAGGCATCGAGCATATTTTGCTTTCAAAATAATACAGTTCAATTTCGTAATAGGTACACGAGGGTTAAGTCAAAGGCTGATGAAGAAGTAAATAATTTGAGGTCGTACGTAAATTCAAAACTTATGGCACACGATTCTACATTACGAAAATTAAAAACCAAATTTTATTACTATAACAAAAAAAAACACATAAAAAACTGAGCGCAGTAATGAAAAATACAGAAGTAGTACATACCTACTACCTACACACACATGTTATTGTTATCTTTAAAACACAAAACCTTTAATATTTACCCGATAGTGTAAGATAAAAGATGGGATTTATTAGTTAACCCGTATGTGTGTCCGTTGACTGCCTCGTTGGTCTAGGTGGTCAGCACGCCGGGTACCATCTACGTAGTGGAGCTGTACACAGCAAATATTGATAGAAAACCGCAAATCTACAGGATTTAAAGGTACATGGATTACTCTAGGTTAAACCAATCATTTTGACCTGTAGTTCTTAAAAGTATAGGTATACTTATAATATTCCCATTAGGGGACAATAATGACGTCATCAATTTTTGGTATGGAATTTGAATTTTTCTTTACGTTTCGGCCACATTTTTTCTAAAAATCAAAAAATATTTATAAAACGTAATCGGTGTTATTACAAAAAAATAGTACCGGGTTTAAACCAGGACAAAGTTGTTTAACTTTCAAAGTACCCGTGTAACAAATTTCGATTTTTTGCGTAACTGGGCCACTAACGTGGTCCCGGGTTTGAATCTGCCCAGATCTTTACAATTAAAAAACCTTAAGTATAGAAAAAGGTTTACAGACCTCAGAAGGAATTAGAATCGTGGCACCTACTAAGTTGTAACTTTGATTATAATTTTATTGTGCCCTTATCTTACTACGCCTAATACTCACAATAAGGGAAACCCCTAGTTTGATATCTATCTTAAAGTATTACTCATTCTACCCATTCATTTACTCATCAGTTGTTGTTTAGGACCTTATTCAAATCAATAATGTATTCTTTTGCTTAGGATTCGAGAACTAAGAAAGTATGGGTTATTAAGTAGAAACCTAGCATACGCAAGGGGCAATTCATGTTTATGTGATGTGATGTTGATGTGAGCACGAGCTTAAGCGTTAATCATGGATGTTATAAACGTTTATAAATATGCGTCTTACCGTTATCCTAGTCGCCATATTACAAGCTTACGCGTAGTTTGGGGCTAGGTGATTGGTGTGATTGCTAAAACCATTTATATATTTTATTTTATCTACATACTGTAAAATAGTAAATTAAATCAATGTTGGGTGACATTGATTGGATTCAAGGATTTGTTGAGTTGCTATATATTAAAAATCTACTACACCCACCTACAAACCTTTCATCTCTCTGATATAAGCAGTTTAAGTAATTTCCTACCTTATTCAAATTACACACCAGACAGCAATATAACAATAATAAACACATACATATTAAAATAAATGATTCTTAAATAGTATACTTAGTACATTCGTATGTTTGTACGGGTTTGTACTGGCTTGCATATTTTTTGTCACTGACGTTCAAATAGTTTTATTATATGGAGAGACGTGGTTTATGTGACGTAAATATTTTTAAAATTAGGTATTTATGTTGGCAACGTTACTGAATCATCAAACTATATAAGTAAATCAAAGTAAATGCAATGTCAAATTCTTAGATTTAATTAATTATGATAAAGATTTTCTTTATCGTTCATAGATACAATAACATGAGGTGAGTTAAACATATTGCTTTGCGTTTTAAAGATTTATTTTTATTAATTGGATTAAAATTTGGCTTAAGCTTAAGGAATGGATTAAGACTTAGTGACGTAAAAGTAGGGAAACTTATTGTTATCAGCGCGATGTTTTGTTTAGGGGCTTATTATTATGGTAAAAATATATATATATTTGCAACAAAGTAGTTGGCGTATTACTAAACTTCGGCTTCAAAAGAGAATCAATTAAATTAATCAAAACTAAAGTACGCAGAAAAGTACAGTTTAAGTAGATCAAGATTTTCATTACTTATTATTAATTTATAATATTACTCATATAAGCTTGACAAGTCCGATCGCAACTTCGGCCTAGATTCGAAATAATAATGTAAATAAATTAGAATATCTTCGTATTTTTGTAGTAACAATGACTTGTAAAACATCCATTGACTGCCTCGTTGGTCTAGTGGTCAGCACGCTGGGTACTATCCACGAGGTCCCGGGTTCGAATTCCGGGTCGGGCCGAGAGTGTTGAGTTTTTCTGTCTTGCAAAAACTCAGACACAGCTCCGGAGTCAGGAAGTTGGTGGTGGTAACACCCCCGTGCCACGGAAAGCACGTTAAGCCGTTGGTCCTGCGTCTGATCTCTATACGGTCATGTCGGACTGCCGTCTCACCGAATTATGAGAGTGAAGGAATAGAAAGTGCACCTGTGTATTGCGCACACACTTGTGCACTATAATATGTCCCGCGCAGTTGGCCAATCTCTGAAGAGATAGGCCGCCGTAGTCGAAATTAGGCTAGGAGGATATTAAAACATCAATTATGTTCAATATAACACTAAAATAAAAAGGCTATACTTCGTACAAATCCTCTGGCAAATCGGTTATTAAATTTTAAAGAATAATGTATTACGCCACCATTTGTTGATGCCCGTCTGATTACAGCAATTGTAAAGGACTTGGATACCATGTTTACTTAGTTGCATTAAACTATTAGGTCAACTCAATCAAAAACGCCCGGTTTAATCAAATTTGATAATGTGAGTAACCCTTCATGTTTGTACACTTTTTTATAAAGCTGTTGGTTTTCTTAAATAAATAAATAAATGAACATAAAAATGGACGCGGACTGATTAAACGACTGTTTATGGATCAAGTAACCGATGATTACGAGTACTTCCATAACTCTACCCTTAATGTTATGAACTTAAATTGCATCTATTCAATCAAGTTACTTGTCATGCGATAAAACAGTCTTGTGCACACGATAAAACTTTTTTGCTTGGTCCAATAATGATAGCACTTATAGCGGTTCTATTCTGGTTAGGTGATTTGTTTGCAGGTTTGAGTTAACTGTATGTCCAGCACAACAATGAAATGTATACAAATACGTTTTATGCCATTGTAATAAGGTCTCAAATTGAATGCAGATGTATACTTATTGATGCTCGTGACTGTACATTGTTTTCGAGAAGAAACTCATTCAACAACCGTTTAAACAAATAGTGCCTCGTATTTTGCTATTTGGCAAATTGTAATATTTGTCTTTTGTATATTAAGCAAAACTATTTATTATTTATTTCTTTTATTTTGGTACAAACAGTCGTTACATAGACTTACTAAAGCTAATAATTTGCGTTTACAGAACAGACAAAGAGTACCCATAATTACTTAGTAGGATTATAAACTGAAACGCTGTGCAAAAGGGCTACTTTTAAACAAGCGTCTTGAGAAATAATATCATTGAATGATACGTTACTATGTCGTCATCTTGAACAAATCAACCACGTCGTCATCACGTGAGCACAATAAAAAGATTTGTTTTCCGAACAGTAGTGTGACTCAGCCATATTTTTGAAATTAGAACCTACGGATGGGCGGAGCGCTAGGGTTGGTACACAAAAAGTAAAAAATGACTAGATTTTTATTCTTCATATGTGTATTGTTTTAGGTTTAAGAATGAGTCATATTTTTATTAAAGATTATCAAATCCACAGACAGTGGACTCCTAGTACAACAGGCCCGTTTTACAATGTCAGTTCGATGAGACAAGGTACAATTTACGAGTTTGCTCCTACACATCATTAAGCCTTAAAAATATATTTAAATCCTATGTGTATGAAAAATATCTACAGACCCTGCAGTTCCCGCAATCTTCGAAGGCATTGAAAACTTTGCGAAAATATTTTTATTTTTTTAACATGCACACCCGTAGTCTTGGGTGGATAGTTTCCAAGATATTTCCGTTTCAATTTTGACAGCTGTCATCCGAAATGAAGATCTCGTCGAGCCCTAAAATTTGTCCCTACACACCAGTAGTCTCAGGTGGGTAGTTTCAGAGATATGGCAGTTTCAATTTTGACAGCAGTCATCCGAAATAAAGATGATTACATGTTTTATATAACCTACTTTGTTCAATGATATCTATCTGCATTTCGAAAGTCAGTCTTTGACAGCGAACCGGCTCGCGGTCGCGCCCCGCGTGTCACTTCGTGGGTTTTTCTGCCCAAGTTTGCTCAACGGGCCGTGTAACTGACGTGTATGCATGTGTGTCGATACGGTAGCTCTAGTATGTAGATAAAATAATGTATATCTATGTTCCGTGACGTGAGTGAATATTTAACACTGCTTCAGTACTGAAAAAAATAGTACCACAGTAAGTAATTATCAATGATAACTTGTCAAAATCTAATCACTCTGATTTTTATCAGTCCATTACGTTTTGACATTTACAATTAGGCAATTTGAAAGTTAATACCTAAATAAATATATTATAAGAATAATTATGTCATATTTTTTCAAGTTTATCATACCAAAACTATTAACAATATCCTAATATTTATTCTCGATTTAATTAAATAATACAAACAGGACTTTCAGTGTTGGTGTTTCAATGTAAATTTATTTTAAGCTTCGTTCGTAGTTTAAACAGCGAATTCGTATATATGGGCGCAATGGGTTGTAATGATTTTTCCCGTGAGGATAGTATGGATATGACATGAATCATTTGTGTACATTACATTATCGTTTTTTTGTTGTATCGAAAAGATTTGATGAGTACTACGGCGTGTCAAACTAGAATTGTATAGGTTCTGCGTTGTAGATATTTTTTTGCTTTTGCACCATTTATACCGAACTACGTACGTTTGCGTTTTGTAAATAAGTTTTTAGTACCTACTTAAATCATAATGATTTCAAGCGAAGATTTATAATTTTGTTTCGCGCTCTATTAATGAAAAACTGTGAGCCTAACACCTTTTAGAGATTACTCTGAAGCAATCCATAAACAGCGTCTGTCGAATGTTATTATTTATAAACCCTACAAAAAAAAAATGAAAACCGAGAAGATTTAGCCTGGCCTGCAATAAAATTAAAAAAGGTACAGTTCCATAGAATCCAGCGGCGAGAGTTTGTGGGGCGGGTCACTCTCGCGCAGCCAACTGTAAACCTTTTGAGTCCATCGGGCCGCGAGCCCCTCCCCCGCCCCGCGAGGGGCCTGTAAATACCTGCGGACAAACCGTGCCGCACCAACGCCTCGCCTAATGAAAATTCAATCTCTTTATTTTTTTTCATCCCGACAGTTAGCTCGCCACCTCACAATCGCAATGTTAATATAGCGTCAATAACGCAACTACGTCAGCGATAAAACAATACTAATCGGATATTTTATCACGCGTCTGATGATTGATTTCAACATTTAATTGTTTTTTCATTGATTTAGGTAAAGATACCATTATGCATTACACTTGAATAGATAAAAGTGCAGTCTCTTAATAATTAACAATGGATCTTTGTGTGCCTGAAATCTACTAGTGGACTGTCTAGCTTAAACAACTGTTTCAATTTTATTTGCTGTACCTACTTATTCGTCCACAAATAATAGATTTCACTTTATATATACCCACATATATATTTAAATATAAAATACGATACTAATTATTTAGTAATTATATTAATTTTTGATTGTTACATAAAGCAAGTACTACTGCCGCACTCAGAGTCGTTAATTAAATTTAATTTTTCGTTTTGTCTCGTTCTGGTACTTTTTTGTCAATAACTATTTTAATTATAGAAAAAAACTACATGAATTAACTTTAATTGACGTCTTTGAGTACGGCAGTTAGGTACTTATTCTACACAGATCCTTCACTAGAACAATTAATAATTTGTTAGGTTAAAGCTCCTAAGCACCTATTGAATCCTGATTTCTTATTTCATCCGTATTAACAAAATGCGTATGCATTTAAAATTCCGACTATAAGAGCGAAATGCGATTGGCGATGGTCTTTAAAGTAAAGCTTAAAAAACAATAAATCTGTTTAAAATTTTCCGCAACAATACTAAGTGGTCGGGCGTTTGTAGCATTTTTTGCTTTGCAGTTTTCCGAAACTGGCAGCAGAGAAGCGCGGAACGCCGTAATGGGATTATAGTGAAATACAGGGTGGTGTCGATCGAGAGAAACAAGCGACTAATGAAGTTATTAATCCGATTTTGTACGGCTTTCGATATTCACAACGGCCACTTTTTTTGTTCCGCTCGGAATGGGAATATGCGAGTGCGTGTGTGCGATGTCATAACCGTATTGCTTTATTTACAGGAGCAGATACCGAGGCTTTTATTAAGCACCCGGGGAGACGACTCTGGTGCGAACACGCCAATAGGTATGCACTTGTTTCTCAATATCGTTTGGTTGTTGTAAGCTTATTACTTTAGTTTCAAGAGGTTAATAAATTGATTTACAAAGACTGTCGTTACTAAAATGCAATATGGCATCTATAACTCTAAATTAAGTGATACGAGAAATAAAATCGGTAAAAATACGATGCATTGTAGATACTTTTTTTTTTATGATATGAGTTATCAGAATTAATACATATTTGAGTCAAGTGGCTGATTCATCGTTGTGAATACTTTTTTTTAGATATCAGAATTATAAATACTTTAACCAGGCAACTCAAACAGCATAGAATAGAAACCTAAATTGCCGGTATTTTCTCAGGTGAACGTGGAACGAATAGTCCCCTACCGTACAACGGCACGTTTCGAAATGGAGACGCCAAGTCACTTAGTGAGTATTCTGACTTTTATTTTTAACTAGCGGTTATCCGCAATCTTATCCATGAAAATTCTGGATTTCCCATACGATTACCCATCCCTCTTTTAACTCATTAAGTATTGATTATAACTTATCAGCTGAATTATCACCTCCTTAAAGTTTGTAGTATGCAGGTGTTAGTGGTAGTGTATGTTTGTAGTATGTGCAAAAAAGCCTACCTCCTTCCCAAGATTACAAGCTATTTCATACCAAACATCTAAACCGGTTTGGTGATTTAGGTGTAACAACGTAGCAGACATGCAGCAATACTTTATTAAATAAATATAATCGTGCGCGACCCCGTGGCGGAACTTTAAGTCGTACGGAAGTCGAAGTAGCACTCGCAAGCGAATGTCATAGAACTCATATAAAATCCCCTTCCCCGCTACTGCAACACTAGCCGTCCCTGCTGACCGTGCATCTAGCATGCCTTGCTCCCTGAACCTCTGGCGACTGCAGCAATGTCGGACACGAAGGATCAACTTCCACCCTAGTGTCTCTAGCAACAACTCTACATGTCTACTGTGCTGAACGATCCTAACAGCGGTGGTAGGCTCCGTTAGGTGCCGCCTGGTAGCTACCACCCTTCCACCGGAGCCCGGTGCCAAGTAGCTTGCTGTGTTCCGTTGGTGAGTGGGAGCGCCAGAACCTTCTGGGTGAGCTCGATCCACCGTCAACACTTTCTGCGCTACGTCTGGTTTACTCTAGAGTCAAGAGCAAACCTATTCAATACAAAAAAGAACGAATCTCAATATTTATTTATTTTATAAGTATGTACACTGATAGTACATTTAAAAAGCGGTAGATGTATCATTATCGCGCGGAAATCGCTTGCCTCAAATTGAGCAATTTTCTCAACTTCGCATTTAAATAACGTACATGGCATTTGACAAATTGTAAATTGCCGCGCAATAAGAGATGACTTGTCCACCTCTTTTTTAAATACATTGCCATGTGGTATGTAGGTATATTTATATTTGAAAATTTTTTTGTTCTCCAAACAGATAGTTACCGTATGTTCACGTCAACAAATGACCTGCGCGGTATGGGCACCCCATGCAAGCGGTCCGTGGCGAACATAGACGCGCAGTCCCTTCGCTCAATTGAGACGCACGCGCCACCCCCCACCAGCCCCGAGGATAATAAGAAGCTAACTAAGTACGTATTTTTTACCTACTTATTTCAGATAAATACAAAAAGTCCAACTTTGTTTCTAAAAATTGTTTCTTAATGACTATGTAAATGAATATATTATAACTGGGCATTGGTGCGAATCCGATCAGACAAGGACTACATTAAAACACAATTTTACGGATTACTTCGCGATTAATTTACATTTTATTTAAAACCTGACGTTTCGAACACTTTACAGCGATCGTGGTCACAGGGAGATTAAGGTATTATTTGTCATCACAAAGTTTTGAAAAATTTTAATTACCGTCACTCATTAATATTAATTTACGTTCCTATTTACGCAGAAAGAGCTAACCGTGTCTTGAGATCTTGCAGTGCTAGGTGTTGCTTTGGTTTTTGCTAGAATAGGATCCCATGCCGATGGAACTTTCCAACCATCTTCTCTATTGAAATTTGGATGTTTTCTAATTTCAATGGCTTCACGTAGCTTTCGAGGAATAAAACGCCATTCTTTTGCAAGTATTTTAAGACAAGGACCATCCGCCCTGTGACTACAAAACCTATAATACTAATAATAATAGTAGCTTAGTTTGGGGCTAGGTAATTGGTGTGTTTCTTAAAAAAAATGTATTGCGACGACATAAATAATATGCATTGCGTTTATAGTCCGCGACCTAAGAGTTCGTCGCACTTTACGAATGGTTTCAGTTAAATGGTCAAATAAATATACTTGTAAATAGAGCTTATTTATACTCAATCGCAAACCCGAGTTGAACTTTTTGATAATACTAACCTGACCCTGCTATTTTGCGATATTTTTGTAACTACCTTTGCGAAATAACAGTTTTTTAATCTCGTGATAGCATCGGCAGTTGCGCAAAAATCAGTAATATCGGGTAATGAGACTGTAACACTACGTGATAATCCGTTATTTCGCGAAAATTCTACATATAAAGCAATCTTACTACGCCGACACATTCATTAAGAAAGAAATAAATGATACACAATTCAAACTACTTATAATATTTTTAATTTTGTTTCAGAAAATATCTCACTCTAGTCATAGGTTGCATTTATGCGACAGTATTAGTAACTCTTGGAATAATTATTTATATAGGCAGCGCTGTCTTCGACCCCAATATAGCTTTGGTAAGTTTGGTACCTTTTATTTTCAAAGTTTAAAGCAATAACTAAATGGTAGGTTGACACCTGCTTATTGAAAAATCAACACGCTTGTCATACTTGTAATACAAGTATTGAATGATATGTAACACATTAGTTACATTACCACGCAAGAACATTGATCCTTGAAACTCCTCATCAAAAAAATTAAAGAAACTACGGCTTAATCTATGGTTGACACTTACTTTTGTACCCCGCAGCCCGCTGTGGCACTATAGTTCAAATTTAACAAGCTAACCTTATCATGCCACATTACGAGTATTATTGACTTTTGAAATGTTCGCTTTTCTTTTTGCGTTAGTTTTATATATTTATATTTTTTTATTTTAACTAGCTGAATCAATTTTGACGAAACACGTCTAACAACCGCCAGAAAACCAGCTTTCAAATAAAAAAAACCATCCAAATTGTTTTACCCGTTTAAAAGTTACGGTGCCACAGACAGACACATAGCAACCAAACATAATAATATTACACCCCGCTTTTGCGTCAAGGGTTTAAACAGACTGCTAACTTAACATGTTATTTTCAGATATTCTCAATAATATTGTGCTGCACTGGATTATTATATCACTTTTATTTATTACTAGACATAAGCCGATATAAAAACATCGCACTCGAAAACCAAAAAACAAAGTCACTACATGACGACAATGTGGCGGAATACTTTAGGAAACAGGAGGTATGTACACACATCACATGTAATAGGGTACATGCTACCATCAATTGTTGACGTACTTTTTATGCACTATCAAAACGCTATTCTTTCATTATGTGGTTTGTATGGGAATACATAACGGCGACGTCTCATTTTGCTCAACTCACATAAGTACTTTTTAACGGGTTTAGCGTAATATAAAAAAAAAAAATGTCAGCCTATATAGATCCCACTGCTGGGAAAAGGCCTCACCTCATCTATGAGGAGGAACGAGCCATACTCGACCACGCGGGCTCAGTGCGGATTGGTGGAGGGGTGTCTGTAAGGCAAGTGACAAACCTTACTGTCAGATGTGATCAAGCCGCCCTAGGGCCTCTGACTAGGCTTAACGACTAATACCAACAGATATTAGCCGGGACCAACTGCTTAACGTGCCTTCCGAAGCACGGAGATGCTTGTCATGGACGTCACTATAATGGTCGGAATGGTCACCCATCCAATCACGACCGCGCCGTGGGTTGCTTAACTTTTGGTATCACTACCAAAGCGCTGTCGCCACTGCGCCACGAGCACCTCATTAATAGTACATATAATTGAAAATGATCAATGAACCTATATCTAAAATAAGTTATTTATTTCTAAAAAAATCGGTTATTGGAATTATTTGTGGATTAGTGGAATCATCCGTATTACGAGCAAACGATTAATAGTATTGTATACAGGCGCATTCGACTTGACTATCATAAAATTGCACCTGTATAAATTTTATTGCTAGTGACTGCATTTGCAAATAACAGTGTGTGAAAACGTATCTATAGTAGAAGCAAGTAATGACTATTTTATTTTTTCATACATAACTTAGATATAACTGAACATAAGTCATTTAGTAATACTTGCTGATTTATTTTAGGTTGAATTCGCCATGAATCCCATGGCGGACAGATCTCCTGACATGCGAAACTCTGGGATTCCTCCCGCTGTGCTGATTCCCCTGAAGCACGACTACTGTTTCAGCCAAGGCAGGCACTCGGGAAGTTTCTACCTTAAACTGGGAGCTGCAGGTATGAACTATTATCACAGAATAAATAATAGTACTAACTGGACGCTCTATTCTAATAGTACGAGACATGTTTCAGTCTTTCTAGTCTAGGAACGATGTCAACGGATTTTATTTTGATCCCGTAAATGAAAAAAAACAAAATATCAACTAGGAGTAACATTTAGTTTTAAAAATCACTACTCTTATCCTATTTATGGATTTATTTTCTTTTATCGCTTTTTAGGGCTATATCTCACTGGTACGCCACAACCACGTCGCCTGCTATGCATTTCAAACATTTCATATTGAAATGTAAGACACTCACTTGGCGACGGCTTAGCAACTTTCATTTCCGTATGAATTGTTTAGATACGTAACTAGTAAGGTATAGCCCTATGAATTTACTACTCAATTTTTATTAGATTTTTGACTCTAATTTTCATGCAGATAAAGTGTATTTTTAGCTAATGCCTACTTATATTATCTTCTTTCATTCAGGTTTCGCCCTGGGTCACTTGGTCCACTCGGTGCTGCTACTCGCTGTTCAGATCGGTCAGCTGATTGACGAGGACGTCAACAATGATGAATGTGTCAACGTTTTGCAAATAGTGCAAGATGTTCTGGCACCGTTATATTGTTTCGTGCAGCTTTACTTTCTGTTTAAGTACTCCAACGTCATCATATTGAAAGCCCAGGTTAGTAAATAAAGTAAATCAGTTGTGAGCAGAAATAGAATGGAGTACCAATCTTTCCCGGCCCGGCAGCACTGATATCCTAAATGACATAAGGTGGTTGATATAACAATTTGCTGACTCCCTCGTTGGTCAGCACGCTAGGTACTATCCACGAGGTCCCGGGTTCGAATCCCGGATCAGGCCAAAAAGTTCTGGGATATTCTGTCTTAAAATAACTCAGACACAGCTCCGGTGTCAGGAAGTTGGTGGTGTTAACACCCCCGTGCCTTGAAAAGCACGTTAAACCGTTGGTCCTGCGCCTGATCTCTCTACGGTCATGTCGGACTGTATGAGAGTCAAGGAACATAGAGTGCAACTGTGTATTGCGCACACTTGTGCACTATAATATCTCCCGTGCAGTCGGCTTATCTCTGTTGAGATTGGCCACTGTAGTCGAAATTCGGCTAGGAGAATATTATTATAACAATTTAATGTCATTTATGGTTATATTTTCAAGGGTTCTTAAACTAAATTGTATTTTATTTATACAGGGTGTAGCCCACTTGGCCTTGATGCACATCATCGGCACCAGCCTGTGCTTTTGGGTGTCAGCAATAGTGCGCGAAATCGTACTTGCACTAACACTCTATGCCAACACGATATATGGGAACAAAGACGACGATGATTGTAAGTTTTCAATTTCAATTTATCAATAATTAAATATCATCTACCTTTAACTACGAGCTACTTTTAACTCATACAATAATTTTGGATATATGTGACGTAAAGTGCATGGCTATATGAGCAGTTGATAACGATATTATGTAAAAAACTTAAAAATGTGACACATGATTACATTGCCGAGGTGCAAAATATCATGAAAACTTATGATCAAACTTAAATTGCTGAAGCTTTTTCTTAATACTTCATGAATGCAGCAAATTGAAATGTTCTTTAATAACAAGACAAATCACCACTACATCATCGGATATTCAATATTTATCTTACAAATCACTTAAGTATTAAGATAAAATTTTGCAATGAGTTTGATGCAAGCGCACCGGGCACACCTTATTAATTCAACTTGTTTTTTTACAAAATAAATAGATTTACTATGATTATATTATATACAGTTATTCGTGAATGGAGCCACGTTGAGATTTTAATGCCTTCCCAGGAGTATTCGTAGTCGACGACACACTTAGCTCGTGTTGGGCTGGGCCCTTAAGACCCAAACTTGATTTTAAAAGTCCTGTTAAAAGTAAGTAAGTAGTTTTAACAGGCCACCATTTGACGCCATCGTCAAAGTATTCTAAGCCCGTTTTAACAGCAATTTGCAATTCTCTTCTTGGAGTAGCATGCTTTTGCCGGAATAAGTACTAGTACTACTTCCCTGAATAACGGAAGCCAAGTGGCAATCAGGTGGCGCTTGTATTAGCTATTACTCAATTTATCCTTATCTCCAATCAATCGGCTCATTTCTTAAAAATACTTACGTCATATACAATGTGATACAAATCACTTGTCACCATGCATCACTGTTTTAATCACTTTTTTTTCAGATGTCAACAATGACGACAAAGATTCAAGGTTTATAGACATCAGTGGACTTTACAACCAACACTGCCAAGGTTCTACTGGTCTAACCAGCATACAGAGTAACTTCTCTCCGTATTTGTACCCGTTTAGCGTAGAATTTAATATTCTTATAGGTAAGTCATTAGGGTTGAACCACCTTACTTTAACCACACCAAACGTCAAAACGTGATAACCTGTAGGATTAATAATTGTATTAACTACACTTCATTTACTGGACCGTGCTGTATATTTAAATACAATTTCAGTGGCAATTTACTACATCATCTGGAGCAACGTCGGCCATTGCGTGAATGAGCATGCAACCGCAGGTTCTGATGACTGCAGCAGTTCTTTGGACGACACCATGACCATTTGCAAGTATGTGTAGTTTCAAATTAGTAGGCATGGCAGTTGATTTCAGTTTTATCTTGTGCTTAGCGTCATATTATCTTATCTATCATAATAAAAACTGTCAATATTATTAAAAAATCAAAAATCAAAATCAAAATTGTTTATTTGTGATTCACAGGTATATACAGATGTTAAAACATATATTATGGTAGCGCTCTGCGATCTGCCATTTGGCGTACAAATATCTTAATCCTAAGCAATTGGTTCCTTTAATAAATTACACACATTACAATGCAACCTACATAAATTACAATTATTTATTATTAATTCATTAATTCATAGTCATTTCGTTGTAGTTAAGATTTATGAAATAAAATAATATAACAATAACAGCAACAAAAATAGACTAGGTGATGTCTGGTGTGTGTGGTGATAAGTCAATTATTAGTAGTGTCAAAAAATTCTTAAACCGAATAGAAAGCCCTTTCCGTCAGATATTCGAAAAGTATTTTCTTGAATGTCAAAATATTATTATCTCTTCTAATTTGCTTTGGCAAGCAGTTATAAATTTTAGTAGACAGGCCAAAGATACTGTTGCTGCAGAGTTTTGTTTTGTTTGTAATGATTTGCTTAGTAGTTACAAAGTCACATCGTCTAGCGCTTATGACACGTGGAAACAGGTCAGGGTGTCGTCTTACGTAGAGTGCAACTTCAAAAATGTATAGTGAGGGTATTGTTAATAATTTAAGTTTTTTAAAAAATGGCCTGCAGCTTGCTCTACTTTTGAGTTTACAAATAGCCCTAATGCATCTCTTTTAAGCTATTAGTAGGCGGCCAATATTCACGGCATTTCCCCAGAAAATAATCCCGTATCTCAACCTAGAACCAACATAGCCATGATACGCCTCAATCACTGCTCTTTGGTTTACTATCTTGCTAAGCTGCCGTAGTGCATAAGAAAATTGCAGTAATTTAGCGGGTATAAATTCAATATGAGATTGCCATTTCATGTCGTTGTCAATATGAAGTCCTAAAAATTTCACAGATTTTGTATCCACTATTTCTATTCCTTGAAATGTCACTTTTGTTGTTTCGTGTAATTGTCTCTGTCTAAATTTCATTAAGTTTGTTTTTGGTATGTTTAGTTGTAAGTTGTTTTGTTTCAACCAGTTTGCTACAGACTCCAGGCTTGACACTATTTCATTTTCGCTATTACATACTACAGTACAATCGTCGGCATAAAGTATCATCTTGTTAGTAATTGACTTTGGCAGATCATTAGTATAAATAATAAATTGAAGCGGTCCAAGAACAGAACCTTGCGGGACTCCTTGGGTGACCGCTCTTTCAGAGGATAGGTAAGTTTTTTCAGTTTTTGTCCTAACCTGTATTTTACTTGTAAACGTTATTTGTGTACGGTCAGTAAGATAGGAACCTAGTAATCTTAGTGCCACACCTCTTACACCATACGATTCTAGTTTATTTAAGAGTAAATTATGTTTCACGTAGTCAAATGCTTTGGTCATGTCAAGATAGATAGCAAACGCAGGTTGTTTTTTGTCCATTTTATAGTAAATTATGTCTAAGAATTCATATATCGCCGAAACTATACTTGTACTTTTGGGCATTACTTAATACGTTCTCTTTTTCAAAAAAATTGTATAGTCTTTTATGAATAATTTTCTCAAAAATTTTGGAGAATATTGGTACCAAAGCTACTGGTCGGTAATTTTTTATATCGTATTTGCTATCTTTTTTGTGAATAGGTTTCACAAGTGTAGTTTTTAGTTTTGATGGGAAGATCTTCTAGGCAAATATTAATGATGTGACTCAGGACTGGAGCAATATGATACGATACTTCTTTTATGACCTTTGTAGAAATATCATCTATACCGGTACTATTAGTATTTTTTAGACTTTTAATAATAGTAAATACTTCCTCTTGGTTAGTAGGTTTAAGAAAGATGGAGTTGTAAGAATTCTGATTACAATTTGTCCTTTGGACGTTATTGCCCACACTAGATGTCATAGGCAGGTCAATGTAGTAGTCGTTAAATGCTTGTGCTATTAATTTAGGGTCTCTAATTTTTCTTTTATCAACAACTATTTGACCTATATTCTCTTTCGGCAAATTGAGTTTATTTTGTTTTATAATATTCCATGTAGCTTTACCTTTATTTTGAGTTAGTTTAATAATTTTGCTAAAAGTCGCTGCATACTTTTTAAAATCTAACTTATCATTAGAGTTTTTTGACAGTCTATATTGCCATAAGAGAGTCCGTTTACGTTTACTGCATATCTTAATATCCTTTGAGATCCACTTTGGTTTTCGTTTCGTCCAGTTTTTTCTTCGAACTATAGGAAAACATAGGTCAAATATAAGTTTAAAAATGTCAAGAAATTCTGAATAAGCAATGTCACCATTTTTAATGTCATAAATATTACTAAAAGATAACTGTGATATATAATTTTTAAATTTTAACAAATTTTCTAAACAGTAGTCACGTTTCATACAAAACCAATACTGACATGGAAATGTCCAAACATGTTCTACTACTTGGTCGTGTAGCTTTCTTTACAGAGAATCTAAGGTCAAAGTATGATATTACATCCCGAAACTTGGTTTATTCCCAAGTCCTTTTCAAAAGGTTTATATTAAAATCTCCGCAGATAATTAGTTTATTGTTATTATTCAGAGTCAGAACGCCCAACATACTTTTTAAGTTTTGATAAAATATATTAAAATAGTGTTTTTTTATTTGGAACTCTATAAATGCATACTACTATCAATTTAAAGTCAATTAACTCTATAGCACATATCTCCAAAGTATTACATATATTGAATTGTGACAGTTCATCTAGAGCTCTAAACTTAATTCCGTTCCTTACTAAAATACAGGATCCACCATTTCTATTATACCTTGCGAAATAAGCGCCTATCGAAAAATTAGGTATGTTTAATAACTGTACATCAGTAGACATCATATTATGTTCAGTACAACACAATATATCTACTTCTTTACCCATATCTGAAATGTCATCCAAACACACTGTCAAAATATCAGATTTAGTTAAAGTCCATTTATATTTTGGTGCAGTATGTGTAAGTAGTTATGAACGAAAAAACTCTGCGTTTGTGTCATTATTTTGTTCATCCGAGGAAGTGGTTGAATGAGTGCTGGCGTTAAGTTGTTGTCTGTTTCAGTTTGTGTAGGTGTACCGTGATCTGTCGATATCATGTCGGTAGATTCTGTTTGGGTTGCAATAGTGTTGCTATTAATTAGTTTCTTCCTTTGTATATACATATTATAATTCCTATTTTAATACATTCTCAAAACCTCTTGCAGAATATTACGACAAAGACTATCAGTATAATATTTTTTAACGGGTATTCAGTGAAAAAAAATCAAATTTAAGAATACAGTATTTTTAAATTGTTTACATATGTATTTTATTTCGTTGTTCAGTTTCTTTTCATTTAGGTGTTTGTTGTAGGGTGTTTCACAGACAATTATATTAGTGTTCTGAACTCTTGCAATCCAAGATGCTAGTAAGTACCGTATGGAAAAAATGTTAGTGTCATTTCTAAAACCTATTATTACAACATAATCATCAAGACATAAATTGTTTAGTTCAGGTTCACATGTGGACAGAATATCAGATAGGGAAGCTCCAGGCTTCCAAAAACAGAATACATCATATTTTGTTCCAAGCAGCTCTTGCAATGTTTGTTGTACGTTTCTCCCTTGTTGGTCCGCTAATACAATCACCCTGTGTTTTCTTTGTGTTTTACCTTCTCCAGTTCTAGTAGCGACTTCTATGGTTGATTTTTGTAATGTATTTTTTTGTTTAACGTTTTTTTTGCTATTTATGTTTCTTTCGTTCGCCTTCGTTTTAGGATTCGATTGACTTTGTTGGCTGTTCTGTGTGAGAAAATTATGATTTAGGTGCAGTTGATGCAGAGACGATTTTTTCGATTTATTTTCAGGCAAAGTAATCGGGCTACCCTCAGTATTATTGATAGTTCTTAGTTTTTTTGCAGTCGGTGACGGCGTTGACGTTTTACACAGCAAAGTTAGCTGTTTAACTCTTCCCTGGTATGCAGTTAGTTGCTTTGTAGCTCAAACTTTTCAGTTAATAATGTCTCTACTTCATTATGGGCCGACGCCAGTTCTCTTTGTAGCTTGCTTATGGTATGTTTAAGGTCTTCTGTGTTGTCTAAGTTAGAAGCATTTCAATCTGGGCAGCTCCTTCGCAATGTGTCATGCAGTCATGCTCATCATCCTCTGACAGCATACTGAAAGTATTATTGGTAGGGACATTATAGTCCACACTTTCTTGGGTAATGTCGTAGTCTGGTACAGATGTAGAATTACTTTGCGGGGTATTAAGGGAAAGCTCCGTTGATGGTGGAGTAGAAAAGGCATCCTCTGCAGCTTGCTTTGTGATGTCTTGTAATGGGTTTGGTGTACTACTTAGCTTAGGTGGAGATTTTTTCTTTCTTGTTGTAACATGATTAATTTCAGAGTTAGATGTTGTTTGACCTTTTTTTTATTTTTGTACACATATTTTACATTTTGTTTTTTTCTTCGTTTTAGCATCTTTCAATCGATACAGTTTTTCTGAAATACCCATGCAGTCAAAGTCATAGTAATTTTTACAATCCGAACACATAACTGAAAATCCAGCATCAATTGTTTTTTGCATTTGTGGCATGTATGTGGTAGCGGCATCTTGTGGTCATTATTATTTACTTTTGTTCCCATTTTTGTCTTCAGTTATTTAAATTTGCAGCGATAAAAATTCGACGATCAGTTTAATGAGATAAGAGCAAGGGACCCAAGACTGTTCAATAAATCTATTTTTTTTTCGTTAAAATAATTTTAAAAAAAATGTTTTAAGTTCAAAAGCATAATTAAAAAATGTCAATAACTCAAAAATATTTTTTGTCAGTGTGAGTTTGAACTCCGAGCTTCGAAAATTAAAGTCCATGGGAGCGACGGCTCAGCTATCGATGTAATAGTAAATGTGACGAAAGTTTAGTACAGTTGTTTTAATTTGAGTTCGTAGTGGGCATTTCATGACCATATATGGTAATGAATTTGGAACATGAGCACACACTATGAGTCACCAACACTTAGCATTGAGAATAGCAGTTATTTTTGTCATTTCTTGCACTTTATTTCACTGTTTTTTTCACTACGGTAGTATAATTTCACTAAATATTTTGTTCAGTCTTCATAGTTTTTAGTAACGATGCGATGAGTACGAATTTCATCTTGAAAATTTCACTTTTTACTATCGTAAACATTAAAGTTATACGGAGCTAAAGTTGAACACGTCCATTCGGGTGCGTGTGCTTGCGCGAGTTTAATAATTTTAAAAGATTGTTTCTGCACAGCAGCACATCAGACTGTACATTTTTGTTGAAAAACCATCCCTATTACGACTGCGTATGATACCACAGTGCTTACTTTGAAGTTTTTATTTCATTTGAAATGGGTTTGCTCTCTGCTATAAGCCAGACGTGGCGTAGACAGAGTCGACTGTGGAGTAAGCTCACCCAGAAGGTTCTGGCACTCCTACTCACCGACAGAATACAGCCAGCGGCTTGGCGTCGGGCTCCGGTGGAAGGGTGGTAGCTACCAAGCGGCACCTAACTGAGCCTACCGCTGTTAGGATCGTTCAGCCGCGATCACAAACTAGAGTTTGTGATGTTGTTACACTAGGATGTGGATCCTTTACCACTCCACCTTTTAACCTTGACGTGCTGTCATCCGTGTCATTAGTAAACTGCAGATGCATTTCATTCATTTATTACTGAATAACCATAAAAATAATTATCCCTATTATAGGATTCCAACAGCGCACGAAGACAATGACTACACCAGCAACATAGTGATCCATGCGGACTGCCACGCTTCTAACCGAGGCCTTTTCCTTGGTCTCATATTCGTGGTATTCGTCGCGGGCATGCTCATCATTGGATATATCTTCAGCAGCGTTGATACTGATGGGTAAATAAATATTCCTTGGTCATTTTTTATCGTTAACTTCCGATTATTTTGATGATACTATTCTATTTTTATCTTTTACAGAGACTATTCATACATTGGGTACCTTTTGAATGATTGCACAACATTGGCCATGCATGTCATACTGCTGTTTGGTGCTGTCATCGCGTTCAACCAGATGAGAAAGTTGGACATCAACGAACATCCCATTTCCCTTTTGGATGACGTGCTTCTGTTTATCGGTCTACCCGCGTTCACCCTTGAAACCGTGCTCTCATTGGCTGCAACTATTAGCATTATAAACCCGGTTAAAATTGCAAATTTTGTGGCAATGGTAAGTTTTAAAACCGACATCCCTTTAAAATACCGTAGACTAGGTATAAATTCTGATATCTAAAGATTACAGTTACGTAATTAAGGGTAGTAGGTTATCTCAACTTCAAAATAAAGGGGTTTTTATCCAATCTTTAAATATTTAAAATCAGATAATATGTCGATGTCTTATACATTCTTTGGACGTTGTCATTAGATAAAAATAAGAGTCACCTGACAAGTTATGGAATTTTTCCAGCAACTTCCTATCTAATTTAAACACCGTTGCTTAATCGACTGTTATCGATATCCTCTGTTATCAATTACAGGCGATACAAGTCCTTGTCCAAACACCACTGATCATGGATGGTCTGCGCCGCTGCAGCAACGCCAAGAAGCTGCGGCGGCAGAAGCCTGGGAGAGAGGTACTCATGTTCCTCATCATCGCCAACGTGGGCATGTGGCTCTTCTACACCTTCTCCTACAAGTCGCCAGACAGTCTCGACGAAAGATACGAGTTCTATGGAAAAGTCATGTGGTCCATATTGGGTCACATAAGTCTACCGCTGATTATGTTCTACAGATTCCACTCAAGCGTTTGCTTCGCTGATATTTGGAATTCTGCTTATAAACCTGGTTTGGAGCACTGAATTTACAGACGGGAGCAAGTCATGTTACCCATCTGAACTACAACAACTGCAACAGGCAATCTGACGGGACGTTTGCCGTGTGTACAAATATTTTTTCTGTTCAAGCTGAAACAGTAAACTGTAATAACAATGGATAAAAAATTGTATTGAATTTAACTATACTAATATTATAAAAAATTGTTTCATGTGGCCAACACATAATTTACAATATTTATTTACATGATATTATTATATATTTACAATACCACTATAACAACAAATACTAAAAACAGAATAAAATAAATATTTAAGGGCGGGTCTGTTTGGTTCAATCTCCGGAACTAATGGTTCGAATTGTAGAACTCTTTTTGTGTTGGATATTCCATTTAATGAGGAAGGTCATATGCTATATTTCTTTGTGCTACGACCAAAAGGAACAGTGTTTCAATGAAAATGTTGCAAAAACGGGGAGAACTGCCTACTGTGTGAATAAGTGATACTCGGGCGAAGCCGCAGGGATGCTAGTTACCACTGAATTTGGAAGCGTTAAGTCAAACAAGCTAATCAGATCTTTTTTATCGAAGCTTGCTGACGCCAAATGTAAATATAATATTAATAAGTCAAATTTTATTAAGCTAAGTAGTTATTAGTTGCCTTAATTTCTTAAGATTGGATTATCAGCTTAGTATTATAAATCGATAAAGTCAGTAGGTACACCACATAAATGTATACCTATCGCTTACTACGAATACGCATTACCACGATGTAGATAAATGTATTTTATAGCTAGGAATCATTACATTACATGTGATAATTAGTTGCTTTCTTCCAGTTTTTATAATAGTCGGCGTCAAAAAAAGAAATCAAACAACCATTCCCTGAAAATAAAGTTATCGTGGTTTAAAAAAAAATTATGACGCCGTAATCAAACTGACAGTGTATCAAGCTGACATAGATTTTATAAAAAAAAATACTTTTAAGTATTATTGCACTATTTATTGAACATTAAACGCACTTATATTTATTTTGCCATATAATTATAAATAAACCATAAGGAATTATCAATCATCTTTATTTATTTCCTTTTAGGTTATGCAGCCATCCCTGTGTTTAAATAAATGTTCACATACGGATAATACGGCTTACATTGATTTGCACGTGGCTATTACAGAAGCAATATGGCTCAGTTCACCACATAATTTCAGTGGCAGTACAATAGCTACAATAGATACGGCATTTAGGTACGACGCCACAAAGCACGTATCAATATAGTGCGTCTCAGCTGACCAAGTAACGGTAGGTAATTAATGTTGCCTCTAATGCAATCGTCGAATATTAGGTTAAGTACTAGGGAGCCTGGCGCACTTAGCTTGCTCGCCGAGATACAAACTAGTTACTTGGAAGCACAGACCACTGCAACTCAGATGCTGAAATGTAAGGATGATATGAAGATGTGAATAGATATTTATCTTTTTGTAGAAAGAAATAGATTTGGAAAATAAATTAGTCATTTAGAACTTCCTTTACATAACCTTTTCTTTGATTTAGATTTTTTTTACTTAACACAAAAATTTCTCCTTTAAAGATATTATGATGCATGGTAAGTTTAAAAAAAAAGTATTTATTTATACTTCTGCGTTATATAGTGATTTAATCTAAAAATTATACGCATTAGGTACTCCTATTTCTTTAATTAACAGTGACATTTCAATCGCGTGATTGATTGCTAGATTGATTAGAAGATATTCTTATGATAGCAAACACATATCAGTCATTTAACCTAACATACGATACGAGTAGGTATTTATAACAATTATTATTTAGTACTGAAATGGTACCATTGTTTGCATGCGACAAGAAATTATCATTTGTGATAGGTAGACATTTGCAATTCCTTACGAAGCTACATGGTCTGTGTCCCCTACATCCTCATAATAAGTATACTCCCTACACAGCCATTAGTAAACCCTTCCACTGTTGACTACGTGCGTACAACTAAAATACTAAGTTTCGTAAAGCTAGATTCACTGGACACAGCTCTACAAAAATGCAAGCACGTCGCTTTATTAAATTTATATTTACATTTAGGTAGGGATTCGAAAGGCTAATAGTATATGCATTAGTATATGGCACAAAAATCCGGATCGAACGGGCAGATGGAGTAATAAATACACCAGATAACATGTTGCAAACAAGTTTCGATTCTAGCGCTTGTGGAATAAAATTTATAGTTGCTTGAAAGGGGAACTGGGTTTGTTTCCGTGTACAGACCATACGGGAAAATATCCACAAGTAAAGCAGTAGGGCAGGGTATCTGAGCGCGGATCTGCGCTCGACTGCCCGGACTGCCACAGTTCTCTAATTGTTTCCGATCTTCACTGAATACCCACCACGTTGTATTGACAAAATTTGAACACATGAACGGTATGTATTTTCAATGCTTCAATAACCTTTTGCCTTTTATCAATATTGCGGAACTCAATTTTGATAAATTGCGTCCGAAACGAATGCCATTGTTCTAACTATGCCCGGTCTATAAAAAGTATATTCAACAATTGGGACATGTTAGAACTTCATTATAAAAAAAGTGTTTGTATAAAATCGTTAACTATTTTAGTAACCAAAAATATAAAGAAATGAAATTGTGTACTGTACATCGAACATAGGATATGTACTCAATCAAATGATACTGTATCAAATCATATCTCTGCCACGTAAACTCCCAGGGTACATACATATGTACCCTGTATAAAGTATTTAGGGTCACCGACACATGTTTAATCAGCCGGTATAGCATTATTTGACATATTTTTTATGGAAGTTCTGTTAAAATAACCGTCGCTTATTTTTACCAGTTGTTTAAAAAATTGTGAACTCTGCTTAATGTTATATTTACAGAGACTATTATTTACTACCAAGGCAAGATGAAATAATTTTATAGGTACAATAAAGCAGCTGTGGACTTCTCATTAATCCTGAAAATGAATTTTCAACTTATCCGAACTAAGTTGATGATGGAACTTCATTGATAAGCACGTGATATGCTTTGAGTGCTCTTCATGTTTGTATTCTGAATAATTGGTCTTAAATGATTTTGCATTTAATGCTACTCATTACAAGGTCCGCAGTGTAAACCAATTAGTTAGTACGGCAAAGGCTTTTATGATGCAATTAATGCATACAGGTAAGTGTCGTAAAAAACAAAGGGGTATTAATTTTACAGTGACATGATAATGGAGCGCGGCCACCTGAGCTGAGTATTTTAAAGCGTTTCAAAATACAGCGCACAACTTATTTATTGAAGGCATTTCATCAAAACCACTGAAACAATTTACTAATTAACAATGTTAGTGATATTGAAATTTAATATGAATTACGATTAACAGTCGGATTATATTAAGGATATGAAGCGAATATTATAATCAATCTTACTATACAACTCTGTGCCACCACATGGTTTTATACACGTAACCATAACTAAAATTAGTGATTAAATTATCTTGGCTTATGAGCTATTGGCATATTATTATGACATTATAGCAAAGGCTATAATGTTATAATAATTTATGAATTAAATGAATTAGCAAAAGGCTAGCTAGCTAGCTGTTATTAAACATTAATTAAGTAATATTATTGCAAACAAAGATAGAGCTTTCATCTTTTTGCCTTGTTGGTAAATAATAAACATATTTTAACATTTATTAGTACGTAGCAGTTAAGTAGTACAATTTGATACCGTATCATTGAGTACATAGGTATCCTATACTCGATGTACAGTTAAAATTTTCATTTATTAAAATTTTTTGGTTACTTAATAATTTTTCATTTAGAAACGAATTAAAAAACAGAAAGATTCGAAATCAGAGCAATGTCACAGTCCACGCCGGTTCATTATGCCTGACATACGTGGACGTTTGTCGTTTCATGTGCACCCATAAAACAGATAGTCGCATTATGTTTGTTTCCATTGATTGGATCACAATAGCGTATTATAGCGCGGGACTAGGCCGCGGTCACGCCTGGGCGGCGGCGGAAGGGCGCGTCGCGCGTCGCGCCGGAAGCGTCCCCACGACCCGTGACCTGCGCCCGCGCAGACGCGCTTTGTTACCCGCATACGGCACACGCGGAACATATGCTGTGAAACAATGTGACAGAACTGTATCTGATTTTAAAATTGAACAAAAAGTGATTATTCCTACTCTATTTTGTCACTCTTGTCTACGTTGAGTGCATGTTTATCTGTGAAAGGTAAATTTCTAATAAAATCATTTGTTTTCTAATTACCGCGAATGGTGAGGTTACCCTGTAATATATATTGGTTCCAACTGGCCACGTCGCTCCAATAAACACGGACGAACATTAACATTTACTACGTTGTTCAGTAGAACGTAAGTACTAAATCATTGGGATTAGTAATAGAACAGCCGCATGAAGAGCTCTCGATACGCCACCTCGATGAGTGAAGTGACATCGAGGGCCAATTGCTCCGCGCCGTCAAAGGTAAGTGTTTGATCTTACCACAAACATGCGAATTGTTAATTATTGGTCGGTTGGTGAGTGACCACGCTGCCTACACACTAAACTTCGAATACAATTACGTACTCACTGTAGTGTAAAGTCGGCTTTTCTTAATTGAGGCCTATCATAATTATTACGCAAATAAACTAAACTGAGTTCATTATTCGATATCAAATGACGTAGAAAAAATGGTGAATTGAGCTATTTTCGGTTGCAAAAAATACACGCCTTGAAATGAAAACCTCCTTTGTAGGGTTTCCGAAGTTAGTTAAGCAGGAAAAAGTCCCCTTACCTACGTAATACCAATTGTCAGGATCTTAAAGTTACGAAGCCGCTCAATAAATTCAATATAGCAGAAGAACTACGTAAAAGCATGCGTCTTGGGTTTAGGAGCTCTGGTTATCCTTTTGGAAAACATAGTTGACTGCCCGTCAACTTACATTACCGATTTTGAGAGCTACGCCGGATAAAAACAAACCAATCCATGTCCCTTTACGCCGGGAAATATTTTTACTCGTGTTCAATAGAGTATGTATACAGGGTAGAAAAAATCTATGGGCCTTGGAGGGGAACTACCTTAGAAACCCTTAGTTATCACATTTTACTGAAAGAAAACATTCCTTTATTTTTTTAAAGATACAAAGCTGCATTCAAAGATTTTTAAAATTCGCTTCTCTTACGCAGGAATCGAAAAAGAAAGGCTAAAAAGAAAAAAAATACTTATTACTTTTTTCATTTGACAGGCCAAATGTTATTAAACTATCCTAAACAATAAGCATACCGATTGATAAAATAGCAAGGATTTATTTTTAAGATCGTTTTTGTTAAATTTCCGGACGAGACAAATGAATTTTAGGAATCCTCAAATGCAATTTTGTTTCTTCATAAAAATGAAGGAACGTTTCCTTTTGCTTCAGAGCTAACTAAAGGATTTAGGTAGTTCCCATTCACGGCCCATAGATTTTTTTCACTCTATATAGGTTTTAATATTATAGTCATTTTTTGTAGAGTAGGTAATTAGGTGAATGTTAAATACGAAGCTAAAAGATTTTTATGATACTTATATACTTGAGTCACTTTTCACGACTGCCCAACGATAATCTAAACAGACATGACTCATATACAATCATTAATTAACTTTTATTTATATTAACTAACTATATATACAACTTATTAATAAAACTTAGATAAATTACTTAATACAACACAAAAACAGAAATTATAAAAAGGGTCCTTGTGGTAAGGTTCCTAGGATGCTGGCAGCATTACCGCGCTGGATAGCGATGCTTATACGCTGAGCAAGATAGCTGCCAGCTCTTAGGTCACCACTGATGTCAACTAGCCTCTTGGAAATCTCTTTGAAAAAAGAAATAGCGTTGGGACCCCACGAAACCAGTGTTTCGACTCCAAACGGTACAAAGTGGTACCGGGAGTCGATCTGCCTGTACTTGTTCTTTTTAAAGTTTTCGGCACTTGTCGCAGCCAAACCAGCATCACGGCTTGTCCCGGGCAGATGAGAGGCTGCAAGTGTGTCGACACAGGTAGCGTCCCACACAAGAGCCCGACCCATCCGCCAAGGAACAAGTGACATCCCGTCTGGTCTCTTGCCATCGTCACGCGCGATACCGTTGATGCTGGCATGACGCGAAAAGCGGCCTGCACTTTTAATACAGGAGTTTAATACTCATATTATTAATGATATTCACTGTTCTTGTATGAATGTACGCTTTTGGTTTGGTTATTCACATTTGGTAGAGATAGCTATCGAGAATAACCAAAACAAAAGCTTTAGCTTTGTTGAGCAGTTGATAAAGTACTTACCTATTTAAAAGAAAAAAAAATTTGAGTCTGAATAAAAAGATTTTATTTGTATCAAATAGTGCAGCAGTAGAAATCTTACTTGTTTAACAACAATTTTAGCATAGCTTACTTTACTACTTATAATAACATTTCTATAATATGATATGACCCGTAAGGTGAAATTTCCAAAATACTTTCATTTCACTCAGCGAAGTGTTTCGTCGAAATTCGTGTTCACTCCAACAGCGGAGTCTATTGTGATCGTTGTGGTATGCATAATTGCCCGTACACACGGTGGAAATAATGCTCAAAAGGCACTGGCACCGCTAAGACGCGACAACCCTTGCCCTTTAGGGCTGTCCCCACGCCGCTGGCCGCAGACAAACAGATTATCTACTACACGTGTCGTGGTCCACTTATTTAGGGTGTAAAATTGAATTATCTTTGGTTACATATTTGGAATGCTCACAACTTTGCCATTGCCGAAATATTGTAAACTATATTATATAACTATATAGATGTACTGACTTGCTACTGGCGCTGTAGACGAGATTCAATTACAGGAAGGTTGACAATCAATGAAGAGATTAATATTTATTGATTTATATCCGAACAGAAGAAGAATAAAATGCATATAGCTCAGTAAATACAGATTTAAAAAGGAGGGTTACCTTACAAACGGTCCGGTAGTTTTGAGTTTTTGATATGTTTTCAAGGGTGGTTAGTGAGTGTTAAAAACGAAAAATCCACAATTACTCCCCCTCCGCGCAAAAAAAAACCTTGGAGGTAATTAAATTATTTACAAATTTTATTATTTTACTTGTTTACCTATATTTTAACTGAATTACAGCGTTCTAAGGTTGAGATGTATTCTGGGGTGAAGAAAATGAGACTTTTTCATTTTGTTTACAAATGTGTGCATTTTGCATTCTAAACTATCACTAACCATACTCAATAACATAAAATATTCACTGGATTAATAGTATGTTTTGAATGATTATGGTGTTCTAACTTACTTCGTGAACCAATTAATTGAGATCTTCAAAGTTTATCCAATTTATCCGAGCACTACGATAAAAATATTTAAACAAGTTTAATGAGGTAGTGTAGCGAGTTGTTAGTTAGTAGTTAAGCTATAGTTCCCCGTCAATTTGACTATTTCTCAGCTGATCAAAGACGCGTCGCCGCTCGCCCGGAAAATTGCCCGGGCCCAATGAATATTATTAAACTCTTCAATAGTTTCATGTACCTACCTACTTTATTCTCGTTAAGTAAACCTTGCGCGGCTGCCTCGGATCTGCGAGTAAATATGCAGCAAATTTACATGTAAACAAATAACGATGTCGTACACAAATAAATACGGGTATTATTCAGATTTTATCATAGTAGATTGTTTGTTTATAGACATGTACGTATTCAAGATTGAACAAACATTTTTTAGTAATTTTACGACAAATATTGAACCAACAGAGATGAAACCGTTTACAATACTTTACAAACTAACAAAAAAAATTGTCTGTAGAGAAATTCTTAAAAGATGTGGGTTTGATTCCCACCAGAGACACTTTTTACCTTTTTAGTTGTATCTCTAATGCTATTTACGTATTGTTTTAATTTTTATTTATCATTTTTATTTGCATTTACATCAGATATCTTTTCTGTTTATATTTATATGACACGAGACTGTAATTGCCGACAAACTACTATGTAGTTTTGGCAATGCTAAGGAAACTACACTGTATTGTTATCCCGTGAAATAAATAAATAAAATAACAACAGTCGGTTATTAATTTTGCCCTACGGAAAATATCAAAATCATGGGTAACATGCAACATAGCTGTACTGTAACTGTACTGTATTCATGCTCAGTTAAAAAACATAAACGGGCTTACGGCTCACACGCTGAAACATAAAAGAGAGAACAAGGATAATTTGCTTTTAATCATCGGAAGCGGCAGCATGCGCTTAATCTGCGAGTGGTGTGGCGCACGTCACGCTCCGGCGGCCATATTTAGAGATATCTGACGATCCAGCGGATGCTCAGTGAACCGCGAGGGGATGTGAGTTATTAAGTGGTACACTTTCAGGTGATCTGTCGAGTGAGAGAATCGCGCCCCGCCCCGCGACCCGCTTCCCTCGCACGCCTGTCGCCGGCCCGATATGCCCCGGATGTACAAATTAAAAAACATCCCAACAAAAATCTTACCAAACTTTGTCTGTACACTTCAATTATGATAAAGGAACTGGGGACACGTACATTGCATTATCTCTACTCCATTTGTAATATGTGGTTAATTAAACGTTAATCAGCTTATTGCAAACGTCACTAACGTGGAATAATAATATCTCCGGCATAAGTATACTATTAGTAAATACAGGTATCTAATGGCAGATGGATACTCTATACTATAGTATACTTACCTACTAACAACAAAGATAAAGAGTCTAACTTTTTTAAGGGCTGATTCTATTAGTTTACCAGAACAACTTTTAATACAGCAAAACATCGAAATCTCATTAAAAATAAAATAAACTCGCCGGCAAAAGTAAGTGTAGTTTATTTTTATTAGATTTCAACATTACACTATTATAGGAAGCATGATACAAAATTTAAAGTTTGTAATCTTAGTATTTTGGGCTGTGCGTTGATGTGTCAGGCCACTTGTCAGTCAGTCAAGAAAGTCAGTTTTTCATATATATTTGGATTGCAATTGTATAAGCTTAGTACCTACCTTTTTCCTTTTGCAGGCATTTACTCTTCACTATACTCAGTTTTTAGTAGAAACCCATTCATTGTTGGACACATAGTTAAAGTTGCTGCATTTAGTCACTACAATAATCCCCAAAAATTTTATTATGTAGACCACTAATCAACTGTTACAGAATTTGTGTGAAAACCATAATTTTAGACCTATACCTATTAAAATTGTTCTATTGGAGTACTTTGTAGAATCATCGTCCAAAAGGAATGCAATATATAAGTTGACTCTAAAAAACGCCGTATCCATCATTACGGAGCGTCAAAGCGCGACTCGTACTCGTATGAACATGTGGGCTCATCCATTTGTAACGCGCCTGTGATGTTATTCATACCATATCAAACGTTTAGAGAGCATTACGCTGATTCCGACTGTTTGGATTTATCCCTTCCCTACACCATGGGAAATGTTCGTTCATACGAGCATACACCGGCCAGGTGCCAATCACATAATTTAGGTAATTAACCTAAAACTCAGTAAAAATCACTGGAATATGTTCAATTGAATGTGAACACAAATACTTACGTAACTAACTGTCAGACTCAGAGACGACAATTGAAGTAAATCCTTCATTAAGTCTCATGCCGTCCTTTTCTATTTCATTGACAAAGAAAGTGGCACAACGAAACCTTATTATAATTTAATTAAATTGACGTCTCTGAGTGCGGCAGTCAGTACTTATAAGGTGTTTTTAATTATTTTTAATGCATTCACATGAGACCTCACCTTAAATATTTAAAAAAAGTTTTATACAACTCTATACCTTTTATTTAACTTTTTATCTAACTAATACTAAAACGACTAAACTCTACCGACTTGTACTATTCAATATTTAATCTGTTATAAGGTTTATAATACCTTTACTGACCACCATCTTATGCATGACCATCGCTGTATCTAATAAATAGCTACTTTGGCATCTTCTGTGTTACTTTCACATGATCATTCCAAGCTTACTACAAACTCTACTTAAACGTTGCGTAAATTCGGTCTATGCAAATTAATTAGCCACAACATACGCACAAAGCTAATGCGGTTTACGGAGGCCGGAAGCGGGCTTCATTGCTTCTATAAATCAATATCCGGTCGCCGCGCCTGTCACCGCTTCAACAAAACTCGGTAGCTACTTCCTGGTTCGCCGATGCAGCCTCCGAGAACATCGCGTTTGTAACCATGTTAACTTACTAGAACTAGACGAAATCAAATCAGGGCCCCTAGCAAAATGCAATCTATTCTACAGCAACATTTACAGCAAAGTTTGCCATTGCAGGGGAATGTCAAAATATTTATGTGAAAAAGTCACATTATGATGGTTTTAAAGCTAACGTCAGGCTCAATTTTGTTTAGGTAAAATTGTGTAGAATGGATTGTAGTATGTTATCTAGGGGCACGATACATTTGTTACTTTAACAAGACATGTCAAGGGAGGTTCTTAAGCCTCATCTACTTATTGTGACTGACCTAAAAGAATGAAATGAACACTTTGTCGAGAAGGTTTATCATTAGAATAAATAGTCAATGATCTTAACAATAGCTATTTATTGAGATGGGACACGATTTCGCTTTATTACCCGTAGGTAAGTTAATCAGGTAAACAAAACTCGGAAGTTTTGGGTATGTCAACAACATAATATGCATACTGATACTTCCATATTTTCAGTCTCATTAAGTCAGTGTGGTCACCACTTATCCTTGATAATGATAGTATGTTTATGCAGAAAATATTTATGCACACACCCCTTGGGTTAAACGATTGCCTGAACTGACTCACAAACAAAGTTCAAACTAACCCTATTTCTGTTACAAAAAAAATCCCACCACTTATTTTATAGATTAATCATTATTGTGGTGTCTATGAGTAGCTTTTTAGAAAAAACCGTTAAATAATATCACACAAAAGAGACTGTTATCAAAATTATCAACAACTAATTTATTTCTATGTAATGTCGAAAATAATAAGTCAAAACGTTTTTTACTGAGATCACTAAAAGTGTTTCATTAAAAGTTTGTTATCGGACAGAAGTTTTCATTGCTTCATAGAGTTTGAAATATGTTTCAGAACATTTCTTGCAACATTCAAACCTTAATTGAGAACGTACTCAGGAATGCCATACAATTTCAAGATTACACTTGAGATATGTAATTACGAATAAAATATCTAAGGCACTGGCTGAATATTGTTTTGTCGAAAGTAATAATAAAAATTTTGGTAGAATGTGAGACTTCTTTATATTTTTCTACTTACCTAAACACTATGTACCAAGTATTTACCTAAACATAATATTAGCAGTGACATGATACGTAACCGGTATGTTTATTTAGATACTAGCTGTTGCCCGCGACTTCGTACGCGTGAACTCGATGATACAAAATATTTTATACTCCGCCATCCAACTATCATGACCTCTTAGTCTACCATATCGTAAGGAGAGGAGAGGAATTAAAAATCAAGGTCAATAGGCACTTTTTTTATAGGTTACTATCACCTCGCCATTTTCCTCTGGTAAAAAAAATTTCGCATTGCAATGACACCGACTGCAAAACTAAAATTGTAGGATATCTTTCTTAGTAAAAAAAAAATCGATTTTGACAAACTGTCTGTGGTGAAAGTATCCACGAACTACTTAGCGTTAAGGTCAGCACAATTATAACTCCTGAATGTGAACGCTTAAATACCTCAATTAATGCTGTAGCATATATGGTATACATGCCTATAAAATCTGAAGGATTCTCTCGATTTCTCTAGGTTTCCGTAACCAGATCGTAACTTGGAGACAGTAGGATTACATTGAGAGTTTGAAAATCAGTCTGAAGTAATTTAGCATATCAATTTTACTAACATAGTTTATAAGCAAATTGTTACTAACACCAATATGGATTTATGGTCCGAAATAAAAGATTTTTAATTTAATTTAATTTAATTGCTCCAGACCTCCAATTTGTGTAAGTCAATAGAAAATGCTCATCACGCTAAACAATGTTCCCTACGGCGCTCTATTCATATCTCTTAAAGTTAGGCTAAGAGCTAGGGTTCTATATCAGTTGCTCCAGACCTTCAATTTGTGTACGTCAATAGAAAGTGCTCATCACACTGAACAATGTTCCCTAAGGCGCTCTATTCATATCTCTATAGTTGAGCTGAACTGCTAGGGTTCTATATCAGTTGCTTCAGACCTTTAATTTGTGTACGTCAATAGAAAATGCTCATCACACTGAACAATGTTCCCTAAGGCGCTCTGTTCATATCTCTTATAGTTGAGCTGAACTTCTAGGGTTCTATATCAGTTGCTCCAGACCGTCAATTTCTGTACGTCAATAGAAAATGCTCATCACGCTTACTAACTTTTCTTAAGGCGCTGCTTTCATATCTCTCTTAGTTTAAGTGTACTGCTAAGGTTCCACGTAAGGTACTTCGATCTTCAAAATAAATTATAGCCAAACAGACAATAAAATTTAAAGTTGTAGATTCCTATTCTGTTACTATTTTAACATCACCCTCAATTAGTTTTTGGTAAAAATACTCAATGTACAGCCGCATCGGTTTTATAGTTTTATTATATGTATAGATGAAACTTACATAAAGTCAGTTTTTCTTTGCTTGGCAAACATTGTAAACCATCCATAGTAATATTACAAATGCGAAAGTATGTCTGTCTGTTACCACTTGACGCTTAAACCACTGAACCGATTGAGATGAAATTTTAAATGGAGTCAGATCGAGACTTTGGAAAGGAAATAGGCTACATTGTGTCGCGATATAAAAAAGTTAAGAGGGTGAAATGGAGGATGAAAGTTTATATGGAAAATCCAATTCTTGAGGGCGAAGTCGCGAGGAACCCTTATAACTTTTTATAACATTTAAAAATAATACTAATGAAAAACAGTACTTACTATAAAATATAAAAAGTTGCAAGCATTAAAAGATAAATTACCATAATAGGTTGATATTTTTGTGTCTATCTTATTTTTAAATGAAATTTTTTGTTAACAAGAATGTCAAGATTGTTTACAATGTTTGCCAAAAAAGAAAAACGGACTTCACAATACAAACAGGACTATAGATCGAATTATCTTTAGAGCACAGGCACGTGTTTATGTAAGTACAAGCACTACAAGGCTAAACAAGTAAGAGTACCTACTATATTTCATACAAACTTACCCCTCTTTTTCCCCCCTTAAGGGGTGAATTACCAAAAGTCCTTCCTTAGTGCTCACCTACACTATGAAAGGAAGCACGGTGCAAAATGATATGATATGCGTTGATATGTCAGTCAGTCAATCACTCAGTCAGGTTTTCCTTTTTATATATTACAAACAGAAGACTTCTGCCTGTCAAGCGATAGCGGAGACCTTAAATGCCGTTTATGTCTATTTGTATGTCGGAAATTAACTCCTTCAAATTCTCCCTTTTTTAACAGTTTTACAAGTAAGACAGATTGTTCGTCGTTTTAAAAGGTAACATTATTTTTATTTCCCGTAGATAAATGACGATGTAAAGGGTGTGAGAGCATACGTCGGTGTAATGAAGATTTGAGGATAATCGAAAGAGCGTCCGCCCGGTCGAGCAGACGATTTATTTGCAGCGCGACCGGCCGGATAATAATGCCTTGAGCGCCCAGCCGCGTTCGGTACGCCACTCTGCTCGCCCCTTAAACCTTTGTTTGTTTTGAGACTTCTTGCTTGAGAACACTTCAAGGCATGTTTTTAACTATTAACCTGTTTATTTTTCTTTCCTTGGTGGCTGTAGCTACTGAGACGACACATCATTCTGAACACCTGTTAACATCTCCATGCCCTGAGACACTTGATCAGATGTTATAATATGTACGATGAGACACAATAACGTGACTTTCACGATTTGTTCTTCTCGTCGGTAGGTATGTATTTTTTGATCAGCACACGTGCGGGCAAAAATTGGATATAACCTGAAATATACATAAGTCCCATCCTTGACCGCTTACCATCAGGTGATATTGCGGTCAAATATCTGTATATTAATTATAAAAAATGTAGATTCTGACTGAATAGATTCTTTCTATCAGGGTTTGAATCATACGTTGATAGGAATAGAGGCTCAGATCTTCGACCTACACAATTTATTTTTGTGTTTTACTGGCTAAAGCTTATTTTGTAAGCATGGCTTACAAAATAAGCTTTAGCCAGTAAAACACAGTAAATAACAAAAAATAAATAGCTATACAAAACTATCAAACTCTAAATGTAACCTATCGTGACCTAAGTGAAATGATATTAACTAACATGATATTACGTAGAAATGGAAATTAGCTCTTGAAACTTATTTGTTCTTAATTAGTAGTTTGCTATCATAGATTTTAATTCTAGCATCAAACGTAATCTGCAAAGTTTAAAGGCAAAGTTCCATGCGAGTTGACTTTATGACGTTTGCTAACAATAAAATTGCATTCGGCTTTTAGTGGTGTGTTTCGAAGTGGCCGCAGGAGCAAGTTCCGCGAAGCAATTAGGTGAACGGTCCACGGGCGAGTCATGCCGCTTGTTGATACGCTCCCCACCTCGCATTAAGTGTTTTCCTTGGGTATATGATGCACGTAGCGCTATTAAATAAATATTTAATTATTTCTGAGATATTTTTTGTAACTAATAACGGGTAAAGTACCAGACCTTGTAACTCCATTAGATAACATATTTTAGGAGGCATAAAAAGTGTTAAAAAATAAGTAAAAATGCCATTTGAAAAACAGTCATAACGTTTGGTTTAGCCAACGTAATATTTTTATTAGTTTGGGAAAAATATTTGAAAACATGATTGTTGGTAAAAAATAAAAGAAAGAACATACATTAATAGTGCTTAGTCCAAATCGGCCTATAAACTATACTATCAATTACTTATAGACGTAAGGTAAGTACAATTTATTTGTGTAAAATATTACTTAAAATAACGTGTTATGTCATTAAATTTCACGTTGTATAATGTCATAATGTCCTCCTAGCCGAATATCGTCCACGGCGGCCATATTATAGTGCACAAGTATGTGCGCAATACACAGGTGCGGTCTCTGTTCCTTCACTCTCATAATTCGGTGAGACGGCAGTCAGACATGACCGTAGAGAGATCAGGCGCAGGACCAACGGCTTAACGTGCATTCCGAGGCACGGAGGTGTTAACACCACCAACTTCCTGACTCCGAAGCTGTGTCTGAGTAATTTCAAGACAGAAAAACTCAAACACTCTCGGCCCGACCTGGGATTCGAACCCGGGACCTCGTGGATCGCCCGCTGACCACGGACCCCGGGACCGTGGCCAGCGGGCTGACCACTAGACCAACGAGGCAGTCACGTTGTATAATTGATATAAATGATTCCGTGTCGCAAAACTACTACTGGTTACTTTATTACAAGTACTTTAAGTAATCATTAATGTATTTTACAAACTACTTTGTGCAAAAAAACAACCGTAGTTGTATCCCGTCGGCCACGTCAATAAACATGACAAAATAGGCCCATAATAAATATGGAATAGGGTTTCCAATCAAGTCTACTTCGCGCCCCCCTGCAGGACGACCGCGCCCGCCCGCACCGGAAATGCCGTAGACTTGTGCACGATTGGAGCCGCCTTCCACATTTATTTATATTTATGATAAATATTATAAAGAGCAAAGATTTGATTGTTTTGTATTGAATAGGCGCCGAAACTACTGGACCGATTCAAATGGAATTTGGCACTGTGATATTTTGAGACCCTGGGAAGGACATAGACTACTTTTTGTTGCAATATAAAAGCGGGGGTGACATGGGGGATGAAAATTTGTATGGTAAATACGACTTTCGCAGGGAACTGCTAGGTTAATAATATAAACAACAAAATTATAGTCTCCTAAAAAATGAGTGTACTTCTGATTAAGACCCACTGTACCAATTTATACCTTGTTTAAAAAGACAAGTGTAATTATTGTTAATCAAATTAAATTTATTCTAGTCAACAGAATGACACCTCTTTTGATTTGCCAAAATACTCGTTCAGTGTGGTACTACCATAACTACTTAATCTTTAACTCCAATTTACCGACATGAAGGAAAAAAAGTTACATACTAATTTAATCATAAGTACATAAATACTAAAGGAGTTTAAAAATACAGAAATATGATTAGCATAAGTAGTGGCTACTTTAAAAGTATGATTATTGACGATGAAGAAGATAATTTGTAAGATAAACTTTAGTAGCATAATACCTACGCAATTCAATTTAGTCTATAATTTCGTAACGTTTACATGAACTGCATAGTCAAAACCATGGTATAACTCGCACGTGTGTAAAAAGAGTTCTTAGCGCCGTAGCAGCTCTCGTAGCATCGTAGCACGGCCGGTGCGGCGGGCGGCGCGCCCCACACTTGTAATATACACAACTAGGCGACGCCTTGGGGACAAATTTTTAAATTGCCTTGTAGCTGCAGACGGGCCGTGGCGAACGCCACAGATTTAATGCTGTACTGCTGAATAATCGGTGGACAGGTAACACATTAATAAAAACTTTGTAAACCTTCACGTATTATGTTTCCAGGCTCAATAGAAAATTATTTTTAATCGGCCCGCCCGCGGGTTTTATGGGGTTTGACAGATTCACTATCTTAAAAAAATATGGGTGGAGATTATAACATCAATAAAGTACTGATGTCTAAGTTACGAAATAAAATTCTTAACCGGCCAAATGCGAGTCGGTCTCGCGCACGAAGGGTTCCGTACCATAATCTACTTCATCTTAGTCTCTTTAGAGAATTTATTTTAAGGATTTTGTATTAAGTACAAAATTATTTATATATAAACTATAAGGGTTCTTTGTGGACTACGGAACCCAAAATTGGAAGATCTTTCACGGGGTTAAATAGGATAATCCAGTAAATACCAAAATACTCATGCGCTTGAGTTCTTCAAGGTAAAATTGTATCTCAAAATATCATAGTTGCGTATTCTAGTCCTAACCTTTATATTGCCTACGCAAATTACACAATACAATAGTTGACACAGAACACAAGCATATGTATCTACAAGTTGTACTGGCTGGTTACTAAAGTTGTACTAGTAATAGAAACAATGCTACTGGCCCAAGATAAGAGGAACTACATCAAGATAGCAGGAGCCTACTTCGAAACTTTGAGTCGGCTTCAGTTCGCTTTGCAACTATTCGGAGCTTATAAATTAATGGAAACATACTTGGTTAATTCATTCTTACTTGCCCATCAACTTAATATTTGTAAGTTGTTATGCGAAGACTGTAAAACACCGTTAACATGACATGTATTCCATAGTAGCTAAATGTTTTTTTATTTATTCATTTAGTAGACTCAGGTCACACAGGTCACAGTCAATAAGTTACAATACATAGAATAAATTCTTAAATTCACTAAAAATCATTGTCCCATGCGAAAACTTAAAGCGTTATCAATGTTTTTCCGAAACGAGTACAATTTCGACTGAAAAATATCGATTTCAGTATGAAACTCGCCCAATTTATTATAAAGTGTAACAAGATGAAACATACATGATCATTTTCCATTCTAAACTATTACACAAAACACTAAAAGATTTGAATTCAATAATAAAGGCAATATTTCGTTAGGTCTGCATTCAAAGCGCGCAAATGTATATTTGAATAAGTATTTACATAATTCCCGCGGCGGAATGATTCCGTGCTAGTTGGTAATACACGAAATGAACGTATCCCAAGATCCCACTTACAAATTGAACACCGCTGTGGACCTATTCTGACAAACTATCCATATAAACCATTAGTGTGTCTTTTTTACCGGTTATTATTTCGAAAAAAAAATTATATGAGTGAAAGTAAAGGTAGTGGCCGAGAAAAAAATGGATGGACTGTATAAATCACATATGGTTGTTAAAGCAGTGGATGATTTAATGACGAGTAGTAGGATTTTATGGGAGAAAATAAAACATATGATGATAGTATTTTGAAAATTTACCTATTTTAGAATGAGGAGCGAGAGATTAAACATAATCCTAACTATGATATTTATTGAAAAACCTTATATAATAAAGGGGTAAAGTTAGACAGTTGTGAGTATGTTTGTAAGAAGTAGGTAATCTAGAACCACAGATAAGATTTTAAATTTATTTTTTTACCAGTATTTGGTTAAATAATTCCTAAGTGTTTATTTTATTTTTTAAACTGTACCGCTCGCTGGTCAGTATGATAAGATTTTGTAGATTAATTTCTACGAAAAATCAATAAAAATATAATAGAGTGGATTATGTTTAAGTGTACAATTAAAGGGGTCAAAGCATAACCACTAAGCTGTATCAGACCCAAACAATAATTGAGCACGGAGACACAAGTACTCGGCGTATAGAATAGGCGCTTGCGGCCCATTGGGACGGTGCCCGAATGGAGCCGCATACTAATTCGTGGTGTTCGAGGAGCATTCAAATACCAGCCGAGCCCAGCTTACGGGATATGTGAGATGCCCCAAGATTTAGTTTACAACTTAGATTACGGCGCCCGTGGTCAAGAATTAAACAAGTAATCTAATGGGCCACACGTTACGTGCCCGGATCCAATTGAGGGGTTTCAATTACGTCTTTTACTGTTCACGTTTCGACCGGGATTACACAGTATATCAGTTTGATGCAAACGCGTCCGGCATTAACGATTAATAGCTTATGAAACTTCAATGGCAATGTTTGGGCGCCGTTTCCGCTAAATAATAATATTGATAATCTGTAATTTAGACCGCTAAAGTAAAACTACTTGGTATTAGAAAATTAAGCGCATAATTTTGTCAATTTTGACGACACGAAGTATTTTTACCCTCATGATTAGATAAGAATCTGAAACAAAGTGTTACTTTTAGCCAATTAACAAAAAAAGCTGCCCAAAGAATAAATTTACACATTAATTCTATCCCACTCCCGCAGTAAACAAATAATTAGAATTGTAAATTAGGTATCTCATAATTTGTCAAGCTCATTGACTGTCTTTCTTTTAGGGTGTTATATTTAATTTTTGAATAATACATAACATTTATTATTATCCTATGGATAGGTAATGATCTTTCACAGGAGTAAGTAAACTAATAAAATAGAAAGAGTGCCTTGCATTGTGGAAACCCGAAATGTTTCTGCTTGTGAAGAAAAGTAGTTGTGTCGTGGAAAAGACGTGTGCACTCAAACTTGTATCTAAAAAGCTATACCTGTTGCACGGACTGGCCTCATCCTCCATCCCGTTCACGGAAGCTTACAGCTCACTCGTATTCTTTTTGTATGCATTTACGTTTCAGATTAAAAGATCCAATCGCCACCCCCCAGCGGTCGGGAGTTTTCGCGTCGCTTCGGCGGAGTGGGCCGGCGTGATTGGCTGCGGAGGGAATGGGGTGAGTGATGACGCGTTCGAGGGAAGTTTTCGCGTTGGAATATCAGTTGTGGTCGTGGAGGCTGGCGGTGAAGCCGCGTGCCGGCGCGCCGCCGCCGCCGGTGAACTTGCCGCCGCGCCGCCGACGCACGGTAAGACTACTTTATTCAATTAAAAAGCAATCTTTCCAAAGGAGACGACACCCGGCCTGCTTACCTGCTCTTCTATAAACGGTTTGTAAATAAAAAATATCTCACCACCCCGACGGAGTTTTTCGTCCTGTGGTTTACTAAACGGAATTCAAATGAGCCTCAATAAAGTTGTTTCTTAAATGAAACAATTGAAATAAAAACGTAATAGCTAACCATTTTCCGATAGAATTACAGTAGGCTAATAAAAACTGTTTGTTTTCTCAGTCAGTTGTGTTACTGACCTACTAACGGATGGATAAAAATAAATTAGATCCTACTCAACTATGCTGTTTGTTACAAGGATACTTAAACTAGAGGAATTGTGTAGTAACAACAGTATCCGTTTATAAGCCTTAAGTGCCACGTGCGTTTTTTTAAAAATATGTAAATTGAAAAAATGTAAATATGTACCAAAAAAACAAAACACCATGACGTAATTAATTATCTTTGACACGATTTAATTGCTTACTTTTATTCTACGTTTGTTGCTCAATTTTGTTACGACATTATAATAAAGCAGTAAAACTTTAATAAAAAAAACCTATTCTTTAAATATGAATTTTTGTTATAAAAAATAATACAATGCAATATAATTTTACAAACATCAAAAAATAGTTTTTTTTATTAAGAAAGACCAAATAGACCAATAAAATATATTTAGAATCAAAAAATACAGAACAAGCAGGTGATTTAGTGCTTGAAACTAAATATACTATACATTATGCATTGCAAGAAACTGCTTAAAATGACTATTTCGATTTGATAAATACACAAATCTGCTTTGTACCAAGTTTTAGTAGAAATTGTATAGTTGTCACTACCAAGATGGCTCAGCGAATTACCGGCTCAATTTAATCCCGTTAAACCTAATGGACGAGAAGTGGCCAGGGAATATGTCTAACAAACGCCCATTGGTAGTTGATGACAACAATCAAGATAAACAGCATTTTTAAGGAAAATTGAGTAGTTTTTATGATCGACATAAGAATTTCAAAAATCCAATGTGCTGAAACACGTGAAAACTTTAATATTTTGTGCAATATATATCCCGTGTATAATACAAGTCAGATGAAAAAATTTAGTTTTCTACTTCTACAAGAAAATGAGTTTTCATAATCTGTTGAGTAGGTCCACAAATTACTTCCTACAGACATATTTAGAGTCAAAAAATTTACCTCTTTATAATCTGATTTCAGAGATCTTCACTTAAATTCATGAATTAAAAATAACCTTTTATTTTTTTTGAGAAAATATAAGAAAATCAGCATAAATGTAATTTATGAATCCTTATGAAAACATTCAGGAACTTTTCGGGAAACAAAATGCGTCTACAAATACTTTCCCCTGAACGAATAATTACACTCATTTGGAATTTAGATGATATTTTCCTCAATAAACCCATATCTGATAGAATATTAATCTTCAAAGGATTGATATTGCCGATTCATTTACTTGTAAAAAGCCGTCGCCATCATCATTTACATTTCCACATTCAGGTATAAGGACGCTTTCACGTCGAGAATATTTACCCACGTTTTGATTGATTCGCATTAACATCTGTACATTGTGAAGCGTATTTTAGTAGTCATGGTTAATCAGCCTATTGCAGAGTTTTGCTTTCTGTTTTTTTTATTTCAGAAAACTGTTTTTTTGATTATTGCCAATAAGCTGCTTCAATTTTTTATCAACCGATTTTTGTTGGTGAAAAGTTGAAAAAAATTTAAACTTTAAAACATTTCAATTTACTTAACCAATGCGCAATGGTTGCCCGCGACTTCGTCTGCATTTACTTGATGATACAAAATGACCAGACCAGGAATTGCCCACCAGTAATTGTGACCTTTTATTTGTACTTATATATTGTAAAGTGAAGTGTCGCTCTGTATCTCTGGATGTCCCTAAATATTCTAATGAAATGGAACACAGCTTAAGTGGTGCGCTGGAGTTTACATGTTCAAATTGTGGCATACCACATCTTCAAAGATCTACTATTAAACACCATCTCCGACAAGTAAAGATTATAATTTTTATAAGATTAAACGAACTTACCTGTAGTTAAGTTCTATCTTAAAATTATACGAAGATACTTGTCCGAGATGGCACTATATAACTAATTCAGTTGATTTCAAGTCTATAAGAATCAAACATACGTTTTTTACCAGTAGACCATTGGTTGGTTTCAATGTCAATTAAAACTATGACTATTTACTGCAAAAACACAACATTTCAAATTCGAATTTCCATTTACAATTTTTACGAACCCAATTAAAATATTCGGTCTCATTTAAAAAAGGGATTTGATTTGGGAACATTTTCGTGCGATTATTTTTTACGATTTCAAATGTGGATTAAAACCAGACGAGTCGTTTTATAAACTTCATATGGCATTTATGGATGAAGGACCTTCAATAGCAACCATCTACGTTAGCATAACCGATTCGAGCTCGGTTGTCTAATTTTGGGGGATGAACAAAGAAGTGGTTGTCCTTCGACGGCTTTACCGAAGAAAGTGTGCTCTCAGTGAACATTTTAATTCTAAAAAACAGTCAAATTATATACGAAGAGACTGCAGATTAGTTCGGGAAGCCATCACAAGATTCAAAATGAGCACCTTCGCGTGAGGAGGATAGTTTCCCGCTGGGTGCCGCATAGCCTGACCGAAGCTCAGAAGCAGGCCCGTGTGGAATGGTACCGTGACATGATAGAAGTCTCGTCTATGCGCATTTTCGACATTGTGATAATAAATGAATCCTAAATTTATTGATAAAATAAAATAAAAAATACACATTTTATCACGGAAAGACGCGCTAACAGCCTTCAAGATGGCCGTAAAAGAGGTGTCTGCGGTGGACTAAAAAAAGTGAATTTAAATTTGTTCAGAAACATTACATTTTGTATAGAAGCTAGTCGAGAGTTCTTTAGTAACATTTCTGTAATCTAAGGATAAGATGTAATAAATATATTTAACATATAAGTTAGTTTTTTAGTTTCTAAAATCTTTCTGAGTGTCCCACGTACATGTACATACCTACTGTTGAGCACCGATGGTTTAATAAACCTTTTTTTTAGTTATTTATGTTTTTTTACTTTTTTTACGGTTGCATTTTTGATAGATTTTGTTTTATGATTGAGATTGATGTTGTCAGTAAAGGGGATTAAAGTGCTTTTAATATTATCCCGATTTTCTATCTAACAACACCTGGATATCCCAAAAGATTAGGTTTACAACACCTACAGACAATTTATAAAGTGAATTTTTATGCCCCATTGACCTAAATTATGAATATTTTTAATTTCCTGAATCACTGTACAGAATTCGTACTTCTACAGTTTTATTACATGTATAGATTGATGGTAAAAATAAAATCTTTAAATTGCAAAGTTAATGCTAATCACTTATAAAAATATACATAATTAAATGGGACAATTAATCATAAATTTCATCTCATTTCAATAAATTTTGATTCGTTGACCTCATTTATTTTGTAGTTCTGTTTTTATCCCTGACCTACCGCATTTTCTAATTTACCAGTCCCCAATTCAAGTTAAGCCCGTCCCAGATCGTTCCCGCCGGTACACCTGTTGGTTAACAATAGGGCTCGATAGCATTGAGAACATATAATTTTGGCCCGACGCGTATTGATATAAGATTATATCAGCTTCACTAGGCAGTGGCTGATGGATTTGAAGCTTTGTTACCTTCTAAAGGTGATGAATATGTCGCCTAGACATGTTCTATGATTGCGTAGGAGTGTAACTTGATACGTGATCCACCGGATGACACATTCGATTAATTTTTGTGAGCGAAATTCAATTTGAGTACGTGATGGTAAGATGAACCGAAGTGCGCCATTAATTCTAAAGATATTGGGTTATTTTTTGATGAAATACTTTTACACATTCTGCGATACAAAAAGTTAGATTGTAATAGAGTAATTACGTTTTATCTACTAGCGACCCGCTCCGGCTTCGCACGGGCAGAAGGTTACAGTGGGTATAATAAGCTATCCTTAAAAGATAGACATATTTCACCAAGGTCTTCTTTTTGACTAATAAAAGAGAAACAATCCCACCACACATTGTTTCCGCTGATGATCCGTTGAATCCGTTTAGTGATTTTTGGAACCATCGCGAAATATTATTCCTACATACAGACAGACGCAACGCGGACTCTAATTTGCAATAAAGTGCTAAAAATTTCATTACTTACTGTTTTTAGTCTTGTCCTATAACGACCATTTGGACCAAAATGCATATTACCTACCTCTCGTTTTTAAAGGTTTTTAGCTACGATAAGTACCTACCTGAACACTACTGCGTATATTTTTTTAGGATTGAAGTTGGTATGCCTTTTAATCTTGGAAAATTATCTGCTTATGTAGTTTTTATTACACAAAACCTAGCCTATTAAATTATTTTTCATACCAACCTACTACTATACATTTAGCTAATTTAAAATACGAAACTCTTTAAGGTGCGTGTAAATAGGCTTCTTTTGGGCAAGACCGGGAGCTTGCTTTGCTCTCGGGCTAAGATGATGATCAAGAGTTAGCCTGGTGAGTATTGCGCCTAAAAACTATCACACCACTGTGGTGCGGGGAAAAAATATGGCGGATGCAGCCTTAGGCGTGGCTGTGGGTGATAATAGAGTGGACTGTAATTTGCGGGGAATATAAATAAGATGGATTTTCCTTTAGAAGATGAAAATAAAGAGAAAGGGGCAGGGATAGCAGGTTGGAAATGGAAGCTCACCTCGAGGTCTTCTTACGTATGCCTTCCAAGACACGTGGGCGGCCACCCAGGTTACACAGCTTTCCTGTCTCCTCTGCGGTGTATCTTCTTAAAGTCCTTCGCAACTCTTCGATCACATAAATACGCACAACACAGAGATGCACAATAGTCATGCGGTTGGTTCAATCACACACGATCCGAGTGCCTAGTACTTTGAGAGCGCGGTGTACTGGTGACTGTTGCGGATACGATTCCGTACGTTACTAATGTATGGCGTTTCGTTCGGTGAGCGGGAAATGGAAAAAATAGGAGGGTAGATACATATAAAAATAATAACACCTACCTAACCACTTTGATTTAACAACGAAACCCAACATAGCCCATAACTTATAAAAAAACCTTTGACGGCTTGTTCCTATCTTTCCTGAAGGTTTAAACGTACTACATATCATCCTTTAAATTATAAATGTTACTAGTACATTCAGCCGCACTCGGAGACGTCAATTAAATTAAATCTATAATTAAATCTCGTTCTGTCGTCCCTTTCTATGTCAATGAAATAGAAAAGGAAGGGATGAGACTTAATGAAGGATTACCTTTAATTGTCGTCTCTAAGTATGGCAGATTATGTTTTAATTTTGATTTCAATTCAAACTTTTTCTTTTTAAATTTTTTAGAGAGTATCATATCAGTAAACAGGTAGCAGCCATATTCGAGATTAGCTGCACCTGGCGAAATGTAATAGCAACAGTGGTTAAAATAGAACAAAGTAGAGGGACAAAGGGGTCCGTCCGTCCATCCGTCCTTCGCTCATCAGCGGAGTCATCGAGTAATGAAACTGCGGCCCACAAAACCTCTCGACTCTCGCTCCGCGGGTCACTTCGCGTTCGTTACCTCTGAGAGACTACATTGCGAATAGGTTATAAGGTAGACATTATTATTCATACCACTATTTCGTAAGTGATTAAAATTAGTCGTTTTTAAGTAAAAAATAATAAATATAATAATAATAATAAATTGTTTCAACAAACACACCAATTAGGTACCTAGCCCCAAACTAAGCGTGAGCTTGTGCTATGGTGACTAGGATAACGGATAGAAATACTTAAATACATATAAACATCCATGACTTAGGTACAAATGCTCGTGCTCATCACACAAATATTTGCCCCTTGCGGGATTCGAACCCGCAACCGCCTGGTTTAGAAGTCCGGTGCGCGAACGACTTCACCAAGACGGTCGTCATCAATAAGAGAAGCCAAGCTATGAATTTTAAAAAAAAGTTGGTTTTACACGCATATTATAACGGCATAAACATTCTTAAAAAAATAAATAAGGAATTTAATTTTATCCAAACGGTTTTAGTTTAGATAAAATGAAATTCTTGAAGAGTTATTACATAATTAAATTTGCATTACGATGTCCATGCATTTAATACTTAATAGAACCTACCTACCTTAAGTCTGTATATCTTTCTGTGTAAATAAATTGCTTTGTTATTTTTATATGGTGTGCAATAAAACTATCTATTTAAAAGTACAAAATTCTAAAATTATAATCATTTGCATAGTAAAAAACCTTCAGGCATAAAATAACGTCTCTACGCTTTCCAGATGTCAGTATGAAAGCCATCAAGCTAGGACGGTCTACGTCCTTCGGGTATTTTCATTTGCAAAACAGTACCTACATAATCCTTACCAATGTTTAATGCAGTGTATTTTAAATATGTTAAAATGATTATGTATTTTTAACTAACAAGTGAAACCGCTGTAATAAATAATGTTTTGCAACGTTGTTTACCTTAAGTAGGTATTTTAATTATTGAGCATTAAAAAGATTCACTAAATGTAAACAAACAGTTTATTGTCTATCTCTTAGCATATGTACTTACAATTTATTTACCTATTACCGACACCTTTCTTAATAAATGAGATTAAATTAGTAAGAAAAATTTTACGGCACACGTTTAATAGGATATATAAAAGTTATACGTATGTACATATTTGATCCGTATTGCGACATTTTCTATTTACTTTTAATGAGTTTTGACGATTCCACAACTTCGCGTGATTTGAAACCAATTAAACTTCTTCTTATTAGTCGATAACTGGATAAAATGTATACACAACATAGTTACACATAAATAAACATTATGTACACGTACACATAATTTAGATTGATTAGCTAACTATTTGTTTTAATTTAAATGAAACTAATCATTATGATTATATTGGGTCCTCCTTGTAACTGACTTGAATAAATAATTCGAAATTCAAGAAGTCACGCGTTAGAAAATTCTAGAGCGTAACGTTTTTTCAGAGAGACCCAATGAAGTTTAGGACCTACTTTTTGCAAAACGAATAAGTTACTAGATATTATTTTGGTTTAATAAAGTCGGTCCAGTCGGAAAAACCAACATGCATACATTAACAAATGCATTCAAACGCCGCGAGTCTAAATGGCGAGGCAAATCAAAACTGACATGCATGTGGTACATTTCGCATTCCAACAATGCGTCTTTGAATCAATGGCGAGCAGAAAGCTGTGGCAACAGGCACCGCATTGACTGATCGAATTTGAGCTCTTCTCGAAGCATTGTGGCCGCAGAGGCGCAGAGCGGCGCGTGAATGGCCATCATGTCATGTTCTCGTATGCAGGCGAACGCTGCTTCAATAACTTCGCTATTTCACACCGGTGACACAGCGCAGTTGGTAACAGGCAACTCACACATATTATCGGAGTGGCTGAAACGAAACTTGTGTTTAAATAAATTATTTCGTTGTGTTTTTTTTATTATATGCGTACATGGTAACAAAGGGAGAGTTATTTATAGATTATTAAATAGTACACATCATTTCTCTCTCCTTTTCCCCCTTTAACGTAGTCTGGCTGTTTTTTATTCTCTATGCCTCAGCCGCCTAGCAGCAAATGACAGACACTCGATTGCCCCCCAGTATTATCTCGCAGATGTAAGCTACAGTCCAATCTAATCAAACTCAAAACTCAAACTCTAATCATTGCATCAAACTATGATGGTTTTGTTGTCATTCTTTGATACCCAATATCTAGAACCTTTCGGAGTGTCCCACTGTCTCCCACAAAGTTTAACAAAGCAAATAAATTTGTTTTGTTAAATTTTACTCATATTCCCATTAGCTAGAACATATCATTATTTTCAAGGAAAAGTGCCTTTAATAATATATAAGAAATCATAATTAATCTAGAAGTATTTAGTATTATAACCAAATAAGATTTAATTGCATTAGTATTGCAATTAATAATAAAGTATTTTGGGCTAAATACGGCTGCTGTAGCAAAAGAAACGCTGTATCAATCAGTGAGTAACGATTCCCAAAAAAGCTGCCACATGACCGATTCTCGTTTAGACTTCAAAACCCGAGGGAATTGAGAAACTGTCGTCACTCACAAGCGTGACTTGCTTATAAGTCACGTGATCATGTCTCGATACACGCCGCGAGCAAACGTAACGCGAACAGACAGTTGTGATACAACGCGCGATTACATATCGACCGGTAGACAAACAGACTTTGACTAAAGTTGCATCCCACCTTAGACGATCCGTTTTTTACAGTGAAATTGTTGTTTCTTAATTAATCGCATGAACGATAAAACTTAATCGCGTTAAGTTTTACTCTTAATCGTTCATGCGAAATAATAATTTGCGTCAAATGATTAACTATTAAAAAAAAATACAGTAGTTGTTAATTGGAGCTCAAATGATTAACTATTCAAAAAAATACAGTAGTTACTTGGAGTGGGTGTAATATTTATAAAATGTATTCTATTACAGAATTTATATACTCACAGTAGATAACAGCAAATCATGTTTTATAGCATGCTCCGTTATGCCTTGTCATGTACCTAGCCTACAGGCTATGTATGGAAATACATATTAAAGCTTAAGCCGGTACAGAAAGTTTATACTATCTGTACCTTATATTAAACTTATTATACTTTCTGTACCTTATATTATACTTATTATACTTTCTATACCTTATATTATACTTATTATACTTTCTGTACCTACCTCTATCAGAGTAATAAGACGATATGCAACTAAAAATTAAATCTCTCACTCCAAGTCCACTCGCTGGGTATTGCATCGGAAGTGCGTCATCTAGTGGTAGCTAGCATTTGTAAAATTTCTTCATATAGTAGCTCGGGCTGGAGCTAATAATTTCATAGTTGGTAGGATAAGGACGTTCGGCCTAGGCCTCGGTTACATTTATAAAGTCCGCAGACGAAATAATGGTTATGAGCGTTCTCGAGCGGCTTACCGCGACCGCTTAACTTTGTAAGTCTGCCACAATTACTTGTACGATCGCTTCATAAGACCAGCGAGCATTCTGAGGATTTTTAAGATATCTACACACCTCGCTAGAGCTCTCTATAATGAACTTCGCTGCACGTACGCTATGCGCCTTATTAGGATTAAGTGTGTTCTACGCTTATTTGTCTATCAACCACTGAATGCGAAACTATATAAACCTAGCTTGCAACATGCGAAACTAGATGGCATGGTGAATATATTTCTATTGTATTTAAAAAACAGACTCACTACAGACGATATTTTACAAAACGATTCTTTGCAAAATGCAAATGGCAATCACGTGAAACATCATCCCCGTAAGATCAAAATCAAATTCCTTTGGTCAAATATTTTTATTCCGTTTTTAATAGTATCCTCCTAATTGGACATTTAGAATTCAAGGTGGCCATTATTTGACCCAACATCTGGAGATGTAAACGATAGGTACCTACTCGAATCTTAGACGGCGCGGTCCGGCTGGGGGCCGCGCTAACGAACCGCGGTCTTTGCTTTGTCTCGCCGCAATGTTGCACCTTCTGCCAGAAACTGTTGCATTCCCTTCAAAACTTATACCATGTCTCTAAGACAGTAATAGTTAAGACAATAATTTCATGTAATGTATGGTGAAAAATTAAATTAAGTTCGTACCCCAATCAGATGAAGGGCTCTATAGTATTATAATTATACTTCTTACCTTACTTTTAGGTCTACTTACATACTATTTTCATCTTCTATGAACGCCCAATAAAATGATGATTTAATCTTGTTTTATGACGAGGACGAAAGTGGAATGGTCAACCATTTTGAGGGCTTATAAAGAACTAATAAACATTTGAATATAATAAAAAGTCCTCTAGACATTTTGGTGTTCATCTCAGAATATTATAAGTTAAAAACGAATATGTACAGAGTCCTCCCGCGTGGACCAAAATAAAATCGTCCGGCCGCCAGAGACGACAAGTGCAGTTTTCATTGTCCTCGAAGAATGCCACTTTATTGCCTGTGAAACCAAATAACCTCCTTTATATCGCGCGTTTATACCACGGTTATAATATTGGAGTGCGCCAGCGTATCCGATAAACGAACTCTGTTCCTTTTGCGTTCATGTAAATAAGGCTTCAAGAGATCAATGAAAGCACTTGCAGTTACATTTATTTCAGCTCGGAGTGGAGTTGGGATTCTTCATTTATGAATTAAATTATCATCAAACAAATTAGGGAGAATTAGTGGCAACTTACGAGTACCTTTTATTGCAATAGAGGTGAAGGCTTAGTAGAGCTGTCGCACATTAGAGGTGAGCTCTACTATGACTTTGGTTTTGTAGTCCGAATAAGGAACCCATATAGTTTCGTCATGTCCGTCTGTCCGAGGTTTTGCTAAGCGACCGTTAGTACTAGAAGATTTTATTTTTCAGGTGTGTATACTAATTGGTATATACGCCAACAAAGCGATAGAATAAAATTTTAGATTTTTTAAGGGAGCTCGCTCCCCTACATGTGAAGTGGGGATGTTTTTTTTGGTCCTCTACCCCATCGAGTTGTGTATCGTTAAGTAGGTCTTTGAAAATGACTTGGGGGTTTCTAAAACTATATTTAGATTAAACGGTCTATTTACGAAATATGAAACTTAAAAGATCTATTAGGGCGTCCTCCACCCCCTCTTTAAAAGCTTTTTCAGAATAAATAACAACAGAATAGTTATATATTGTGATAACGGGTTACTACAGAACCCTACACTGCGCGTGGTCCGTCACGCACTTGGCCGGTTTTTAACAATATTAAAAACGCTTTTTTAACACGCAGTTCTTCCATACACAACATAGAAAAGTCTAGAGATATCTACCATATTTGAAAAAGTATAATATCCACACCTCGCTTCGGAACCGCAGACTACAACTAAAGCCAGTCCAGTCTGCCGTCCAGATGCGAGACATTTTATGAACATCAAATCTTTTGCATTGGTTTTATGTCTCCGTTATACCGTATCACTACATTGTTAAGGTACTAGTATTGTTTATGACAGTGTTCTGTTTAGGAATACTGTCCATGTAGCAATAAGTTCATAAACGTTGCATCAAATAACTTCAAATTCACATAACGATAAAGAGACGTTGATAAGGTAAGGTTTTCCAAAAACTCAGAATATGCCTAGCTAGACTACAATCTCAAACCTGCAGTGAAAAAAAATACTAAATAAACAAAACGTAGATAAATGCATACGAGTATCATAGTCACCTGTAAAGATTGTTTATACGGGACTTACCGTAACTAGTAGGCGAGCAACTACTTTGTAAAACCACGCATCGATGTGCATTTCGAAGGAGTGGGATGAAATGAGGCGTGGTGGATAGCGCGCGACGCAACTACCGGAAATAATGTCAAAGCCTTCATTGTTTCCGGCGAGCGGGCGGCGCGCGCGCCGTTCAAATGAACATTCTTTCCGTGCATTGTGCACTGATTTTAATTGAACGGAACTAATGGACCGCGGACAATAAGCTGTCCCTTTGCTGTTAAAATTGAAAACAAATACAGAATTTTATTAACACCGATACTACCCGCGCTGCGGGCTGAGCCACATCAGGCTTTTCAGTAAATACGGATAATTTTATACCAACCAATAATTTCCAACCACTACTCGGATTGCAGATTATCCTCCCACACTTTAAATAATGACATCATTTAATTAATTGTTTCGCTTTATGTCATAAAACTTCACGAACACGTCTATAGGTAGCTAGCAGTCAAATTATGTTCTATTTTCTATACTTGCCTGCCTTGAAGTTGTCAAAAAAACGTTTCTAAGCAGTTTTATAAGCCGCTCAATACGTCTCCAAAAAGCAAATCCAACCACTTTTATACGCATTTTCGTTGAGTATAAGGCAAAGTTTTGTTTGACGACGCTTAGTTAGCACTTCGTAGCTTTCACGGAGTTGCAGAGGGGGATATTCAAAATTTGGCTGTTACCTCTTAAATCCATTTTGTTCGTGTCTTTGATGAAGGTATGTCTGCAGTGTAAAGTATTATCTATTTACTGTGGAGTCGACCCAATTTAGCCTCGAACTCCGCCATTACCCGACCCTTCGACAGCACAATAAAAATGATTTATAGAGCCGAGAGATCGTCCGCTCAAGAATATAATACGACTTTATTTATTGCGAGCGAAACTGATAATAAAGCATCTGTGTGGATCGGATTTTTTAAGACCTATTTATTCAGGTATTATCATTGTGATCCGCGTCTCGAACAACAATTACTTAAATGCATACTAATTTAATTGGTATTCTGTGCTTTATCTGGTGCCTTTAGAGTTAAAGTATTTTAAAAAAACTTTGTTACACTTGTATTATACAGAACATCTGTAGTACTAGATGTGTACTAAATACAGGGTAAATTTTCAGTCAGTTGCCAAATTTAAAGAGTAAGATCAATGTATGACAGACAATGTTGTCTTACTTCAAAGACAAAGAACTATATTTTAAAATATGATTTAGTAACAAGATAAACGAAATGAAAATGTTATACGAGTATAAATAGTGCATGTTAAAGCGATTAGATGTACAGACTAATTAAAAACTGTTAAAGTTAAAGAATTTCGTAAAGAGAGCAGGCCACGCGTCCGTGGTAGGATATTATTGGCCACATATTTGCGGCTGGCCCATATCGGCTCGCTTACTGAACAAACTAATCTGAAAATTACACGCCCCCTCCCCCCTCCTTACCGGGCACAGCTCATGAAGCGGGAAACTGGACAAAACATTGACAAACTACCCCATTCACGAGCTATTGTGTTGCCATAATGCACTCATAGGCACCTATTTGTTGCGCGCTAACAAATGTACTCGTCTGTTTTGAGAGTGTACCATCAGAAGTTTACACCCAATGATGTTGCAATTTCGACTGAGTCAAACTCACTTAAATGCAATCTGCATGAATGAAGTCATCTAACTGTCACGGAGAAAAACGAACGAGTGAAAGGTACAATTTTATCAGTCACTGAGCTTTTAGAGCATTATGGCTTAAGCTTTCACAGGAAAACTGAAACAAGAGTAAGTTTGTAGATTATATCATGGTATAATAAAATCCCATAAACGTTTCCACAAAGTAGACGATCCTTCCTAAGGTCGAGGAGACATTAATTTGAGGCAAGCAATAAAGGGGCAGCGAGATGTCTTAACCGCTGCCGCGCCCGCGGTGCGTCTAGCGCGGCGACGACGTTCCTAACCGCTCTATAAATTTCTCAATAAAAACTGCTTACTCATCTTCACGCTAAAGTAAACCTTCCGAGACCTATCCAGAACTCACAGTCGAGCTTCAGTCACCCACGGTGGATGTGCACTTTCGTAAACGACGCTAAACAAGAAAATAATTTACTTTGATATGATTCGCCTTCCGTGCGCGCGGTCACGCGAAAACATAACTTAACTAGGCGCCACAGGGCGCTAAGTCACGACGCTAACATCCGGGCAAATACAATTTTTGGCAATTGATTTTACCTAGGAGATTAACGCCGCGGGTTTAGCTTCGTCGCCGCGCCGTGTCGTAAATGTAAGCGAGCCTTATTCAATTAAATTTGGCGACATTATAACGATCTCAGAAAGCTCATTTAGACGAGTACAGCGCAATGACAGCCTCGGTTGGCCCTGTTCATTGTTCTCAATTTGATAGGGTTAATTTTTCCCTTTTCGGTTTTAACCTTTCTACAACGTTTAATTAAAACAAATAGGTGGTTTAAAAGTTTGTTTATAGGTTTGTATTTATATGGAAAAGGTAGATAGGCAATGTAGGCTACTCATACCTATTGCTTCTGAAACTGTAACTTTCTCACTCGCCTAAATCAAAGAATATATATTTTTATTCAGGGTAGTGCACCCTAAATAAGAAGATTTTTATAATGACAAGTGATTATAACTTTTGTTTTCATAACCAATTAAGTACTGCTATATTTTTTTTATTTTCTTTATGATTTTTATCTTCATACGAAATGGTTTTATAGTTTGAACCATCAAAACCTTCCTTTTAAAATTAATTGAGTTTTTAATAAGTAGATTTTTAAGTTTTGTTAAGTGTACATATTTAGTTATTTGATTAGTTTTGTTACTTGAGTAACAAAACTCTATTAAATCACATAGACAAACAAAACTCTATTAGATCACATTAAATCACAAGTATTCAAATACTTTTGCAATAAAAATCACCGTAGACGCTAAGTGTAAGTATTTGACACCCGAAAAGTAAGAGAACCCAAGAGCATTCGACTAACCAACACCTTGAAATAACAACTGGCCATTAGAAAGGCGGACTTATTTCCCCAAGAGAAGGGTTTGTTGATTTAGAGTCGGTTTAAGACCGCAAACTTGCGCGTTAATGCACCACACAGAGCCGGCGCTTCTGGCGTTTTGTTTCTCAATAACAATAGCGCATTTGAGCACTGAGCCACGTGCAATAGTATTTTGTGTGGAGCGTCGCGAACAATTGTTGTAATTTGCGGACAGCGGCCGACGACTGGCTACTCGTAGTTCTAATCGATCGCGATTGTGATCGGCTCGCACGGTGCAATCTAACGGTGCTTCCATAAAAGTTGCACGCCACCGATACCCGTAGGCTCCTACGATACGAATTTCTCTCGTAGCCCCGTAATAGCCCATCGCTGAGCTTATTACCCGACGCCATCTATTGAGAACGGCTTTGCAGGGAAATCCCGAATAGCTTGTAGTCGGCGCCAAAGTTAATAATACCTGAAGCGTATTTTCTACCTTTGTGTCTAACAATATTATCAGACAGTTTTTAAAGCCTGTTATTCGCTAAAGCCCTATTTAAAACTTTCTTTTTATAATGCAGGATGTTTAAAGATAGCAAGTAGAAATCTTACTTATTAAATGTTTTTCTTGCAACTGAATGAGCGTTTGATTTTTATCACACAGATCCCTCTTTTAACATAAATATTTTTACTTAGAAACGTTTTTTTTAACTTTGGCATCTGAAGCATGAAATTTTCATTTGTTTCTGCTTTCCATCAATTCAATTTTTTCCCTTCATTATCTAAGACCGTCAAAATTCTTTCGTCAAACTTCTGTGAGATAAACAACTTAACGTCCAAAATCTAAAAAGTATGTTTAAAGTTAAGATGCCGTTCAAGTGGTGACTTATTTAGCATAGTAAATAGGTGGTGGTAAAAGGTGGCCAAATACTAATTAAAGTGTCTCAAGTTTGGCAGTTGTAGTGCGCTGGTCAGACAGCAGCATCTTTCAAACTTGTATCCCTGGCGGGGTCGGAACAGCTTGTAAACTAAGGAAATAGCCTCTACGCCACCGCCACTTAGCCTGACGTGTGCCTTAATAGATTGCAGGGATCCTGTGAATTAAAACCAAATTATAGCCTTCGGAGTTTAACATCATAGGGAAGCTAGGGGTATGTGCACGTTATTTGTGTGTGGATGCTTCGGTCTACCGGATACAATTACAGGCAATCGTCGCCTAGCCGTTAGCGATGGAAATATAAGCTCTCATCTGCCGTAGAGAAGCTCTCTTATTATTGCGGTCCAGCGGCAACAATGCACCTTTACTGCGTTTTGTCGCTGCCCGGCAGTAACCATCTGAATATCGACTTGCAATCAAGATTAAACCCTTTTTTACCTCATCCCTTAGGATTATTATAGCAAGAAATTGTTACTCATTTACTTTGCTGCAATTTGCATCTAAATATCTTTTTTAAACCAACTTTCCTGGCTCTGACATTTTCTTATAATTTTCGAATTTTATTTGTTTTAATAATTGGAAATGTTTAAGCAATTAAAGCATGAAGGGCTCAGTTGGAAGTGCCTCTCACAAAAGGATGCTCCTCAAAGACAGTTAAAGCTTTGTGTTTACCATTTTTATTCCAGCGCACGATCCACTATCCTGGTTTTATTGTAGTGGCCCTCATGTGAAAGCCAATACACAACAACGGTCGGAGTGCTTAATGCGTGGTCGGTAGGTAATATCCACGGAACAAATAAAGAAGGATGGAAGGGCAATGCGCATAACCTGCGCCGCGGTTATGATTAGATAATCATAATTAAATATGTCATGCTACGCGCATGACAGATTTAATTATGATTATATAAGCACCAATCACAGCGCTCCTGGATTGGCTGTAATTCGTCAGTTTAAGGTTGTGCTTTAGATACGTTGGAGAGTATCGTGGTGTATCTACTGCCTGACATCTACCCGCATTTTGGCGACACATATTAAAGAAGTATGATGGCCCTTCTAACCTTTGTTCTGTGCTAATAATATTAGTAAATAAAGGTGTAGGCCTCCGGTTCACCTGACTCCTCCGCTAGGTGTCGCCTACACGTTGACTTCCCTCGATACTTAAAATATGGCGTGTCATCTTCCCAGCTCCCGTTACTCGTTTGTTCAGAAAGATTTGTTCGACGGTTGTTTAGTGGAAATTTATTTTGAAAACCGATACGTCTTTATTACGACCCTCGATATTTTGGATACCACTCAATCCAGATACACGTTCGCGTATCTACTTATGACGGAATCAAGTGTTGTTTTCTTGTTGATTGATTTAAGAATATGATTTATTGTTTTCTTAAGGGTTCTTGACGTTAATTTTCAAGGTCATTCAGCAGTTTATTAATTTATTACATTTTATTCAGTACATACCAACTAACGTTCTATAGATTTAATTTATATATTATCTTTCTATGAAATGTTCTTTAAACTTTGGATAGACACAGAGTTTAAAACAAACACAAGCTATTTTACTTGCCTTCTCCATATCCTATTTCTATTTGTTCTGAACGTTGTATTGTTTGCCTATTTAAATATGTGTCAGAGATTTTCCTCCCCTATAAAAAGGATGATAAAAGCCTGCAATGTCAACACGGTATACAAAAGTAATCTCTCAGTTTTTTCTTTTCTTTTGCCTACGCTTTTGAGCAGGTGAAAAATATCCGTTATTTTATATAGTCGTTCAGAGTTTGAAAATTCAATTGTGTTTTATTTCTCAAATAATGGATTTCAGGTAATAAGTAGTTTTAATCGTGTTACAGTGAATCAGCGTAGGTATTCGTATATTTATGGAAATCCTCACAGATTAATACAAGCACTACTGTTTTAATGATATAGTAGTTTGTTTGAACCTTGTTAAAGAACGACAACCAACTATATTACAAAACAACTTTATAATATATTTCTCAGTTACACTTATTACATTAAAAATTTTGGTCTAACCAACGATAGGCTCTAAAACACGTCTACCTAACATCTGTCAAAGTAAACAACAAAAAACTTGTCAACATTTGTTTCTACGAGTAGTCACCATTTATTTTTCTGTGTGTAAGTTTAAGAATTCATTTCAAATTATTAAAATAAAAACCAAGTAAGGAAACGCAACCGATGGTATGTTACTACCTCACGAAAATTGGACTGTATTCCTGCATATTTTATTTCATAAGCAGAGGGAAACGAGAAAATTGCTCCGGCCTATTAAATTACCATCAAATTTATCATGGCGTAATTAATAACTAAATGCAAATACTTAAAAATAACTCGACAATATCCAATTTAAGTTTAATTTCGAAGCATAAATTCGGTTTAGCTCCCCGGAGCTACGCGCGGGATTGAGCGTCGACTCTCCGCAAAATTGCAGCCAACATTTTTATCCCTTTGTATTGTAGTTGGGAAATTTAAGAGGATCCTTTTAGTCTTTGTAATTTTGTAACTCGTTTTGATTGTCTACCGATGAAACGCGCTGCCCATTGCGGTTGAGGGACTCCGATATTGTACTAAAATTTTAAACTTCAAAAGTGTGCGTCGTTGTTTTGTCCTTTGTGGGTTACTTGTTTTCACGGAAAACAAATAACTATCGGTCCATGCAGAAATTGTATTTATGATTGACCATCAATATGTTTCTCACCAAAATAAGAGAGATATTCGATACTGGCGCGTCTCTTGAAAATTTATATGAACATTTTACGAATAACCGATTATAGATTTTCATTTTGAATTACGTGTACAACTTTTAATACAACTTATTGCTATTAAGTCTATTAAGTCCAGTTAATTATACAGGGTGTCCCAAATTCCACGCCTGACCGATACTGGAGATAAACCAGATAAAAACAACATGACTGTAATAAAAGTTTCATGGTTTGGGAAGTTTTACTACTTATTCGTATTTTCTTATGAAATATATAACATCATTCATTTTCCTAGCGTTATCCCGGTTTGTGCACTCGCACACGAGGGCCCAGGGTCCGCTGACCATGATCCAGGATGCGGCAGATCAGGTAATTACAGTGGTGCGACTGCCATCTGACCTCCGTGACCCTGTTACCAAGGGAACCTGACCAGTTTTGGATCATGGTTACACATGCAGTCGCCTGAATGTGCAGGTTTCCTCACGATGTTTTCCCTCACCGTATTTATTTTCTTATGAAATATATAACAACAGGTATAATTTATCTTGATTTGACCGACGAACCTACTTGACTATCTACTACACCAACTTTTCGATGTTATTTTAGAAAAAACACTTCAAGTCGTCCGTCCCTTCGCTCAAAATTAAGTTTGAGAGAACAATTTTTTGCCTCGAAAAGTAACTTTATTTACATCTCCTCGTAAAATGTGCTTGTTACAGTATTTTTTCAGAGGTATCCGAGAAACAAATCGTTAGTGTTTTATGAGAAAGGCCGGCCTTTTTAAGTAAAATTTGATATTTTCGTAACCTAAGAAATAAATTTTGCTCACAAAAATGTATCAACCGTCGTCTTTTGGGATTCAAACCCACGGCTGTGCCGGTCGGCCACTACCCTATCCGGGCAATTGTTCTTCCAACTCAAGCTTCAAATGATGTAATAGTCACTCTACGGATTTTACCAAGTGCTTGCTACGCAATTAAGCCGGCATTCGATTTCATCAATACTTCGGGAATTTATCCGCAAAGCATCCGGTGGAAATATTTTTGCAAAATCAGCTTAACTTATAATTTTTATAATTTAAGCAATTTCTTTTTAAGTTCTAAAAAAATCAATTTCGAATTTATTAAAGACTTACAGATAAAACGTTTAAACTATAAAAACAAATAATAAAGTTTCTGTTATCAAGCTGTTCCACAAAATAAGTAATAGTATTCCCAATACCACCTTAGCAACCATGCCATACCTCCAAAGTCTTTCGGAAAACAAGTATGCAATGCATGTCACTTTAATTTTTACCGATTATTCCGAACGTGTGGAGACGTCACAGGCAATAACCAACCAGTATTTATAAAGGCGTCTTGCCGTTAAGTCTCGCATGGCTTGGCTGCCGAGTCGCAGCGCATGCTAAGGCGACACATTTGAATATGAATATGTCTGCGATGCATCGCGACTGGGTTAATAATCCGCGATTTTTCCGCACACCTGCGCCTTAGCTAACGACATTGCTTCGGCGGGGCAAATCACAGCAGATAATAATTAGCAGGAATTTTTTAAGAAATTCTAGGGGCTGTTAAAATAGGGAGTCGTAAATAATTATAACCGCAAAAGTGACTTTTTCAACTGAATCGCTAGTGTTCACTGTTCACGTACGATTGAACTTTTAGTAACGCTTCGAGATTTTTTTTATTGAAAATGGGAAACTGCCTAAAGACAGCGCGGCGTTTAGGTTGTAGCGACATTTCACCTCGTTCGAAGACGTAGTTAACAAGTTTCGTCCGGTCCACAGTTTTCTTCTCCCAAGCTAACAACCCTGACAGGCATTTGTTTGGGAGTAATTCGACTCACGAGAGACCGTTCGGCGCAAATTGACGTCACCCCTCGATAAAACTTTTGATTCATATCGTTTGAGGACTGACGAACACAATCATGTTACTTCCTCCTATATTTTTGAGCATCGGGTCTTTTGATTTGATTGCCTTAACTTCAAAAACATATACATTACTTTTTACTCGTATCTAGTTACTGTAAGTTATAATAGTTTATTAATATAATTTCCAAGGGGTTAGTTTCATACCTGCGAACCATTGTAAAAGATAAGACCTCTGAAAATATTTCTTAAGAATTTGCAGTAATAAATCAAATAGGTACTCACCTCGCATTGCCTCGCAACATCCAATAAAGTAATTTCGGTCTAAGGAAGCAAGCAGATAACCTACTTACTGATCCGGCGTATTCTATTTGCCTGTAATAATCGCGATGACAATCTTATATTACATAAAAGATTTGCCCTCCTTCGATCTAAATGCGATTTTCTCCCTTCAAAGTTATTGCTGGGTCGTCTGGATTTTTTTATTTATTGAAGAGAGAACGACACTACTATACGAAATTTTTTGAATGTATTCGAATGAATAAGAAATTTTGGCGCCACGAAGAATGCATAATACGTAAGCGAAGTGTGGGGGAGGCAGGAGAGGGCGCTTCGGAGCCGCCCGGGGCGCCTCGCTATCAGAACCACCGATTTAGAGATAACACTCATACAATTGTTTGTTCAAATAACCGACCCCTTTCGCTTACTATTAACTAAAAGGACTCAAGATTTTTCATTGTTTTAATAACATCGAAGGCAGTAAAGCGCGCCCCAGTTTTACTTAAAATTTTAGCAGCGCTTAATGAAATCGAACACCACCAATTAGCTTCGAACAAGGACTGCCAATTAAAGCCATTTAAAATTGTCTTAGAAAACATCTCCTCCCGCCTACCTGCAACCCAATTGCTTTTCAATTGCAATAGCTATACCTAACTTCCGCAAGCCTAATTGATTTAAATCTTAATAGTTGTAACTTTCTGAAAAGGAATAGTAGGTAGCTTACAAATTAAGGAGAAAAAATGATATTCATCTGGAATTGCAATTGTAATTACTGTATCTGTTAAATAAGCGATAGGCCTGCCTCTACCCGTTTAAACCGTTAACTTTATATTTCCTACATTTATTTGTTTAGATTATACTAATCTTGATATTGTCACGTCAAAACAAACGTAACATCAATTACGAAGTGTCTAACGGACTCTCAGTCTGTTTTAATAGAATTCGGGTCCCTCGTCAAACAACCTCTCACCAATTGTGCTAATGTGAGTACACATCCAATACTCCTAACACTATTCAAACAAAAGTGGGCCGATGGGTTCGGACTATTATGACGGCGCTTTCGCGTCGCGCGTAATGTGTGTAGCGCGGGTGGCCGTCGTGTCATGACAATCGGGTAGATAACGCTAAAGTGAGCGAATTCGGCAGTCGGCGGCGCGTTTGTAGCATTAGCCTCGGGAATAAGTTTGTTCATTACGAACGGGAACAATGCTGTAGGCTCGACGGCAGCGGAGGAAACGTGCGCCGACGCCGGTACAATGGGCCCGCCGCCTTATCACGCCGGAACGCGTCGCTCCCGGCCCGCCGCCCGCCGCCCGCCGCGCGCCTGGCTCCCAGCTCCGACTTGACGTATGAGCACTGAATAAATGGGAAAACTTTTAGCGGCTCCCGTTATGGGAGAACGAACAATTGGTCATCTGTTGAGTGCGAGACGATGCCTAAACGTCCGTTAATCGAGTGGGAACGACTTGATCTTCTCTACTTAATTGCTACTGACCCACTTTCGTCAAGATAGTGCTTTGTTATTTATTAGACGACGTATTAAATGAGAAATTATGCCACTGCATTTACTATGTTGGTAACTTATTTTGTTTCTATACTGCCAGTGTCACACATATGCTAAAATCAGACTTCAGCCTAGTCAGGCCTTCAGTTTCGACTAACTGTTAAAATGCTAATTTAACGATAAAATGTAATTTGGCCATCGTACCGGAATTAGGGCCTTGCGTTTGTTTACTGAGCGAGGACGTCATCTAATTAATTAATTAATTGCTCACCCATTTCTTAATTAAGTAATTTGTGGTGCTTTTCTAAGCTAATCATAATTTTCTCCGTCGCAGTATCTTAGTGTTACTTGAGCACTTTAAGCAAGATTTTGTTTTCTCTAACAAAAATACTATCATAGTATAAAATACTATTGTTCGATACTTAGGTATAAAGATATTATCTTTATCACTAAAGCCTGCATTGTTTATCTTACGTATATGTAAGCGACTTAATAAAGTAATTAATAATAAAACCTACTCTTATTACATTTTATCAGTTCCAGAACTAGATACCCCAAATGTGTTTAAATGTAGTTTATGACGGGTAATTAAGCATTAAAAACCAAAAGCTTACAGAAAAACTGACTGATTTACGAAGTTGATTGTAAAAGAAAACCAAATAAACTAAGCAAGAAAGTGAAGAAAAACAGCGAAAAAAGAAGTTTCAAGAAAGAATAGCAGAGAATAACAGAAGAATCCGCACATGATTCGGGTTTCGAGACGATGTAACCGTGCCATTAATTGGTTCGTTGTCGACGAAACCTGCAAAATGTGCGACGAACTACAACTATCAAGAAACCAGCTCCACGTGGGAATCGCGACACAACTCTTAGTTTATCTTAATTTTTATTTAGTTATTATAACAACGGGTTAGCTATTAGTATTTTTTATACTGTTCAGCACTTATATATTTAAAAAGTTTTTCTCAATTAATATATTTGTTTCTTACGTTTATCCGAATAGTCGAACCCATTTAAACACAATTTTACGAATTATTTCACATTTTCGTTTCCTGACGTTCTTTTCATTAGCTTGACGTTTCGAACAATTCAGAGTTTACCTCCGACAATGAAAACTGTAAAGTGTTTGAAACGTCGGGTTTTAAATAAAATGTAAATAAATCACGAAGCAATCAGTAAAATTGTGTTTTAAATTTAATGAAGTATCTATTTACGGAAATTATTATAGTTATCTATCCTATCACAAACAAAATACAACATCACGTCATACTCTAGAGTTGTACATAGGTACAAGACCTGTTCTATAGTTACTATTAATCTGTGTTATTCTTGCTAAGACCGCCTAAATCGTACCTACATGTATTGAACTAATCGAACTAATAGGTCATACTGTATTGTGTCACTCATCTATCATATACATATAATAAAACAGTAAAACCAATGCGTCTGTACATTGAGTATTTTAACCAAAAACTAATTGAGGGTGATGTTAAAATAGTAACAGAATAGGAATCTACAACTTATATTTTTATTGTCTGTTTGTCTGTTTATCTGTTTATACACGCTAATCTCCAGAACTACTGAACTGTAGCTACTGAGTCTGGGCAAATACTAGGCTATAACTTATTTTGAAAATCGGAGTAACTGACGTAGAACCTAAGCAGTACACTTAAACAAAGAGAGATATAAAAGCAGCGCCTTAAGAAAAGTTATTAAGCATGATGAGCATTTTCTATTGAAGTACACAAATTGGAGGTCTGGAGCAACTGATATAGAACCCTAGCAGCTCAGCACAACTATAAGAGATATGAATAGACCGCCATAGGGATCATTGTTCAGCTTGATGAGCATTTTCTTTTGACTAACACAATTGAAGGTCTGGAGCAATTGATATGCTAAATTACTTTTGACTGATTTTCAAACTCCAAAGGTAATCCTACTGTCTCCAAGTTACGATCTGGTAACGGAAACCTGGAGAAATTGAGAGAATCCTTCAGATAATTTTATGGTGCTGACCTTAACGCTAAGTAGTTTGTGGATACTTTTACCACAGACAGTTTGTCAAAATTTTGTTAAATTAATGTATTTTTTTAATTTCATTAATAAAAGATCAAAGTCAATGGGCACTATTTTTTATACTACTTATCACCTACTAACGGAAATTGAACTATAAGAATAGTCTTACTTACTTTACGATATACTTACTATATATATATATATATATATATATTCTAATAATAATAACTTTACGAGAGCAGTTACTTACAAACCGACCTTTAAACCACATTCATCTATTGCGTATCTATTGCGGCTTGAGTCTGACCTGAACACTAAAACCTAAAATTACCTTATATTTTTTTACAAAAGCATAAAACTGCCTTCAATAGAATAACCAAAAATTTAAAAAAAATACCTTTACACTTTTACTAACAAAAGATAATACGACAAAATTTAGTTTTAGAATCGGTGTCACTGCCATGCAAAATTTTCTTAACAGAGGCGGATGGCGAGGTGATAGTAACCTATCTAAAAAAGAGTGCCTATTGACCTTGTTTTTTCATTCCTCTCTTCTCCTTACGACATGGTAGACTAAGAGATCATGATAGCTGGATGGCGGCGGAAGTATAAAATATTTGTATCATCGAGTCCACGCGTACGAGGTCGCGGGCAACAGCTAGTATGTTATAAAAATGTGTTTAATTTAAACGTGCGCCTATTTTAAATACAAAAGCGTGCTAAGCTTGCCGTTACAAACTTTTAAGGCTTTAAAAGACAATTTATTCAGTTTTGGATCATTCATTGTTAATTTTAATTAATATAGGTATACCTAAAAGTATGTTTGAGTTTCCGAAATTTAAATAAACTAGCTTTTGCACGCGACTTCATTTTTATCTCAATTTTAAAATACTATCATAAGGCAGATGAGTATTAAAACGATACAAGTATGGAGTAGCTCTAACTAACATGAATCTTAGGCAAAATCGTAACTAAATGTTTTACGCTACTACTCACACAATTTATTGTCCCGAAGCAGTGATAGGTTAGATGTTGGGAGTGGGAAAGGGTAAAAAATGGACCCTATTACAAAGCCTCCGCTGTCCGTCTGTCTGTCTTTCGGTCACCAGGCTGTGTCTCATGAACCGTTATAGCTAGACAGTTGATGTTAACATATGATGTATTTCTGTAGCCGCTACAAAAACAAATAAAATAAATATTTAAATAGGGCTCTCATGCAACAAACGAGATGATTTGCCATTTTTTGCACGATATAAAAACGTAATTTTATATATTAACGTAGTTTGCTGTTTTTAAAACTAAATAAAAAGGCATAATAATATAGTGTCTAATTTTGTATAGATAATAGTATGAAACCTTTCGTGCGTGAGTCTAACTGTCTGTGCATGTCATCTAAATGAAAACGGCGTATAAGGTGGTACCTAATATGCCCTGTTGTCTGTAAATTACACTTCATAATTATTGTTAGATACTCTTCTGTCTTCTAGTGCATCAAGTTAAGTATTCTATAGATGCAACATCCCTAAATGTTGACAACATTTCATTCATTGAAATTAATTAATTTAACATACACTTATTCTGAGAGAAGTAAATCGTTGTTTTTTTAATTATTAACTTTCTTCTCTAAACCATACATCATGGTTTAAATAAGAGGTCATGATCGCTGGACGGCAATGGGGGTAATGGTATTTTTCTATCATCGAGACTACGCAGACGAAGTTGCGTGCAGCAAGTGGTATAAAATAAAAGATTTCGTGAGAATCTCAAAAATCTTTTTATATTGATAAGATTTCCATTTATAAATCTCCGAAACAACAAGGCCTATAACGTAATGGTAAGTAACATGAACATAAATAAATCAATAACAATTTTTTCACACTACCTACTCGGCAATGTTCAATTACACATAAAGTTAACCTGACTTAAAGTGAGTGTAAACCTGACTTAAGACGAATGTTGTATAAAATTTCATTACGCCCTAAGGGAGATACAGTGATTTGCACGTTAAGCCGTTGGTCCTGCGCCTGATCTATCTACGGTCATGTCAGACTACCGTCTCACCGAATTATGAGAGTGAAGGAACAGAGAGTGCACCTGTGTATTGCGCACACACTTGTGCACTATAGTATGTCCTGCGCAGTTGGCTAATCTCTGTTGAGATAGGCCGCCGTAATCGAAATCGGCTAGGAGGACAACAACAACAGTGATTTAAATTTCGAATAGGACTTCGTAACGTGAATGTCCCTGGCTACCTCAGTTTGCTATGAGGATTGGTAGTATGCCAAATTATTGTTCCCTATTGAAGTCATCAAACAATCCAGTTCGAAATTTAGGAGTCAATACAACTTTCATATAAACAGACATTTTATGTGTGCTAGCCGACGACACGTTTCCCTAGCTAACACATATCGTGCTGCCTAACCGGCGAGACCAGGGCCCTATTTCACCAAACCGACATATGTCAGTGACATATGTCAGGTAAAATTGTAAACATTCCTAGCATTTATGTGACAATTGTCAGTATTTGTACAGTTGTGACACAGTAATATTTTTTGCAACTCGACATAATTGTAGAATTGTCAAAAATTCTTGATATTAGGTCGGAGCTGTGTCTGTTTAGTTAGCGTGACAATTGTAGTGTTTTCGTCGTGCAAACAAAAGGTGAGGCTATGATAGCGATTTAGACGGGTTCTCATATAGAAGACATCATTGAGTATGAATAAATATTTTAATTGAAATCAGTAACTTTGTATTTAAAGAAAAATATTAAATAAGTAAAACCATTGTAAAATAAATAAATTAAATATCTTAAAAATGTTTTGATAACTTTTGTGACTATTGACGCGCCTGTCACGTTTGGTGAAATAGGGCCCAGGGCTCTTTATTTATGCCTAGAAAGTTTAGCATTATAAGTGCAAGAAAATTCCAAAAAACTGATTTATCACAATTAAGAACTGTAGAAACTATAAGCATTAAACTTTGTGCTAGCTGGAGACCCGTGTCTTCAGCTTGCCCATCTGTATCACCACAATTACCAATGACATATTTATGGTTCATATCTTAAGACATTCAGCTGAATAGGAGTCATAGACTCTGAATATTTCAAAGCCCTAACTTAAAAATCGTTTGAGCTACGAGCCTACAACCGTGTGATAACCCCTGAAGACACGCTTGCAAAACGTCACTTGTATATCCCTTAAATTACATTAATTTGCGTATCATTTTAAACATATAATAATTTACTATAATTGAAGTCATCTTCCAGCCTTAATTTAATATATCTGAACCTCTTAACTTTCAAGATATAAGCAAAAATCGGATACCACCTCAAAATAATGGTTTGACGCAGTCAGTGCGCCGTTATACCGACTGTGCACTAAAATATTGTAAGTGACTTTGAGCCTAGAATCCTATGTGTGAAGAGTCATTTTTGTGTACCACACTATGCAAGGACTTCGATGTAGTGATGTACAAGTCTCGAGGCGTCCGAGCCCTTTTGCCTAGAGCTCGGTTTCGTTTACAGGGCTCGCCTCGTTTGTATGGCGCCCGACGACTCGGGAGTCTTTTTCAGAGCTCGAGCTTCTTTGAAGGCTTGAGCCCTTTTTAAAGGCTCTAACTCTTTTGAAGACTCGAGCTCTTTTGATGGCTCGAGATCTTATGAAGGCTCGAGTTCTTTTGAAGGCTCAAGGCCTTTTGAGCATTCGATCGATCTCGAAGCATTTTTAGCGCACTATTTTTAAATGATTTAGTTACATGATGTTAAGCTAGAGATTTAATTAAAAAAAAACAACAATTGTATGAAATATAAATTGTCAAACATATCCCCAAAGGCACCGATGCTCATAGACACCGCACTGCGACCGCGCATTATTGCTTCGTTACGGAGATATTAAAGTCATCAACATAATCTTGAGCTTTTATTGAAGGATTGCGTTCATTTTAGGACTTGACCTTGTTTTACGGCTCTTTTGAAGGCTTAAGCTCTTTTGAAGGCTCGAGTTCTTTTGAAGGTTCGAGCTCTTTTGAAGGCTCGAGCTCTTTAAAAGCCTTGAGGCATGGCTCAGAGAGCTCGCAGCTTGACTAAGCTCGGGGCACCATGCCTACCGAGCTCACTGAGCCTTGCCATTCCACCTCGAGGCTTCAAAAATAGGACTCGAAGCCTCGAGTCTTGTACATCACTACTTCGATGACATAAAGTTTTAGGCTAGGAGCCATCCATACTAATATTATAAATGCGAAAGTGTGTCTGTCTGTTACCTCTTGACGCTTAAACCACCAAACCGATTGAGATGAAATTTGGTATGAAGACAGTTCGAGACCCTGGAAAGGACATAGGCTACATTTTGTCGCGATATAAAAACATTAAGGGGGTGAAATGAGAGATGAAAATTTATATGGAAAATCCAACTCTTGCGCGAAGTCGCGGGGAACCACTAGTACATTATAAACTTATTTCTAAGTTAAATTTTCATGCCCCTAAAAGAGTTCTTCGTCATAGTGATCCACTTTATGTGCCGACGGTGCACTTAAATTACAGGCGAAATAGTTTCATTTGGCGTGCTTGTAGCGATTTAAATAAAGTTGTCAAAGATACCGGCATCGACATATTTCATACCAGCGTTACGGCGGTGAGGCGGCTGTTAAGTGAACTTTTTTTTTTCAACGACTAGCAATTGCATAATATCACATAGTAATAAGTTTTTTTGTTCATAACTACTAACGCTACCTTAATTTGTTATTCCTTCAATTAGGCATAATATTACTATTATGTTTTCGTGATTCGTGTACCTTGGATTGTGTTCGATCTGTGCGTTCGTTTGCTTTAAGTTGTAACTACTTGTGATTACCAATTAGTGGTTTAAAAGTTGTATAATTTGTAGTTTACCAATCACATGTAAACCCTGGTTATACTAACAAATAAAATAAAAATAAAATAAAGTTAACCAGTTATACGTAAGACGATTTTTGTAAATTGATAAAAAACGATTCCGTTAATTTGAAATCTAAAGATTGGAAAAATGAACTTATAGTTCCGTGAAAATACAAATTCACCCTTTCATAAATTCCCAAGAAGCTGAATTTGTAGATTAACTTTATGGACACCATAATAATGGAGTTGAAAGAGTGAAAAGTCCCCATCGATCCTGTGTGCGAAAAAAATGCACGGAGACGAGCCTGACGGACGCGGAGACCGCGGGGACGCCCAATCCCCACCAAAAATGGCTACCTACCTGGACCTCCCATCTAGTCATCAACCGGCATGGTAACATTTTTGGATTTTTCATCAGGTGACGGGGCATTCTTTCACAATTGCTAAACTGCTACTTGAGCCCCCTACCACAGAATAAGTATAAGTACTCCGTACAGAAGTTTGACTTCGCAATGAAATTCAAATAAATATCTGCTCAATGTCGTCAAAGATTTGGTGTAATTTAGTTCACCTCAGAGTCAAGCACATTTTCGTTTAGACTCCTACAGAAATCCATTGCAAGATAATTTCATTCTTATAACCCTGGAATATGATTTATAATACACTAAACCTATTCAGTGACGTAATATCATGCGATGTGATAGAGTTGACTGCTACAAGAAGCTACTAACGCCATCTAGCGCACCGTTCTCGCACTTTATTCATACTCGTCCAGCCAGCAACGTAGTGCCGCGCGCCGCCAGTGAGTAAAACGTGTGCGTGTGACCACGTTGGGTCGCCGCGCGTCAGTACATTTTTGCTACCTACGCGGGGGGTTACACAGGCCTACCCCTACTTCCTACAGTCTGCCGTCGAAACCGCTACCCTCGAAAGTCAGGCATCCGATGCAGCAGAGACAAGCAGCTGAGTCTGGTTACTCCAAGCACCCCAACTACCTAGACCTATTCTTCCTACTTCAGGCCTCGCGATATTGTATGTTAAAAATATCTTAGACAAAATTTTAAGTTTTTTTTTTTAAGGCGCGAATGCTACGTGTGACTGTAGGGTTGTATGGCAATGGCTTGTAAACGGTGCTATCACTGAGTAAATTCTGTATTTAAGTGTCATAATCCGAAGCAACCATCACTAACCTACACTGTTTTTTTTTTATTTTTTTTTATAATGCAAATGTTCTGCTACCAGACGTTTCTCCTTAGGTACCCCACCCCTTTCAGAATGAAATTATGAGTAGTAGGTCTGAAGCGCTACAGTTGCACTGCTAAATTAACATCTTTAGGAGCGGTACTGCTGCAGGCTTTAATGGTCTCCCTGCACAGCATTTAAAAACCTTTTGAATGTAGGTTATGACGCCAACGATGCACTGCTCGAGGCTCTTAACGAATTGACCAATTCAATACTATCTGAAAAATTAAGCGAAAGTATATTACCAGTCATATACTTGGCCAACATGTGTGCATTGAAAAAAGATACCCCTACCCCATTGCTGTGGGTACGACTTATCCTCGCCTTGCAGCGAAAACGTGCTATATCTGGAACTCTTAGCGAGTTTTTTCATATTTGGTATGGAAATTCTGGATGAGCCAGGGGCAGAGCACCTTCCCGATGGACAGACGCGGTGAAGAAAACAGTGGGCGAGAGCATGCAGAGGGCAGTACACAGCACATATAACCGCAGCCAATTGAGGAATCTCACTCTTTTTGACCCGAAAATTACATTTAACGTGCCAAATAGTCAACAGTTTTATACAGCTCCCAAACATTCAAATTATTGACAAAATAATGTTCCCTGTGCGTTTACTTATTGTTAGCTCACCAGTTTAAGATGAATCTTTTTTAGTATTTGTCGAGAGAAAACTTTTAAAATTTAATTCCTTTTCGGAGCGTCCTCTCAATATTTATAGTCACATTTCTTACACAATCATTCGGTTTTTTCTGTTTACAAAATTTCACGTACTTATACTCTTCTTTCTTCTCATATTTTAAATTTAATTTCAAAATTAGACAAAGTCATAAAAAAAACCTTTACATTAACTTTGAACATAAGGCTCGAGGATCGAGTCTGGACTCGGGCTTCTATTTGTGCAATAAGTCTACGCCTTAGTCTAGTAGCCTTTTAACTCAATAGCCCATTGCTGTCCTTGCGGGAAGTTGGTAGACCAGCTTGCTCACCATGGCCTCTCTTGTAGTAGAAGTGCCTGCAGGATACTCCGACATCCCAGTTTAAGCGGTGTCATTCGTCGGTCGCTCACTAGCGCACGTATTCCAGCAGTTCTGAAACCGAACAGCTTTTGTAGCGATGGCAAGCGCCGCTCGGAATGACACTCGTTCTTTAAAAGATGAGTAGGCCATTAGTGCGAGACTCTGGCGCCGTCCTATTCTCTGACTGGCAACAAGGCGGGTTCAGCCGATGCTTCTGCAGAAGACTTCAAACGGCGCCTTCTGAAAGCCTCGGTGATTCTTTCATATTTCAACCGTTTGGAGTCGAGACTTAGAGGCCGTGGGAACCAAGTGTCTATAAAATCGTGAGATTTTAAAACGTTTTGTTCAGACATCTCACAATACGAAGGTTGGTCTATACTTCGGCCAGCAGATAAGCCTGGCCATCCAACGTGGTTCATGTGGCCACCATTATGGACACCTTCCCGCGACAGCAACTTTAGTCCGTTATTTTGTTAATAAGTTTTTTCCCATAAGTAAAATAGTGGAGCGAGCTCACCTAGAAGGTTCTGGTATTCTCACTCCCCGTTATAGTATTTTTTTAAACAAGTGAGTAAAGTTTATCATCGTAAACGAGGATGTGGGTTGCAGCCCGAACCGTAGGCGAGTGCGTAAATCAGCCGAGTGTCTAATAAGCAAGTTGCTCACGAATTCCATACAAACATTTTCAACACACTTGCGAGGAAAAACAAACAAGTATTGTATACATCAATAAATAAATAAATTGTTTCAACAAACACACCAATTACCTAGCCCCAAACTAAGCGTGAGCTTGTGCTATGGTGACTAGGATAACGGATAGAAATACTTAAATACATATAAACATCCATGACTTAGGTACAAATGTTCGTGCTCATCACACAAACATTTGCCCCTTGCGGGATTCGAACCCGCAACCGCTTGGTTTAGAAGTCCGGTGCGCGAACGACTACACCAAGACGGTCGTCAAATCGTTTAATTAATAAAACAATTGGTGAATGTACATTTTTCAAAACGATTTTGGGTTGTTGGTTTTCACTAGATTAGGCTCTTTGTTGTTACGAAAAAATTGTATTGCCCTAAAAATTTAAAATGCTCTGTTTACTCCATGTTCACTTACATATAATTTTCAGTTAGGTACTAACTTAACTTTTTAGGAATCATTATTTTACGCAGTAGTGCGTCATATTATTATCCACGCGTGTGTTATAGTTCGGTTTACGGTTCAAAGAACGATGTAATAAATAAGGCTCACTTTACAAGCAAGTGTGTCAAAAAACCTGTCACGTTATCACGTTTTTAATAGTCTCGAAAGCAAACTATAAAATCATAGTGGACCTTCCGGAATCCGGATCCAGATTTGTGTAAGTGGGCTTTCAACTCAGATAAAAGGCCTTAAACAAGTCCGGAATAGCTAATCCGGACGTGCGCAAGTGGGTCTTAAGCTTTGAACAACTAACCGTATATATTGCATGATACTGTCGGTCAGGCACGGCATATTTTTAAGTCATTTAAACACGCATTTGAGTTGAATTTAGAAGTCCTCCAAACTAATTATGCGTCTACCTAAATTGACGCTTAAACCACAGAATAAATATTAACTAAACCTTTATAACTAAACCTTTAAATTAATATAGTCTATACTATGTGAGTCTTATAAAGTGCGGTGATGTGTTATTAATTAATCATTTCAACCTCTGAGCTTTAAATCCTGGTGTTAAATGACCTGCAATGGTGTCAGTCATGGCTTGATCGGATCAACAACATAACCTGCCTGCCATCATGTTTCTTATATAACCAAGTCGCTTATAACCGGCAAAAAAACAAACCAAAACCGGAAATAACGCAATTACGTACTTATTTTACCACTGCGTTATTTCCACCCGAATCCAAGACTCTCGGGTTGGGCAGGGCTGTATTGTACCCGAACCACTTACACCATGGCAACGTAGGTACATAAACAACGGTCATAATACCTGGTACTGTTTTAAAAATACCTGTTTCAAAGAAAGAAATTCAATTAAGATTAAAATAGACCGCCTCAAATTAGTGCGAGCAAAAAAATCGAGAGCGACTATTGACATGAATGTGCCTTTTAGTTTATTTTGCATATGCAAGTGCTTTTTTTAATTTGACAGGTGAGCGAGCACGCCTTACTCCGTCTATTGTGTTGTAAAAGTATCGAAATTGAACGAGCGCAGTCCATTTGGTGTCTGTATAAGAGCCGACAATAACCGCCGCCCAATGCTGCCCATCCGAATCTCTCTGCGAATATCCAAATCATTTTTACAGGATTTCATTGCATTTTGAACGATGCCATGCTCACCGATTTCTGGCCGTATATCGTCACTACGTAACGTGATAAGTTAATTATACATTCCATCTGACATTTTATTAATGTCATTCGTGATAGCAATGGGATTTAATTTTTTTTAAATCCTGTTTTTTATTTTTACCACTAGTACTTTGGACTTTACTTTTTTAGGTCCAAAAAAGCGAAAATATAAATGCAAGATATGAACCTAGTGTAGATCAACTACCAGTTTATAAAAGCGAAAATTTAAATGCAACATATGAACCTAGTGTAGATTAACTTCCAGTTTATGTAAAAAAAAACAACTTCAAATTCTAACACGTCATACCCACTACCCCACCTGGCCCAGTAATGTAACTTCCAGTCTTCCAAACCCTTCGTTAAGACCCTTACCAGTTTAAGATGAATCTTTTTTAGTATTTGTCTAGAGAACTTTTATATTAATTTAAATTCTTATTATTAATTTAAATAAAAAAAATGGGTAACTACATATTTTGACAAAAAATATTGGGTACCTAACTAGAGTATCAATAATTTTGACGCGTATAACGAACCTAGATTAGATTAGATAGTAGATTTTTGGCTTAACTTTTAACTCCTAAACCAGTTGTAACAGTGCCGACGCGGTACAATTAGGCAGCACAGTAGCCAATCTACATGCTGCACCTACAGATGCAAATGGTAATCGCTGTGCAGCGTGTGTAATGACCGGCATTCATCACGATATGCATTGATATGCGGTGTCATTACTGCGGCCGCAAGCAATGCCTCTCCCGCTACAGCGCTGGCCGTCTCATCATCTGTGTAATCGTATGTCAATAGCCTTTAACTGATACGCCCCGAACGTGTTCCGTCTAATATGTGGATTTGCGTTCTCTGTCAGGTATTGTAGCTTGTGTCTTGCTAATTTGATAATACTCGTAGAATAACAGGGGAAATTGGCGTTAGTGCAGCAGTTTCACAACTCATTCTAAGAAGTTAACTATTTGCTGAACACCCTTCGGTTATTATATTGTTTTTGTAACACCTTGAAGTGTATTAGAGTAGGTATTGGATAAATATCAACAACATTAGTATGCGTATGTTACAATAGTATGTTAATTTCTTATACTGAGAGACTCTCTGACAATTTTTCATACATGCCTACATTTATTTTGATGGCACTTTAGTGTCGGTCATGAAAAACACATTGACATTAATTTCGTTAATTAAAACAATTTTACTGTCTCATATAGAATAATTTTATTAAGCATGCATGTACGAGTATCATCATGTTATGAACAGTCAAAAATCAAGTTGGATGTAATGGATTGCAGCTCGGTCGTACTTAAAAAAATCTTTTTATGAATTAAGTTATTTTACTAAACTCTGTCTTTTAGGACATAGACGGTCGCTGTCTGTATCTGGATAATTTTTACGCCCGTAATAAATATACACATTTTATAAGTAAGGACGCAATCTCGTAATGTTAGTGCTTGAAACAAAAACAAAATATTGTAATGCTTTCGGCCAAAAATAAATTGTAGGCAAGGCGTAAACACAGATTTTTAATAACACCATCGTATACCTGTTGTAAAAAACTTACTTCAAATTATCTTTGATTTTTCGAGTAAGTTAATAATAATAAATAAATAAGTTGTTTCAACAACATATCTTACCTAGGCCCAAAGAAAACGTGAGCTTGTGCTATGGCGGCTAGAATACGCATGGACATCACTTACCTAACTTTACGTTTATACACAACTATGACTAGGGTACGAACGCTCGTGCTCGTCACACAAACATTTGCCCCTTGTAGGATTCAAACCCTCAACCTTTGGTATTGTAGTCCGGAGCGCGAACCGCAACACCAAGAGTCCAAGACGAAGACGGGTCATCATGACGTATGTTATGAACTTAGGATTTTTGTAAGTATTGAGGTAAACTGTCTGATGATAGAATGGATGATAGTGTTGATTAGGCAATGTAATATTGTTATGTTGGCACTCGTGTGTGTCAGCCATCTTGTTTTGTGAGAAAAAGAGTACCTAGTACGTTATGTTTGAGTTTAATTGACAACATTACATTTTTATAAAGGTACTAAAATTAAAAAACCATTTCTAAATTTGGCGATGCTCACACGTTAAAAATATTCTGACAATTTTTACGCTATAAATTCAGTGATATTTGAAAAAAAAACTGATAGGTGCTATGATACAGGCATTATAAGGGGACTTGCCTTTGCTTGGTTATCTGGTCTGACTTAAAAAGTATTTTACCATTAGTACATACAAGCTACATACAAGCAACAATGATGAGTGAGTGAGAGAAGAGATAATCGTAGTGTTGTTCTATAGAAGCGAAGTCCATCTCGTTATCGATAGTTTTAGTATAGTATATTTAGGATTGCTAAAAATACTTCTTCTTCTTCTTCATAGTCGTATACCTCATGACTGAGGGTCGTGATCATTATGTGGAATGAAACACACAACGACTTTCTTGGCATTGTTTAATGGAGTGGTTTGCCATTGCCTTCTCCATTTCACACACTAGCCAATTAGTGTGCAGGTTTCCTCACGATGTTTTCCTTTACCGTTAGGCTAAAAATACACATGCATTTAAATAATTGTCTTGTTTAGTGACGAAATCATAAAAAATCCTTTAATTATATTATTGATGTTTCATTTGATTCTAGAAACCATTAAATTTTAAGTAAGGAAAACGGCAACGTAAGCTTTTGTTAATAAAGTTGTGTTTAATTAATTAAAAGATTATTTATCTACGTCTTTATTTAGACTTTTGTATTATGATATACGTGCTTAGTAAGATTGTGTTTGGATAAACATACTCACTAAGATTATTTATCAACTTCTTCATTTAGACGTATTGTATTATGATATACGTGGTAACTGTCAATATCGATATCTTACTGCTACAACATACAACACCATAGACGTCAGTTATTTTTTTAAATTTAGAATATGGCAAAGGCGTGAAGTCGTCACATCCTTACTCTTGTACTTACGCTCTTTTAGAATTGAGAGTTTTTAAAGAATTTAATTCAAGGGTAAGAAATGAAAAAGAAAAAATACATATGTCTTCTTTTTTGATGGGAACAAGGAAAAAAATAAAAATGTGCATGTAATTTCTTCAATTAAAAGCAACCCACCATTAAAACCTATCGTTTTACTCATATTTCACTGGCCTACTGGCTATTGCCAAATTGTTTGTCTCGAAGCGCTAGTAGAACCCACAAGATAAGGAAACATGTTCTGGCCCCATATGGGCCATTTTTGATTGGATTAATATTAGTTATTGACGTTCATAAGTGGCATTTTGTCTCGTATATTGAATAAATAATTTTGACTGACTTTATTCCGTTGTATTTGTTTTCGCAAACGATGACAGCTTGATACAGTCATGGACGAAGTATATATTTCGTCCATGATACAGTTTAGCGAGAAAAACTTTTTTTTTTCAGACAAATAATCGTTAATGGCATTATTAAGTAATAAAATAGAGTATATGAATAATTCAAGTTTAGTAAAAATAAATAGAGGCATTTTTGTAGGTATAGTCGAGAACAAAATTACGTTATAAACTTTAAATCAAATTAATATAATGTTCATGCATTTTATTTACTAGTCTCCCTACTAATAGGTAGTGGGCACTTAATTTTTTTTAACATCTTTTGCCACTCTTAATGCTACTTTATCAAAAGCCTACTATTTCCAAAACGGCATAAACTTAAACGTTTTTTACCACTTAACTTTTTCAAATTGAATAAAAATGCAATTTTAAGCGGATCGCCGTGTAAAAAGCCGTCGGTTTCGTATTCAGGGTGAGCGACTTGGCTATTCCCGGGGCAGCTGCAGCCATGAATGGGCGCAACGAGCGCGGCGCATGCTATTCGCTCCTGCTATGCTCGTAGGCTGAATGCGAGCATGCCGTCGTCCAATTTCGCGCGCTAAATTGTTCATAACGGAAGTTCATATCCGGACGTCGGGCCGCCCTGCGCTTCGGGCAAGATTAGGCGGTAATTACCATTTCCTGTGACACAGGACGCAGACAACGTTCGTGAAGAAGCGGTTCCTCCTCAGAACCGTTCCGCGTTCGACGCCACCGGAGGAAGGAAAAATTACAATACATCCCCATTCGAAACAATCAGATTTTGTTCTGCTCAAAACAGAGGTGAACGGAACAGAATGTCTGTGATGAGAAATACGTGCGTTACGAGTTCATAGGATGTACATAAGATAAGCAAATATACTGAGGGTTGAAGCAGCATTCGCGGACCAATAAATTGAGTGTGTGCCATTATTGAGTCGGAAAAACTAATTATGTAAGAATTGAGTAAAGCGCTGGGAAAGGTAGCCTCGCGATGTGCGGCGCGCGCGCCTCTCGCTGCCGATATGATTGAATAAGCGAGCACGGAGCTCCCTAATGAAACATATTGAACGTGTATCGAATCACTTAGGCGCCCCGGTGCGCTTGTGCATTCGCTTTTGGGGCTTGTCAACAAGCCGTAGGTGAGCCCTATAAATAACATTACGGCGGAGTCCCGTTTTAAGAGAGACAATAAATTGAATTAACTCTGCCAAGTTTCAACGTCAAAGCAAAGTAAAAAAAAATCAACTTCATTTTCCGGGCATAATTTCACGCGGCATTGGCGCGTCTTCCTTTATGTCGCATTAGAAAATATTTACGCAAAACTCAGCCTCAGATTCCGACAAAAAGGGGGATACTAATTAATTCATTAATGTTGTTATAATAATTACATTAACAGCACTAAGCGTGCATTACTTTTAATCCACTCTCAATTTATGTTTATCTGGAGATGACCACAAGGTAGTAAAAATAAGTCTTGACATTTGTTGAAAACAAAATATGGATTTATTGAAGTGAGTTACAGTACTTACAACCAACAAACAGTAATGGGTGGTGTTAGAAGAGTCGTTTCGTTTTAAGTGACCTGTAACTTGTAAAGCTAATACATTAATTTTACCTACGCTTATTGGATTTTATTAATGTATATCAAATGTCATGTTGTTAATAAATAAAATTCCAGAAAACTACTCGGATTAGTGATCCTAGTGGCCAATTTATTTCGCGAGTTCAGAACTTCATCCTCTCTGTTCTGAATCAATGATATGAATGAGTTCCATATATTTTTAATAGATAAAATACTCCTATACAATTTGTATGTTCATGAATCAAATCTGTATTAACGTACGTATGTATTGTGTGGGTATTTTACATGCTTTCTAAAAATACGATCAATTTTTACATTTTCGGTATATTGCGCATGTATTTTACTGTTAACTGGTTGACATTCCTTCTTCCGCTTAGGTCTGTCGTCGTTTTTAAAATAAGCTGTGTGCAAGAAGTTTTAATAAAAATAAATTAGAAGTACCCAACAGTATCCCTGGATAAGTCAGCCCAGCCAAGCCTTTACACAGTGGATGTAGGTTTTCATTAGGCAATTACATAAGAATTTAGTTCCATGTGTGCCATAGTAGGCGAGTGCATGTAAATCACAAAGATAGAGTGTCCTGTACGGGCGGGTCCGTCAAAAGGTGAGCGGGCCGACCGTGTTTCAATCAGGTCGGTGACGCGGCCACAAACACTGCGGCCGACGGCAAAGCTCTTTGAGCGGCTTTTGGAAAAACCAGCAGCTTTGTAAGTCTTTAAACAGATGGTAGGTGTGAGTTACCGGCCATCTATCTGCCAATGCTGATGATACTTTTAGGTTTTTTTACCTATAGAGTGAGGTAGATACTACCTTCGTGGCCTTAATGTGCTATATGTTATTTTGTTAGTCTGGCAGGCCTGGGTTAGCCTTGTCGCCAAACAGATTAGAGTTTATCTGATTGATACTAAATTATTAACTGGACTGTGTGGTGACACGCCAGAATTGAAAACTATTTTACTCTTCATTTAATGAAGAGTAAAACTCTTCTACTAAGACATGCTTTGGCAGTTTTAAACTAACAGTCAATGCCGCGGCGCTGTCAACTAGTTAACAAAGTTAGAAAACTCACTAAATATTATTATTAATTTAAAAAAAACACGCTTTTCGATATTTTATAATAACAATATTCGGATTATTCATTTATTCTAAATATTTATTCCAAAACTTCCACCGTTCTGAATTCTTTGCTCAGCCTTCTGTTTACTGTAATTATGACAAAGTTAATATGACAACTACAAAATCAGCAAGCAGCTATCCAATTTCAGATTTCCTCCACAATTAAGATAGCCCTATAAGTTTACTATTAAATTGCATTCATAATATTTTACTTAAGCAAACTATACTCTGAATTTCAGGAGTTAAAGCTCGTAGTGCGGAGTAATTTAATTATACACGTAAAGCGTTCTTAATTATATGCACACGACTGTAAATCTAAGTATAATTAAGCATGTACATACAGGGATCGTATTATAAAACTGTAAAATGTCGAATTATGTACATTGATTTATAAAATAAAACCTCCCAGGACTGAGTTTAGGTCAGGGGTAAAATGTAGTTTGTGATTTTTTTGTCTGTATGTTAGTATGTATATAATGTATGTGCGTGTATGTATATACTTTTATTTATTTAAACTTCATTGCACCAAAAAAGAAAGTACTATATATGGGTCTTGAACTCTCGAACGTTATAGACTGGAAATCTGCTTAACTTATCTTGATGTACTTACCACAGTTTATATATATGTATATTCCTGGTTGTAATCTAGGGTATGTTACATTTCGATATTAATAGTACATCAAGATATACAGGTTGAACCCTTTGCGCCATATTTCACGAGACAAACAAGAGGTCATGATGACTGAACGGTTATGGGTGTACAATTCTTTTCACAGTGGCGGAACAGTGATTATTTTATTATTTTCTATCAGGGACTTACCGTACGTAGGTCATGTACATTTCGTGATACAGGGTGACCTCCCTTAACCATACGACAGAGTACAAATTAGAGACCACGATTACTGGACGGCGAAGAGTATGAGTCAATTTGTATCATCGAGTACACGCAGACGAAGTCGCGGGCAACCACTAGTTTGCAATAAACTTAGACAAAAACTTGTATGACCTAGTCTCATGTACAAAAGTACAAAATTTACTTACTTTTAGTACCTACTAAAATCAATGACTCGATTGAAAGAACTACTGTTAACTGTATCGTCAATAAATATAAGAATAATGTACTACATGTATGTATGGAAGTAGTACTAGTGGTAGTAGATAGTAGTACATGACATAATTATTAGCTGTTTATGTCATTTAATTTATGCTTGTCTGGACGAGATCGCTATAAGCGATAAGACCGCCTACATTGTTAATCTTTCTGTGTAAATTAAATAAATGAAAAAGAGTTATATTCTATTTCCTGCAGAAGATTATGTTGCTTAATTGTTCAATCAAGTTTGTTGATTAGTTAGATCCGAACACATTATATGACACCATTGGAACGGAAATGACTACTACATTGCCCGTCATGTCACACGAAAAATTGAATTGCATAAAAATGTGACATGATGGAAATCGTTCTTTTTACACGCTTCACCAGTTAGCTTGACATGCAGCCGCAGGAAATTGAATAATAATGCAGTTTTCCACATATATGTCCCGGCGCATCGTAAACTAATAACTGAACACAGGCCCGGCGCACTCTGCACAGGAAACTGGCTATTAAGGCAGGTTTGCTTAGTTACTACCTGCCTAAGAGCTTCTTTAATTTTCATACATTATTCAGAGAGGCCACAAAGAGCAAGGAAAACGCAATTTATCAACCAATATAAACACAACGACGAAAGTCCATAAAATGTATGTATATCTCTTTGGTAAAATACTTATGTATACCTAACACAAAGTCACCAACTACGCTTATCAGCTTAATCTCTTGACTCGACTTTTGACAAAAAAATAATTCAAGAAAAAAAGGTCATGTCAAATATGAATAATACTAAAGAACAAAAAAGAATCTTACACAATTTTAACCTCTAATACCTACCATGGTTCATTACATGAAATACCTACGGCCAGACATGGACAGACGGACAGACAGCGAAGACTTATAATAGGGTCCCGTTGGCACTTTTTTGGTACTGACTGAAACCTAAAGATGCTTTTGGACGAGAAAGATAAACAGTTGTAGGAGATATCATTTTTAATAAAATATTTTCAACAAGTCGCTACATAGATACTCGTACGAAGTACGAAGCGTCCACCCCGCGCGGCCAGCACCTGAACGAATTGGAGCTGAAAGTTTACATTTATTTCCTTATTTTCATGAAACACGAGGCGACGAGTCGTGCAATATAAATTGGTGGCGTAATTATCAAGTGTACGACTGACTTGTCCGAGGTGCAAAACGCCGAAAATCAGTGCCGGGGAGACACGATGGTGACCACACGAGTGGACAAGTTATCAGACTGATTGGATAGAACACTGGCCGAAAAGAAAACAAAGTGAGTGTATTATGTTATCGCCTAACTTTAAAGAAGTGTTTTTGAAGGCAATTCAATCGGTCGGTTTTCTTGTTTTGTTAAAGTAAATGTGTCAGCATACATGACGTGAAAGGTACGGGAATTCTTAGCAAAATCATTTCATAGGAAATGTATACATACAGAGTACGGATGGGACGGGAACATTAAACTATGTCCCGTCTGTGGTCCCGTTTTAAGTTGTTGCAGCGGGACCCATATAAATATCATTCACTAATAATAACAATAATTTATTTATTTATATTTAAATTTATCAGAGCAGTAATCCATTTTTGTTTTAGTTTTAATCGTGGATTTATAGAGAAAAACCAGGCATTTTTTTATTAAATAAAGTGGCGAAATTCTGCGTCATGTCGGGTTGCACAGCGAAAATTACATTTATCATATTTTTATTCATTTACATATTATACACATTAGTGTATCAACATAGAAAGTAACACTACATGTGCACACCCTGTAGTAGGGCATAGCAACAGACGTGTAACCTATGTAAAAGGTATATTTTTAGTGTAATCTATTACTAGTGACTAACTATATTTTACACTAGTGCTGGGCGGCGACTTCATACGCGCAAGTGTCGTATTTCTTATACAAACCTCCACCCCCTATTCACCCCCTTAGGGTCCGCGCATCAGATGAGCCACCGACCATAGGCATCGCTGGCTAGCGGCAAGAAGTTTACATTGTTACCTGACTGCGGAAAGAGGGTTATTTTTATATGTTTTGTATGGAGTCATCACACACGTGAAACAAGTGGCGTACACTTGCGACTCAGTGTTCGCGATACGCCACCTGTGGCGGCTACTCGCCATTTGACAAAACATCTGTCAAAGGGTCTAGCCTGTCTGTCAAATTGCTCACCTACACTTTAAAAGGAAGCGTGGTGCAAAATTTCAAGTTTCTGATCTTAGGGATTTTGATTTCTGGGCTGTGCGTTGAAGTTGAATATTTATCAATATTCAATATATATATCAATACATACATAGGTAACCAAGTAATGTGTTTTATCAACCTTTAGAGTTAACATAATGTGTAGTAGCTATATAACTAGTTTATATAATAATATCCAACACTTATTTTCACTGATGATGACGATTATTATCATTTTCAATTTCGATGCAAGCACTAAATTCGCAAGGTCAATTTAAATCTAATTCAAATCTGCTATCGTCCACTTGGAAATGTAAATTGACTTTGTGCGCCGTTTTATGGATATGGGTGTTGTGTGTAAGCATTTATTAGATTGTTAACAGATGCAAATTGAGACAGATCACGACACTGGGCGCTAACGAGTGCAGAGTGGTCCTACGTGTCTATACGAGTAAATCGCTTTTGTTGAACACGTGATAAATGTAACATTGCTACCCAAATGGGAATGAAATGATATTAAAGGTAATCTGTGGTACAATGCAAGACAATACCATAGTATACAAATGTTAGTCGCCCCCAACACTGTGAACGCATATAAACTACCCCAACCCCAATCCTGACTCCTGCAACACAGTAACAGATGCCGCGGCATCTTATAGGAAAACAGGAAGGATTTCTGCCACCTGACTGATCCTGCCACCCAATCCAACGAATCCCACCGAGAACAATTGTTACATTTAAGGATCTTGTTTTAAAACAGGACTAGTTGAGAGAGATACGTCACTAAAGAGAGAGATAAAAACTGTTCTACGCCAAAAAAAAAATGAAAAATATAAGATTTTTTATAATTTAAGCAATTTCTTCACAATTTATTACGAAAGTAAATTTTTGCCACCTAATGACACGGTCGATCGTTTTTTGAGTGCAAAAATTTACTTTTGTCAATTTTTTTGTGGAATACATGGTAGAGTTCTAGCTTCTTAACGTGTCTACGTAAAGCGCAGTCAAAAGTAGCTTGGTATGGTTCTTGCCTCAATATTTGCGAACGGCTTTTGTTTGCGTAAATCACAGAAAATTTAGAGTGCAGCGAATCGCGGCATCAGGTGCGATACATTCACGCAAATATTTTATGAAAATACCAAGAATGTTATCGCTAAGGACGTGCGGACATCGACACAGTGTGTTTTCAGTTTTGAAATACCCACTTGTTAAACATTTAATAGTCTCCTATTACGTAACGCAAAGCATAGTGCACATACGCTTATCAACTACATAAAGGTCGTGGTATTGAATGAGTTTATAAATAAATAATAAAACTCTTAACATTCGTTCCTTTTTTGATCAGTTTAAATAAAATTACAAACCTTACGCGTGATTGTGATGATTATTACAATACTAAGAGGGTTATCACATTATTATGGCAGAAAAGCGGCTTATTAAAAAATACTTGTTGCTGCTTTCGAGTTTTTAAATAACGATTATTTTCCAAAAAATCGCATTACTGTCATAATTCTGTAATAGATTGGCCTCATACGTATTGTAGTAATCATCAAGATACTTAAAACTAAGGAATAAACTCAGCCTTTATTGACAGCGTCTGACAACAAAAACAAATAAAATCCACATCATCAATTGCTAGGAGCTGCTGAAACAGCTAAATATAGCCACAAACCTCATTCATAGTGTTTGTTTGTAACAAAAAGCAATTAAAAAATAAATTAGCCGATATCGAGCCGAGCGTCGCGAGACATGACTACGAGGGCGGCGGGCGTCGCGGCCGCATCCTACAGCCAAACGGTAAACACTTTGCTGTAATCTCGAGATGAGAAAACTTTCAGTTCTCTTAATTCAGAAACTTATTCAACAACCTAACAACCTTAGAGCGGACCGCCCGGCGGACGCAAGACAAACAAACTTACCTACTCTTTAATCTTACTCGTTCTGATACTGCATTAAAATAAAATAGTTAAAATCTATTTTTATTTTCTAAACGTGTGGTCTGGTTAAGTGGGTGAGTTACCTTTATATTACGGTTATATACGGAGGACTGCCTCTCTGGTGGTCAGCACGCTGGGTACTATTCACGAGGTCTCGGGTTCGAAACCCGGGTCGGGCCGAGAGTGTTTGGGTTTTTTCTGTTTTGAAATTACTCAGACACAGCTCCGGAGTCAGGAAGTTGGTGGTGTTAACACCCCCGTGCCTCGGAAATCACGTTAAGCCGTTGGTCCTGCGCCTGGTCTCTCTACGGTCATGTCGGACTGCCGTCTCACCGAATTATGAGAGTGAAGGAACAGAGAGTGCACCTGTGTATTGCACACACACTTGTGCACTAAAATATGTCCTGCGCAGTTGGCTAATCTCTGTTGAGATATGCCGCCGTAGTCGAAATCGTCTAGGAGGACATTATAAACGGAGCTTAATAATAAATTGTATAAAACGATCTTTCACCACCTTTCTTTCTTAGTTTCTTTTTATTGTAAATTACTTGTTTATTGTTAAAAAGGAATCTGTAAACTGTGAAATAGATACTTGTGTCATTGGATAAATATTTAAAGTATGTACCTACCTATCATACATATTGTATGCCAATCTGTCCTCTTGTTTGTACCTCTACATTAACACCTGTCCAGCATACTTGTTTGTCGACACGTATTGAAACGATACCATCGACGCTATCAGTTAATAAACTCATTGACAGTGCCGAATCGCTCTCGAGTGGGTTTATCCTATCGGATACATCTCCGACATGACAGGATTAGCATGCTGTGTACGTAACTAAGCTTCGTACACGCTGGCAGCGGCCGTAAACAAAAACTTATCATTTAGTCCGGCTTGCCTCACCGCGACACGCATGTTTTGGTGCGACCAAGTGTGCCGCCACTTTACTGCGTGAAAATGGGAAAATAAGAAAACACATTTACTGGAAGCAATTTGGATGTACCGTGTCAATTCAATTACTTGCGTTGAACGCCCCAGTGTCGTGTCGGAGATTAGAGCAATGAAAAAATATTCCAGGGAAAAATCTAGCAACCGTTTAGAAATAGAAAGGTGTGTATATTGTGCCAAAAATCCGTTTTATCAATTTTTTTGACATAAATACAGTACAAAGTCAGTGTAAGTTTTTTTACATAAATCTAAGATGTAAGCCAACCAGACCATTCAATGTACTCGAACTATATTTCCATCTAGTACATGTCTACTAGTGGATTCGGATGTAGACTTGACACGTTGAAGGCGGGTATTAGAATTGTACTAGTAGTTTACTTATTATATATATTACTAGCAGTTCCCCGCGACTTCGCCCGCGCCAAAAGTCGGATTTTCCATACAAATTTTCATCCCCCATTTCACCCCCCTGATGATTTTATATCGCGACAAAAAGTAGTGCCTATGTCCTTCCCAGTGTCTCAAACTATCTCTGTGCCAAATTTAATTTAATTCGGTCCAGTAGTTTCGGAGCCTATTCGATGCAAATAAACAAACAAACAAACAAATCTTTCCTCTTTATAATATTAGTATAGATAATAAACTAGAAGATACTAGATGTAAGTAGTACGTAGAATTATTTAATACGAGTGTATCTCGTGATACACAGACACACTTTTTTCCCAGATAGTAAACAACTCTCGAGATACGTAAAAACTAAATATTACGCACACAAAGCCGCGATTAAAAATGTTAGAGTAGACAAAAAGACGTGTTACTTATAAAAATTAGCTAGGGGTAAATAGGAACACCGCGATTTTTCGTGTATTTGAGCGCGTGCTATCAACATTAGTAAACATCCATTGCTCAAGATGAGGTCATCGTGACAAAGACTTCCGCCGCTGAAATGTGACATCACGGATCTGCTGTGTGTCCGAAAAACAATTAAGGATTGAAAAGAACATGTTTAAGCTGCGGTGATAATATTGACGTGTTTGTTTAGATGAGTCCAGGCAAGCGAGCTCCGCTGAGCGAGTCGGGCGAGGCGAGGCCCACTGTCACCGTCACTGACATGGACACCGTGCACGAAGAAAATGATAACGACAGGTACATTTTTAACATACATTTGCTTTTAGCGTTCCTGTATTTCTGTTCTTTCTTTTAAAATTAAGAGGCCAGCAGAATTAACATTAGACTAAACATGATGCCTGATAATGCCGCAATGTTTAGATGTGTTTTCGTTTGTGCATACTATGAGTCTTAATTAACCGAATTTTAAAACCGATATATCACATGCAATTGATTTATTTTGCTTTATGTACATTAATTCAGCTTTGTGATATTTTTAAAAATATTGCAGAAAACCTGTTGCATCTATAAGAATTTTAATTTTTTCCAACCCTGAAAGTGAAGTTTGGTTGCAAAGTTTATTTTACAAACCAAACCCTCAAAATAAAATCTAAACCTACACTGCATTAATAATATTCACATAATATTACACTGCATTAATAGATACATCCCCATCATATCATGTTTTCGAATCCTCAATAAACGTCATAAAATCAGATGCATATTGTAAAATAGAGCTAGTTTTTAAAAGCATAGGAAATGAATAACGTCGCTCGGCAGACACTAGACAGTCGGCAGTCGTTATAAACAAAGAGCACACTGGATCCTAACCATTTAATTAAAGTTTCCTTTGAATTTTCTCCATTGTAGCCGTAGTTCAGTTTTATCTTATCTTTATATGGAATCACTGCAGCTTATTGCTTTATGATACCTTTTTCTCACGGTTTAGATTTTTATTGGCAGTTTTGTCATTATTATACAAAAACTAATTAGAAAATGCTACCTTGGTGGCATTATGGTTGGCTGTATTTACTTAAAGTAAATACGGAAATTTCAAGAAAATAAAGGAAGAAGCTTCATAAACAAAAATATAAGTACTTATGAATATTTGTATGTGAGATAAATAAGGTATTTATTATTTTTTCTGTGAAATTGTCGTCGCCTGAAATAAATTGTTATTATTTAACTAAACCTCAGATTGCCTTTTGCCATTTTTAGGGTTCCTTGCCCAAAGGGTAAAAACAGGACCCTATTATTAAGCCTCCGCTGTCTGTCTGTCACCAGGCTGTATCCCATGAACCGTGACAGTTAGACGGTTGAAGTTTCACAGATGATGAATTTCTGTTGCCGCTTTAAAAACAAATACTAAAAACAGAATATAAATTATATATTTACGGGGGCCTTTCATACGACAAACGTGAAACGATGTTAATAACGGCAACAGGTAGACACTCGAAATACTGACAAAATATTAATTTGTATATTCGCTTTAAAAAATAAAAAGTTAAATTGAAATATATATATATATATACTTAAGACTCCCAGACAAACGTATTTTTGCCGTTTTTAAAACTAAGAAAAAGTCATATTATAGTGTGTTATGTTGTATAGATAATGGTACAGAACCTTGTTAGTACAGAACCCTTCATGTAAGTACTTGGACTTTGCCGGGTTTTTATTTTTTTTAATAAAAAAACAATCTTTCGTTATCAAATAAAGTTAGTATCAAATGATCGTTGTTAAATAATCATGTAATGTATATGCATGAATGTTGCAAGAGTGTCAGTAGAGTATAAAATAGGTTCAGATACTTCCGCCGGTGAGGATATTGTTATATTTTGATATTCATGTTAGGATCGTGTGTATGAAAGCTTAGGAAGACGCCTCCGTAGAACGAATGCACATTTTGAAGATTTAGCGCTCAAAGCAGGACTACACAGTCCAAATAGTTCAATGCGACTTCGGTGCAGACATTTCTTTAAATATGAATGAATGAATGATACTACAGTGTGCGCTATTCCGTCAAACGTTTGTTTGTTTAACAGAAATATCCGTAGCAATCGTATAACGGACAACTTAGGTGACTCTTATTTGCTTTACTAGCAAATTATGTAGGTACAGATTTTTTCTTATTCAATTTTATTTTATTTTATTTATTTACTTAGGAACACAAAACGGAATAACATCACAAAATACACTATATAAGATTACATACATTTAAGGCTAGATATTATCCCAAAGTATGTGTCCACTGCTTGATTATTAATTAGTGTACCCTAAGTAAAAATAAGAAACTAAATAATACAAAACCCAAATATACATTAATTTATACATTTTAATCTTTGTTCCCCATAGCTGACTTATTTTATAGCTCTGCACTCATTATGTTAAATTAAAAACGTGACTGAGTAATCGTTATTCAATTAGAATTCTTATCTATAGCAATACGTAAGTTACTATGGAGAGGTACAGTAATGTTTAGACTTTTAGTTTAAAATAGAGCACGCTATATGTACAAAACGCGAATAGTATGACGCGCATACACAAAGAGGGATTTGGGTGCACAAGCAGCTTCGAAAATATTTATGACGTTTGATAGACTGCTTTGTGGAGCACTGTACTTGCGCCAGATATTCCTACCTTTATTCACACTCGATAGCGACGAATTTCACAAGCTTTCTGAAAAAAAAAAAAGCTTTTTTGTTCCGCGACGGATTGACATCGGCAATTTAGTACAAAAACTTGTGATTTTTCAACAACGTAATCCGTAGTGGTACAGGAGGGGTTTACTAGAGCTATACCAATATCTTGTTAGGTAATCAGTTTTCATTTTGTTAATTTGCAACTGCTTAGGTTGAGAGCAACCCAATCGTTGCCAAGCTCAGTAGCGCTGTCTTAGGTTCTTGTTCTCAAATTAATATCATCTTTATTAAAACACAAACACTTTTCGTAAAAAACGCCCACAACAAATTCACCTTTCGTATAATCTAATTACAATTGAATGGTTTAAGGTTTGACGGAAACAATTATTTGTTTATTTAGAGCACACTACATAAACGTGCTGAATATAATGCCCATGTCCTGCTGGTTTCATAGAATTATAAATTGCATTGATAAAAAAATATCTTTCTGTGTAAAGTGCTAATTTTATTATTTCACTAACAGTGATTCATCATTCATCATATTATTCATATTGTCCCAGGTCTGGGTTTTGTGGTACCACTTTTGTATTTGACTTTCATAATACAAGTGCTTTAGCTTAGGGATCGGAGCAATGTATGTAATGTTGTCTAATCTTTATGTATTTTTATTTATTAGTGATGAATCATCATACTCGGACGTGGTTCATCTCCGGGAACGGACAAAGGCAATGCTAGACACCCCTGCAGACCCCCTGGTGCAAAACTCGCACTCACAGCCGAATAGCCGGAGGATGTCCACCGACATTGAGGCCAAGCTGGCAGCCAACCTGAACACCAGGTACCAATATCTACTGAGTCCTTGCCTGCGGAGTACTTACAGAGGTGCGAGAATTGACGAGAACAGTGAGCGTTGCGGGCGGGAAATACCGATGGAAATTAAAAAGCAATGGTGTTAAAATAATCAATTCAACTAATTTGTATCACTAACACATAAAGTTTAAGATATATTGTGGTTGCTGTTTGTTATCCCAAATAAATAAATAAATAAAATATTGCTTTTTAATTACCTTTGGTAATTTCTTGGTACGAGTATTCGTCGTCGTAAGTTGTTTGACAGTTGTCCAGTTGGCTTGGTCGAGTAGTACGAGTAGATGGTCGGCACCGAGCACATAACCTATTATTTTGTTTCAGAAATTAATGCCTCTGATTTTTCTTCAACGCATTTTGTTAAAGAAATTTCTTTAATATTTTAAAATAAAGGTGCTATTTAATAGAAGATTATTCATCAGATATTAGGGGGTAAAGTGATGTCTTACATCACGGGCGTCATCTTAAATCTCGAGCGTAACGAAGGAATCGAGAGTTAACTCTACTTGTTTAGTGTTTACTCTCTCGCTATGCTCAGGAGTCAAAAGTAGAATCCTGAGTGTAGCGAGGGATTTAAGCTCGCCCAAGATGAAGACATCTTTATCATATATATCCTTTCACTTTTCTGCCAGTAAATTATTATTATTATCAATACCAGCGGCTTTACAACTAATGGACTCAGGTGTCTAATATTTTCGTCACTCGACAGTTTTACGAAATCACTGTTTGTAATTTCTTAAAATACATAGGTTTTTTTTCTTTATTTATTTCTTTTTTAGAAGCGCGAGTTTTTATTTCATTCCATTCGTGCTAAAATTCTTGGCTGCCAGGCTTAAATTTCAAAGATGTTCTCTTTGGTGCGGGACGGGCTAGTGTGTTCATGCCTTCGTAGGCACTCTCTTGACCGAAATTCAAATCCTCCCTAGGGGCTTAATGAAATTTTTGTATTTGTATCTCATATTTCATAATATCGATTTGAAAATGTATGCTTAAATTGTCACTTTTCGTATTCATGCCAAGCACTGATAAGTTTCGGAGAAAAATTGCGTTTACTTCGCCTCTATAGGTTACGTGCTCGATGATGGTCGGGCTTTAGCAGTGTCTCTGGCATGTGGGCGGCTAAAGACGAAAAAAAACATCTGAATTAAGAAAAGGTTTCCTTGTAGTCTGTGGCACAATCTGTCATTTTGGTTCTAGGAAGGTTCTAGAAAAAGGTACTGGCCACTTTTGTGCCTATTCTTTGATAAACGGATCTCTTCTGTTTGATCCATTGTTTGTAATCAGATAAATATTTAAATCGATTATCTTCAAAAGGAAATGCAAATAAGCGTGTATTTTACTCGTAGTAAGTACAAGAACATAAGAAATTTACTTAAAGAAGCCATCGTAATTTAAGCTTTTGTTTCTTTAAAGATCAAAAGTCGATTAAAGTCATAGTTTAGCTGCCCCATACAGGTTAAACTTTTGTCATTGACAGGCGACCATCAGCAATAATCGCGGCGTTCCGCCGGCCGTCGCAGGCGCTGGCGCTGTGCGCGGCGACGCAGCGGCGGTTCCTCTCGGAGCTGTCGCCGCACTCCCGCGCATCCGTCGCCTCCACCATACACGAGCACCCGCCATCGGCTGCCGATATATTGGGGCAGTGAGTACCAAACCGAATCAGTCAGGGCAAACCGAATCAAATGTTTATTTTTCTTACTAACTGCCGTAATCAGAGACGTCAATTAAAGTTAATCCTTCATTAAGTTCTTTTCTATTCCATTGACAAAAAACGTGACAGAACGAGACTTAATTATAGAATCAATTTAACTGACGTCTCTGCGGTGTGTTACAATGCGAATAATGCACTTATAACTTAGAAGGAAAAATACCTATTTACTTTCTATATATAGTTAACCTTTAATCCTTCGCGAATATCTGGTGAGATACTACTACTAGAACACTTTTGTAAGTGGAACACAACTCAGTTCACAACGCTCATTGGCGCGCAGTGCACGAATACCTATATATGACTGTAAAATGTTACCAATCGGCCGCAGACATCGATAGTTCATATTGACCATGTCGCGATTGCGAGGGTCACGCCCCCATTTCATATCTCTCCTTCCTATGATCTACCCGTGGGGAATTTCAGATCATTTACCTAAGTAAACCTTGCTTATTGCATCAATTTTCATGAGACTTGTAATAAGGAAGTTGTCACAAAATTTTCGTAAATAGTTAGCTATGTTCATTCGTCACATCAACATAAATCAAAAGGGAGGCCCAGCTGCGCGCGACACCGGCCGTCTTATGTCATGAGCACCGCGACCGCAGAGCTAACTCGTCCTCAATTTCGTTTAGGCTTAAATTTACCGAATATGTATGTAAACACTTAAATAATGCGCTCTACAAAAATACTTTACTAATAAATCTGCAACATAGAGCTCTAGGCCACTTTAAAAAAACCGAGCCTAACTAACTACTTCTAAGTTATTTAAAACATGATGGAGTGGTAGCACACTGATTGTTATATTATTTGTCGCAAAGAACTATAGCGTTAATTAGATTTTGACGAAAACTTATATTTTTAATAAAACAAACTCATAATTAGTTAACTTTTATTAGTGTACGTATAAGTATCTGTAGATTTTGTTACTCACTTCCTCTTACAAGCCAAATTCACTAAAACGGAACATCGCTGAGATAGTCGGGCACTTAGATCTGAATAAGGGAGCAGAGACCCATTTAGAGGTAAATAATATTCAGTTGGATAACGTCATGCCGTCCGTATTATGGCGGGCACAATGCGGCGCCTACTACGCGTCAACACCATTCAAAAGCACACCCTTTATTTGTTAATAGAGAGACAGGTTGACAATGCCGCGCTGAGCATTCAGCACATACGCCTCCCGATGAACGTAATTAAAATGTGAAAATGTTTATATCGCTGTCATATCGCGAGGTCACATTCGACTTATCTAGTTTTTGAACTGGACAAGGTTGGCAGTGAGCATCCGTTATCATTTTCCGACAACTTTATGGGGCTTTGTAGCAATATTAACACTGTTCATATAAATATTTGACAATAATGATACATTAAAATCACTATAATGCTTTTTGTTGTTTCAGTGAGGCTCTGAGCAAAGCGTTATCTGCGTTGTACGCAAAACTATTAGTAGTATTAGGTTTAGCATTTCCCGTAACTGAGGTCATCGCCAATGGGGTTCCCGAAGCTTATTATCAGGTGAAATGAATATGTAAATCTTTATTTACTAGTCATTTCGAAAACAAAGAACAATATGTTATTAATTATAGACTTTTTTTCAGGGTTTCTACTTGTACCTGTACTTGGTGTCAGTTTTATTCGTAATATTCCAGTATGCAAACATAATGCGACAGAAGGCCGTCAACATGATTATTCATACATATGGTAAAATACTTTATTTCGTCTAAAATAAAAGAAGCAATTAAAAGTCAACACAGTTTAGGTGATTAGCCACATTTGCTTTACAAAATGCGACATTAAAATCACATCTTGTTTGCATAATTACAAACGCAAAGAATATTGCCTTCTTTAGTTTTCATTCCACTAACGTTTTCAGTCATTCGTATAAATGTACCGGAAAGTTTCCTCTGTCGACACATAGGCAAACCACATACGTAGTCTAATGACCAACAATAAAAGAGAACTCTAGGCAATGAAATGACAAAGATATGAGTATTTATATTGGCTGTTTTCAGATGACCATGAAAAAGATGACAAAAACGGCAAAACTACACCCAATGAAACGACTAAACCGAAAGAAACTTTATCCAGATACGGGAGTTTCTACCTTAGACTTGGCGCTATTGGTACGTTTGAAGTGCAATTGTAACCTATTGATTTGAGTGACTCCGCAATTAATGATACAAATATTTACAGCTTTCGGAATAGGCTCCATGGTTCACAGTGGACTTGAATTCGGGGAGTACTTTGAAATGACTGACAATTGCCGGTCAGTAATGTCGGCTGCCACACCCGCCTTGCGAATGGCTCTCACGCTTGCACAAATGCAGTTCATATTCCTCACGAACAAAGACATCGAGACTGGCGCCTATAAACTGATACAGAGGTTTGGCTTCATGCACATGATCGCGACCAACCTTTGCGAGTGGCTGTACGTCCTCGTTGAGGAGACAAAACATGAAATCCACCATCTAGAACATTCTATAACGGCTTCACATAATGGCACGCATGGAAATTCAACAGAGTCGTGTCGAAGGTCCAACATTATGGGAGCCTTGTTACAAAATGCGTCTCCTTTTCTCTTTCCCTGTACCATTGAATATTCACTTATTTGCGCTGTAATACTTTACGAAATGTGGAAGGAGGTATGTTCCATTTATTTTACCGTATTTTTTTTCAAACAAGCACAGCTTTATGATTCTAATTACTGAATAAATAAACCTGAGATTTTTTAATAGATCAAAGAAGCCTTATTTCACACTTCTTTCGCTTGTAGGTCAAATGCACCCCGGAGGACTTTGAAAAGAAATTCAATTATGCTAAAAACAAGTCCCGAAACAATTCCGTTACCCCTGAAAAAATACTTCAGCAGTTTGGTGAGTCCTTAATTTTGTAGCTTTTAAACTAATTTTCCAATATAAAGCTTTCAGTGATCCAGATTAAATACTAACCATTAATCGTCATTCATTACGCGAACGGTATTCGTGATATATTTCTAATTAAGACGAAAGAATAGCACAATTTCTCCATACAAACGTAATCCCCTGTTTCCTCCCTGGATTTAGACTTAAGTTGAAAACTTTTTTTGCTATAATATCTGCATTTACTACGGCTATGCTCCTATGTTTCGTTTTTTCCAATATTTAAATTAACACAGGAAATATGAGCCTGCAAACATTAGGAAAAATGCCAAATTTCAACCTCAAACTTTAGACACTCGCCAAAAAAAAATCTACGCACATTAACACAAAAACTAAAACATAGGAGCATAGTCCCATCTTTTTATTAATTATTTCTGAAAACATATCGATACGCCAGTGTTGGCCTAATTGACATCGATGTATTAAGTTATATATTGTCTTGATAATTAGCCTTTATATTTTATATCATTAGCTTTCTTCACATTAACTTTTAAAAGTCTACTACTCCTCAGTGGTGTTTCTATAGAAGAAAAAAACCTGTAGATGTTCCGTTGCTGACTCCTAGAATTACTGTGCACATACATGTAAGCACTTACTCAGGACGTAACGTAAGTAGATTTATTTCAATTCGATGGATTGCAGCCAAGCTGATTTCTGATGTTGGTGGAAGCGAATTATAAGAAATGGATTTTACTAGCGGTTGCCCACGACTTCGTCCGCGCACATGTCGAATTTACCATACAAACTTCCACTCCCATTTTCACGCTCTCTCCCGTTAGGTCATTCTTAATTTCTAACCATTTTTGGCTAAATACAACATTTTGTAGATTTAGCTCCATAACTGAGCGAGTTTCATACTAACTTGCCCCTCCTTTTTACCCCGTTAGGGGATAAATTTCCAAAAAACCTTTCTTAGTGCACCCCCAGACCTTATTATATATATATATATATATATATACCTTTAATTTGGAGTCTCTGGACCCACCAGTTTGGGCTGTGGGTTTATATGTCAGTTAGGCATTAAGTCACTTTTCATTTTTATATACATATTTAGAAGATAAGGTGAGTGAGGGCTTGTTGTAATATCCACCAAGACGTCTAATAATTTACATTATCTATTATATGGTTTATAAGCATACTGTAGACAATCTGCAGATGCAGATCACTAAATCTCATAATAATTAGCCTCTTCTCTTGCTGTGATCGTTTCGTGTAAAGCCATTGTAAAGCACATGATGTTTGTGCAGGTTGACCATTTGTGTCGGGCATATGAAACATATTCATGAATAAATCCTGTATTTTATACGAAAATGATGTTCTTCCGTTTTGCGATCATAAATTAATTATATTTACTTCATTTTCTTTAAAAGATAGTGGATTTCAACTTGTTATTGTTGCACAATTGGATAATGTCTTGTTGAAAGGTGTTGTCATTGTTGTCAATCAATCTTCATAAGTAAAAAGTTCCGTTCCACGTATGAACAAAATTTTAAAAATAAATGATTCTTTAATTTCATAAACATTAAGCTTTTGCAAAATCATTCTTGTTGTTTAAGTAGACTGTCATGTCGTGTCTTAATAGTATGTTTGTAAAGATATAAAAAATATTATTTTTGTAAAATATTTATTTAGTAACCTAATCGTAGTATGAGTGAACCGGAAAATGTCATCTGTCACCTCGCCTTCGTATTTCTAAGTATATCTTTGATAAACTATATTATAGGATATAATCATGAAACTGACAGCTACGGCACATATAACGTCGGGAAGGTAAATACAAATTTGCCTTTTAAAAAGTATTAATTAGTTGCAATAAATCCCGTTTGTGTAGTGAAGTGTTATTTGATGTTTTTACTTTTGAAGTTAGATACTGAAACCACTGACTGAAACCTAAATAAATTAATAGGTTTCTTTTATTTTTGATACCTTTTGTTTATCTTCTATAAGTATTCAAACGAAGATAGATTAGAATTAAACAAAAACCAAAAAAAATTGTTCGTCAATAAGGTTTTTAGGTCATTGGCCATCTATTTAGTCATGACTACTATGTTTCTTTTTTTTTTCAGCGGGAATGCTTGGCGTGGGCACACCGCACGGCAGCCGGGCAGCCTTGCACCACTTCTCCGTGGACTGCTCGCACGCGCACCGCGGCCTTTTCGGTGGGATCCTAGTCATCGTGCTGACCATTATATCCCTCATCATGTTCTTTGTACTGGCGAGCAACCCTGACACTATCAATGTAAGGGTATTGTTGTTCTGTCTATCACATGCGAAGATCCGTTGCACCAAGTTACTATAACCAACTTTACATCATCACATAGCCAAGCAAGGTCTCGCATGGCAGTCGTTGGAAAATAGAAGTTCAAACCACCTCGCTCAAAGCTCTCAGTTGAAAAGTAAGCTACGTTACTGGTAAAAAATAGAAGGACTTAGAAGTTGCTGCGCAAGATCGGCAGTAATGGAACTCCTTCCTGCTTTAACCATAAAAAAAACTATTTTTTTTGTATGCAGTTTGACACATTTTAATTTTTGCTAAGAAAGTTGGTGCAACGGGGCCTTAAATAGAAGAGGATGGATTTAAATTCAATATTTTTCGATTACAGGATGCCATATTTGAAGTGAACGTATGTGAGTTGATCCTGTATACGATCACAATACTTGCATGTACGGTCGCCTTAATACAAATGAGGATATTACCGTACAAACGAAAAGCTCAAGGTATGCATATAAATATATATATATTTAAGTACAAGTTGCAAAAAAATGGCTGTGCTTATGGATATTTTGCTTGAGCACCATCCCGAAAGTTGATAACACATTGGATTGACAACTCCAAGTCATGAAGTAGTTTTGACACTTCTTTTTTGTTTGTAGATAGGAGCTACGTAGTAACTTTGCTGAGTAGTATGTATTATTTTTTTACATTATTAATATGGTGATAATCACTTTGTAATCTAAAGACTACCATATTGCAATTGAAAAAGTTGTTTAGACAGTCACCCAATACGCGAAAGACGCGGTTTAGCTTTCCGCTTAAGCCAGCTTTTTTAAGTGCATTTCCACTAGTTTTGTTGTTCATATTCGTTGTAATGGGGAAGCAAACTGTCAAATTAGTTCCCTACAGAGGGCGCCAAATGTTTGTTACTTAGGAACTCTCAAAACCCATACAAATATTTGTTGATTTGTTGTTATTAGTTAGTATTTTTTAAAATGGGGCACTGTGCAGCTATTGGGTGTGGTGAAATAGGTTCCTTCAAATTCCCCAGTAATCCACAGTAAAGGAAAAAAATGGGAAAAGGCATTGTGAAGAGGAAACTTTAAATCAAGTGACTTTTCTAGGTTATGTGGCAAACATTTCGAAGAAACTGATTTTGAGACTACTTCTAAGACTACAGGTAGGTAAACAATGAAAGCTAAAGATACATACTATTATAACAAATACATTATGCTAAGCTTATATTTATGCTTTTAGAGGTTATGTGGAGCTTACAATTTTTTATCCTTTAGAAATAATAAAACTGGTATTTTTTACAAGAAGCATTTAGTTAAGACTTTATTTTAACAATTTTTTTTATGAAAACGTGTAAAAGTATAAAAAAACACTGTTATCTTACCTGTCGACTAGGTAAGCTTTTTTCCCTTTTAACGAAGCTCCACGTTTTCTCAACTCTTCCTTTAGCCTATCCACACGCCACCCGAAGGAATACATTGTAGTAAGTCCACAAAAAAAGGATCTAGAGTCAAAAAAGTTCACAAATCCACAAAAGCATTCATAGTAACAATATTTGACATGTAACAAACACACAGCGCCCTCTACCAAAAAGTTTTGCGTAATCTTCCCCATTGTTGTGTTTTGTGTTTTATCGGTTTACCTTGCTTGTAGCGGTGCTAGGGTTGGACACGTCGCTTCTGATCCTGGCGCAGACGGGCATGTTCGTGTACTGCATGTTCAGCCTGATCGGCAGCCACCACACGCTGCGCAAGAGCAACAGCGGTGGCTTTACGGGATTCTTCGCCGAATTCCTGTCGTTTATTCAGGTATTTTTATAATATATAGCTTCGATAGTTTAAAAATAAAACTTTAAATTATTTATGTTGTTACCTGCTGTAATTGTATGTCATTGAAAAGTATTAACAATAACTTATAAAAAATAAGCCAAGGAAACAACTCACTTGAAAATCATCGTCGTCTTTATGAAATGTGCAGCACAGTGATATAGTAGTAGTAGTAGATTAGTTGCACTTTTATAAATATATTGATTGGCTATGTTATAGCAGTTTGACTTAACTATTACTATGTATTTCAAGAATGAGTCAGTTCCCACGACACGAAAATTCTGTGATAACTTCCTAAAACTAAATTAGATCATGTATTTCCAAGTAGTTAACAGATAAAGTGAAAAAACTTTATTTTTAAATAAATTATTTATAATTGATTTTTTCACAACTTACAGGCTGGTATTTTAAAGATCAATGACGGTTTACTCCCATGTGCATTTCCAGACAATCCTACAGTCGTTGTTCATCATCGACGCGTGGTGGCGCCGCTGCGGCTCCTCGGAGCACCGCCGCGTGAAGCCGGGCCGGCAGCTCGTCACCTTCCTGCTGGTCGCCAATATGGCCATGTGGGCTATCAACACTCTTGAAAAGGTATCCACACATTTCAATATACCTACTACTACTAGCAACCAGCCCTGGCTCACACAGGTGCAATTTGAAAAACGACTCCATCCGTGCCAATATCAGATTGTCCATGTAAAATTTCCTTAAGTGATTTCTGGGATAAAAACTAACATGTACTTTTCCGGGTCTCAAACTAAGTATCTCTCTCTTACCTTTTATTTTAATCGGTTCAGCGGTTTAAGCGTGAAGAGGTGAGACTGACACACTTCCGTATTTAGGCCCACTTGCACGTTTGGATCAGCTATTTCGGACTTGTTCAAGGCATATTATCTGAGTTTAAAGCCCACTCGCGCAAGTCTAAATTAGCTAATCCACAAGGTCCATTTGTGGCGGTCCTGATTAGCAAAACCGGCCTAGCGTAAGTCGGCTTTCAACTCAGATAATAGGTCTTGAACAAGCCCAGACTAGCTTAGTCGGACGTGCGAAAGTGGGCCTTAGAGTACTAATTGGATGTCATTTAGGAATAATACTTGTGAAATAATTTCCAAAAATAGTTAAGTTGTTCCAGAGAATATTTCTTAAAAACAACTCTGGAACCACTTTACCTTTTCATAATATAAGGCAAGTAGTTGTGCATTATTCCGCAATTCTGGGAGATGTGAGATACTGCGCCCACATAGATAGAGAAAAGGTAGTGGTGACGCTCAGACACTGGAGTTGGCAAGCAAGTGCGGTATTCCGAGTAATGAGAGATTTTCTAACAACTCAACCAACTATTGCAATATTATGTGTACAGACATGTAGTGGAAGTACTTACGTTAAAATAAGCAGGTTTCAAACTGCAGTTAAAATTAGAATTTAATAGAAAAAACGCCTTTATGATCTGTATAATAAAAAAACTGATATTAAATCAATAAAAAAACCGGCCAAGTGAGAGTCAAATTCGCGCGCGAAGGGTTCCGTATCATTAACTTAAAACATAAGACAGTAAATTTGGTATAGAGACAGTTCGAAACCCTGGAAAGGACATAGGCACACATACATTTTGTCGCGATATAAAAACATTAAGGGGGTGAAATGGGGGATGAAAGTTTATATGGAAAATCCAACTCTTGCGGGCGAAGTTGCGGGGAACCACTAGTTATAATATAAGTCAGACAGGCACATGGCACAACATCAATCGTGCTAAATCCAGACCTTACTCAGTTCTGAAAACTTACTAACTCTTATTTTTACAAATGTTCCTCGCTTACTCGTTGTTCGTCGTTTATCTATGTAATCAATTGTAATGTTCTTTTGATCGCTGTGTCCAGTAAATGGCTTTCCAAACGCATGCCCTAATTCACGACTACTAGTGGTGCAGCGGTCGCAAATCTATTGCGCTGCAGCCCGGAGCAGCGGTGTTTTTGCGGCTACGCCGTACCCGGCCAATAAACTGCGAAAGCTAATTAAATCGGATAGATTGACAACAAATGTTTACTACAATATTTTGATTTGTTTGTGTACCCTATTGATACTGCGCCGCGCGCACCCGCACGCGTACCTGCCTAGTTTTTATTTGTTTAAAACGTACCGTGAGAACCCCGGAGCCCCCAGTCGACGACGAGACGTTACCTATGACACATGTACTAGACCGACCAGAGCGCTTTCGCCGCGTGTGTATCCTGTGAAGCTCCTTACAGACATTTCGAGTGATTGTGGCCTGTGAAATTATACCCGAAAACTGATGTGGCAAGTACCTAGCTATAAGCGCTGACTTTAATTATTTTCCACCTATCATTGTTGCCCTCCACGTGTAATCCACTGCCTAAACTCTCAAACAACAAATATATACTACCTAGCCAAAATACGCTACCTAGTTAAAATATTCCTAATCGTGACCACTTTTGGATAGACTTAGGTATAAAATTAGTTAAGGTCACATTGTGGTTCATTAAAATTCAGTAAGCTTCTAAAAGTAATTTAACATTAGCCTACTCTTATTTGACTTTTCGTTAGTTTTTACTTGTATCTTGAAATTCTAAACTGTCCTTAGGACACTTGAATTGTTAGTGGTTGGTTTGCCCAATGAAACTTTATCTCAACTATTTTTAATTAAAATTTTATCTTTATGAAGAGGTTACCTATACCAAGCCAGTAGCTATGTATGATAATATCAATATGTGGTGGGTTTTGGTGGGTCCAGCCAGAGCTACGTTGCAGGTTTGAATCGAGAATAATTGTCCAATAAGAAATATGGCTCTATATTTTGGGAGGCTGTAGGTGCCATAGAGGTATCCATAGAGCCATATCAGTTACTATAGCGGTTCATAAAGCCTAAGGGTCGAGTTCACCAACACATGTTAAATAATTTTCAAACTGCCTGTTAAGCTTTATTTGACATATTTTGTATGTTATAAATATTTTTATAGCTTAAGCAATTATTTTGCAAGTTTTTACGAAATCAAATTGAATTTCGCTTACAAAAATTAATCGACTGTGTCATCCGGTTGGACTTGAATATTTTGAATGGGAATACCTACTGTCAAATTAACCGGCAATTTAGGTTTACCGACTGTTCAAAAATTGCTGAACTTAATTCAAAATAGGGTTTTAGAATTATATTTGCGGATAGTGTCAACTACACAATTCAAGATATACAAAGGTTACTTATTGAGCTACTTTTCTTAACTCCATCATCATATTTCCAGAATCGTGCGGAGTTCAGGCCAGCTCACCTGGACTTCTACGGCCCTTGGGCGTGGACAATCATCACCCACGTGTCCATGCCCCTCGCCATCTTCTACCGGTTCCACTCCACCATCTGCCTCTTCGAGATTTGGAAAAACAGCTTTAAGAATAAACCTTTATATTTAAACGTTTGATATCACCAACAACGGCATTATACAAAGTATATTATAAGAATATTATACAGTTTTTTTTAATTGCGTAGTGTTTTTTTGTAACTAAATTATTACTCGACGCTCAAACAACTAATCCTAAACAACAAATCATCTAATATTCTTATTATTTGACGACCTCCGTAGCCAAGTGGCTCAGTTACCGGTTTTCAAGGTCTCGCCATGTCTGATGTCGAATTCGCAATTTCCTGGGTCTGTGTGTTATGGTACCACCATTGTTTCAGATTTTCAAAACATAAGTGTTTAAGTTCTGATCTCAGAAATGTATGTGATGTTGTCAAATATTTAAAAAAAAACTTTTAAAAAATCATATGTAATGTGTTATCTATACATATAATAAAACTGCAAAACCAATGCGTCTGTACATTGAGTATTTTTACCAAAAACTAATTGAGGGTGATGTTAAAATAGTAACAGAATAGGAATCTACAACTTTTAATTTTTTTGTCTGTTTGTCCGTTTGTCTGTTTGTACACGCTAATCTCCGGAACTACCTACGGATTTGAATGAAACTTTTTTCATCGTATAGTAGTATAGTTCGTGGATACTTTCACCACAGACAGTTTGTCGAAATTTATTGAATTACTGTATTATTAATGAAACATCAAAGTCAATTGGCACTATTTTTATACTGCTTATCACTAAGGAAAGGGTAGGGAGGCCTTTGCCCTGCAGTGGGACACGACAGGCTCCAAATAACAATAATAACTTTACGAGGGTAGTAACTTACAAACCGACCTTTGAGTAGGCTAGGGACACAATAAATAAATGCTAAACCGCATTCATTTATTGCGGTAGGGAGGTTTGAGTCTGACTTTTTTCTGAACACCAAAACTTAAGTTACAAACAAAAGATTTTTCATTCCTCTCTTCTCCTTACGACATGGTAGACTAGAGGATCATAATAGCTGGATGGCGACAGGAGTATAAAATATTTTGTGTCATCGAGTCCACGCGAACGAAGTCGCGGGCAACAGCTAGTTGCATTATAAGCACAATTTGCAATATTGTGAGTATAATTCAGACGTATCTAACAGGACCGCAGAGCAACCGGAGATCGTGATGGCACTATTAACACGTCGTCCTTTGTCACGAGCCAATATCCAGCAACAATACGCGCTAATTACCTACATTAACTAAACAGCCATATAATTATTTCACTGCCTGTACATACGGCTACCGTAATGTACAGTTACACATCACGAGCAGCAAGACTGACTCCAATCATTGACCTGAACATATCAATTAGTAAGTGCTAAATGAATATTATTAAAAATGAAAAATGTATTCAATAAGTTTACTTATATTGTGTATGATGCAAATGCCGGTGCATAATGCAAATATCTACTCGTGCTTATTTGAGGTCCTTATTAGTCAGTTAGTGTCTAGACATAAGTGCTTTTTTAGGGTTCCGAAATCAACCATGTTCGAAAAACTTGTGCTCGCTGAGCTTATGTACGAAATTTTGGAACTTTTTCGCATCTTGCAATAAATTATGTGTTTTTAAAATGCTGTTTCGTCCCTGCGTGGTCCCCACCCTCTAACAAACAAACTAATATATTTAGGGTGCGTGAAAGAAAACGTGAAACTATTTCGGCTAAGTACCTACCACCTCTCTGGTTAATGGATAACAAGGATAACAGTTGAACCACTTATACAAAGTAGCTGGAGAAAGGAAAATTTCGTAATTATGTATTTCATAGCAAAAGAACAATACGAAACCCTACATTTGGGCGTGGACCGACAAGCAATTCGCCAATTTTTATTCCAGGATATTAAGCTATAACTATTCTTAGTATACTAACTACTGTCTACTTTTCTAAAATGCGGTGTAAGAAAATACGTCAGTTCTAGATAAATAAGATACTTACATCAACATAATCAAATTGCACTTTGATTATATTATATTGATTATATAAAAATTAAGGTAAATTATTAATTATCATAGTCTTCCTATTTCAGTTTTGACAATTGATTATATTGTCAAAACTGAAATAGGAAGACGTCTTCGAGTATTTGAAGAAAAGTTTTAGTAACTTCCCTACCATAGTAGGTAATGTTTAATATTAAAGTACATTTTAATTCTAAGTATATTTTTATTCTAAGTATATTTTTTCATATTCTGCTCGCAATATCGATGGGAAATAAAAGAAAACTATTAAGAGCTGCATAAGAGCTGAAATAAAATACGAGTATTTACTCACATTTACGGCGGTTTTATCAATATACTTGTAATGTTTGAGTATTAAATTTAAAAAAAAATATAGGTCCATATGTATAGTTTCACAATAAATCTCTAAGGGACTCGTATGTAAGTATTAACTTTTTCAAGACGTCATCAGTATGCTAAGTGAGCTTAACTCTAGCAAGTACAAGATAAGCAATGATTGTACTATCATAACTGAGCCAGCTTCTTTGCTAACTGATACCAGATCACAGATGCAACGGAGAATGAATAATAACGATAAGGGAAACGTGAGATAATTTCCTTAAACTGACATTTGATGTGCCGAAAGGAACAATGGAAGACGTTATCAAAGAAGAAATAGAATGGTAATACTTAAAAAAAACTATTTTAACGATATAATAATGAAAAACACACTGCGAGTTATTTAGTAAGGGACACATTTGTAAGTATATATTTACACGTTGATCAACCATACTATTTACAGGGAACACATAAACAGAAGTCACAACACGGAACATTACGGACATGGCCTTCACCATTACCACCCACACCGGCAGACCAGTACTAGTTTGGAACGAAAAATTCGACATAACAGGTAATCTAACGAACCCATAAAAAGCTACAGTATCAGCATGAGGGAAAAAAACAGGCGCTAGTGAGCAAAATGGAGAAGTGGCAATGGCAAACCACTTCCACAAATTCCATTCGTATTACCATACATCGTGTTGTGTACCTATGTGTATGAGTAAGTGACTAAGTGATCTTCTGGCATGACAAAACTGATACACTGAAAGCGCTATTAGCGTTGTCTTCGTCATCATCGCTACTAACTTCTTAGAAATAAAAATGACTTGCCAGAAAATTATCTACACTGCAAAAAAAAATTTGGTTAACAGTACCTAACCAAAATTTGGCTACTAGTAGGCCCTAATCTAGTGACTTGCGAACTACTGGTTATCAGTAACAAACCAGAGCGATTACTGAACTGATTGTTTATATTTAACTAAAATGACTTCCCTACAACGAAACTCTCAACTAACAAAACTAGTTTGGTTGATCCTCTTTTGTCAGTGTACGTGCAAAATTCACACATATAAATTCATAGGAATCCTTGCCAAAGGATTGCTTCGACATCTAATTAATCGTATGCTAAGAGATAAGAAGTGGGGTGACTGCAAGGATAAGACTGGTGGGGTTAGGGGGGGGGGGTGCATGTGCCTCGTTAGTGGGGGCGTCTGAAAGTGACACCGCCAACGCTAATTACCCGTGAGGACGAGGACAACATCTCGGCCTCCTGCAGCTCAGATAAATAGATAAATAAATATATGCATAGAAATAATGCGACAAATATTTTTAATTTTCATATCCTCAAGGGTCAAACATGACACTTATCGAAATCTGATATACGACATATAAAAAGAAATTTTTGTCGGAGGATATAAGATGCTGCACCTATTTTACAACCGCCTATTTCACAACTATTGTTCAATAGTCTCCATGACATCACTAGCACCTCATTTTCCATTACGTCATTATAAGTACTGGTAACATAGTCATATCACGTACAAATTGTAAGCAAGCTCTATAAAACTGCATGGTATGATCTTTGGACAAATAGGATTTGATAATACAAACTAATATAATTCAGCCAGTTTACACGAAACACACATTCTTCTCTTCGGCGGTATACCGCCTTACTCGAATACTTCCAAATTGCAATAGTTAGCTATAGACACGCGGGAAGACACTTTGTCATACAAGCAGGTATTGTTTTTTGCTTTTGTTGAATACAAATCATGTCTTACTCATAGAAGTATTACTTACGAGTAACACATTATTAACAGCTCAAAAATAAAAATGTTGTTGAATGACATACTATGATTAGTCTATCCTGACATCTACAATAAACACGTCAGTTCGTTAGCACAACTTAAATATTTAGAATTTCAATATTCTAAAAATACTCGTACTAAAAAGTGATGATCGTTCAATTGCGTTTTGGTACACATATCAAATCTGTAACACATAATATAGCCTATTAGCCCTATCACGTACCATCACTAATTATTTACACACATGCTGACATGACATGTGTTACTCACTGCACCAGCTAACACCTTCGGAACGTAAAGAAACAGTTTAGATAACGCTTTGCGAGTACTGACAACGATCGTTTTTTTATGCGGTTTTTTTTTTAATGAAAGTTAATTACTGGCCAGTTCTCAAAGTGGATAGGTATTAGAAGTGATCCTTTGCACGGTGAGGGGTCGGTGATGAAAAAAAATAAAGAGAAATCTAATATGAATGCGGCGAAGGAGCGGCGGGAACGGTCGGAGCCGCTGCTCGCTGTGCCTGAGGATGAAAGGTGAGTAGCGCAGACGCTTCATTAAAACGCACTATTAGTCCATAAGCGGCGCAAACAAAACAAAGCTGCTGCCTGCTGTAACATTATCGACACCTTGCCGACGAATAAATCCCGCCAGAACTTCACTTTTAGCAATTCATTTACGCCGCTAACGAACAAACGGCGCCATGTTCACCGATTGCATTAAATTGGAAAATAACAGCATTTTGTGTAGCATTTTTTTAGTTGCTCTAGTGAGATACATAACGCTGTGTCTGTGTTGGAATTGACATACATAAGTAAGTTCATTTACCAACGTAACTGAATCCATTGTACTACATATAACTATTATCTATTCAAATATTTTAAATGTTTTAATCTGTGAATTGAAATACAAAACATATCGCATAAAGTATCTTTTTAAATTAATAAGTTCTTTTCATAATTTTTAATTAAATACTTTTGGTTGCCCGCGATTTCGTAACGTGATCTCTCATTTGTACTCTTGTCGTTATAGTGAAGGGAGGTCACCCTATATCACTTGATGTGTATAGTGTATACCCTATACGGTAGGTTACTGATAGAAAATAAGCAACCGACCAGTCAACATGACCCCTTGTTTGTCCCGTGACGTATGGCGTGCGCGAAGGCTCAACCTGTATCTTTTAATGTACTATTATTATCGAGATAAAACATACCCTAGATTACAACCAGGAATATACATATTTAAACTGTGATAGAAACTTCAAGATTAATTCAGCAGATTTCGAGTCTATAACGTTCAAGATCCATACATACATACTAACATACAGACAAAAATTCCAAAAACTTCATTTTTGTACTTTACTGACCTAAACTAAGGTCTGGGGTTTTTTTTAAATTAGTGTACAGAATCCGCCTTACCTTAAATTACCTTTTAGAGTTTTATTATACCTATGTATGTGTATAAGTGCAAAAAATATATGATTTTTAAGAGAACACCCGCCACATTCGCTGCCCCGGCTGAGCCTGGTGCCCCCAGCCAGCAACAGCTCCAGCGTCGACAATGTCGCGGCACCTGCGCCCGCGCCGCCCAAGCGTCCCCTCTCGCACGGCGAGTAAGTTGAAACTACTTTTATTACTTGAAGTTCAAACCAGAGGCCTTACTTCGGTTGATGTCTGTAGTTTCGACTTTAGCCGTCCCTGTCACTCACGCCACAGTGACAACGGAAACGAGCGAGATGGCTAGACTCGAAAATACGGACATCGTCAATTGGAGTAGGGCCTCAGAGCCAGAGTGAGAGGCTTTTTCTAAGTTAGCTCGCTGTATCGTCGACTCTTATCTCTGCCGAGCCTGGCTTAGTAAAGAATCAAAAGCAAACGATTAAACTATTTAATGCTGCATCTTTAATAAAAAAAATGTGAAAACAGATCACATTTCTTTTAAAATGGTAACCAATTCATATTGTAACTTGTGGCATCAATAATCTTTTGGCTGCACTGATACTTAATGCTAATGAACTTTAGCCGAACTAATTTAATAACCGTAAAATCAGCAAAGCTCAACAAATTGCAATACAGATAGAAACTAGAAATTACTAATAGTTTTCAGGTTTTCAACCCATTTCGTTATTAATTGTGGTCATATTTCATGTTGTTCCAGTGAATCAATGACGGTGGTGTTGTCAGCGTTTTACGCTAAATTGTTAATAGTTTTAGGGGTTGCGCTGCCCGTAACGAGCACCATTCAAAATGAGCTGTACACCAATATTACGTCAGATGTAAGTGGGCATTTATATTTTAACTAGACGATTCCCGCGACTTCATCAGCACAAATGGCAAATTTCTCATATAGACTTCCACTCCCCTTTTCACCTCCTATCAATCTATCTATATCAGCCATTGGGTTCGACTTCGTACACAGGTCTCCTCTTCAACCTTCTACAGACGTCTGTCCCCGGCCACCCGCATCCAGTCAATTCCAGCCTGTTGCCGGATGTAACCTTCCGACCCAGCGATCGTGATTCATCCGTGCAATATATCCTACCATCTATCCTATCATCATATCCATCTCCATTAGAGATATAATTTTTAAAAATCCCTAAATCGATCGATCCAATATTAATCGAGTAAAGCTAACGTCAGGGGCGAATTTCCAAATATCCTTTTTTAGTGCTTACCAACACTATAAAAGTATAGTGCATTTAAAGGTTTTTTCAAGTTGATACATTAGTCAGTCATTAAGTCAGTTTTCCTTTTTATATATTTTGATAAGCTGTACTAACGAGTTTAAGATAATATAACATTACTCTCGTTTCGCAGATATTCACCATGTACTTATACGTCATCAGCATGGTATTCTTAGCATATACGTTTTACCATCTCCGAATAGCAAAAAAGGATTTAAAGAAAAAAGGTAATCAAGATTCCTAAATAGATTTTTAATTTAAAACCGTTTGATAGCAAATTGTCATCTAATTACGCGCACACGTGTCAAATTGTTATCGAATGGTTTCCAACAGGCCTACCGCCTAAATGAATTGCTTTCAAATTTAATAGCTATAGCATTCAAAAAAGCACTATAATAGCTTGCAAACTGTCTGGAAATCAAAATTATAAGTTAAAATGAGAAAATGAAGATGAATTCATATGTCATTATTTGAATAATGACTTCCAAATAGAACGAGAAACGTAATCGCAATAATAGCTTCAAATTAGGCAGTAGGCCTCCGGCACTTGAATGATTATCTCGTGCTCCAAAATAAACGTTACATAATAATTTAAGAGAACGTGAAGCGCACTCGCTACGGAAGCTTCTACCTTCACATGGGGGTAGCAGGGTTCAGCGTGGGCTCCATCATCTACTCCTGCCTGCAGTTCGGCGGGTACTTCGACCTATCTGGCGACTGCCAGCTTATCATCGTGGCTGCTAAGCCAGCGCTTCGGATCCTATACATGGTCGCGCAGACCGTCTTCATTTTCTCATACACTGATGTGAGTATATAATCAGCATTTTAAGTTTTACCAAAGGTTTTACTTATTTCTACTACGATCTAAAAACTGGTGATTTTGGTGCTCACTTTGAAACCAACTTCAAAATCTCAAAAAAATATTCTCCATACTAAATGAACACCGATAGGTTGTTACCATTTTTTTATGGGAGAAAAACGTGGGAGATATTGTGTGATCTAAGATAAATTTAAGTTATCTACGAGTAAGTGTGAGACTATCAGTAACTATTAAACTTACTTGTTGTAGGTTACGTGCTCGATGCTTGTTGCCTTGTTTATCACTACCTATTATAATAATAAATCACATGATTTTCCTGTTTTCCCATACAAAGAACTGTTGTATTTGAGCTCCACAATCAGCCCTTTTTAATCAGACAGGATTTTTTTGTACATTGTATAAACAATGTAATAAGGGCAAATAAAACGAATCGTCACATACCTAAAGCAAATGAAATATGTACATACCTAGTTTAAAAAAATACAACCCCAAACAACAACAAAAAACGTAGAAGGAAATTGGTGCATAGATGTTCACGTACGAGTAACATATGTCCCACGTATAAATACTTTGAATTGACACCGACTTCCTTCCACGTTTCTTCTAACTTTTAGTGCATTTTTTTTGAAGCCGGTTGTTTTTGTATTTTTTTTATTATACTAGTTTTGGTGATAGATACACTAATTGCTCGTGTTTCCTAAAACAATACCGAAACAGTGCAGAAAAACTGTAGTGAAAGTATACACGAAATCCTTAGCGATAAGGATCATCATCATCAGGCCAGCAACATAAAGCTATAACTTTCTGATGTAAACGCTTGAAAACCTCGATGCTGTAGCAAAACACGACGGTATACGTGCCTACATTTCTCCAGGATTCCATCATCAGATCCTGATATGGTGACTAATGAATGACCTACCAAGGAAGATGCCCTTTAAAAAAATAATGTTAGAAATCGGTTTACAATTAATGGATAAATCGGTGATCATACATAAAAAGCATATATTCAGTCGTAAATAGAACTTCCTTCTATTTTCAAGTCGGTAAAAAATCAACCATTCATGATTTATCGCAACAGCTTTTAAAAACATCCAATTTTATTATTCTTACTAATCAATTTCTAACTTCATAATATGCAGGAAACCCTATCCCTATAGCTTCCCTGTAAATTACTGCTACGATTGCTACGAACTAAGACTACGACAGTAATAAAGAAAGAGAAAGAACGAAGCGCTACGATAACGCCTTGCTACGAACTTTCTCGTAGCACTGCATTTTCTCTCATATTATATTTATAATCCAGTAAATAAACTTTTGATATGTTGTACATGATGGTTAGTGAGTGTTTCAAATGCACAATTCTTCCCCCTCCGCGCCTGTCGCCATTTAAAAAAACCGTTAAAAATAAGCCTAAATTAGATTTTTTCTTAAATCTTCGTTTAGGTGTGTTTTAGCTAGAAAAACTCTGTCACAATGTTATAGAGAACAAAATTTTTCATAATTTAGGTTTTTAATTTTCCTTCTAAGACAGATAGGTACGGAGATCTGCAATTTTAAAAACTCTTTTTGTTCTATTAAGTGAAATTAAATGAACATAATTATAAGTGTATGAATTTATTATGTACGCGTATGTAATAAGATAATTATGTAGATGTGTCGTCTATCCATTTTTACTTGTGTTTTGTTCTTATCCTTCAAAATAATGTTGGAATATTGATTTAAAATTGCTTTTTGTCTTTTTATCTGTTGGCGGCGACTTGGAAGGTCGGAACCTCGGAAGCGAGGCTGATTGAATTCCATTTTCTTGAAAATGCGGTAAAACCATTTGGAAGGAGGTATAGGTCGAATTTGCAAACTTCGTTTTTCGTCAACAATGTGTAGGTACAGTTAGCACAAAAAATAAGACATAAATCCTTAATTATAAGTATTTATTATGTTTATTTATACTATGTGTTCCATTAATATATTCTAGGATTGTATTAAAAATCAAATTTAAAACAACTTTTATTAATAGACATGCTTCGATATGATTTGACTACTCTAATAGTGTAGTCACTACAGACTAGTCACTTATAAGACTAATCTAGGAATTATCCTTCATTTTCACTGTATTTTTTCCATTATAGTAGCTTTTTTATTGTAATTATGTTTATAACAAACGAACTATTCGTTTCATTTTGAGTCCACCTCTAAAGTCTATGTAATAAAAGCGTTTTTTTTATTTTAAATATAACCTGATGTGCTGCCGATTCTTAGTACTATCAAACTGAGTGACCTTAACTTAAATACTTACACAAATATAATATATTACATTTTTAAATAAATAAATCCTACGGTGCATTCTCAAATAAAATGAAAGATACGTAAATAAACACATTCCTTGCCACTCTAATGGCAATATCACGCTTGTAAAGTTTTGTTTATTTATTAGCAAATCGGTTGTCAAATGTAGACGCCTTGCCAAGTTCTGAATAACAACTTTACTTTTTTATTATGAAACAAAATATCTTTTACAGATTCTAGACCCGATGAGAGGCGTGGTACTCGACAGATTTGGTCTGATGCATCTGATTGCTACGAATGTTTGCGAGTGGCTCAATGTGGTTATACAAGAAACCAGAGATGACATAATTGCTGTAGCGTACGATCGGCCGGCGCTTCTTCGTTACGCCAACATCAGCGGACCACCCCAGACGATAATAATGGATGAGCCTGACAATGTAACCTTCGTGGAACACTTGAACATAAAGAACCTCTCAGATTCAAACGGAACGACCTTACGAAACTGGACCTGTGAAGTCTCAGACATGATAACACCTCTGATCCGCAGCATGAACCCTTATTTGCGACCTTGTGGAGTGGAGTACAGTCTGTTGTGTTCTATCATCATTGCCGTTATATGGAACGATATCTGCACTGTTCCAGGTTCGGTAAGAGCCCATCCGAGTAAAATATCAAACCTGAAACCACCACCACATAAAGCGATCTACTGCTCTGTTGCCGCTTGCCGCTGTTAGGAAAATAGTGGCCTGTGCCCGAGCCTCAGATAATAGAAAAAAGAGATATGAAAAGGGGACGTGACCCGCGCGAACGCGACATAGTCGAAAAGAATTATGGATCTTAGCTGCGGATTGGTTACGTTCACATTCATCCTTGTGCGTGCACTGCGTGCCATTTGAGCGTTGTAAATTGAATTACTGTGATCCTTATGCTTACAAGAGTCTTCTAAGTTGTAACGCACACATAAATACATTTGGCGACAGAGGTTCGCAAAGCATTACCAAGTTATTATACATCTTTTCTTTCTATGATCTGAAGCCCTCTGATGGGGCCGGGCCGATCTGATGAGGCCGGATCTGAGCACTGATTATACTCGTATTTCTTTTGATTTTTTACAAATAAAATAGTCGAGATGATTATATTGGTGTGTATATCAGTTGAAGGAAACAAACCTAAACAAGTTTGTTATCTTAGCAATTGAATATAGAAAAGTAACAGAGTTATTCTATTCAACAGAAATAACAATATACTTACCAGGAGCCTAAGACAGCCGGTAAACCTCAATTGACGATGAATTTGACAGCATTTCCATACAAAATATGACAAATAATGCCTAACCGGCTGATTAAAAATTAAACATGTGTTGGTGAACTCCAGGCTAAAAGTATTAACATTTGTTAACAGAAATTCATTAAGAAACCCAATGCAAGTTCAGTATTAGATGCAGAATCGCGGCAGTGCTGCGGTCGAGTGAAGTCCAACAACCACTTCTCAGTTGACTGCGGGAGCGCGCACAAGGGTCTCTTCATGGGGGTGGCGGTGCTGGCTGGCACCATAGTGAGCCTCATGCTGTTCAACGGGCTGTTTCAGAACCGGAAGCACGTCGAGCTGGCACTGCTTCAGGTACGTATTATTTGTTAACTACGTTGAATAAAGTAGTAATACTTTAGGTAGGTGATCGATGTTTTTTTGAGGCTTGACCATTGTTATTTCATGTGCGACTCCAATCCGTTTAACCAATGAACTTGATTCTGCAAAGTATTTTAGCGACACTAAAGTATTTCTTCCTCTTGGGACCAAGTATTTGACATGCCTTAGGAGATGCCTATACCCAACAGTGGATTGCCGCAGGCTGATGATAATAATAGCTAATGTTTCTATAAGGTTGATCTCTATTTTAGTATATTCTAGGCCAAGCTTCCTTCTCAGGTGAACCTGTGGGAGACGGTCCTTTTTGTGCTGATGACGGCGGGGTCGGGCGCCTGCATCCAGCGCATGCGCACGCTTCCCGCGCGCCGAGCGGTCTCCGCGCTGCCATTGGAGCACGCCCTCCTGCTGGTCACGCAATGCGGCGTCTACCTCTACTATTTGTTCCAAATCATCGGCGCTGCGTTCCTGATACAGCGGTATCCAGAAGAGCGGAGAGCTACCAGGTAATTTTACATTATTAACCTGATGGTAAGGGCTGCGGACTGCGCGGGTTACCGCTGGGCTATGGCGCATGCGATACGTGATCCTTTATAGTCCTAATAGCGCGAAAATTTATAAAGATATAGAATCGTTTTAGATTTTGCAAACACGGACGTTGGCCAAGGGGGCAATTTATTGCAGGGATCTTGAATTCTTGCGCCCATGTTACACAATGAACCCTACGCCTTAGACCTACCTCCAGTTCATTACAAATTACATGTTCTAAAGATATGCCTTTCTGAGCCTAGCAAAGAAGACGGTAACTGACTGGATACGTCGTCAATCATTTCGGAATTTACTGGAACCTGAAACATGCCTATCATAAAAAGTACATTTCTTTTAGGATACTATCACCTCTATGTGCATTGGTACAAAGTTCATGTCAGACACTTTTGGTGTTGGACTCATGGTCGCGCCGCTGCGCCGGAGTGGCGGGTGGCGGGCGGCCGGGCCGGCAGCTTGTCACTTTCCTCCTGGTGGGCAACTTTGCGCTGTGGCTCTTGAACCGCGTCAAAAATGCAAGAGCCGAATTTCATCCACTGCAAGTACGTTACAAAATAACATCGAGATTTATAAATAAGTTTTATTATTCAGGTTACTTTTTAGTCAGTGCTAAAATAAGATATTCAAATGAACAATATAAAGAATCGACTTTATCCCAATTATTTTAAATCACCGTACAAATCGAATCACATCTACTTAAAATACCCTAAAATAACAATGTCCTCCTAGCCGCATTTCGACTACGGCGGCCTATCTCAAGAGAGATTAGCCAACTGCGCGGGACATACTATAGTGCACAAGTGTGTGCGCAATACACAGGTGCACTCTCTATTCCTTCACTCTCGTAATTCGGTGAGACGGCAGTCCGACATGACCGAAGAGAGATCAGGCGCAGGACCAACGGCTTAACGTGCTTTCCGAGGCACTGGGGTGTTAACACCACCAACTTCGTGACTCCGGAGCTATTTCTGAGTAATTTCAAGACAGAAAAACCCAAACACTCTCGGCCCGACCCGGGATTCGAACCCGGGACCTCGTGGATAGTACCCAGCGTGCTGACCACTAGACCAACGAGGCAGACTATCTTAAAATACTATCCTACAATTAAGAAAAAACGGCATTGTAATCATCATTCGATGATGATGATTGATTGGATGATTTAAGAGCTAGGCTCTTGTCGGTGGAGTTTTTTCCATTACTCTCCGCTTTCTGTCTGTCTCTTTTCGTTTGTTTGGCAGAGAAAGAGAGAGACTGAACCCAAATTTAATCTTACACAGGGCGCATTGAAATTGAGCCCAAATAAATTGTTTCAACAAAAACACCAAATACCTAACCTAGCCCCAAACTAAGCGTGAGCTTGTGGTGACTAGGATAACGGATAGATCTATCTATCTTGTATACGTTTATAAACTTATGTGCAAATGCTTGTACTCATTACACAGCTAGTATCACGTTGTTTCACCTATATATCTTGCTTGCAGATGGAATTCTACGGAGTGTGGGCCTGGACGCTCATCACCCATGTTTCGGTGCCTCTTCTAGTCTGCTATAGATTTCAGGCTACTGTTTGCTTTTATGAAATTTGGAAGAACTCCTATAAAACCAACAAAGAATCAACAAATGTTACAGAAGATGAATTAGAATTAAAGAACTATCACTTAGCTTAACAATATTTATTTTATTAACCACTACTTAGCTGTTGCCCGCCACTTTGTCTGCGTAAACTCGTGTTACAAAAAACAATTATGTAGGTATTTAAAAAGATAATCATTATTCATAGCGATGGGCAAGGGAAAGAAAAAATTGGGATGGAAAAGAAAAATACGGGAAAGTATGGGAAAAAACGGAAAGATTGGGAAATATTCCAATTTGGCGGGAAAATACTTAAAAGTGGACTTTAAATATTAAAATGCGAGAATTTAGCTACTGTAACAATGGTTTTACGCCTGTAGCACACCCTTACATAAAACCATAACAGCGGAACCACGCTAATTTTGCCTGTTTTTCAGTTTTATTACACCAAACGTAAACTGCATGTTCTAATGCTTAGATTTATCTGAGTCTTTTTTTTGAGATTCGACGATCGTGTAGTATACTTCCTATTATTGTGCCCACGATGTCGCGAATGGGTGCAGAAATGTCGACGTTTGAGAAGGATTGGAGAAATTTCGACGCAAAGAAACAGGGTTATAGTAAAATCTCTACATTAGAAACGGCAGTTTGGCTTCTTTTAAGTTTGAATATTTGAGACAAGTGATAATAAAGTTAAATCTTCGTTATTAAAAACAAGAAATTCAGAAAATAAAACGTGTAGGTTTGTTTTCTTCTAGGTGTCTAGGTGAACATACTCAAAGTCCCGAGTGTGGTAAGTGAGCTATCAACGGAATAGTAAAAGAAAGGCGCCTCTTTTTTATATTTTTGCTTGTAAACTCGAAAGCTGCTTGTTTTATTTTAAGACACATTCATTTAGTTTTTTTTCTATAGGTTCAAAAGTGAACAAGATATTACAATGTATCTGATTTGATAACAAGTTCAAAAACTTAATTCCAACTGCGGACAAATCTCGCAATATTATTTTTTTATAAAGAAAATACGTCCAAAGTGGTAAGATATCTTACTTAAAAATGTAAAAAAGAACTTAATTGGTAAATTCAGTATAGTTTTTAAATACACACATCAAAAAAAGTTTACGATCACTGAAAAATCGAAATCTTTTTTGCTACCGTAGATTATATTATGATTTCTTCTTCTTTTAAGATTCTTTATTTAAAAATATACAATTAGAATACAGAACAATAAAACAGGTCAATTGTTTTTCCATATAAAAAGGCTTTCAGTCATAGATTACGCTGACTCAGAAATCTGATTTAGTCAATTTTGACGGATTTTAAATATTTTTTCGCAAAATGTTGTGATTGAAAAAATGCCAAGAGGATTATCAGAAGTTTTACAAGCAAGAATAGTAACTTCAAGGGAAGAAGGATACAGCACGAGAGATATAGCACGCAGACTTGCTATATCTCAATCCTGTGTCGTGACCACGTTGCAGAGGTGGGTAATTTAGTTGACCGACCCCGCAGTGGTCGCCCAACTGTTTTGACTCCTCCCCAAAAGCGCTATATTAGATTGCTGGCAGCCCGTGACCCAACAATCAACGCTACTAAAATAAAAGCAGAAGTTCGGGCCGCCTCTCGGCTTGAAGTTAGCACTTAGACCATTCGGAATTGCTTGCACCAGCCTGGATTACGAGCACGCAGGTCTTGGCGAGCGCCTCTGAATTCCCGGCAACGTCAACGACAGAGATTGGAGTGGGCTAGGCTTCGGCAGAATGAAGAAGATGGAGAAGAAAACATTTGGCAAAACTGTCTCTTCGTTGACGAATCGCGAATCAGTACTCATCCAGATAACCGACGTGTCCGTGTCTGGAGAATACCAGGAGACCGTGAAAGGCAAAAAACTGCCACAGGAACAGTTCAGCAAGGCGGGAAATCGGTGTCTTTTTGAGGGTGGTATTATGATTGGAGCTAGACCACCTTTGATCCCGTATCGAGGATTCATGACAGCAGACATGTATAAAGCAGTTGCTATTGATGGAATTGTCAGACCATTCCGAGTAAACCATGGGCACCAATTTGTACTGGTCGATGATAATGCGCCTGCACATCGAGCTCAACGAGTCTATGCTGCTCTCCGAGAAGACGACATCACAAGTTTAGACTGGCCTGCCGGCTCGCCTGACTTAAAACCAAAAGAGCACGCGTGGGATGCTCTTAAGCGAGCTGTTTGGAACGTTGGACGTGGCTGACGAGCCACGTCCCCAGACAGTGCCACACCTCAGGGAAACCGCTATTCAAGAATGGGACAGGTTACCCCAAGAAATGCTGGATTACTTGATCCTCAGCATGCCCAGGAGGATCTCCGCATGTGTTCGAGCCAGGGGAGGAGTTATATTATATTGAATAAAAACATTTTATTTATAAATTGTCGTTGAGTTTGGTTAAACAGCATTTTCCTTTATATCAAATTTCTCTTACAATTACATTATGGTTAATTACTCAATTTTTGTTTTTAAAATAAGTTTTTTTTTAACGAAATGTGAATATAGCACGAGTATCCTACTCTTGACTATTTAATTTGACTAATTTGGGTGGCGGGAAACACAAAAAATATAAAAAAGATGCGCCTTTCTTTTACTACTCCGTTGATAGGTCACTTACCACACTCGGAACTATGTTCACCTAGACACCTCGAAGAAAACAAACCTACACGTTTTATTTTCTGAATTTCTTGTTTTTAATAACGAATATTTAACTTTATTATTACTTGTCTCAAATATTTAAACTTAACAAAAGCCAAACTGCCGTTTCTAATGTAGAGATTTTACTATGACCCTGTTTGTTTATGTCGACATAAACAAACTCTTTTTCTCCAATCTTTCTTAAACGTCTACATTTCTGCACCGATTCGCGACATCGTGGACACATTAGTAGGAAGTATACTACAGGATCGTCGAATCTCAAAGAAAGAGAGACTCAGATAAACCTAAGCATTAGAACATGCCGTTTACGTTTGGTGAAATAAAACTGACAAACAGGCAAAACTAGCGTGGTCCCGCTGTTACGGTTTTATGTGAAGGTGTGCTACAGGCCTAAAACCATTGTCAAAATATCAAAATTCTCGCATTTTATTACTTTAAGTGCACTTTTGAGTATTTTCCCTATTTTCCCGACGAATTGGAAATATTCCGCATACTTTCCCCGAATTTGGGAATAAACCCAACGCTAATTATTCACGAAGTTCCGGAAACTATTTGATCTATGAACATCAAATTCGGCAGGAAGGTAGTTCGTGAACCGATTACAAGAAAACATCCCCCTAAGAGGGTTAAAATTTATTTAGAAAAAAACAAAAACTGACTACAGTGCTAATTAAAACTTAAAAAAGTACAAAATAATATTCAAATTACCTAACTGTTCTACGAAATTATACAAGAAACTTATTTCCGATTTATTATCTGTTATTTTTTGGAGTCGGTGCCAACCAAGCTAGATATTCTATCTACTCTAAGCAGCCAAAAGATGGTTTAATCCTGTCCTTACTTGCAAAAAAACATTAGAATTAGAATTTCTGGCACCGACTCCAAAAAATAACAGATAATAAATTGGAAATAGGTTTCTTGTATAATTTCGTAGAACAGTTAGGTAATTTAAATATTATTTTGTACTTTTTAGTTAAAGTTTATACAATTTTAAGTTTTAATTAGCACTGTAGTCAGTTTTGAAGTCGTTTTTTTTTTTAAATAAATTTATTTTTCTATTTTTAGTTGAAATTTAGTGTAAGGTGCAACATGGGTAGACCTACTAAACGTGCTGTTCAAATGCGACAGCGTCATTTAGAAGAAAGTAGTAACGAGAAGGAGGACCGTTTAAAGAAGAACAGGGAAAGATTTGCCAATAGCATTTTAAGAGGGAGGAGGGGGGGGAGGGAAAGAGGAGGGAGCTGCGCCATTGACTTTGTTTTGTTAGCATCCTATACAGTACCTGACAAAACATTTTTTTTTCTATTTATTTAGGCGACAAACAGTCTTACAATGGTTCTTAGTCTAAAGTAATACTATAAAATATCTGTGATTGCATGACCAACAACATTGTCCACGGGATTATTGTAGGAAAAATATTGTTAAGAACTACCTAACATCTGCTAAAAGTTCAAAATGCTTTTGACAAAGATTATTTATATAAAATACACAATTTGGTAGGAGCCCAGTTATCCAAATTAACTGGTGTTTTAATTACTAAACTCCTAATTTTTAAGGAGTTCCACCATCAGCTCAGCTCCACATAATGACTATCAGACGTAACAACATGTCAACATTAAGATACTAGTACGAAAACACTATACGTGCCTTCAAAATTTGATGGTTTCCCTCGATTACACCAAAATCCCATCATCAGATCTCGACGAGGTATAGCCTCTAGGTAAACATTTTTTTTAAATCGGTCCACAACTGACTGAGATATACTACCGTATATCTCACATAGCCACAAAAAAAAACATACAGTCGAATTGATAACCTCCTCCTTTTTTGAAGTCGGTTAAAAAAGGACATGAAAATGAGTCGTTTAAAGTAATTAGTCTTAAAGCAGTCGTAATAGAGGGGATTCTGCAACAAAACTATATAATCTGATGTACTGGCCACTGTGACACATGATCGCTTGTAAAGTAACAGCTCAAGGAAATGTGTAGAGTACCTGGGTGAGCGAGCTTTGTTTAATTTGTACTATTTAATCAAAAAAGCTTTATAATTTGTAAGTCTGGTTTAAAAGACAAAACAAGGAGCGAGATTCGAAACTACGTCACCAGTGCGAAATTAGCGTCCATATTCTGCGTCGAATAATGCGAAAGAAAAATGCATTAAAACTTGAGAACACGCAATTTCCCAAACATAAGACTAATCTAGATCGATTTTTCACTCCTTATAACCTTCACATACTAAATTTCAGCAAAATCGTTAGAGCCGTTTTTGGGATCACATATTATATATATTATTGACAACATTTCATTTTTATAATGGTACTAAAATTTAAAAACCATGTCGAGATTTGGCGATGGTCAACACGTTAAAAATATTTAAACATTTTTTTACGATATATTTAAAAAAAACCTAAAATGTACTATGATACTGGCTGTACAAGGGGACATGCCTTTGCTGGGTTATCTGGTCTGACTTAAAAAAGTATTCTATTATAGATACAAGTTAACTGTCATTTTGACATTGACATTTGACACTGACACTATGATTAGTGAGTGAGAAGGGAGAAAATGGTAGTGTTGTTCTATAGAAGTGAAGTCCATCTAGTTATCGATAGTTTTAGTATAGTATCAAGTATATTTAGGATTGCTAAAAATACACATGCATTTAAATGATTATCTAGTTTGGTGACGAAATCATAAAAGTTTATTTTATCATATTATTAATGTTTCATATGATTTAAGAAACCATAAAAGTATTTTAGTAAGGAAAATTACCACGTAAGCAGCTAGCTTACGTGGTAATTTTCCTATATTAAAAATGTGCATGTAAAATAATGAACACAACCTTAATAGCTAGGTTGTGTTTGGATAAACATACAAGTATTATTTATCTATTTCTTCATTTAGACTTTTTGTATTTTGATATACGTGCTTAATGTCGATATCGATATCTTACTGCTACAAATAACAACACTATAGACGTAAGTTATTTTTTAATTTTAAATAAGGCAAAGGTGTGAAGCCGTCACATCCTTATCTACTCGTACTTACGCTCTTTTAGAATGGAGAGTTTTTAAATAATTTAATTCAAGGGAAAATAATGAAAGAAATGAAAAATCTAAAATATGTATGTTTTCTTTTTTGATTACCTACTATAAGGAAAAAAATAAAAATGTGCATGTAAAATTTTTGAAATGTTGTCAATTGTTTGTTAAAGGTATAAGATAAATATTTTTTACAAGTACTTAGGTACTACTCAATTGACAACATTTCAAAAATTTTACATGCACATTTTAATTGTTTTCCTTATTACATAAAAAAAGAAGACATACGTATTTTTTTCTTTTTCATTTCTTTTCACTATTGCCCCTTGAATTAAATTCTTTAAAAACTCTCCATTCTAAAAGAGCAGCAAATGGCGATACAGTGACGATCTCTTTCCGAGTTGATAAGTGTGCTATGCTATGACCCTTAAGGAACTTTTATAATTTCATCACCAAACTAGTCATTTAAATGCATGTGTTTTTAAGCAATCCTAAATATACTATACTAAAACTGTCGATAACTAGATGGATTTCGCTTCTAAGCTTCGCTTTAATAGAACAACACTACCATTATCTCTCCTCTCACTCACTCATCATAGTCAGTGTCACATGTCAATGTCAGAATGACAGTTAGCTTGTATGTATGGTAAGATACTTTTTAAGTCAGACCAGATAACCAAGCATGTTATACAGGGAATTTACAGGGTGACTGGTACTGAACCCGCCAAAGCTAATTCACATATAGAGAAGGTAGGAGGTATAATTGAATGGTTTAAGACCTTAAAATTGTAAAAATCTAAGAAATTCAGAAAATTTTAATTAGTTCTGGCTATCTTTCGCGTAAAGAAGTACCTCCTTTTCTTAACTCTTTTTTTACACTCACAAATTTTCCAAGTGGAAAACATGTTCCAAAGCTGAAAATTGACATGAATTCATCGCAAATTAAGAAATTCCAAGTTTATCTAAGCTTTGACAAGGGTTCATACAGTAGTGGCTAGAGGCGCCATCTGAGATCAGCTTTTACTTGCCAACCCTATTCATTCGTACTAAGACCTGGAATAAGCAGGACTGCAGCGGGGCAGTTTGTGTTAACCCGTCACCAATCAAAAAAATTTAAGAAAAAAAATTCTTTTTCAAACAAGCTTTTATTATTTGTTAATAAAATTAACTAAAAAGTTTAAGATAAATTAACTCTAATAAGTTATATAATACTTCATAAGTTCATTGTATAACCTTTAACGATAATTAAGCTTCTTCGTCTACGAAAAAAAAATCCATAGCGAGCCTACATTTTTAACAATAAAACTTTACACCTTAATTATTTTTTGATCTTCCCTTTTCTATCCGTCTCAATTTTATAAATAAAAGCGTGTTATTGATGATATAATTAAGAGCATTTAGCACATTTTTCCTCTTGCCTATCATAATGTAATAACACGCTTTTATTTGTTAAATTGCGAATGTGATAAAAACGGAAAGATTTAATAACTAAGGTGTAAAGTGTTATTGTTTAAAATATATAACTACTAGTGGTTCCCCGCGACTTCGCCCGCAAGAGTTGGATTTTCCATATAAACTTTCTCAATCTATTCAGTAGTTTAAGCGTCAAAAGATTACAGATATTAGTATGGATGTACGAATTGCTTTTTTTCGTAGACGAAGAAGCTTAATTTTCGTTAATGGTTATACAATGAACTATAAGTTCATTCGAGTTCATTCAAATATAAGTTCAAACGAGCCCAAACTCGATGGAGTTGCATCGTTTAATTACGGAGTTCCTATGGCCGCCTTCCAGCAGCACCATGTCATCATAATATTGCATTGTCACACATGTATGCAAAATTTCAGCTCTATCAGAAACCGGGAAGTGGATCTATAGTCTATTTTCGTTTAGTATAGTAGTCTATTTTCGTTTGTTCATAGAGAAAGAGAGAGACTGAACCTAAATTTAATCTTAGACAGGGCGCATTAGAATTGAGCCCAATATGCAATCCAGCGAACTTGTATTATACAGGTCAGTGTGTAAGCAGGCTACTGTCTTAAACCGTCTAATTTGGATATTCATCTGATTTAAGAAAAATAATGTCATACTGTCATCTTGACATAACTGTCTCACTGTCTTTGACATTGTCAATTCCTGCTTGTCATATAAATTGAAAACTGCCTCCTCGAATTCTGACCTAACAAATTCGTGTACAATTTTATTTACATTAAAATCGGGTATTTATTTTAAAAAATGGCTTCTGTAATGGATGTAGATGAAGAAGAGGTAGAAATGGCTTCCTCTAGCAGTGGGAAAGGCGATAAGAAAAGATTCGAAGTCAAAAAGGTAACCAGTTAGAATATGCATCATCATTTTTCTTTGTTTTGAAATTCGTCGAAATTGTTACTTTAAATCTGAATATGATTCAAATCTTTTTTGGTTTTTACAGTGGAACGCTGTTGCATTATGGGCTTGGGGTATGTATTCGATTTCAATTCCTTATAAATGTCAAATAACCTAAAAAAAAGCAATTAAAAACAATGTGAAAAAATATCATTCTCTTGATTTATTTCAATTCGTATTCTCAAAGACGATTAAATATCTTTCAGATATTGTTGTGGACAACTGTGCTATCTGCCGCAACCACATTATGGATTTATGCATTGAATGTCAAGCCAATCAAGCATCAGCTACAAGTGAGGAGTGCACAGTAGCCTGGGGAGTTTGTAATGTAATTATTTTTATTAGTGGAGCAATTAATGTAAATAAAAAGAGCTATGTTGATTTAATGTTTTACTTATATTTTTCAGCATGCATTCCACTTCCACTGCATCTCACGTTGGCTTAAAACTCGACAAGTCTGCCCGCTAGATAACCGAGAGTGGGAGTTCCAGAAGTAAGTATTTAGCTCATTTAAATAGTTTCCTACTTTTGTAGCTTTTTAACCCAGATCTTGCTACTGATCGTTATAATGATCATGTATGTATTTAGAAATAAAAGGTAGTTGTGTTATGTAGCTTCAGTTTTGAATTTATTTTCAATGATATTGTTAAACATACAAGATTTAACTTTTGACCATTGGGAACTGAATAGTTACCAAATCAATATATATAATTTATAGAAACATTTCAGTTATTTTTGATAGTAGTAATACCCGATTATTAAAGACTTAGTTTCTTTTTGGTACTTAATACCTTATGGTTCTCAGTACTTCCCTTTTTAGTAATATCTGGGTTAAGGTTGTACCTACTTAGTCCTACATAACATTAGCTTTTATTGTCCAACTCAACTGTATTGTATGTTCATAATTTCTTTGTCAATCAAAGCTTTCATTCATATTTACTGTATCCCACAACTGAACACTTGTATCAGGATAAAGATTTGTAATCTAAATCTTAACTTGATAATTTCAGGTATGGACATTGATGTTGATAACTGCTGCCTGAGCACCATAATATGAAGCCAGCGCTAAAAGTAATAATTATATGGGTTTATGATGTCATCTTTTCATTGCTTACTAAATAAATGTAACTCAAATTACTAGTTTCGTTCTTAATTTCGCGCAATTTGTGATGTAATTTTTAATGTAAAAAAAATTGTAATACATAATTTCAAAATCCATAAAAATAGTATAATATTCTTAAACCTAAGGTGTTTTTTTAAAAAGATCTGACTTTAAAACTTTAAAGGGTATACAAAAATTATTACACAATTTTAAAAGAAAGGCATTTTATTGTGATTATTTAAATGAATATACAGTCAAAACCTGATATAGCGACATTGAAGGGACCATATAGTTGCCTACGATATATCCGATAGTCGTTATAAGCAATACACATACATACATAGTTATATTAGTTGTGTAGTTATATTATTTATTATAGGTACATATCTATCTAGGTATAGGTTATGTATGTGAACTTAATGTCAAATGAAATGTTAGAAAAGAAATAAAAATATTTATTAAGAAATAATTAGAATACAAAATGTACTTAGCTGCTTACAGTACGGGTTATAAGACTACACTAGTTTTTAAAGTAATCAGTCATTTTAGTCTGTTTTAGCCCACCAGCCACATTCCTTTGCAATTTCACTATTCGACTCGCCATTTTCTAATCTCCATATGACATGAGATTTTTCTTCAATAGAAAACACTTTTCTCCTTTTTTGCGACATGATAACGCATAAATACACGGTCTAAACAAAACCAACACTTATAAATCAAGCTGTCGCTCACGCAGTCATTTAGCGCACTAAACAATTGGTGTAAAATATGCAAGGTCAAATGGCCGGGAAGAAGAGGTTCGGTTGAGGTGGGAGAAAGTGCGTAGGTAATATACGCGCCTAAATATTCCTTCAATGCTTATCAATAAGATACAAAATCGTCCGTATTGTTTTGTTTTGGTGGGACAAGAAGCGGTTGGTCGTTATAGTCGATGAATATCGATAGTTTTGTCGTTGTAAGCGACATGTCGCTGTATCCGATGTTGTTATAGGCGGTATGTTTGCTGAATAGTTTACTAGAGATTCGGGCGGGACTTTACAATCTGGCTGTAATAACCGATCGGTCGTTGTAGACGATGTCGTTATAATCGGTTTCGACTGTATTTATAAAAACTAATCTTGTCAACAATTCAATTAACTTATGTATGTCCTATTCCACTAAGGAATATCACAAGCTAGTTCTTCAATATCAATTAATGTTACTTTTTACAAAGTCAATATACAACCACTCCGCACAACTGGGTGTATTACATTTTATTAAACGCAATCTTTACAAGCACTGCATATGTAATGATAAATAAAAAATAGAAAGGGAAACCATAAAAAAATATTTCATTGTAGATTTTATAGAAAATGTATATGGCTGTAGGCTGATTTTAATGTATAAATTAAAATCAGCCTAGCTGGTACTTGCCTAAGATTGTTTAAAGTTTAGGCTCTTTTATATTCTTGAGAAACCATATTAAGGGAAAAGTCATGTCTAAGCTAAAAAGCATTACCAAATACTTTACTGAGTGTACTGCAATACAACACAGACCACACATACAGGTTCTAAGGTAGGTCTGCTTCCAGATACAAAATGATATACTTAGTAAAACGCATGGATAAACTACTACATCAAATTAGCTATCCTGGGCCTTTAGACAATGTTTGAGAGTTAAGGCAGTGGATTACACGTGGAGGGTGACAATGATAGGAAAATCAGTCAGGTCTGAGCACTTATAGCTAGATACTTGCCGGAACAGCTTTTGAGGGTTCAGGTATCACTTCACAGGCCACAATCACTCGAAATGTCTGTAAGGAGCTTCACAGGATACACACGCGGCGAAAGCACTCTGGTCAGTCTAGTACATGTGTCATAGGGAACGTCTCGATGTCGACTCGATCTTCGGGGTTCTCACGGTACGTTTTAAACAAATAAAAATAAGGCAGGTATGCGTGTGAGTGTGCGCGGCGTAGTATCAATAGGGTACACAAACAAATCAAAATATTGTAGTAAACATATCGCCCGCCCTAAATACGTCAAGTGTTTACGAGAAGGTTAGGAAGCCAAGGGAAAGAAAGTTCACTGGACAGGAAGACGAACTAATTTCGTCAAAGATCTCTTTAGGCTACCGGTAGGAGTTTTAACATCTACCACACGAACAACTTGGTCTTGGCCAGGGTATAAATTAATAATGCGTCCACGACGCCACTGTAAAGGGGGAAGGTTGTCATCTTTTATGAGTACTAGCTCACCCACTTTAGGAGGATCACAAGGAGAGGTCCATTTATTTCTAATTTGTAATGTATTTAGGTATTCTAAATGCCAGCGAGACCAAAAGTGCTGGGTAATTTGTTGGATTAGCTGAAACCGTGTAAGGCGATGCAATTTTACGTCTTTATAAGGGTACTCCGGAAGTGCAGTTAAGGGTTGTCCAATTAAGAAATGGCCGGGAGTTAACACTTTGACATCATTAGGGTCCGGAGAAAGTGGGCACAATGGGCGTGAATTTAAAGCTGCTTCAATTTTAGCAAAAACAGTGGTCAGCTCTTCAAACGTAAGGGGGGTATCGCCTACTACTCGTTTTAGGTGCGATTTCGCCGATTTAACCGCAGCTTCAAAAAGACCTCCCCATTGAGGGCAAACAGGAGGATCGAAAACCCAGGATATGTTCCGCTTTGAGAGCTCAGAACCAATAGCCGCCTGGTTTTGAGACAGGAAACACTCTAACTCTTTCAGGTAATTGTTGGCACCGATGTAATTTCGACCGCAATAAGATCGGATTAGGCGAGGTACACCACGACGCGACACGAATCGGGAAAAGTCCGCAATGAAGGCTTCAGTAGTTAGGTCTGACACAACCTCAAGGTGAACGGCTTTAGTGGAAAGGCAGACAAATACACACAGGTAACTTTTCACTAACCTTTTGTTCCTATAGGCCTGGACTTTGGTATAAAAGGGTCCTGCAAAATCGGTACCTACACCGTCAAACGGTCTAGCAGCCGTGACGCGGTCTTTAGGTAGGTCACCCATGAAGGGTTGAGATACAGCCGCCTTGAGACGATAACAGGGAAGCCATTAAAAAATCACATGCTGAATAGCTCTGCGTGCCGACAAGATCCAAAACTCTCTATTTAACATGGCAAGAATTGCAATAACACCTGCATGAGCATTCTCGCGATGGTTATGTGAAATAAGGATGTTCACGAAATTACCATTCTTAGGCAGAAGAAGGGGATGGCGCGCATCAAAGGATAGATCGGAGTTTCGTAATCGACCTCCAACTCGAATCAGGTCTCCGTCATCCAGAAATAAATTCAACTTTCTCAGGGAGTTAGTGATAGGATCGCCACGCCGTAAGCGATCAAGTTCATCAGAAAAGGAGGTAAATTGAACAATTTTCACTAAAAACAAAAGGGAATCTCTCCGTTCCTCAGGGCTCAGGTAGGACGAGTAAGATTTAGGAAATAAAAACCGCCTTAGGTAACAAGTCACGTTTATTAGCTTGTTGAAAGAACTATACCGCTCTAATAAGAATGAGGGATCCGGGGTAGGAACATCGGCAGAGACTACTACACAACGTAGTCCAGGGAGATCACTACTTGGGTTAGGTTCCGAAATACCGGGCCAGTTGTCAGGAGACTGCGTCAACCACAAAGGTGAAAACCAAAGGGAGTGGTCGATCAGTCGGGTGACTGACATACCTCTCGATGCACAGTCACTAGGGTATATGTAGCCTGAGACGTGCCTCCATTCACTAGATGTAGGACTATTATTAATCTGGGAGACACGATTAGCCTCAAAAGTCTGAAGGAGGTGAGGAGTGGTTTTTAACCAACACAACACGATTTTACTATCCGGACTTAAAAAATCCATGATGAGGGATAAAATAATGTTCCCGGGTCGAGTCATATGAAGAAAGGGACATATGGTTTAGGTCAAGGTACTCGCGCATAAAGGAAATATATTTCTCAAGATTATGGAATCGCCGTAAGGCATTGGTTTTAGAATCACCGAGAGGTGGACGATCATGAAGAAAAGGGAGTCTAACCATTAATCGACCATCGCTTTCACGAGTGATAGTTGCTTTAAAAAAGGTTTCACACTCTATATCTAAGGGGTTCGCAACTGGAGATTGGGGGGCCTCTTCGATTTTCCAGAATATTTTAACTATTTGGGACAGCGAGACTCCAGTCATGGGGGGTTCTAAATCAGTAAATCCTCCATAAACAGGACCACACAGGACATAACCAAATATCGTCGAGATAGCAGTAAGGCCATCAGGGGACACAAACAACTCGGACCTTAAAAGGCGACCAATGACGTCAGCTCCAAGAAGTACACTTATAGTACCAGGTTTGTAAAATAAAGGGTCAGCAAGAGGAAGGTGCTTAGTACAGGTAATTACACTTTTAGGTAAGTCTACCTCTGGGAGGGTACCAGCAATCACATCAACAACTATTGCACTGGTGGAGATTTCTGGAAAGACAGAATTAACTGGCTTAAATGAAAAGGATACAATGCCCGGGGAATTAATTGCTTGAACATTACCTATTCCACGAACAGGAACTGGAGAAGGAATGATAGGTAAGTTCATGTGGTCAACAACAAGCTCAGTAGTAAGAAGGCAGCCCTGAGCACCAGTGTCACATAAGGCACGCGCTTCCACATAATATCCAGACGAGGTTTTAACATGAATCAAGGCCGTAGGTAAAAGAACGAGAGAATTGCGAGGTAAAGATGTAAAGCGGGTATGGAAGGGGGCTATCTAGTCATAATTGTGGGGTCTCATTGTACTTATGATGAAATGCACGTTTATCCTGGGTTCTTTGATCTAGAGGGGCATTATAAGTACGGTTACCGTTGGGTGCAGGTGGGGATCGCCCGCCCGAACGGGGAGGTGATGCTCTACGGGAATCACGAGGGGGCGGGGTACGAACACGGTGCCATTTAGTACGTGGGGGTGACACACGGTCCGTTAAGTGACTTTGTGGGGATTGCCGCGGTTGGTTGGAAGCTAAGGCCGGGACGTCTCGGTATGAGCGCTCGCGATCGTAATTCACAGGAGAGGAGTCATTATAACACAGTGATGTGTGATGACTGGAACGGCGGCACGTGCGACAGCGATAATTTCGCGTGCATTGGGATATGGAGTGTCTATCCAGGCATCGATAGCACAGTCGGGCTTCTTTTACAAAGGTAACACGTTGACGTGTAGGAAGGCGAATAAAATCGGGACACTCGCGTAAGTAATGCGAAGTACTATTACAAAGATGACATTTAGATGTCGTCGCAAAGGTAACAAAGGCTCTCGCAGGAGGTGGGGAACGCGCGTTAGGTTTAGGCAAACGAGGGGAGCTCACAATGTTTAACAGGAAGTTCCAATCTTTCTAAGCATCGATAAGTCGAAAGCAGCGGGTTCAGGAACGACACACGTAACCCGGAAAGTTTAGGCGTTATAATAGGGAGCATCATTATTTGAGCTATGTGGGTATCCGCTAAAACACGAAGGTTATGGTACCTACGTTTTAGGAGGTCACGGGCCACGGTGTAATTGCCCGCCTCAATCTTGAGGTGTTGTATCAATCGACGAGGTTCATCCGATAAGGCTCCTACTAAATAGTGTAGCTTCAATGTCGGGGTAAGGCTAGGCTGGTTGTTTACCACGCTATCAAACTGGTCTATAAAACTTATCCAACTATCGGGACGGCCATCAAACTTAGGTATAGGTAGGTCAGGCAATTTACTAGCCGGGTTATCAATAGCCAGGGATTTATTCTCCTTGAAAGGGGTGCTAGTACGGGAGGTCTCAAATTGGTGAGGTCGTATTTCGTCTAACTTAATTTTTAAGTCGTCTACTTTGTCCCTTACTACGCGCATCTCGTTTTTAACTTGCACATATTCTTGTTCATAAATCGCAGGATCGAGATTACCTAACAGCTTCGAACAAGCGGCAGAAAACTTATCGCACATAAGTGGCAGGTCAGAAAGACGCGCTCGCATACGATTGGAGGAAAAGGTCTCAAGAACTCGGTGGGAATCATCAACCCAGTCACTAATATAACGGAGTTCACCAATAGCTTCACGGTATTCAGCTGTCTCCGTGTAAAGTACGGCCTAAGGGCCTCGGTCTCGTTGCCGGTTTCGGTATCCGACATTTTATTTACTTTAAATCGCAAGAAACAAGGTAGGTAAATTAAACTCACAAAAGATTCCTATAGTATGCGTAAAGAAACAAATAGTAAGGGACGGCACAGATGCACCGGGTATAGCAAACGTAACTCGTAAACAACTCGCACGCGGTCACGCGGTAATGGCGTGATCAATAGGGAAACAAAGCGCTCGCGCACCTCACTTGCACTCAAAGGGTAGGCAATTAACGCGCGAATCGATTTAATCGACACTTATGTAAAAGGGGTTGTGTTCGAATGGTATTAAGGAATTTACTGTAAATAGGTTAGGTATATGACGAGACGTTTTGTTTAAATTACAAAGGGAAGTAGCAAATAAATAACTCTCAATTAAACAAATTACTTTACTAATAAGGGGTCCTAATAAAAAACTACGCTCTGCTACCAGAATGTTTGAGAGTTTAGGCAGTGGATTACACGTGGAGGGCGACAATGACAGGAAAATCAGTCAGGTCTGAGCACTTATAGCTAGATACTTGCCGGAACAGCTTTTGAGGGTTCAGGTATTACTTCACAGGCCACAATCACTCGAAATGTCTGTAAGGAGCTTCACAGGATACACACGCGGCGAAAGCACTCTGGTCAGTCTAGTACATGTGTCATAGGGAACGTCTCGATGTCGACTCGATCTTCGGGGTTCTCACGGTACGTTTTAAACAAATAAAAATAAGGCAGGTATGCGTGTGAGTGTGCGCGGCGTAGTATCAATAGGGTACACAAACAAATCAAAATATTGTAGTAAACGGACAAGATGCAATTTATTCGAAAGCTAACTTTACTATAGCCAACGTCAAAACAAAATATGTATGCAAAAGTCACGTGATGTTTCGATAGTTTGTCAGCGCCTTTAGAATAGATTGCATCTTTCTACAGGCCCTAGGTAGAACTCTGCCCGAAAGGCGTAGGCAGAGGCAGGCAGAGCGGCTAGCTTAGTGCCTAGCCTCTGGCGATTAAAAAACTTCGTGCGCCGATAAGCTAAGCGACTCAACTGGAAAAATTACGAGTGGAAAAGAGAAAAAACCAGCCAAGCGAGAGTTGCACTCGCGCATGGAGGGTTCCGTACCATTATCTACACATTTGACAAGCATAAGAGTTATACTTTTATGTATGGAAGCCCGTCTTAAACATTTGTTTTATTTTAATAATTTATTTTTAAAGTGAATTATTATAACTTAATATTTTGTGAATATTTGAGACGTCTACCTGTTGCCATTATTAATATCCAGCAAACACACTTGGTTGTTTGGGGTTCTATAAATATTTTTATTTTATAAAATACCAACAGCCTGGTGTGGTAACAGACAGACGAACAGTGGTCTTAGAAATAGGGTCCTTCTTTTTACCCTTTGGGTACGGAACCCTAACTAGGATATTTGCAGGCGGCCACAATGCGCGGTTGGCGCCTCCCCATCTAACCGCGTAGGTACTAAATTCGGGGATCAATGATAGCCCGACGACAACATCGTGCGCGACCCTCTTGGGGTGCCAAAGGAGGAGCGAGGCATACTACATTAGATGTCCACGGGGTAGGGGATTTCTTAAGCACTTATTACGCCATCCTATTTGTAGCATACTAATTAGGATCCTACTTAAAAATAGAAGATGTAATTGAAGTATGAATCCCATTAACACTACTTAGGACCCTACCTTTCTAATTAGAATCCTAAGATGCACGAATAGAACGGTGTAATCAGTGCCTTATGATGACAGTCGCGTGCGATTGGCGCTTCCTTGCCCCCTGCACGTCTAGCTGGGCGCAGGAGGGTCGCGCGCACACTTGTCGGACTTACTTCCGCACTTAGAGACGTCAATTAAATTTAATCTAAATTTAAGTTTCGTTCTGTCACTTAAAATTTTGTCAATGAAATTGAAAGGATGACATGAGACTTAAATGAAGGATTAACTTTAATTGACGTCTCTGAGTACGGCATTATAAGTACCAATATCTAACAGTACTAGTATATCCTTAAGCTAAGCGTCCACAAGCCCGCATAAACGCAGCGGACAGATCGCATCAAGCGGATTAATTTTTCATAATGCGTCCACTGTGGATTTGCCGACGCAAGCCTACCAGCAAGCAATCTAATTGCTAATGCCACTTCATTCTGTTTATTTATAGTGAGTGATCGTACGTGCGGAATGTGTATGTGAGAATGGAGGAAAGCGATGAAGAACAATTTTTCGTTATTGCCTGTTTTTAGCAGAGGAAGAATGCGATGAACATTTTATTGGATGCAAAATGTCTAATGCAGAGACGAGCCCCAGCTACTTTCCAAAAATATTCCCGTCAAAATAACTTATTATAAAAAAGTGCACAAACTTTTGAGATATTTTCATTTAATTTCGATGAAAAACAATCTGATAATTGTTATTAAACCATACAGTTGCAATAATTTCAAAGTCCAAAATAATTGTCGTCCATGGGTGCGCTGTCATCGCGCAGACACACACTGGTACAGTTTTCTAAAAAAGTGGACTTAGGGGTCAATGTTCACCTATAAGCTTGAATTTTTATTCACGTACTCCTTTTTTTACTTTTGATTCTAAATCTTTTTTACTGATTGCAATTTTTCTCAAAAACTTGCCAATTTTAAGAAAAAAAATGCTGATCATTTATTTGTATAGGGAAAAAGTTATTAATATTTGTAACTCCAAAATGCGCGCGTGTCACACAATGCCACCTAGTAGGCGCTTTAGAACACATTATTTCTTAGCATAAATGTAAGTAACTTTTTTCTGTAAACTTGCAACTTTCAGAGTTACAGGCGTTTAAACATCGGTAATAAATAGTATTATTTTATTCGGACTTTTTTGCAGATTAGATACAAAAATCCTTCAAATATCAGTTTCGGATCAGATTAACAATAATTAATTAGGTACATTGTAGCACCCAACAACCATTGAAATCAGTGTTTCACATACTAATTATAGAATAGAACAGAATATTTTTTATTGCCTTCATTACAAATAGAGTGATTACAGAAAAACACACAAAAAATAGAAAGCAAATGGCTGCTGGCTCAGCTTGTGCTGTCATAGGATGTGATCACACACCACACATCGCTGGTTTTCAGCCACTCCCATCTCTACGTGGATGTTAGGTGAGCGTTAGGTCATGAGGCCTTACAGATCTAGGTTATAATTATGTGTATTATATTAATGTCTTCTTTAGCGCCTCCTAGGTGGCATTGTGTGACACGCGCGCATTTTGGAGTTACAAACATTAATAACTTTTTCTCCATACAAAAAAATGTTCAGCATTTTTTTTCTTAAAATTGGCAAGGTTTTGAGAAAAATTGCAATCAAGAAAAAGATTTAGAATCAAAAGAGGAGTACGTGAAAAAAAATTCAAGCTTATAGGTGAACATTGACCCCTAAGTCCACTTTTTTAGAAAACTGAACCAGTGTGAGACAGCGACCTACCAAAATCCTATACGTGCGATGCGTCCGATGCGGGCCTGTGATCACTTAGCTTTACTCGTATTCATAGTTCGTACTCATACCTACTCAAACTCAGATGGGCCTACCAACCATTTTTATGCGTAATTTAAGGAGTAACGTAGGTACGAAATCAAACAATTTTGTAGTAGGCGATAGACCGACCCAATAGCAGGCCCGTGTATCTCCCCGCGTAGGTAGCAAAAACGTACCTACGCGCGGAGACCCTTACTTAAGGGCTAAAACAAGTTGCGTGTCGCTACCGGCCAGCGACACGCTCGCGCGTTTTATTCATCGGCGGCCGCGTGGCTACGTTGCTGGCTGGACGAGAATGAATAAAGTACTAGAAAGAGGCGCTAGATGGCGTTAGAAGCTTCTCGTAGCAGTCAACCCTATCGCGTCGCGTGATATTACGTCACTGAATAGGTTTAGTGTATTATGAATCATATTCCAGAGCAATAAGTATGAAATTATCTTGCAATGGATTTTTGTAGGTGTCTACACGAAAATGTGCTTGACTCTGAGGCGAACTAAATTACGCCATATTGTTGACGACATTGAGTAGACATTTATTTGAATACAATTGCTAAGTCATACTTCTGTACGAAGTACTAGTAGTTATTCTGTGCCAATAGGTCGGTCTATGAATACCTATCCGTACTATCCGACAAGTGCAAGTACCACAACATTCCAGCGGTCGCCAGAGGTGCAGGGGGGCGGAGCACGCTAGACTTCAGCGGGTGATGTTGCGGGGAATAGACGAATAATGATGCGTGTACGTGATTGGTGCTTACTCGCCCCCAGACGTCTTGCGAGGAGCAAGGAGGGTCGCGCAAGAACTTGTCGGACTATAAAAAGCGGTTACCTGATATCAAAGCGTTCTTTGAATTTCAGTATTATGTAAATCGGGAACTTGTATTAATAAAACTAAGTGATTTTTTTAGCAAATAGGTTATTTTTGTATTGTGGATTTTAGCTACATCTAATGTATAGGTCATACTAAATGAAACTTCCTAGGTACTCGTTAATTTGTTTATATCCGTACGTATTTACATTATGTATAACAGGCAGTGACGGGCACTTGCGTGGTATAGCAATAAGTAGTAAAACTACCGATACATTATCTGTGATGCCGGCCGATACTACGAGGGTCAAACTGAAAGTTCTTAGAAAATCAAAAACTGATTACATTAGCCAGTTATTAGTTTTATTATATCTTTTCAAAATATTGTCCATTGACGTCAATACACCGCTGCATGCGATGGAACCACTGGGAAAAGCACTTTGCCCACTCGTCCTTAGGGGTCTCTTCAATGGCATCGCGATACGCAGCCACCGCTTCTTCAGCATTCATAAACCGCTTTCCTTTAAGTTTTTCTTTAATTTTTGGAAATAAATAAAAATCACAAGGCGCGAGGTCGGGGCTATACGGCGGGTGACCCAGTAATTCAACGTTTGATGTCGCCAAATAGTCGATCGTTCGCTTGGCGGTGTGCGACGAGGCGTTGTCGTGGTGAAGGAGGATCCTACTGCGAGGTCGTTTCTCTCGAACTTTTTCCAAGACAAGTGGCAAACAATTGGTAGTGTACCATTCTGCAGAAACTGTTTTTTGATCCTCTAACACAATTGTTGCGAAATGACCTATCCTTCCAAAGAACGAGGCCACCATTTTTTTTCCCGCACTTCGATCTCTCTTCACTTTAGTTGGCAACTCCTCGAAAGGAAACACCCACTGAGCAGATTGTCTTTTGGTTTCAGGATCATAACAGTAAATCCAGCTTTCGTCACCTGTTAGTATGTCGAACACAGCATTTGAGTCACCTCCGTTAAATCTTTCAATCATTTTACGGCACCAATCCACACGATGGAGTTTTTGAGCCTTAGTCAAATTATGAGGTATCCACCGGGCGCAAAGCTTCCTGACCGCTAAATGTTCGTGGAGGATTTTGTGCACTTGACTCATACCGATGCCTAAGCTTGTCCGAATCTGCTGATAGGTCACTCTTTTGTCAGTCTCTATCATACGCCGCACAACACAGATGTTATTTTCAGTCGTCGCCGTAGAAGGCCGTCCCTCACGTACATCATCAGTGAGATTAGTGCGACCACGTTTAAACTCATTAAACCAGTTGTAAACAGTCGCACGAGATGGGGCTTCATCGTGAAAGGCCAATCGTAGTCTATCATAACTTTCTTGTTGACTTAAATGACATCGAAAGTCATAAAAAATCATTGCACGAAAATTTTCTCGTGTTAAATTCATTTTGACGTGACACAGACAATTTTCAATTTGCCGCCAAGTCGTAAAACAAATGACAAATGAATGAAATATATACTCAGTAATATTGGCAAAGAGTTATATTTTCAAATTTTAGAATATTTTTTTTATTATATTGTTTATAAGTGGCCAGTTCTAAGAACTTTCAGTTTGACCCTCGTATCGTCGAGGTGACTGAAAAATATAAAACCTGTCCAATAATGAATCAAAACAAATAAAACCAATAAACAAATAAATAGGTGAAATTGGGCAATCTAAATCGTGCTGTTTTTCAAGATCATCAATGCCATCGATATTACGGCTATTGTGTACTTTTTAAAATTTTGCTTCACAAATGGAAACCTAATATTTTACAACCAACTAACTATTAATACCATCAACAAACGAAAAATAAATAAAAATTAAAAGCAGGTAAGTAAATACTTGATTTTAAACTTCGTATCGAAGCATATTGAATAAAATCATAAAAGCAATTAATTCATACTTCTTAAGTCCATACACAAAATAAAAATGCGTCCAATGTCAGGTATATAATATACCTACTAACATCAAATATACCAATTTCAACTTCATAATTTTTAGAAGTCTTAGGTAAGTAGCTTCGTAGCTTATAATCACGAATGATAAAACGACCACATTAAAATTCATCCAGCAGTTTTAGACGTTTACTCAAATATAAATTACCCAAGTCATTTTATTGTTATAAGTGCCTTCGCCCTCTGACCACTCTTGGACAGAAATGTATACAAAAAAGGTATACAACGTCTAACGTTAAATGCGCCAAACCTAAAAATAGTTTGATTAGAATAAGGAGCAGAATCAATTAAACCACTTTTTTTAAATAGGTGACATTTGTCAAAAATCTTAATTAAACATGTTGCACGTGCGCAATTCCACCAAAATTGGTAAAAAAACACAAACGGTTGTCGTTCATTTAAATTTTTGAATACGCGGGATAATAAATAATAGTTCTTATTTCAATGCTGATATGAATCTTGCATCCAGTACCATGAAAAATACAATTTCAAGGTAACAAATCAATAATATCTTTTTAACTTAAATGCAAGTAATCTATGAATTAAAAAGAGAAATAATCGTGACAGTGGCTATGATCTATTTGCTACAGTCCGAGCGTCGCCATAGTAATTTGGCGTTGCCGGCACACATGCGTAGCGTCGTAGACGCAAGAAATGATCAGAATTGCCAGTAAACAGCACATAAAACGCAAAAAAAATTTTTTTTCGCTTAGATAATAGGTCAATTAAATTAAAAATCATGAAGAGTGTCTAAGGTTTTGCGCATGTAACGTTACAAGTTGTATACATACCTATATTGTATACATGCTTGAGGAGTGTACATACAACTTAGTTTTCAAGGGAGTGGTATCTAGGTAAATAACTAAATACTATAATCATACTCCATCATTTATGTAAAACACATTTTAGTCTCTTCTTCGTAAAACGCCTAGGTACATAATTTAAGACATCTGTACAGATTTAAATTGAACTAACAAACTTTTTCATAAATAATATTAAAATGTTACATACTAAATGAACGCTAAGGGCAGTTTCTAGCTTTTAAAGTAAGTAAACGGATTTTTTACAAATTCATTAAAACTATTATCCCGCATACATTTAAACAAATCGCATTTAATCTGGCTGTAGAAAGTTTTATAGCCTGTCAATGTAGGTACACCGGCAGCACATCACATTTGCACATTTGAACTACGAAAACAGCTTTTATTACATAGAGCATAGAGGTCATAGTTTAACGTGCGGCCGTGTGTACACAAAATGTAAGGTCAAATAAAATCAACCCTCACAGTCAGCAGGCGAGTCCTCTTTACATCTGGGCTGTGTTTCAGAAAGGGTACAAGTCTTGTAATACAAGTGTGTAACCATAGGCATAGTAACACCAATCGTTACTATGGCTACACACTCTATTACAAGACTTGTACACTTCCTGAAACATGGCCCCTGGGCCCTGGCCCTATTTCACAAAGCATATAAGTCTTGTAATAAGGATGTGTATGCATAGTGACGCCAATTTCTACTATGGGTTACTTTGTGTTACCATGGTTACAAGCTTGTATTACAAGACTTGTACGGTTTGTGAAATAGGGCCCTGGTCGCTCTATCGGTACGTTTCGCACGTACTTCGGCCCTTAAACTTGAAAATAAGATCGTACAATCGCGATAGTTCAAGATCGGTCTTGTCATAGTACCGCGCGAGTAGGTAATAATATAAAATAACCAAGGTACTGAACTTGGCCAGTATTATAATGTGATTAGAAACTGGAATTAATGTGTCAAACAATTAATTTACATACTGAGACAGAATTCATTGAACGGGATTTTAGAGATTGATTGTACTATAAACCATTTGTTTAACAGTACAATTTATACTGCACTTTTATGTGTAGTGTGTAAGCCGGCTTAAAAATAGGTATTTTACAGATTTACATACATCATGATCATCATGTTTTGAACAAAAGTTTCCAGTTGTGCTCACATGCAATTTTAACTGCACAATTCAGTTCAATGCACATCAAGGTCACACGGGTAAGACGACAAAGACCGATTCTTCAAATGACAACATGAATGAACATCGACTCCCTGAGCTTCCGGACAATTTCGTGAGCGACACTCGTGCGCCCTGCCAGACGTGCAAGGGCGAGGAAACACGAATGTCATAGGAAATTCCCGCGCTCGGTACACGGAAGTCGGGCACGTATACTATTATAACATGGCATTGGCATAGAAAAATGTCGGTTCTTTTCAGAATTGTACATTTTAGGAATAGATCATTTTCCGAATAATCAGTCATTTCTAGTATTAGTCATTTGTAGAATAGGTAATATGCCGCCCAAACCGTCACACGTACGTTTTGGTAAACTTATAAAACGCACCATACATGCAGTTAAAACTAAACGTGTATTGTACATATCCGTGACAACGATGTAGTAGACGCGTTTGATAAATAACATACATTCATACTTTCTTACTGTGGAACAATTTTTTTGCCACACACAGCTCTGCCGTTTGGCGGCAAAAAGACAACATTATCACTGCATATTTGGTAGGTACCATTAGATTACTTTTATTTATCTATACCTATGTTAGGTACATACCATATTTTTATTCTCTTATCTCAGCAAGATTTATAAAAACTAATTACCTATATATTGCATTTATTTATATACAAATGTCTGTTTTTTTTTTCTTGTGAACTCAGAATGTGTTTCATTTAATATCACTATTTGTGGGAGTTATATGAAAAATATGTCAACTTATTTGTCACAAATGCCACAAGTTTTTAGAGAAATGGTTTTGAAAATAATTGTTGTAATACTATTATAATGTAATTGAAATTGGTTTAATCTCGTCTAAAAATTTTGATACCATTCATTAGAACTATCATTTGTGCTAATGAAATAATAATTAGAACATTATTTTCTATTTTAATCAATAAATATTTCCTTGGAATCATCAAATAAAATCTGATTTCTATCACACAATACTTAATCAGAATTTTCAAGTCACAAAAATAAATACTAGACAAATATCCTAGTCAGTGACAATTAAACTAATAATTGAATAACGGTGGAAAAGTAACCATAAGGTATTTGCGGCTGTCAGTCTGCTGAAATAGCAGTAGGCAAATCAATTGTACGACTTTCATTGCCAAATATTAGCCTTAAGCGTTTCATTGGAGGCAGAGGACGGATGGGACTGTGCTTACGATGACGTTCTTTTGAGCGTCGCCTCTTTTTAAGACGACGCACAGTTTCGGGGTCTACGCCTTCTAACCGTAACACTTCATACTCTGGTACCTCTGCAGTGGCACCACAATCCATCACCTCTTCCACAACAGGACTCCTTTTTACACGTAATGTAAGCTTCAGACCTCTCCGAGGTGGTGTACAGGGACACTCACTGCTTTTATTAGAATTATCAGCTAGCCAAGGAGGCCCAGATTCGGCCTCCTTAATAGGATCTTCAGTCCTATTTGTTGATTCAACTTTGTAACCTTTGTTCGTTTTGTTATCTTTTGTTTCACTTGGGTTAACATTTTCTCTAAAATCATAAATCTCACTTTTGGAACATCCATTTTTTTCACTTACATACTCAACTTGCAATTTTTGTTCCTTAACCTCTGGCCTTTCTTCCGGACTTGTTGGTTTGACTTCTAAAAGTGCCATTTTTTCTATGTTTTGTTGCAGAGATTCTTTTGTATCACAATTGTATTTCTCCTGCGTACTTACTTCAGTTAATTCTGTGTCAGCTTTCATAATATTGATATTCTTTTGGTTATCATTTGTTGATTCAGTTTTATTCATTTCTATGTCACTAACCAAGTCAGGTTCTTCTTTAGGAGTAGTGAGAATTCTTCCATCTTCTTTTGCATCCTCAGTTGAAACATTGTTATTTTTTATTTTAGTACATGTTGATTGATTGCAAGAGTCTACAAGACGTTTATGACTTCTCAAAACTATACCGGAATGAGAGTCTCGACTACTTCTTGAACTGGTAGTACTACAACATCGTGAAGGTGGGGCTCTCTTTTTAGTAGAACTTGTGTTCGGCAAACCATTTGCAACACGGTTGCTATCAGTTCGTCTTCTTAATCGCTCACCTCTACTGGATGCAGAAGACTCTCTGCTTCCTTTGGCTTCCTTACTAACAGAAGCATCAACAACATCAGCAATGCAACCTTGAGCTATTAATAACTCAGCATCATACTTAGTCAAACCTTTTTGTTTCATTTCTTTCATGCTTAGTGGTGAAACTATATTCGAATTCTGACGACTTGACATTCGAGATTTTTCTGAATTTTTTCCATTTTCTATTTTCTGACTCATTTTCGCTTTTGTCCTATTAATTCTGTTATCAGTTTCTCTAAATCTATATCTAGTTGCTTGTTCATCATTGTCTGCACTTTTAACTGAAAAAGCACCTTTTCCTCTTCTTTCACAAGTTTCACATTCACAATAGCAATTCCCATTTCCAAAGAAATCTTCACCATAGAAGCATGTTATTTCTTCACCAACCTCAATATCTCTTAACACTCTTACAAAAGCCTTGCCACGATCTGTAGCCTCAAATGTACAATTTGGTCTGCAATCATGATTAATATATGCAGCAGGTCCAAGCCACAGCTGAGCACAGTTTTTTCTACAACTGTACATCACAGAGAAGTCATTTTTTCCAGGGTGGAGTAGTTGCTTTTCTTCTTCTTCTGTCATTTCTGCAATGCATCCAACTAAAAAATCAATTCTTTCATGCTTGCAAAACTTCTTGGTTGTTGAAATTTTTGCACCAACTTGACCCTCTAAGGAATATCTGTAACAGGGTTCTATCACAAACCCAGCCTTCTTGTCAAACACTCGCAGGTAACGATAAATCTGAAATAGAAAAGGTTCCATTTTGAATTGAGAAATATAGCAAAGTGTATGAAATTATAAATTCATTCAGATAAATTTCTTTCAGTATTGTGTAACATATTTTGAAATCTGTTTAACTAAATTAAGTAAAAAATTTACAAGATGCCCAAAGCTGAAACATAGATTTATTAAATTTACTAATACTAACATGTTCCCTTAGTTTGGTTTGCTGGTGTTTATTTTTACTAAAATGTCTCGGCATCCATTCACCATTGGCAAGTTTAGAATATGCCTTATTGTAATCTTGAGTTTGAATAAACTCTTTCACAATATTTTTAAGTTCTTCCTTGTTTGTTTTTATTGGTCTGTATCGGATATTCATTTTATGTGTAGTAATACCGAGGTAGGGGTCTACTATGAGAGCAGTCGCCAAATCATCGTAGTCTGAAAGTTCACGCGGTGTCATGCCCATGGGCTGCATTTTGTGGAGCACTTGCCTCCCTGGGTACGTCGCTGATCCAACAACCATTCTGAATTAAACCTGCACAACAAAGGACGCAAAACTCGTTATATGACACCTAACATCAACATACATTTATCATTAGCTAGGCATTAGGTTTTGACTTCATGTTTAATTGTTTATTGGTAGCACCCATGGTTGTAATACTAGGCACAAAACTTGTATTACCAGATTGCTTTTTCATTATATTAAACATAAAAGGACAAACATGGCGGCCGAACACGAAAGCCCAAAATCGACACGTCAAATCTTTGACATACATTCACAACTTACAGCTAAGATTAAGTGTATTTTTCTACTTATCTCTACACAGTAAAAACATTCAATTATCAAAAACACTTACTAATATCATTGAAAACGGATTTTAATCATGTTTATTCCCTGTACATAAAACTGCACTAACGAGAAGCACATCCAGACGCTAACCTCTAGGTTAGTATCAAAAACATGGACAAACTTTTTAAAATTAATTTAAATAAATTACAGCTTATCTAATGTTAACTAAAACTGAACATTATTAGATAAACAATGTTTATGTCTCTGAGAAAAGCTGAAAAACAACCATGTTTTCTTTCGTAGTTTTTTTTTTTGTTTCGTTTCGTTACATGTTACATTCATTTGCGGAGACAGACAATTTTTATTATAATATTGCATTTTATTATAATATTGCAACTCTAGAAACATGAACTGGGTAAATGCATTTTAATGAAAGTATATTCCATAAAAAGGATTTCAATTACAAAAATATGTATCCAAAAAGCTTACGGGCAAGTAACCTTACCATCAGAAACATTGAAGTTTCTAAACCAGGCAAGTTTCATTAATTCGTACATGGCCACAGATTATATGAAGACCCGCAGCAGGGCAGTTTGCGCTTAGAGTTGAACACGTCTTCAGTATTATTTGTATCATTTTTAATCAGTGTCTTTAGTATTCTTCTTCTACTACTACTCACTTACACAACTACACTTACATTAAACTACAAACTACGAGTAACCTAACTTTACTCATTAAAATGTGAGGATGGTTCACATTCTAACGCTCTCATGGAAATTTTGAGCGGGAACAACGAACCGGATCAGTAGGAGTGCCTTACTTTGTTTCTCACTTTTACTTCATTATGCACCACATTATAAAGATTATTTCACCACCCAAACACAACAATGACCGTGAAAAACTAATTTAGAAAATTATGAAACGAAGCCCACCCATCACGGTTGGTTTCCCGCCATAAACTCCCATCTCCAAGTTTTAGCTTCATAGTGAGGTAGCCCGCTTAAAAACAGATTGTAGCGAATGAATCGATACGGACTTATAACATGTGTATGTATGTCTGACTAATAAAATTTACAATTTTTTTGCATTTTTGGTTTGGTCCTGGTTCTTTAAAATAAAAATAAATAAAAAATATAATTATGAAATTGTCTAAAAATAAATCAAACAAAATCTTCCGAAATGTCTTTCCTATTAGTTATATAAAATTGTAAATGAAAAAAAAAACAACATTCACGCAGCTTTGTTCTGTATTCGTTAGTGCGTAAAATAAAAGCTACTCAAAGTGAAAAGGGTGAGAGGTGTGTCCTCCCCCTCCCCCTTTTTTCCCCTATTGTATGTTTCAGTTTGATAAGTAATACTTTTCGATTATACATTTAAGTTTATGAGTGAAAAAAATAAAAAATATATTTAGGGGTATTTAACCTACAGGAGCCCAAACTTGGTATGTTTTGATAATTATATTTATTTTTTCACAAAACGGGTGACTGTAATTTAATTATGTAGTATATTTCCAGAATCAGCTCAATAAGCTTTTTCATTTGATACCCCACACGACTAGTTTTAAAAAATATTATTTTCCATACAAAAACAATATCACGTCATAACCCATACAACACGAATATTTAAGATGGCTCCCCTTCTTAAAAAGGTCTCAGGGTTCAGAAGGTTCACCCTGCCAAAGGAAACCTTTTAACCACCAAACCCCAGATTATATGTATAAAATAGTTACTACTAGACCAAACGCTGTATATTGAATTTTTTGTCGTGAACACCACCGACTGTTATTATTTTCTATCCTAATCCAAAATAAAAGAAACAAAATAAGAAAAGTACAGCTGCAGCACACGTCAAGTTATACATATGAACTAAGAAAACATTTTTTATTACGTAGGGAACAGAGGCGGTCTCAACGTCGACATGTACAGTCTGTCATGCGAACGTGTGGAAGAAAATTTAACAAACAAATATTATTTATTCAGTTCACGTACAGTCGTGTGCATATAATTAAGAACGCTTCATAATTATTCCGCACTAAGAACTTTAAATGCTAAAATTCAGAGTAATGTTTGCTATTTTAATTGCAAAAGAAAACTGAAATTAATTAGTTGCTTGCTGATAATATAGTTGTCAAATAGTATTAGTCATAATTTCAGTACACGGTAGACTAAGCAAATAATCTAAGTCTAAGTCTAAAAAACTATTTCTGGAATTTTAAAAATCATGTTTTTTTAAATAAATTATGATAGCATTTTGACATATTCGGTAAATTTTTTGAGTGTGTAAGCTAGTTGACAGCGACGCGACGTTGACGTTGTAATTTCAAAAACTGTCAAAACAGGTCTTAGTAGAAAAAGAGATTAACCCTTCATTAAATGTCTTGGACGATTTCAGCATGTCAGCACACAGTCCTGTTAATAATTTTGTAATCGATAAGTTAAGATCTGGTCCATTTGGCGACCTGACTAGGCCACCCCGCGTAGGTAGCAAAAACTTACCTACACACGGCGACCCCTTTGAAGGGGCTAATCAAGTTGAGTGTCGCGAGCGAGCAGCAAAACTCCCGCGCTTATGTGTGATTACGTTGCTCGCTGGACGAGCATGTATAAAGAGCTAGAAAGGTGCGCTAGATGGCGTAAGTAGCTTCTTGTAGCAGACAGCCCTATCGCGTCGCATGATAGTACGTCACTGAAAAGGTTTAGTTAATTATGATTCATATTCCAGAGTTATAACAATGAAATTATCTTGCAATGGATTTCTGTAGGTGTCTTAACGTGAATGTGCTTGACTCTGAGGCGAACTAAATTACACCATATCGTTGGCGACATTGAGTAGATATTTCTTTAAATTTCATTGCAAAGTCAAACTTCTGTACGGAGTACTAGTACATATTCTGTGGCTAGGCCAAGCTGACTGTTGGAGTATCATTTAACAGACTGAGTTGTTTGGTACGGGTTACAGTCGTATCGGGATGTCCAAATAACCGATAAATTATCTTCTGCGTATCGGTTTTTATACGTATTACCTTGTGTCAGTCTAATGGGGTCGATGCCACAACCGGTTAATAAAATTTGAGATCTTGATATTCCTGACGCCCGTGCTTTATCGCCATTTTCATATACTTTTAGACTAGGCGGCGGCGCGTCAGAAACGAAAGGTAGGTACGAGTATGAAGTGGACATTTCCGGTTGTTGACAAACAGATACGCAGAAGGTAATTTATTAATTATTATGTTATTTCGACAGTCCGGCTAGTCTGGGTTAGCCTGGTCGCCAAAAATACCAGAGCTTATCTTATTGATAACCAAATTAATAACCGGACTGTTTAGTGACATGCCGAATTTGTCAAGGCATGTGATGAAGAGTAAATATTTTTTTACCAAGACATGCTTTGGCAGTTTTTCAACTTACAGCGTCATTGTTGAGGCACTGTCATCTAGTATACACAGTCAAAAATGCTACCATAATTTATTTAAAAAAAACACGCATTTGGATTTTTAATAAGAGAAATACTTAGATTATTTTATTATATATTTTTTTTAAAACATCTACTGTTCTTAATTATTTGCTCTGCCTTCTGTGTACTATATTTAATTATGACTAATGTTCATCTGACAGCAACAAAATCGGCAAGCAGCTATATAATTTCAGTTTTCTTTCACATTTTATATAGTCCCATAAATACTATTAATTTGCATTAGTAATATTTTACACATGCAAACAATACTCTGAATTTCAGCAGTTAAAGTTCTTAGAGCGGAATAATTATGAAGTGTTCTTAATTTATTATATGCACACGACTATATACAGGCTGTCCGGGTTTCGACTATCGATAATTTAAAGGCCTTTTATTTATTAAATTTTAGAGACATAATCCTAATAAAAAAAATTGACATTTTTTTTTAAATAATCTTAGTGAGTATTTTTATCCAAACAACCTTACTAACAAAAGCTTATGTTGCAATTTTCTTTCTTAACATTTTTTTAGTTTTTAGAATCTAATGAATAATATGGTTAAAGGAACTTTAATGATTTCGTCACCAAACTAGACAATCATTTAAATGCATGTGTACATTTAACGACTGCCTCGTTGGTCTAGTGGTCAGCACGCTGGGTACTATCCACGAGGTCCCTGGTTGGGCCGAGAGTGTTTGGGTTTTTCTGTCTTGAAATTACTCAGACACAGCTCCGGAGTCAGAAAGTTGGTGGTGTTAACACCCCCGCGCCTCGGAAAGCACGTTAAGCCGTTGGTCCTGCGCCTGATCTCTCTACGGTCATGTTGGACTGCCGTCACACCGAATTATGAGAGTGAAGGAACAGAGAGTGCACCTGTGTAATGCGCACACACTTGTGCACTATAATATGTCCTGCGCAGTTGGCTAATCTCTATTGAGATAGGCCGTCGTAGTCGAAATTCGGCTAGAAGGACATTATTATTATTAAAAAAATATATTTTTATTAGATTATTTAGCAATCCTGAATATACTATACTAAAACTATCGGTAACTAGATTGACTTCACTTCTATAGAACAACACTTTCATTATCTCTTGTTTCACTCACTCATGATAGTGTCAGTGTCAAATGTTAATGTCAAAATGACAGCTAGCTTGTACGTATGTATGTATGGTGAAATACTTTTTTTTTTAACAGCCCTAGAGCTGTTAAATGGCAACGAGTGGGTTGATCTCCGCCAATGTCGAGTAAAAAACGGGGAAACGAGAATAGTTTTAAAATTCTACATACGGAATTTGGAAAAGAGGAGTTACAGGGATCAGGAGATAAGGAAAAGGTAGATGGTATAAAAGTAACAGATAAATGAAATTTGGATCAAATCTTATATACGACTAAGTAACATACAATATTACACAACTACAAATAATTGACAACATTTCAAAAAATTTACATGCATTTTTTTTTTTCCACAAAGTACATAACAAAAGGAGATTTACGTTTTTTTTTCACGTCCTTGAAATTAATTATTTAAAAACTCTATATTCCAAAAGAGCATAAGCGCAAGAGTAAGGATGTGCGACTTCAATCCTTTGCCATATTTTAAAAATTAAAAAAATAACTGACGTCACACGACTAGAGATGGGTTTATGCCCTGGCAAATTGGGCGCATTGAATAAACGCCGAATAAATGCCTTTTGTCTGGGCAAAAACTTTAATAGAAGTTTTATAAAAAAATAAACATTCAAATAGTTATATTTAAGAGAGAAAAGTGTTCTTCACAAAAATATATTGGACTATAGCTAATATACTACAACAAACACTAAGAAATTGATAAGTGAATGGTATGTTCATTTTACTGGTTAAAATAGTGAGTAAGAAGGTATTTCGGTTCTCTGATCCAGTCTAAGTGGGCACGGGACTTGCAACGAAAGCTAAAATTGACGGGTGAGGGGGGGGGGGGGGGGGGAAGTGTTATGTGCAGGCGCCCGCCTCGTTTGATCATCAGACCGCTCCAAGCACTTCGCTCGGACGCAAACCGCCGCACCGCTTACATTGTGCCCATTACGATTTTTTTTTGTTTGTTGGCTATTTGGTAAAAGTTGGTAAGTATTATAACAAGAGCAAAGTTTATATGACCTACAAGAATCATCATCATCATCCGAGCGTTGTCCCGTCCCGAGGAAAGCGGACCGCGGGCTCCGAAAGGACGCAGTCCTTTCGGAGCCCGCGGTCCGCTTTCCTACTCTTATGCCTCCACTCCGGGCGGTCTTCTGCATCATTAATGGTGAACCTATTAGCACGCGTGACATCCGCTACGATGTCAAGCCAGCATTTTATGGGTCTTCCTCTTCTGCCAGGACCCGGCGGGTGTAACTTGCTGGTTTTGGCACGACATGTTCGTTCCAACGTAGGTGGCACTCTTGCAATTTGTCTGCTATGTCACTAACATGAAGGCTGCTATGAATAACCCGTAACTCCGCACATCCAGCGCAGCATTTTCATCACCGTGGCCCGCAGTTCTAGCTTGTACCGTTCAAGTACAGGCCATGCTTCACTGCCATGTAATAGGGCGGGTTCAATGATGGATTTATAGACCTGTCGTTTTAGTTTCATCGGCACAATTCACCTCACGCCATTCAACCCACGCTTGGCTTGACATCGTAGTCGATGTCACCAGACGCGTGAAGTACAGATCCCAAGTAATTAAACTAGTCAGTACACTCGACCTTGCCTTCGCCTATGCGGACGGATGTGGAATCTGTAGTATTGCAGGCCATGCATTCAATCTTCGCCACATTTAGTTTACGACCACCTCACCTTCACACGTCTTACCAGTCGTCCCCTCTCCGCATCCGGCAGCGTAACATCGTCAGAATACATGAGCAGCCACGGAGGTTGCTCATGAGTGTTCCTGAAGTCTGACATGACGACTAATATTACGCTAAACAGAAACGGGCTAAGGACGGATTATATGACCTTCAAGAATATTTTATCGAAATTTCTATTGGCTTACACCTCAACTATTACCTTAACTATTCTGGAAACTTCCGATATAGACCGTTTAAAGACTGCAGTAGAACATACGCAAGTTCTCAATACTCTATAAACTGCACTGCACTGCACATATACTGAACAGTAAAACCGAAGGCCATAAACTCTCTGAGAATCAGAAGAAATGGAATTTATTTACTACCTGGCGAATTTTTAAGTTTAGACTATGTGGTTAGTTTGCTCCACATTACAAATTAAAAAGGTATGCTCCACCTAAAGTGTGAAATGGTATTTGGGGAAAAAATTGACTAGGAAAACTGCAAAGACTGTGGATGCTGTATTTTGGTAGAAAGGAATTTGTGGTGCCTCGCCGTTAAGTAACGTGGCATGACGAATCATGACCTCACCATGAACATTTGCTGCTACTGAACGGTCGTTTAGCATCTATGGTTTCATACACGGTGCAAAATAATCACATCTTTGGCGTACAATTGGAATTAAAGGAAACTAATGATCCATCCAAAAATATACATTGTCCAACGTTAATGATCAATCGATCAATACCGACGGTATTTTAAGTGATGATTTGGCGTAACTGGGTTAGGAAAGAAAAGGGAAGCGCTTCCTACCGACCGGTTGTTATGGTCGGGGACCAAGGTCCAATGGTCACCGTCTTGGTTTAGCTATATGAAGTCAAGCTCATGCTAAATCTTACATATCGCGGTTTGTGTTGTATGGAGCGGGCTAACAGCGCCATCTAGCCTGTAGGAACCGAGTCAGGGCGTCGCGTTTGGAAGTTGCTTGCTAGCCCACACTAGACAGTGGGAAGATATCGCCACACCACTCCCCCCGAACAACTAGAGGTTGTTTGAGCCAGGATGGTCGAGAGCTTAGCAGTCTGTGCGTAGTGAGCTTGCAAGTGCCAGTGCTTGTTGAGTTCACGATATCCCGGGATGGGCATACGTAATGTCCACGGCGAGTCGGGATCCCGATGTCTACGATGAGTCGGGATAAATGCGCGATGTCTACACGATGAGTCGGGATGTACATGCGTGATGTCCACAGTGGGTCGGGATGAGCATGTGTGATGTCTACGATGCGTGCGGATGAGCTTGAAGTCCACAGTGAGTCGGGATGATGAGCTGGGTAAGGCTGCTGAGGAACCAGGTAGAACCGGTGTGGTCTGCGGTGGTGTCCATAGGGCTGGTGAACTGGCTTGCAGGAGACTGCTGGCTGGATGCTGCTGGCTGCGTGCTGTTGGCAAGGGAGAAGGCGACGCTGATGATGACAACGGTGAGGCTTCGTGCTCCAGTGTAAATCACGCCGGGGTCACCACTTTGGCGCAACTGGGTTAGGAAGGCAAAGGGGAGCGCTTCCTACCGACCGGTTGTTATGATCGGGGACCAAGGTCCAATGGTCAACGTCTTGGTTTAGCTATACGTAGTCAAGCTCGTGCTAAATCTAACATATCGCGGTTTGTGTTGTATGGAGCGGGCTAACAGCGCCATCTAGCTCGTAGGAGCCGAGTCAGGGCGTCGCGTCTGGAAGTTGCTTGCTAGTGTGGGCGACAGTGGTAAGCCATGTCGCCACAATGATTATGAAAATCAAGATGAATGTAACTCGATTCAAGTTAAATACGCCTGATGAATCCCAACCTAAATCTAACATGAACCCGAGTGACGATGATGGTAATGGAAGATGTCTATATTATATAATTTGATGTTTTACGTGATAAACACCAAAAAAAAATTATAATTAAGACTACGATGACTAAGTCTCGTCAATATTGAGTTATATTTACGAGACTAAAAACTGTAGTTTTATAATTACTTAAGATTCAAAGAATTCGAATAATCAATTGTTATTTAACAAAACTATAATTATTTTATAACTGTTTATATTTAATTAAATGTTTATTATACAAAAAATGACTCTATGTTTTATTTTAGGGTAATATTCCGCTAAAACAAAGTTATTGGTTTTTCTGCCCAGTGATCGGGCATTTATTTAGGCGTAAACTCATTTATGCTCAATATGCCAAGTTTATGCCCATTTTGTCCATATTTGTTTTTGCCTTCGACCCATCACTACACACGACACATTAACAAACACAATCTTGTTAACAAAAGCTTACGTTGCAATTTTCCTTACTTAATTTTTTATGGATTCTAAGGCCATGACATCAAAACCCAAAACATTAATATTATATAGCCTGACCAAGAATATATGGGACCTCGCCATATTGCGGAAAACAACTGAAATAAAAAAAAATGTCACAAGCCAAAGTTCTCGGCATTGAGATTTATTTGTAATTAATACTTTTAATGCCTTTTTTCGTTCGCCAAGGCATTTGAAACATTTATTTTGGCGTTGGGAGGACGTAAGATTGTGGACAGACCTCCAGGATTCTTTTTATTGCTTCGCTGCGCATCTAAAAATGGGCAATATTTTTTTGACAACTCAGTTGACGAGACTCGCTGCAGTTGTCTAGGCAACCACTTACGCATCCCCTTTGAAGTTGTCATCTTGCAAGGATTTGCTTCAGTTGCCAGGCAACCAGACCGCCAGACCTGCGTGCGCACCCACTGTGTAAAGTTCTCGTCTGAAGGTGTACGCCAGTGTGCGCGAACTACTGTCAGGCATCCGTCTATCAACGCCATAGTTATTATTATTTTTGTTTTTGTATGTTTATTTTATTCTTGTAAGTATTAATTTGGCAGGATTTTTTCTAAATTTATTTGTGTGTGAGTAACTTGTTTATAGTTTTTATGAGTACATTGTCGGCATCACCAGGTACCCACTCACAGCCGCAGTTTCTTCACTGTCATATTTGTAATTCTAATCGGCTTTTTAAAGGAAAGAGAGGCCTTAAAATTCATATTTCCCGATGTCATAATAGTTCAAATTTACCCTCGTCTCTCCCTCTTCCTTCTCTTTCGAATCCTTCAGTAGCTCCTACTCCATCTTTTGAATCTGTTATCACACACCTTCACCAATCTACTCCAGTGGTCAAGAGAATCCCTAGGGGAGCGAGAATAGCCATCGCTAAATGCCTCTCTTCATGCATCCAAAATTGTCTCCTTAACACCGAAACTGCCTGGCAAAACCTTTTCACATTTTCTTACTCATTTCTGCATGTAAACTCACCGTCTAAATCTTTAACCCATGCACTCATAGATCATGCCTCAATACCACGCAATCCATCCCTTTCATCCCGTTCATCTTTTCTGGTTTCTTCTAAATCAAATATTTTTCGTTCAGTTAAAAATAAAGTAATAGAAGGCGACCTGAAGAACGCAGCCCGTATTTTGTTCTCCGACGACACGCTCGCTCCCCCTAATCAGGAAACTCTTGAGAGCCTTCGTTGTAAGCATCCCTCACGTCCAGATTCTTCTTCTTCCCCTCCTCCTCCTCCTCCAAATTTTAATTCCTTTCAGATTCTTGATGACAGCGACACGTTTGCTGCCATTATGTCATTTCCGGCTGGTTCTGCCTGCCTGACGCCGGTAGAACTTTACTTTCAAATATTACTAAGCTTTTCGAATCCGGCAAAGTTGTTGAAAGTTTCCTCCCGTTTTTATTTGGCGCAAGACTTTGTGCCTTTCGAAAGAAAGATGGTGGCATTCGTCCGATTGCTATCGGATCCAACTTTCGGCGTCTTACAGCCAAATTAGCCTGTCGGGAACTGTTTTCACCCTTGAAGGAAATATTTCAACCCGTTCAACTGGGTTTTGGCAGTAGAGGAGGTTGCGAAGCTGTGGTTCATTCCGCTCGAAATTTTCTCGCCTGTGATGACGAATCTGACGTTTTTTTTAAAGTTGACGTGAAGAATGCTTTCAACTCCCTTGATAGGATTGCAATGCTGAATGAAGTTCAAGCTCATACGTCTCAGATATATCCTTCTGTATTTCAATGTTACAATAGGCCATCTTATTTATTTTACAATGAACATTCTATTATATCTGCAGTCGGCGTTCAGCAAGGTGATCCTTTAGATCCAGCCCTTTTTAGTTTAGGCATCCACCCTGTCATTTCATCCTTAAATTCTAAATTTAATGCCTGGTATCTCGATGATGGCTCACTCGGTGGCAAAGCAGATACTGTTTTTCAGGACCTCGTTCGGATTATAGAGAGCTTCAAGAAAATAGGCCTTGAACTCAACCTTTCGAAATGTGAACTATTTATTAACGACCATGTTCCCTCTGGTTCCCCGTAAGGATATCATTGATAAATTTAACTCCCTTGCTCCAAACATCAAAATTCTAAATTCTGAGTCGCTTTGCCTTCTAGGTGCCCCTCTTCTGGATACTGGCATCGAACCTTTTCTTGACAAAAAAATGAATGGTTTCACCCTTTTAGCCCCCAGATTGGAACGTCTGAATTCTCACATTGCTTAAACAATCCTGAAATCTTGTCTTTTTGTGCCTAAATTTACTTATTACCTTAGTGCTAGTCCAATCTGGAAAAAAACGGATTATTTAAAACTTTTTGATACCACCCTTACTCGTAGAAATTGTTTGGAAAAAATTCTAAATTTGCATTTTGACAATAATTATTGGGTTCAGGCTTCGCTTCCTATTCAATTCGGTGGTGTCGGAATTCGCCAAATTTCTAGTGTTGCTCTTCCCGCCTTTCTCTCCTCTCTCCATTGCACTTCCGTTTTAGCAGGAAAAATCTTTAAACATTCTCGCCAGCTCTCTGAGGTAAAAGAGGCGGAGGAGTTTTGGCAAGGTCTCTGTTAGGACAGTAGTTAGTGTAGACATCCCAAAGGAACGTCATCAACAAAAACTCTGGGATGTCCCTCTTGCGAGAGAGACCTTCAATTCTTTACTTCAAAATTCTGTCAGTGATTGTTATCGTGCAAGGCTCTTGGCAGTTTCCTGCAAAGATTCAGGCCACTGGCTTCATGCTTTACCATCAAAAAATCTGGGCACCCTTTTTGATAGTGAGTCATTCCGGGTGTGTGTGGGTCTGCGCCTTGGTACCCCTATTTGTGAAGTTTTTACGTGTCCCTGTGGCAAGGAGGTTGACAAATATGGTCTCCACTGTCTTTGTTGCCAGCAAAGTGCTGGGCGTCTAGCGCGTCACGCTACTCTTAATGACGCCATCAGGAGAGCTCTTGCCAGCATCAATGGTCCTTCCACGTTGGAACCACGTGGTTTGGTCCGTGATGATGGCAAGAGACCCGATGGCCTCACGCTCATTCCCTGGGAGCGGGGTCGGGCCTTAGTGTGGGGCGCAACTTGCGTCGATACTTTGGCCCCATCTCATCTCAGGGAGTCAGTGCTTAAAGCTGGAGCGGCGGCGGAGTTAGCTGAAAACGCCAAACGACGCAAGTATGCATCACTTGCAAGTGATTATGTGTTTGCGCCGTTTGGCGTTGAAACTTTTGGACCGTGGGGACCATCCGCTAAATTACTTTTTGGAAAAATTGCTCCTAAATTAAATTCTGTTTTGGCAAATAGTAAAGCTGGCTCGTTCCTCGCTCAAAGGATAAGTATAGCTATCCAACGCGGTAACGCAGCCAGCATCCTCGCCTCCTTGCCTCAAGGACACGGGTTTATTTTTGATTAAGTAGGTTTTAAGTTAATTTATTTTTATTTCATGCATGTCTTTGTTTTTATTTTCTTTTATTGAATAAAGTTGTTGAACTAGACCTAATTTCTTTTACTGACAACAGAAACCTCAAATCATCATTGACATGTCATAATGATTAGTGTAAAAGTGGACGCGTAATCTAATTTTCAACCAAGTGCAATTTTTGTGATAAAAATACCGACAAATATTCGTTTTTGTAAAAGAAAAGTGGTTTAACATGTGTAGTATTTTTCGGCAAGAAAGTCTATTTGATCACCACGGTTTCTTTAAATTAATTACTGATACAGTTGTCATCACGAATTTTTGGTATGTCATATAGTGCGAATAGTGAAACTGATGACTACGGAGAATAAATTATAATAACGATTTTTGAAAAAAAAAAAATATTAAAAATACTTGTTTTCAGTTATATTTTCTTTATTTCAACCCTACTTGGATATTTCAACTATATTATATAGTTCGGTATAGTCTTCCATGATTTTCTATGCATTATTAAAATTATAATAACATTATAAATAATATCATTTAGGAAAACAGTGGATTAATGTTTCTTTTAGCCGTTTTGTTAAGATAGTTGTGTTTTTGTCCAAAATTCAAGGCTATTATTACAAAGAGTTACAGAATTTAATAAGTACTCAATTGGCAAGTGTTCTGTCGTGTTGTTTTGTCGTAGAATTTGTTATCATTAGGCAGCAGGCTTAAAAAATTTACATGAATGTAAACATATAATAAATATGTTTTTTATGTTCAGTTGCCAATCTACGCTGGTATGACCATACCGAGTGTTGTCATATAAAAATGATTCGAAGCGCCCTTAATTCAGGTCCCATATATTTCTGGTCAGGCTATAATTAAATGAACTTTTATGATTGTGTATGTCACTAAATCAGATAATGGGCTCAATTCCAATGCGCCCTATAAGATAAATAAGAGAAAGCGAAAGATTGACCCTAAAGGACTTGTCAATTAATGGTTTTTTATTCGTCAATATTTCTAACCAGAATAAACTAAATATTATATGAAAGAGTTCACAAAAACTAGCCTTTCTGCTTTAATTATATATTTTTTAAGGCCTCCGATTTGTCTGTACATAAATCGCACCTTCGCCTAGATCAATTAACGCATGAAAAAAAATTGACAGCAAAATTGACATTCCCTTTTGATATATTTACTATACTCTATGGTAGTACCTAGTAGTATTATTTGGTATTAATCACCAGTGGTAAGGCAATGGTACATAGCCATACAGCCAGGAAATACAAGTAATTAATGATCAATGGATAATGCCTGTTACAAATCATATTTTTTCTCAAAAATGGAGGCGTTTAAAATTCTGATTTCTATGGTTACATGTTTCATATTTTTGTAGCTTAAAGATAAATATAGGTTATTGGTGGTTGGTGATATCTTGGAATAAAAAACCAGCCTCCATACAAAAAGAGGACAATTCCTTTATTAGGGTCAATCTTTCGCTTTTTCTTGCAAACAAACGAAAAGAGACAAACTACATTAATTTAGGAATGTCAGACTAAACAGCTGTTCGTTGCTAAGGACAGCTAAGGAAATTAGAGAACCCATAGACAATTTACTAGGGATGTCATTCGATGACGACTAAAGTTAGACGAAAACACGCAAAAACTTGTACAAATACGTTAGAAATCGCATCACTTAATTTGACGTTTCTAAATTATTGAAGTCTGTCTCTTTTCGTTTGTTTTATAGAGAAAGAGAGAGACTGAACCTCAATCAAAATCAAATCAATTAAATAAATATTCATACATATTATACTTATACAATAAGCAAGTTTCGATTTTATTTAGGTAACATCTCTCCCTAGTGTTAAAAAAGAAAAATGGTTCACTGATTCAACATTGTAACGACGTCCAGTTTTTAGAACAAATTGTTTATTATTTATTTAGTTTAAGTTAATCGTAAAATTAGGCGTGGGTAATATCAGATTTTCACAGTATCGAATCAAAACTATATATCGATATTCGATATCGGATTTATATATATTTTTTGAAACTATATAATATTGGTGTACCGGTCTGTATTTCGTAATATTGAACCTATTAAACGATGTGTTCTGAAACTGTGTATCGACTATATCGTATCATTACATGATATCTGGTTAATGGCTGGCTGGCTGACTCTACTTCCATTAGAATAATGTGTTCGATTTCCCGCTCAAAATTTCTTTGAAAGCATTGAAATGTGAACCAACCTCGCATTTCAATGAGTTAGGTTAGGTCAGTTTGTAGTTTAGTGTTAGTGTAGTTCTGTAAATGTTAAATAAGTAGAATACTGAAGAAAAGAATGAAAAATGATAAAAATAAAAATACTAAAGACGTGGCTGTATAGACTTGATCCTTTGACCTCCCAGAAAGGGTGAATTAAAAAAACTACTATTGATTAGTGTTGCCGAAAAAACGATAGTCTTGCAATCGATAGTAAAACGCTAAAATCATCTATTCGATGCTAAAATGGGTAAGTAATAGATTAATTAGTACATCATGACACAACTATAGCAATTAGTGATGTGCCGAGTCGAGTCTTTCGTTTTTGGTATTCGTTAAAAAAAGTTTTGAATCAGGACCCGAGTCTTATATTTTATTTCATGCAATACTATTGTAATAAATACCGCTATCGATAGTTCATTGGCTGGCAGCGACCGATACTATCGATAGTATTGCTGTTTACCGATAGTATTGCAGTAAAGGAAATATCGATAGTATCGATAGACTATCGTTTTTTCTTCAACTATCGATAGGCTATCGATAGACAATCGATATTGGCCTATCGAGCGGCAACAGTACTATTTATTTATATTTATCATTCACTAATTTTATTCACTCTCTAGCACGCACCCTTATCAGTTTATCATTTTCTATTCTAGCTATTATACATAGGTACCTAAACAAGCCTAGGTATTCAAGCCAAGCCGTTGGTCTTTCAATTTTTAAGGACGTAAATTATTTATCTAATAATCTAACTCTATTTTTTTATAAAACGTAGGTAGCTATTTTAATATTATTAATGTTATCGGCTGTGCTGTGTGAATGCTTTAAGTTAGCTCCTTTATTAGTAGCGGTATTGTGATTTTGTCACGTTATCTCTTCTTATCACCCGTTTGTGCGTTCTCGTGCGTACGCGCTACTTGCTGTTTGTTTTAACCTTAAATTTATCATTAAACATCTAGGGTTAAGCAGGTATTTTTAAATTAATTACAATAGTTTTAAATTAAAAAAAAATCCTAAAGAAATCAAAATTGTTTTGATTCAAGTGATAAAGTTTCAATGTTCTGTTTTTATTTCAAATAATTAATTTGTTGCACTACTTTTAACCTTCATACATATACAGAAATGGCACATTCGTCAAGTTCTGGAAACCTAAAACATGGTTTAATAGATTTTACTGCTGGATCTTTGGGTAAGTTAAAATTCTCTATATTAAATTACTTAGATTCATCCGAGATAATAGGTTGTTGTTATTTATTTTCAAATGCAACCCAAAGTGCTGAATTTACCACATGAGTATTAAATTCTTTAAGAGAAAATAAAGATCTTTAAACCTAAATGCATGACTGACAATGAATAATAAATAGTGCATCAATAATGAATAAGCAAAAAGAAAAATAAATGATAAATGTACTCTCACTCAATTAGCTTGCCCTCTAAGGCCAACATCTCCCTATTTTATGTTTGTCTGTATGTATCCTATTAAAAGTGTTAAAAATACTCTATGTGGTTTACAGGAGGAGTGGCAGTTGTATATGTCGGGCAACCATTAGATACAGTGAAAGTAAAAATGCAAACATTTCCACATTTATACAAAGGAATGTATCACTGCCTTAAGCAAACTCTAAGGAATGATGGTATTATAAGAGGTTTATATGCTGGCACAACCCCCGCTATCATGGCAAATGTCGCAGAAAACTCAGTACTTTTTGCAGCTTATGGTTACTGCCAGAAATTTGTTTGTGGTGTTACTGGAACTGAGGTAGCTTACACTTTTTATATAATAAAAACTGTTAAAAGGGACTTCACACTCCCCTTAAGCACTTATTACACAATCCTCGTTGTGTAACATCCTACTTAGGAAATAGGAAGATGTGATTGCAGTTCACTACTTAGTTACGAAGTGAGCTTCCTAACTAGGAAGGTGTCTGGCGCCCACTCTGTAAGATGATATCCATAGTTGCAGCTGTAGCCGTCCCTGTCTCTAATGTCAGCCAGCGTGCAAGCATGTCTGCTAGATGTGAATATGCGGACAATTTGTTATCAGAGTAAAGCACCTGCCTTTCCATCCCTCCTACCTAGTTAGGATCCTAAATAGGATGCGACCTTCCTAGTAAGGATCCTAACTAGGCTGATGTAATAAGTGCTTTAGTGCTTCCCTACACCCAATATCACCACCCTCCTTTGTGGAAACTGTGGGGACCACCTTCATGACGAGTTTCAGCATTCTACCGCGAGTGGGTAGTAGTCAGTCTGTGCATATTCTGTCAGTCACTAAAAAAAGAGTTTTCTTTGTATAAGTACCTATTGTTATTCATAAACTTATTTTATTGGTAAATCAAATTACCAAACATTTATATAAATTTTGTCATGACTTATGCTTTTTTAAACCTTGAGGATTATAAGACTGGGGGTGGGCTGATAATAACTGATTAATTGTGTCTGTCTGGAAACATGATACATGAAGAATTTATGTGATTTCTTAAAATTTTAGTACATCATCCCTAAATAGTTTAGAATATATTTATTTTTAAATGTTCCAGAGTGTGGAGCAACTCTCAGCATTGGGCAATGCATCAGCAGGTTTCCTGGCAGCTTTTTTTTCTTCATTTACTCTTTGCCCAACTGAACTCATCAAATGCCAGTTACAAGCCATGAGAGAAGTCAGTGTGCAAACTTCACAAACAGCTGTATGGTGATTTCTTTTGGTACCTATTAGTTATACCAAATAATAGCCATTTCAATTTTGTTGATGATTTCAACTTTTCAAGTATATACGTCTAAAGTGTAGATGTTATTTGTATAGCTAAAGCCAATAATATTTAGTTGATAAGTTTATCTTTATTTTCGTACTATTAATTGGTAATCAGGAAGTTATTATCTCGAATACTTGTCCATAAATCTTATCTTTTTACTGTCAACAATTGTGACTTCATTAGTTTATCTAATGCTCATATTTCCCATTTACATATGATTTATGTAGGTTTAGCATTCATGTCTTATCCATAATATTTTTCTGCAACAGGTAAAGGTGACACCCCTACAACTAACCCAGCAAATATTCCGACAATATGGGATACAAGGACTGTTCAGAGGTCTTGTTCCAACTATCATGAGAGAAATGCCTGGATACTTCTTCTTTTTTGGAGGATATGAAGGTATTACAGTGTTTTATAATGTATGGTATGTTAGTAACAAACACACATTAGAGTTGCAAACATAAAAATACTATTACTTCCAAAGTAATGTAATAAAACATTATTTTATTTATTACCCGACTGCGGAAGGAGGGTTATGTTTTTCGAGAGTATGTATGTATGTATGTATAATTGTTTGGCACGCCCTACAGCCCAAACGGCTTGACAGTTTTTGACATATGATGTGACGTTGAATTTGTAAAAATTGTGAGAGTGACATAGGCTATATAAATTTTTAAAATGGCGTCCGCAAATGGAAATAAAGGGGGGAGGGGGGATTGATTTTTTCCTTAGCATAGCAATATGGGTATCAAATGAAAGCTAGTAAAGAGACCATTTCAAAAATATAATAATTTTTGCAGTCTGGTGTTTTGTTTTGAATAATCAAACTAAAAATAATAAAATAAAAAACGGTAATTTAAAAAACTAAGAAACCCGACTGCGTTTCTGTGTAATTGGAAATTAAAAAACCCTAAAACAAAAAAAAGGTCGGTACCCGGGTTACATTGGTACCCATAATAAAAATTGTAGCAGTCAGGACCCATGTTAGAAAGTCAGCGGTCTCGTCAGTAGGTTGGAGTAATCTGCAATGTAATATAGAGGGTAGGTATGTGCTCTAAATTCACTAAGCCTCCATTTCTAGAATGGGTCCCGACTGCTACAATTTTTAATATGGGTACCAATGTAATCCGGGTACCGACCTTTTTTTTTGTTTTAGGGTTTATCTACGAAAACATAATGTAATTATTGTTACAACCTGGCACAGCACATAACGGCATTATGCATTATTTCTAAAAGACCCAGTTTTAAAAAGAAGTGGGAAACAGCTATAAGAAGAAAATTCATTAATTTTAGGTAGTTTACTAGAACTATTTACATCATGATAAGCTTCTGGATCGGGAACATTCATCGTATAACTAGATTGTGAAGCTACGACACCAAAATTCCCGATATCATCGCGCTTCCGATCCAAGAATTCTAACCTAAAAAACAAACATGTACCAACGTGTTTTATTATTTTAGTTATATTTATTAAAAACCTTGTTATGTAGTTAATTTGTAACACAAATACAACAAGAACAATTTCAAGAACCAATTAAATGTAATATTTACAGTAATTAAACTGGAGTATCACCCAAATGTTGACCTCGCAATAAGATCGTTTTTTTACCAGATACTTTTGATCTTTGTTTCCGAAGTTCGTCTTTTAGTTCAGATAACTTCATTGACGAATACATAATGATAAAATAACACTAAATAGTCACGAAAAACTGTAAATTAGATACGAAAAAGCCCGACATAAACAATAGCAAAATGTTTTACATAGCCGTATCTATGCTACGCCATCTGCATCAAGCTTTGCGTGTGGATCCCCATTAAGGCGGGGCGCCGGCTGAGCGGCGGCCTGTACCCACTGGACCTGGATTGGACTGGATGCATTCAACCACATGGAGGTTGAATGCATCACCACCGCTCCGCCTTCCTGCCCCGCCTCACAGTCGCTAGTTTCGTGTCCGCAGACTAAGGCGCTTTGCAGACGACGGGGCGGACCGGGCAAGTCCATTTCACCGCGAACGATAGCGCAAAGGGAATCCTATACTACCAACGTACATAAAGGGCAAAAAGACCGCGCCGCAGGTGTCCGCCGGGCAGTCGTGTGCTTGGTGTTCGCGGTGAGGGCAGTCGCGGACATCGACGGGCAGACGTGGTCTTTATTACTTCGCGGTCGAAAAGACCGGCCCGCCCCGCCGTCTGCAAAACGCCTAAAGGTCTCTGCACTAGGCCACAGAATAAGTACTAGAACTCCGTACAGAAGTATGACTTAGTAATTGTATTCAAAGAAATTTCTACTCAATGTCGTCAACAATATGGCGTAGTAGTAGTAGTTGGCGTAGTTAGCCTCAGTGTCAAGCACATTTTCGTGTAGACACCTACAAAAATCCATTGCAAGATAATTTCATACTTATTACTCTGGAATATGATTTATAATAATACACTAAACCTATTCAGTGACGTAATATCACGCGACGCGTTAGGGTTGACTGCTACAAGAAGCTTCTAACGCCATTTGCACCTCTTTCTAGGACTTTATTCATTCTCGTCCAGCCAGCAACGTAGCCGCGCGGCCGCCGGTGAATAAAACGCGCGAGCGTGTCGCTCACACGCAACTTGTTTTAGCCCCTTACAAAGGGTCGCCGCGCGTAGGTACGTTATTGCTACCTACGCGGGGAGATACACAGGCCTGGCTAGGCCGCGGACATACGAACAGATGGACATGGCGAATCTTTCTATTATAAATAAATTAACACTTACTGAATTTTACATTTTCAGGTACAAGAGAACTTCTGAAAAATCCTGAAGAGTCTAAAGATGATATTGGTTTTGTGAAAACGATGATAGCTGGCGCCGTCGGCGGATTAGTTCTTTGGACTGTTATATTTCCTACAGATGTGATTAAATCTCGAGTGCAAATATCAAATACTAGTCAGAAATTTTTAACTGTGGGATATGAAATAATAAAAAATGAAGGTTGGTATATTAAAAATAACTGTCTAATTAATATAAGTTGCTTGATCTGTGCCTTAATGATGTTATTTACTTTAATATAAGTAAGTACTTATCATGAAACGGCCGTAATAATCAGTTCCGAAAGGTTATCTTTATCAAAACACAAAGGCTAAACAAGATTAGACAAGAACCACACTAATTGTGAACTTGGTTTCCGCAAAGCTGATTTTAGGAATATTGATTCTCTGGTGGAATCGTCGAAGTCTGCTGTTGTGTCCATTCGGTTATAAATATTTGTCCTGGGTGTCTACTCTTGTTGCTCGTAACTCGTAGTTTTGAACTCAGTTACATGCATTTTGTACTCTCTTACACTTATGAATCAAGTTAGGTACCAATGCAAACTTGATCAAAGAACGAATGATGACGTAATTTGCTACTTTCTAAGCCTGGAGTTCACCAAGACATATTTAATTTTTAATCTGCCGATTTTGCGTTATTTTACATATTTTGTATGGGAATGGGAAATGTTGTCATTTCAAAAAATTTACATGCACGTTTTTATTTTTTTCGTTATAGTACGTCAAAAAACAAGACATACTTATTTTTTCATTTAATTATTTAATAACTCTTCATTTTAAAAGAGCGTAAGTACAAGAGTAAGGATGTGACGACTTCACACCTTTGCCATGTTTTTATAGCCTGACCAAAAATATATGGGACCTCGCCATATTGCGGAAAACAACAGGAACTAATTTCTTTTACTGGCAACTGTTCAACAAATCGTCATTGTTATGTCATAATGATTTGTGTCAAAAAAGTAGCGTGATCTAGTTTTCGAGTATGTGATATTATTTTGCGTTAAAAAGGCCGAAAACTATTCGCTGTCGTTAAAATAAAGTGGTTTAACATGTGTTTTAGTCATATTCGACAAGGAAATCTGTGTTATCAACATAATTTCTTCAAATGAATTACCGATTTAGTTGTCATATCACAATTTGAGTACGTCATATAGTGCGAACAGTGAGTATTGGCTATTGATGGAAACTAAGGGTATTTATTTTATAACGATTTTGAAAAATAACAATAACAATTATTAAGTTTTGATAGTTTTATCTTCTTTATTTCAACCCTGCTTATACTGAAATAGTTTGTAGAAGTTTTAATAATTTTATATACAATATTTGCAATAGTGTGACAACATTATAAATAATATTATTTACAAGAACAGCAGGTAATTTTACTTCTACCCGATTGTAGTTTTGCAAATAGAATTCCAAGTTGGACCAAATTTTAAGGCTAATATTAGGTTAGGTTTAGGTTTAAAGAATTACCACTTTACATGAGAAATTATGTAATACTAAGTTTATTCTAGGTAGCGGTTACCACTAGTAAACGTTTCACAAAACATATGTATTACTTATGCATCATGACCCTCTTCGACTTAAAGTGATCAATAATTTTGTGTTATAAAGAGCCACTGAATTTAATAAGTAGGCTTAATTTGCAAGTGTTCTGTCTTGTTCTTGTATCGTAGAATCTGTTATCAAATGTATATTTTTTTAATGTTCAGTTGCCAATCTACGCTGGTTTGATTATATCAAGTGTTGTCATATAAAGAGGATTCGTAGCGCCCTTAATTCAGGTCCCATATATTCATTTATTTATTTTAGGAAGATTTACAGTTTCAATTATTCACTAAACAACAACAGTATTCTGTGGTTCTATACTAATAACAAACCTTCACATATAGGTAATCAGATAAATAAGGATAAATCGAACTGTGGTAACTACGAGTACAAAAAACATAATCTGAGGTAAAACAATAGGTTGTTTAATAGGCTATCGTCAAAGTTCAAGAATCTCAAAATATGATTTAGTCATTTGTCGTTTTATTGAGGAAATGTTAGTAAAGAATAGGTCAATATCAATGGATAGTTTGGAAAAACTACGACAACTACGAATTATAAAGGCATTCTGTCTGTAGTTGGTATTTGCAGAAGGTACATTTAAAACAGGGCGTGATCGAAACCTAAGTAGGTTAGTGTTTAATGAGATTTTTGATAACAGATCCGGGCTGTCTATCTTACCAATGGCGATTTGCGCCAAGAAACATATGTCACTTATGCTGCGTCTCGTCTCTAGGGGCAGGAAGTGGTGTCGTTTACACCGATGTTGATAACTATCGCTGTTCAGATGAGTTTTGTAATCTAGGTAGCGTAGAAACCGTTTTTGGATGCCTTTGATTCGATCAATGTATACAGCGTACTGTGGATTCCATACCTGCGATGCATATTCCAAATGGCTGCGGACGAACGCACAATACAAAATTTTTATAGTTTTTAAAGTTTGAAAGTCCACCGAAGTCCTCATAATAAAACCCAGTGCTTGTGATGCTTTCCGGACAATATGATCTATATGTTTATCAAAAATAAGTTTACAATCATGAATAACTCCTAGATCCCTCACTTCATTTACATTCTTAAGCTTTTTACTCATTAACTTATAACCTATATCTATAACCGAAAATTTGCGAGAGAATGTAATGTAAAAGCATTTTGAGACGTTCAAGTCTAATTTATTAAGACTGCAGTACGCCTCGAACCTATTTAAATCCTCCTGTAAGTGGCGAACGTCTGACGGAGTTGAAATAAGTTTGAGGATCTTCATGTCATCTGCAAACAGTAAAATTTTTGAAAAATGAAAGCAATGAGCTATGTCCATTATAAAGACAGTAAACAATAATGGACCTAAGATTGATCCTTGAGGGACACCGGAAGGTATGGAAATCCAATCAGAAGAGAATCCCTGTATTACCACTGCTTGTGACCGTCGCTGGATATAGGAGGCAAACCAGCGGAGTAAATCTCCATGAATTCCAGCGGAATAAAGTTTCGACAGCAGCATATCGTGATCAATCCTGTCGAAGCATTTCCGATAGTTAGTGTAGACTGTGATCGACTTGGGACCCACCCTCTATGCCCGTAGTGATAAATTCATTTGCAAGAATTAGATTAGAAGTAGTTGATCTGTTTTTTATGAAACCGTTCATGGTCAGGCTATAATTAAAAAAAATTGACGTCTATAATGTTGTATTTTGTAGCAGTAAGATATCGATATCAACAGTAAGCTCGTATATCAAAATAAGACAAGTCTAAATGAAAAGGTAGATAAATAGTCTTTCTCTATTTTGCAATTTTCCTTACTTATTTTTTTATAAACCATAAAAATCAAATTAAACATCAATAAAATGAATAAAGGAACTTTTATGATTTCGTCACTATACTAGATAAACATTTAAATGCATGTGTATATTTAGCAATCCTAAATATGTTATACTTAAACTATCAATAAATAGATGGACTTCACTTCTATAGTAAGACACTACCATTTTCTCTTGTCTCACTCACTCATCATAGTGTCAGTGTCAAAATGACAGCTCAGCTAGCTTCTATGTATGGTAAAATACTTTTTTAAGTCAGACCAGATAATCAAGCAAAGCCATGTGTCCCCTTATAATGCCAGTATCATAGTACCTCTCACTTTTTTTTTCAAATATTTCTGAATTCATAAAAATAATGTTAAAATATTTTTAACGTGTCGAACATCGCCAAATCTCGAAATGGTTTTTGAATTTTAGTACCATTATAAAAATGACATGTTGTCAATTCTGTCAAATTAACCGTCAATCGATGATTACCGGCTATAATATTTATTAAATATGCGAGTTTGTCAGCCTGTTTGTAACCTCATTACGCTTAAAGGTGCGTTTCTACGTGAAAACCCTAAGCCACTGAACCGATTTAGTGATATAGAGATAGATAAAGGCATAGACAAAAAGTTGCGCGGTGGGGGGGGGGAGGGAGGGTCCGGCAGTCGCGGGTAAAGAGTTTATTCTGTATGTCGGAAAGGGTGGCGCAGTGGGCAACGCAATCATCATATGGAATTATTTTATAGTATCGAGTATTTAAGTAATCGATAAATATATTGATATTTCGAGTACTTGTTTATCGAGCTCATTGTGTGGGTGGCTCATTGGTGGTTGAGTGGCGCTGCGGTCGGGTCCGTATTCATGACTGTAGCTACACTACACTACGTCGCTACGTATGGTTGCGACATGTCGCGTCGACACGTGGTCGGCTGCTGCTAAGTGTGGTCGGCTACGAACTTATATCTTTATAATATTAATATGTATCGTGTTTTGTGCAAATAAATTTCATTTCGTTTATTCTCATTTATTCATAGAGGTCGCATTTTATATAACCTTGTAATAATACGAGGTCGTACGGGTAGTCTACCCCACTTTGGCCTTGAGACCGCCTCTATTCCCTACGTAATGAAAGCGGTTTCTGTTGTGAGTTGTGAGCATGGGTAACCTGACGTGCCGACTGTACTTACGTCACAGAATAAGCACTAGTACTCCGTACAGAAGTATGACTTTGCTATGAAGTTCAAAGAAATATCTACTTAATGTCGTCAACGATATGGTGTAATTTAGTTCGCCTCAGAGTCAAGAACATGCTCGTTAAGACACCTACAGAAATCCATTGCAAGATAATTTCATTCTTATAACTCAGGAATATGAATCATAATACAATAAACCTATTCAGTGACGTACTATTAAGCGACGCGATAGGGTTGACTGCTACAAGAAGCTACTTACGCCATCTAGCGCATCTTTCTAGCACTTTATTCATGCTCGTCCAGCCAGCAACGTAAACCTCACATAAGTGTCGTGCGCCCGCCGGTGAATAAAACGCGCTGGCGTCTCGTTGCTCGCTTGCGACACCCAACTTGATTTAGCACCTTTCAAGGGGTCGCCGAGCGTAGGTACGTTTTTGCTACCTACGTGGGGAGTTACACAGGCCTGCTTACGTACTATATCAATACCCAAAATATTTCTAACCAGATTCCTTTTGTTTTTTTTTTCAGGAGTTTTAGCCCTATATAATGGGTTAAAACCTACGTTAGTGAGAACGATTCCTGCTACTGCGGCTCTATTCGTCGTTTACGAATATTCCAAGAAATTCATGCACCAATCTTTTGGAGACTGATATGATTAAGTTCTTAAATCTATTCCAATATAGGTGCCGAGTGTTTTGTTAATTTACTTATGTCTTTTTTTTTGTTGTGTATAGTACAATGAATGTGTGCTATGAATATTACTTATTAATATACTATAATTAGCGAAACTTGCTTATAAAAATGTTGACATTTAATAATTTTATTATGTACGGTAGTTAAACAATTTTTATCGAAAGTTAATTATGCACTCAAAAATTCAATTTTTTGACCTTTAACCTGTCAAACCCCATAAGACCCGCGGGCGGGCTGATAATAATTAATTTTCTATTGTGTCTGGAAACATGATACGTAAAGGTTTTAAGTTACTCAGTGATTACCCTGCGCCTTTTATTCTATTATAGATAGATTAATCAAATGTCATCATTATCACTGTGGGTAGAATTAGTGAAATACTAGGTAAACTTACACGGACTATGTTGTTAATGAGTTGCAGTATTTTACGTCTAATACATTATTCCATGTGAACGGTGCTCAGTTAGAATCTAACTGATTATTCCGCGAGGCAGTCTACCTTATACATAGCTTGTTCTTCTTCTTATCGTGTCGACGGTAAAGCGAATTTGTTGTGCCCAGTAATTGGCGACGTGGATTGCCTTGTCGTTTGCACTCATAAGGTCTTCTAGAGAGCAGGAATCAGGTCACGCATAGAATAGCTGTAGCATAACTGCTGTAATATGTTCTGGGGGCACTATGGCTTGCGTGAGCGCAGTTATGACTACAGACTTTTCCGTCCGCCAGTCAGTCTGCCGTACAGTCGCCCGACTCAAGTCAATCTCGATTGTTTGTATATTTATCAAACGCGTACTTTGACAATATTAACCACCGTGGACTATTCAGTGGTTACAAAAACAATCTACATTGATTGGCTTGAATCAGCCGACTGAAATTCTGTAGTCTCGTCTGCGTTTCTGGTAGATCGGTCGGGCTCGGCCTTTTGACGAACTACTTGCCACTTACCGTGATATTAGGCTAAATGTAAAAGTAGAATGTAAATGTTGTAACTTACACTCGTAAATACCTAATGTTTTATTATCCTTTATAAACTATATACTAAATGTTAGATTTTCTTAAAGAAATACTCTACAATAAGAAATGTTGTTGTAATTAATCATAAATACTGCCATTATAAGAAAAAGTAAATTAGTAAAAACCTTGCACCAAAGATATTGTGATTTGAATGGCTTATTTTTAACATTTTAGATAGGACTTGAACTATCGGTAATTAATATCGACAAAAAGTAGATTATCCACAAATACGGAAAAAACAGATAGACACATGGCTATACTTAATTGACCACGGAACCTTACCAATTATGTATTTTATATAGCCTGACCAGGAATATATTGGACCTCGCCATATTGCGGAAAACAACTGGAACTAATTTCTTTTACTGGCAACAGAAACCTCAAATCGTCATTGACATGTCATCAATTGTCATAATGATTAGTGTCAAAATGGACGCGTAATCTAATTTTCGACCAAGTGCAATATTTATGTGATAAAAATACCGAGAACTAATTGTTTTCGTAAAGAAAAGTGGTTTAACATGGTGTTATAGTGTTTTTTGACAAGAAAGTCTATGTGATCACCACGGTTTTCTTTAAATTAATTACTGATATAGTTGTCATCACGAATTTCTGGTATGTCATACAGTGCGAATAGTGAAAACTGGCTACTGATGGATAAGGAGAATATTTTAATAACGATTTTGAAAAATGATTATAATAAATACCTATTTTGAGTTTTATTTTCTTTATTTCAACCCTACTTAGATATTTCAACTAGAATAGTTCATAGGGATTTACATGATTTCCTATACATTATTTAAAATTATGATAAAATTATAAATAATATAATTTAGATAAACAATGTTTTAATGTTTCTTTTGCCCGTTAGTGGTTTTGCAAAAATGTTGTGTTTTGGTCCAAAATTCAAGGTTAATATTAAAAAGAGTTACTGAGTTTTATAAGTTCTCAGTTCGCAAGTGTTCTCTCATGTTCTTTTATCGTATAATTTGTTATTATTAGGCAGCAGGCTTAAAAAAATAATATGAATGTAAACACACAAAACCAATGTTTTTATGTTCAGCTGCCAATCTACGCTGGTATGGTACTTTCAACAATATTTTTTATTATTATAATATATATTTATATACACATTAATGTTTATTATTTATTATAAGATTAATCCAAAGTAAAAAGCTGAAAAATCTGATGCCAATGCTGCCAATGATGATTTACTAATGCAAGAAACTAGTAGGTAGTCGATCATTCATTCACCACATGTCGATACAAAAAATATCAAGAAGTCCGAGCGATTTTCCTAGTGACAAAAATCTATGTTTAAAAATCAGCTAGATATCGTTGAACAGCGTAATTCAGATAGATTTTTATTTAAGGAAAAGGCTGAATTTAGCACTGATTATGTTATGTCAACAACATGCTAAACATAAACATATATAACGCTAAAACCAGTTTTTTTCTTAAATAACGCGATTTAAGTACTGATTTTTGACACTAGGAAAATCCCTCATTGTATGATGCATTTAAACGTCAATAGTTATCACAAAATGAGCGAATTTCTAGTGTCAAACAGAGTATTTCAAAATCCGCTAGATGGCGTTAAAAAACATATGTAACATGACGTGCTGCCGCTGTACTTGCTCAGTGTCATTTTTTTGCGTTTTATATTCTATAAGTAGGTCATTCATCCAAGATCGAGCTTTTCCGGACAGGACTCTCTAACAATAATAATTTATCTTCTCTCTTATCTGCTGAAGAAATGAAAAAATACTAATTTCACCTAGGGCGATTTACCCAAATCCGTATTCCACAACAACATTTTCAGCCTAATGTTGATATCGCTTGGGATATTTTTTCCGATTTTAGTAGATGTACAGCGGCAGACTATCAAGTTATCCATTTGAATTACGAAAACAGCTTTTATTACGTAGGGAATAAAGGCGGCCTCAAGGTCATAGTGGAAGTAGTCTGGCCGGGTGAACGTGTCTGTAAGTCCAATCGAAGAAATATACAGGGTGTGGCGTAAATAGTGGTCCAAAGCTAAGGTGTGGATACACTGTACAAGGAAGCACCACATACCAGTATTTAAAAAAAAGTTATGTACAGGGTTTTCAAAAAAATTTTTTTTTTTTATTTTTTTTTAAAATCGTTACCTTGCCTTACAAATTTGGTTATAATTTCCAAAAATTACGGTATTTTTTTATGCAGTTTTTTTATTATTATTGCTGATCACATGTACTTAGTATTCCATTCGTTTTTTTTTACAAACTGAATTTAATTAAAAAAAAATTAAGTTACTTTCAAAATTCAATACTCACTGCTAGCAAATCGTTTGACTTTAAATGCTTTTGGTGCAAAAAAAAAATGTACCACAATGTTAGTGCCCATTATTTTACAAAAATGTCCATCTTTTGCAGATTCTAAAATGGTGCAACAATAAGTGTTACGACTTACAGGAAAAAAGTTATTGCTTTTCGAAACAAAAAGGAGCCCAATTCAGAAAAACAATTTATTTGAAGTTCAAGGGTTTACAAGGGTTGTAATTTTTTTCTAACCAATCATTTAGTTTTTCTTTAATTTTGGTTATTCAAACGGCGTTTAAAATTTTTAGAACGTGGATCCATAAAAATGTTCTAAGCATTTTCAAAATTACCACGACGACTTGTGTCAGGTTATGAAATTTTTGTGGTAATTTGTCGTCGCGTGGTAATTTTTCCTTTCATTTAAAGTAAAAGGAATGCGACGGGACCTTACAGTTCAATTCAAGGTCGAGTTTAAAAAGGAAAGAGACAGCAACTCAAACAATAAAAGCAGTACCGTCGTCTCAGTCGGGTTAGGGTCATAAATTCATAGCGAGTGTTTCTGTCTCGCTTCCGCTTATTGCTCTTGTTCCGTGAGTCTTCACATTGATGAGTCATGTTGATAGAAAACGACTGCTGACATGCGAGCGCGTGAAGCAGTTATTTTACTATCCGAGTGTACCACCGGATGATTGATTGGTGCGCCGGCGCTGCTTACACCCCCTCCCTCTCCTTAATTTTTGACCACGTCTCTATGATAGATGACAGAGTCAGTGCGATTTCGTACGTCGCATGCGCTTATCATTTGTGTTTCCTGTGGTTTCTATCTCTGCCGTTAAATTGCTGTTTTTGGACTTTGTTTTGCTTCTTGAATTGGACTTGTTAATTTGGTGATCTCTACGACTTTTGCTACGTTATTTGGACTTGAAACCAGATTGGTTTTGCTTCGTGATTTGGATTTGTTGATTTGGTGATCCCTACGACTTTGGCTACACAATTTGGACTTGGAACCTGTTTGTGGCAGTAACGAATCAACCATGTCACAGTACACGCCGCGAGAATACGCCGAAATGTATTTAATTTACGGCGAATGCGGATGCAATGGTAGAGAAGCAGCTCGATTGTACAGAGAAAGGTATCCTGATCGACGACACCCTGATCATCGGGTGTTTATTAGAGTGCATCAGGCATACCTTGAAGGGAGGATACCAGGTACAGGCGTTGGCGGCGCAAGTGAGGGACGCCCAATGGTCTATGATGACAATCAAATTTTAGAACTGGTACATGAAGACCCTACCACTTCAGTTCGTGCCATAGCAAGGAGGACCGGAATTTCTACCAGAACGGTGCATCGGGTGTTGAAAAGGCATGAACTGTACCCGTATCACTATCAAAGAGTGCAAAGTTTACTGCCCCGTGATCGACCACTCCGGGTTCAGTTTTGCCGAGAAATGCTACGCAGAATGCGAGTCGACTCAAGCTTCTTCGATAAAATATTATGGACGGACGAATCATCGTGTAAAAAAGACGGATATTTTAACATGCATAATTTACACAGTTGGCAACTTGAAAATCCCAACCTAATTAGACAAGACAGATCCCAGTATCAATTTAAAATCAATTTATGGACTGGGATCATTGGTGGGCAAATAATTGGCCCATTCGAGTTACCTGAAACTCTAAATGGCGAAAGGTACCTAAACTTTTTACAGAACGAACTTCCGGAATTGCTCGGAGGGATCGATCCGGAGGTGAGGGAAGTGATGTGGCTGCAAAATGACGGCTGTCCGGCCCATTACGCTGCTTGTTATCGTAAGAGAATTTTTAAATGCGACATTTCCTCAAAGATGGATTGGCCGACTAGGGCCTATAACATGGCCACCTCGGTCCCCTGATTTGAACCCCCTCGACTTTTTCTACTGGGGGTGCCTTAAAGAAAAGGTATATCATGAAGAAATCACTTCAGTAAATCAACTGAGACAAAGAATCGGAAGAGCGGCCGAAGAAATAAATACTAGCGGGTATGCACGCAGAATCAAACGTTCTTTTATTAGACGGTGCAGAGCTTGCATCGCCGCTAACGGTGGTCATTTTGAACATTTAGTATAGGGCCTAAACTAAATGTTCAAAATGACTACCTTACTGGTATGGTACACCTTATGGTTTACTGTAAGTTTAATTTGTTAGTTTAAGTTTAAGATTTAAGTTAAGACTTTTGTTTTTTAATAAAGATGATTTCAGTACACCGTTTTTTTTTGTCACTAGAGTAACCTAAAATTTAAGAAAGAACTGAATAATTGGTACAAAAAAAACAAAACTTGTAATGTAACTAACTTGAAAAAAATTGTTTTTCTTAACTAGGCTCTTTTTTGTTTCGAAAAGTAATAACTTTATTTCTGTAAGTAGTAACACTTATTGTTGCACCATTTTAGAATCTGCAAAAGATGGGCATTTTTTTAAACAATGGGCACTGACAGTGTGGTACATTTTTTTTGCACCAAAAGCATTGAAAGTCAAACGATTTGCTAGCAGTGAGTATTGAATTTTGAAAGAAACTTAATTTTTTTTATTAAATTCAGTTTGTAAAAAAAAAAAACGAATGGAGTACTAAGTACAAGTGATCAGCAATAATAATAAAAAAATGGATTAAAAAAAACCGTCATTTTTGGAAATTATAACCAAATTTGTAAGGCAAGGTAACGATTTCTAAAAAAATTAAAAATTTTTTTTTTTTTGAAAACCCTGTACATAATTTTTTTTTAAATACTGGTATGTGGTGCTTCAGTGTACAGTGTATCCACACCTTTGCTTTGGACCACTATTTACGCCACACCCTGTATAGTGTAATGTAACCTTTTTACGTGCTATGTTCAAATTTGAGCTTTAAATAAGAAGTTTTTTAGGTCTATCCGAACTACGATAGCTATAAAGGTTATATTAAATGCCAAAAAACGCAAAAATAATAATAAACATAGCCAAGATACATAGCTATAGTCGTAAAAAAATTACCTATAAAAAATGATTCTTCTTGACAACTTCAAACTTCAACAAACGTTTTGTACATAGTGAACTTGGTTTTGTATTTACATGCAAAGTTGTTTTAATAAACAAATACTTAGGTATTTTTTGAATTTGTTTATACGGAGCATTAGAGAGGTACTGGTTATTCCACCTGCCTGCTATGTCATCGGATGATTATCAGGTGCAGAATATTTATCGATATTCAAGGAAAAGTTATAAGAAACATCACAGAGAAACACAAGACGATATCAGCAGCCCCAGGAACATTGGAGTAACAGAATTATCACCCAGAAATGACGAAAGAACTGATGGCCATACATTCGGCTCTCCTGGATGCAGTTGCGATATGGATTCTGAAGGAGAAGTGGCTAGTATCTTACACAAAAAGTGCCCAGTCATAACTCTAGCACAACAGCAACTTAAAAGACTGCTTGACGAGACTGATAAACTTCTATGTGATAATACTAGATGTTGCAGGTATAAACTAATTACCGATTTTTCAACTTGTCATCAATAATGTTCCACCTTCTACACTTCAGTCATGGTCGCTCACGTAACTCCCCAAAACGCGACTTGTTTACTTAATTGATACTTGTAGTTACCTACCTACTCCCGGCGCGGGTCCGCTGCAGATTCCGATTAAAACCGATTAGAACAATTTTTTATCTTATCTAAATATAAAATATTTTTTTGGAGGTTCATGTAGTCCCTAATGTTATAATAATTTTTATTTGATCAAATAGCTACAGTCACAAGCAATAAAAAGTATACAAATAAGTTTTTATTTATACCATTGTAATAAGGTCTCAAATCGAATGCAGATGTATACATATTGATGGTCGTGCTTGACTGTACGAAGCTACTTAATTCTGTATAAAAAGTAAAATATAACCTATGCTAATGCCAAAACCATGTGGAAATTTTACGCTCTCAAACACTCTCAATGCAAACACTATTTCGCTCTTGAAGTTACTCACACATCAGAAATAATAGATGGGGTTTATATTTACTAAAATACAAACAATTATTTGACATTTATACGATTACGAACCTCTAAACAGGCGGAAACCACCGAGTGACATCACATCCGCCACTAAACTTATTTAATCTATCTGTGACTAAACTACGCATGTGTATGTCTCCGGTGTGTGTGAATAACTGTACTGTAACGAATGGGTGCATGCAAGTTAGTTTTCATTCTGCACGTGGTAAAGACATCTGTACTTATACCATAGTCCATAGCCATACCTAAATAAAAAATGGAAAAACTTAAAAAAAACATCAAAAAATAAATACTGTGTGTAAACTTAGAATAATAACATCTACTAAGCGTGTAGAACAATTTTATTTAATTCAGTTTCTAAAAACAGCCTAAACTTTTAGAAAAAATATAAAATAAATACCCTTAACTCCACTTTACATAGGTATTAAATTACTTTAGTTACCATTATCAGGCCTATTTCACTCCATGTACTTGCGCGCGCTATTCACCCTTACGCCGCGGTATCGGCCAGGATATAAATTTAGTAGGTAGCCGGCATCGACGCGCGCTCGCGAATTTGTTCCTAGCGAAGAAAGATGTCTCTTAATTTATGTGTAGTCAATGGTTGTAAATCATATGAACATATATCAAAGCAGATAAATGTTATGTAAAAACAGCTTTTATTACGTAGTTAATAGAGGTGGTATTAAGGTCAAAGTGGGGACGTCTGACGTGCGGCCGTGTAATTACACACCGCAAGTCAGACTAGCTAGCTAGACGTGTTGACCTTAATACCGCTTCTATTCCCTATATAGTTAAAAACTGTATACTTTGACGTACTTCCGACTGTACTTATTTAGTTTACCTCATTAACCTCATTTTGCAATTTAGTTAGACAACTGTTTCGTAGGTAAGAAGCTACCAGCTACCTTAGCAATAAATCATTCACATATTTTCAAAACATAAATTAAAATAAATAACTGTACCTAAATAAAGACAAGGCTCTTGTCTTTCAAAAGAGACTACCATAATAATAATGTCCTCCTAGCCGAATTTCGACTACGGCGGCCTATCTCAACCACAGAATACTAGTACTCAACAGAGATTAGCCGTGTCCGTATACGCAACAGGACCTAGCCTTTAATTCGATTTACCATTACAGTTTAAGATCCGTAGTATTTAATACCTTTCAATCGTATAAATAAATACAAAGTACCTCAATTGCTACAAAGAAATCTTATTTTTTTTCCAGCAGGACCCTCCGCCGTTTGAAGGTCTTCAGACCAATAGTATACGGCCCCGTTTAGCGACATATTAGTACCTCTAAATTGATACATTGATATTATTTTCAAATTATTATTAGTTTATGAGGAATGCACCTGCGAAACTTTTTTCATGCCAGCAGGACCCTATTATGTTTTGACGTTTTTAAGCCCAGACCAGATAGTCAGATTTCCTATCAGCATTTTATTAGTACTTTTCAATAAACCATACGTTTAATTCAAATATATTTGTATTTCAGCAGACAATTTGTTTTAAAACTTTTTGTTTTATGTAGCTAACGAACGTTTAGTTTGTCTACACAAACAAATTGAAGGTCTGGAGCAACTGATATGGAACCCTAGCAGCTCAGCTTAACTATAAGAGATATGAATAAAGCGCCTTAGGGAACATTGTTCAGCGTGAGGAGCACTTTCTATTGACGTACACAAATTGAAGGTCTGGAGCAACTGAAATAGAACCCTAGTTGTTCAGCTTAACTATGAGAGATATAAATAGAGCGCCTTAGGGAACATTGTTCAGCGTGATGAACATTTTCTATTAACGTACACAAATTGAAGGTCTGGAGCAACTGATATAGAACCCTAGCAGCTCGGCTCAACTATAAGAGATATAAATAGAGCGCCTTAGGGAACATTTTTCAGCGTGATGAGCATTTTCTATTGACGTACACAAATAGAAGGTCTGAAGCAACTGATATGCTTAATTACTTTAGACTGATTTTCAAACTCGCAAGGTAATCCTACTGTCTCCAGGTTACGATCTGGTGACGAAAACCTGGAGAAATCGAGAGAATCCTTCAGATTTTATAAGCATGTATACCATATATGGTACAGCATTCATTTAGGCATTTAAGCGTTTACATTCAGGAGTCAAAATTTGATGGTGCTGACCTTAACGCTAAGTAGTTCGTGGATACTTTTACCACAGATAGTTTGTCGAAATTTTGTTGAATTATTGTATTATTAATGAAAGATCAAAGTAAATTGGCACTATTTTTATACTACTTATCACTAACTAACGGAAATTAACTACGAGTATAAGAATAGTCTTACTTCCTTTACGTTTTGGGAGAAAGGGTATGGAGGCCTTTGCCCTGCAGTGGGACACTACAGGCTCCTAATAATAATAATAACTTTACGATAGTAGTAACTTACAAACCGACCTTTGAGTAGGCTAGGGACACAATAAATAAATGCTAAACCGCATTCATCTATTGTGGAAGGGTTTGAGTCTAACTTTTTTCTTAACACTAAAATGAAAGTTACCTACTTATATTCTTTACAAACGATTAAAACTGCCTTTAATAAAGTAAACTAAAAAGTTCAAAAAAATCCTTTACACTTTTACTAAGAAAGATTTACGACAAAATTTAGTTTTAGAGTCGGTGTCACTGCCATACGGAATTTTCTTACCAGAGGAGGACGGTGAGGTGATATTAACCTATCTAAAAAAGAGTGCCTATTGACCTTGATATTTTATTCCTCTCTTACTTACGACATGCTAGTCTAAGAGAACATGATAGCTGGATGGCGCCGGAAGTACAAAGTATTTTGTATCATCGAGTCCACGCGTACGAAGTCGCGGGCAACAGACTAGTAAACTAATAATAATTTGAAAATAATATCAATGTATTTTTAAGGTACTAATATGTCGCTAAACGGGGCCGTATACCATTGGTCTGAAGACCTTCAAACGGCGGAGGGTCCTGCTGGAAAAAAAATAAAGATTTCTTTGTAGCAATTGAGGTAATTTTTATTTATTTATACGATTTGGAAGGTATTAAATACTACGGATCTTAAACTGTAACTGTAAATCGAATTAAAGGCAGGGTCCTGTTGCGTATACGGACACAGATTAGCCAACTGCGCGGGACATATTATAGTGCACAAGTGTGTGCGCACAGGTGCACTCTGTTCCTTCACTCTCATAATTCGGTGAGACGGCAGTCCGACATGACCGTAGAGGGATCAGGCGCAGGACCAACGACTTAACGTGCTGTCCGAGGCACGGGGGTGTTTTAACACCACCAACTTCTTGACTCCGGAGCTGTCTGAGTAATTTCAAGACTACCATACCTTGTATTTAATGATGATAAGTATATTCACTTTGCAATCTAAATATAGTATAATTGCACTTGAAAAAATGACCACTAGAGGCGGGAATCGAACCCGCGTTCCTATGTGGCCGAGAGGTTAGGCAATCGCCCGGTATGCGAGGAACGCGGGTACGATTCCCACCTCTGGTGATCATTTTTTCAAGTGCAATTATATTAGATTGCAAAGTGAATGCTTATCACTTAAAACAATAATTTAACAGTTAAGTAGTTTTTTTAACCTATAGAAAACGAAACTTTAAAAAAAAAATTGTCAAGAAAAAAAAACAGTAGGATTTTGTCTCTAAAATTTGATAAAGGCCCTTAAATTATCGCTAATCGCAACCCGGACATCCTGTATAATATTAGTGTGGACAAATTTGAGTAAATAAAGAATATGCCTATGAAACCACTATGCATTAAGAAAACTTTGCATAAGTCATGCTTTATGCCAAAGTATAATTAAAAAGATTATGCGACGGAATGGGCACCACATAATTGTCACATATTTTGGCAGAGCTACATCCCTCATTACCTACTTTGAAAATAACTGTTTTTTAACCTTTCAGATCAGTGTATGACTTCCTGTGTATATGTAAGGATATTTTCTTGAAACAAGACAAATGTCAATATGCATTGATTGCTCTGATTGCTATAGCATTTTTTGGCGGTTTACTAATAGGTGCTGCAACTTGTGGCTCATATCTTGGAAGATTTAACAGTCCAATTTTAACATGCATAGATAATTACTTTATTCCTGATGGTTATTCTACATTAAAAGAAACATATCTTAGCATAACTTAGTGAATTTAATCATTATAATTTACAATGTATTTCTTTACCAGTTATATATTTAATAAATAAAATAGTTTGGTTTTTCCTCATTTAATTTGCTCAAATGTGCAGTGTGTAATACTTACTGCCGCACACAGAGTCATAAATTAAAGTTATCTTCCATTTGTCATGCAGTCCTTTTCTATTTCAAAGGACTGCATGAGACCTAATAAAGGTTAAACTTTAATATTTACTTCTGAGTACAGCAGTTAGCGATGGTATAGAAATAATACAGTAATGTCATAAGCCTTTTGTCCAAGGCCAATGAAAGACATGACAAACCAATTTAGGATGCAAAGTTACCAAATGTTACTTATTCATTTCACACTAGCCATTCTTTATTAATACTGTAACTTTTGTGATAATAACACATGTAGATGACTAAACAAATAATTATAAGGGGTCCTTTTTACAAATTAATATTTATGCCATTCACACTACTTATTCTACTCAATTTGTAAACAACCCTTACAGACAAATAATAACCTACCTACATAATTCTGTTTAGCAATAAAATATTTTTAGATAAACTCAAGTTCAGCAAGTTATTGAGTTAGCTCCATCGTTAGATGTTTTAGTAAGAATAGTTGAACTGTAATAAAATGAAGTTTACTTAACAACACTCCAGTAAAAAAACACATTCTTTACAATTATTGTATGAGTCAAATGATTAACATAAATGTTGATGAATAATTGTGGATGAACTATACAGAAACCTTACAAAATTATACATAAAAAAACTAGAAATCATTAATTTTGTTATGCTAAGATAGTAAAGTCATAGTAGCATTTAACTACTTTTCCTCACACCACTCATTTTCTTTGCGAACTTGGTCTTCTTCAGCAGCTGTAAAATCATTCTTGATATTGAATGTTTTGCGAATTTCCTCAGGAGACTTGCCTTTTATCATATTAGCTACAGTCTTACATGTTACATCCAGCAACCCTTTGATGTCTAAATAATTAGCTGCTAATATCAATTCAAAAAGAGTGCCTTGGTCCACTTTCAAAAAGTCTGCATCCCAAGAAGAAATATCATCAGTACGCTTTTCTTTGTTTTCGTCATCTTCTGGCAATGGAGGGTCATCTTTATGATATGTGGCCCACTGTATAACTTTTTTTAGGATAGCGGAATTCACGTTGGGTAATGGTACAACTTCTTCTTCCTCATCGTCGACACCAAGATCTTCCAACATTGTTTTTATCGTGACGGAGCATTTTGCGATTTCAATGTCGACAGGAAATACTTCATTGTCCGAAGACTGCAACTTGATATTCGGCATCTGTAAAAAAACATACGAAACGCTGTACAAATATGTTCGGTACGAGTTCGACGCCATCTTTTATAGATTATATTGGTCTTACCTTAAGCGTTGGGCAATTTATCTAATTTATCCAGAAAACTAGCGTCCAATGACCAGGGCGAATTTAGGTTACTGAAAAACCACAGATATAACTCTATAAAATGCTGGTGCAATCTGAATGAATTACTTCACTTATTTTTTCACCATTTTAGGTACAGCCATATACAAAAGTACTCTGTGGGTACAGTAAGACCACAGACAGATTCATAGAGTAAAGTAATATACTACAGATTTTTACTGTCTAGGCGACAGATCAGACTGACAGTTTCTTTTTGTTCAATTCATGCATTCTGGGTAGGCAAAGGATCAAAACTATACAGCCATGTCTTCAGTATTTTTTTATTTATCATTATTTTTTTAAGTATACTTTCTATACACTTACACGACTTGTGATGTCATTTTTAATATATAGCCTTACGGCCAAGAGAGGGCACATATTTAAGCTACTTTAAATCTGGCTTAGACCAATAGGAAAAAATCATGCCGTAGGGTAACGTTTTCAGACATTTCTCCAGCGGCATCCTATTTTCTTAAATTACTATGAGACCTTAATGGGCACTGATTTTTTTAAGGGCACATTCATGGCAAATAGGGCTCTAATTTTAGGGTTCCGTAGTCCGACAAGGAACCTTTATAAGATCGTTCAGTCCGTCCGTCCTAGTCTGTCACAGCAGAATATCTTCTACGTTTATGCACTGATTTGCATGTAACTTGGTTCGAGGATACTTCACATATAGATCTTTAAAAATACAAAAAATTAAAATAACCCCCTTTTAAGGGTACCTTCCCATACATGTAAAGGGGGGGGGGGGGTGAATTATTTTATTGAGTGCAGGTCCCCTTGTGTGGGGTATCGTTGAAAAGTACTTACTACTTTAAACTTCAAATCACTCACGTAAAGAAACAGGCGCGTAAACTCTTATTTAAAATTGTTTCGGGTACCCTCTGATAAATACTTTTGAAATTATAAACAAATTAAAAATACTGTCTAATGTTGTAAGTTAATGGTACGGAACCCTTCGTGCTCGAATCCGACTCGCACTTGGCCGGTTTTTTCTATATATTTTCATCGCGATCCGAGTTGACATGCCGTCCGGGTAATGGACACGCTGTATCTCATGAACCGTGATAGCAAGACTGTTGAAATTTTCACAGATGATGTATTTCTGTTGCCGCTATAAATAAAATAAATGTTTAAGGGGGGCTCCCATACAACAAACGTATTTTTTTTTGTGTTTTTGCTCGCTATCAATAACGGCAACAGGTAGACGCTTGAAATATTCACAGAATATTACCTTGTATATTCACTTTAAAAATAAAGCATTAAATGAAAATAATTAATAATCATATTTAGGGGGGGGGGGGGGGGGGGGCATACAACAAACTTGATTTTTTGCTCGGTATTTATAATGGCAACAGGTAGACGCTTAAAATATTCACAGAATATTATGAGTTGTATTTCATATTTAAAATAAATATTAAAACTAAAATTAAAAAAATAGTTATATTTAAGGGGGGCTCCCATACAACTGTTTTTTCTTGCCTACTGCTTGTATACTGTCCAATGTTGTAAGTTATTGATACGGATCCCTTCGTGCGCGACTTCGATTTGCACTTAATCGGTTTTTCTAACATTTTTCAGGGAAATCAAAACTTATGGGGTACTTCCCATGGACTTAGAACCATGAAATTTGGCAAGTAGGGAGTTCTACCAGTACAATTAAAGGAAAAAGTCCGAAAATCGTTTATTTTTTGGCAAATTAAATACAATATGTACCTCCACGCGTTCCTGAGAAAAACGTTCTTGACAGACAGACGGACAACAATTAGTGAACCTTTATGGGTTCCTTTTGAGGTACGGAACCCAAAAAAATTAATAAAAGCAGTTTCTCATGCAAGATTATATTTTTATACAACACTAACAATAATATTTTTCTTTATTTTATAGGTAGCACATTATAATATTTATATAGAAACTTACTACGTAGGTGTACCTATCTACTGATAATAGCACAAATATAAAGGTATGAAGGAACATAACACACGGACACACACGCAAGGCGAGAATACACAATACATGTAGACATAGAATCTTAGACAATTTTTAACTACATATATTTATATTTCAATTTTAAATTGCTAAGTTTAGACTACCTCTATCTTCTTTCCTACCGTAATAAAGCAGTTTTCGTAGTTCAAGTGTAGGTTTACTATCTTGACGTGCTGCCAAGGCAGACTGATCTACATAAATAAATATCTACCTTTCAAAATAATCATAAAATGAAGTCTGGGTAGGTACCCAGCCTTTATTTTATGACATTGCATACATTAGACTAGTATGTATGTAGGTTTGTTACCTACGACTACGACCAAAACGTTCTGAATACGAAGTACAGAACCTACATACAATAATAACCTACCTACTATGTTCAAGTACATTACATTAAATCCATAGTAGGTTAAGGCCCACTTGCCCAAGACTTGCGCAAATAAGCTTTCAACTCAGATAATAGGCCTTGCGCTAGGCCGGACTGGCGACAGTGGACCTTCCGGAATAGCTAATCCGGACTTGCACAAGTGGGCATAAGAATACCATTCAATAAAAATATTTTTATACTATAACTACAATTATTTATAGACTGAATAATATGCTATATTAAACCAAAAATTTACTAACCAAGGCAGGGTCCGATTCTCGTACCTACTAAATTACGTATAAGTTTTTCGATAACTAGTGTACTATAATAAAATACAAGATAATATTGTGTGGTTGACTTTCATGATAGTAGGTACAAGACGGAAGATTTCGTAATTAATGTAACATATTATTTTATTAGCCGCAACGCAACACAATAAGTCACATACAGTGTAGGTACTATTTATATGTATACACGGTAGAAATATATAATTATAATATTACATTATTCAATTACAACTCCTTAAAAAATTTCGTATTGTTATAAATATTCTAGTAAACAAAACAAAACATCTCGAAAATTCAAAATCCTATAGATAAATCAATCAATATTGTAAGTTAAAGTTACCTATTACTAAGAGATACTTAAGTACCTCATAAAATGCATTTTTTTTAAATAGCACACAATTTATAAGCTAGTAGGAAGATACTAGGGTTGCCAACATTTCTTCAGCAAAATATAGTATTTTTAAAAAAACCTTTGTAAAATTATAGTACACAAAAACAACAGTATTTTATGGAACATGCAAAAAAATAAACGGCAATATTTGGTACTATTTTTTTTTTAAATAAGTGATTTGTTAGTTACATTTTGGAGTTGAAAATATTATTATAGTATTTGTGCAATTTGATAGTTAAAATATAAATAAATTCAGTGCACCCTGCCCTGATACAATATTTGTGTTGAGAAATATGGAAGACCTTGAGAATAAGTAGGTACCCACGATTTGGTGGAAGGGTAGAGGGGGCAGGGGAATATTTGAAGTTAGGTTTACTATAAAAAAAGCATATCGTCTAAACGAGGCATTTCCGACAGGTAGGTTCTACGGTGAAGCCCTGTCCCCCCTCTTCCTACCTCCACTACCCTGTCCCCCCAAATCGTGCGTACTTACTTATTATAAAGTTGAGCCAGAAATACTCATTCTTATTTGTTACAAAGACATAGTATGTTCTTAACTTAGTAAAAGGGTCCCGTTGGCCATTTCTTACCCATTGGGTACAGAACATAAAAAACATCTTGACTTGGACAAACCCAGTAATCACGAACACCCTGTATTTAAATATCCGCGAAACATTTCATAAATGAATTAGTTTAGAGAAAAATAGGACCTAAGAGAAGGTCATTTTTATACTTTAAAAAACTTGAACTATGCGATGCAATAGAATCATCTGACATTTGCCTGGAAGATTCCAAATAACCCTGTTCATAAACATTTATCATAAAATTAATAAATGATTGGTCTTGATTGGCACTTTATTTTCCATTAAAAGATTCTAAAAATAATAATCAGACATCTTGTGTATCTCATTTATATCTACATCTACATTTCAAATAAATTCATTATACCTACATATTACGCTTACATAATAAAAATAAATAATAAAGCACCAAAATTATTATTATCCTCTTGACGACCCGTGTACTCCCACAAGAACATAAGATTTGAATAATTCTGGCGAAAATTTTTCAAATAGCAACCCCGATATTTCGAATACACATTGTCTTTGGCATTATAAGCTGTCATTTTTATCGACTGACGTTGGCCTGTCATCTGCCATTATGGTAAAAATGGCTACGAACCAAAGTCGAGGTAGCACGCGCTTGCGCAAAGGTAAGTCTATCCATAGTAATCTTAATAACTTTCAGTTTATTTGTTTTGCTTTTTGTAAAAATATTCTAAAGAGATAGTTTACTGATGATATTTATAAATATTTCATCGAAAACAGCAACTGTTGTAAAAATTATAACCTAAAACTTTTTATGTCCTTCACCAAGAACAACTGGCCCCGTTCGTCATGAATATTCCATATCTCTAAATAACGACAGCAGCAGTTCAAGTTTTGAGTCCGACTTAGATAATGATATAACAGATTTAGACAATCCTATACCTTCACCTGCATTATCGGATGATTCTTTGTCTCTAAGAACTTCGTCGCAAGTACCCGAAAGAGGAACGAGGCGTGGTCGAGGCTCTCGTAGTCAAAGATTTCGGCCAAATTCACGGGGTCGAGCTCTCAGAACTGCACCTAACACTCTCGACGAAATTCCTGATAAATGGTCTGCTGAAACTTTTGAACCAGAAGAAAAATCTTTGATGCAACCAGCTTGTTTATTTCAAGATACCACCAATTTTGAGTGGCATATGTTCTTTGATTATTATATTGATGATGTGATTCTTGCTAAAATAGTTGACTGCACAAATAGAACCAATATTCACTTAACAGGAAAAACACTTGGTCTGACTATAAAAGAGTTATAAGTTTTTATAGGTATAACCATGATCATGTCAGCTCTTCAATACCCGCATATCCACATGTACTGGTCTGAAAAATGGCGAGTTCCTGTGATTGCTTCTGCTATGAACCGAGCCAGATTTTACACAATTCGAACACATTTGAAATGTGTATACGATGCTGACGTTACGTCTGAAGAACGACAAAAAAAAATTTGGAAAATAAAGCCCTTATTCGACCGCATTTTAATTGGTTGTCATAAACAAAATCGCCCAAAAGATATGTGTATCGATGAAATGATAATCCCTTTCACGGGACGATGCCATATGCGACAATATTGCCCCAACAAACCAAATCCTGTTAGGCTAAAAGTTTTTGTTCTTGCGTCACCTCAAGGCGTCGTGTGTGACATGACCATCTATCAGGGAGAAGGGACTTTTAGAGAACTTGTTAGTCAAGGATTTGGTTTGGGTGAATCAGCAATTATTCATCTTACTCGCACATTAGTTCCCGGACATTCACTAAACTTTGATCGATATTTTACTTCTGTAAAATTATGCAACGAGTTGATGACGAGGGGTTTCCATGGTACCGGTACCATTCAAAAAAACAGAATACCAAAAGATTGTAAGCTGACAGATGAAAAAAAATTCAGAAAAATGCCACGAGGCACCAGTGAAGTTAAAGTGAGAGAAGATGGAAAGTTGGCAATCACACGATGGCTAGATAATAAACCTGTAATGATGATGTCATCACTTTACAGTAACAAGAATGAAAATGATTGCGAGAGATGGTCCAAGAAACAAAAACAATATGAAAAAGTTAAACGGCCAGAGGTAATAAAAAAATATAACCAGAATATGGGAGGCGTTGATCTCGCAGATAAAATGCTTTCAGTATGTCCGTCTCGAAGCCGTACAAAAAAGTGGACAGTTAGAGTAATATCTCACCTAATTGATTTATCAGTTGTCAACGCGTGGTTCCAGTATCGATCACTAGAATTAGAAAAGGGAAAAAGAAGAGCACAAATACTAAAACTACGTGAATACAAACTTAATTTGGGAACAAAGCTAATTTGTGATAATGATGTTCCCACCGATAGTGAAAGTGACCCCGAACAGGTGGAGGATCTGGAGCCAAAGCATAAAAAACGTAAAGTCGCTATAAAACCCATTCCGAATCGGGAAAGAAGACAACAGAAGGCAGACCATATGCCAGATTTTGGCCCGAAACAATCTCGGTGCAGGAATAAACATTGCGACAAGAAAACTTCAGTTTTTTGCACAAAGTGTGAAATATATCTCTGTTTCGTTCCTAATAGAAACTGTTTTTCAAACTTTCATAAAAATGACGATTAATTTGCGAAATGTTTCTCTGTTTTAAGTTCCTATTATATAATATTGAATGCTAATCATAAATGGGTACTGATTGGAACATTTGATCTCTTAGATTTAGTTTATTTGAACATGTTTAATTTTCATTATCAAAGAACTAAAATAATTAATATAATTGCGTTTTATTTAACATTATTGAAACCTATTTATTATAAAAATTTACTTTAAATCGCAACGTACTTTGCGAAGAACATATTAACTGACGACCCATGTCCTTTTCAAAGTACATAAAGAAAACCTTAATTTTCCGGCTTAAAATTTTTTTTGCTATTTTTCCCTTCATTTTCAATCTTTATTTAAACCACTACTAAAGTTTCACTAAATTATCTTTAAAAAAGTATCTCTGGTCGTCAGGAGGTTATCACAGAACAAAAGCCAGGAAATGTATTAAACTATTTTGCAAAAGCCAAAAAAAGAGACTGGAATAGGAATGAATTTGCTTTTGATGCCTACAAATTACAGTTCGCCATTTATGCTTCATTTGATTTAATTCACATTAAGTCTTTCTTTAAGACGAAAATATATTTTAAGAGTGGGTCTCAATATTGTAAACAGCATTACTAAAAGTACTAAACACAAAGCGACATATCTAGAAATGTTATCACCAGCTTTAGTCCACCAATCAGAGAATAAACCCAAACAAATTGTTATTACCCCCAAAGTGAAAGTCACCAGCCCAACAGAAGCATGCAATGCTTTGGTATATATGGGAGCAAGGTAATATTTCAGTTTAAGGCTATACAATGCACCTATCCCACCAAGCATTGTAGCTATCATAAAAATCAATGCTGCCAATCCAAATTTGGCATGCAATGACGTAAAATGTGGCTTTTCATGTGTTATTTTATTAGCAAGAATGATAATAAATCCAATAGTAACTATTGTACTACCTATGAGTTGTAGGACCCAATGTCGGGCGCTTCGCAGTCTTATTGGCATCCATTCTGTTGCTAAATCTCCAGGTGTGATGGCATTTATAGCTGATGTCATAGTTATTAACCACTGCAACAAAAAATAATGATGGTAATGCCACTCCAAATTTTGTTAAAATTATTGTTGTGATGATATGAATATTTTAATGAGTGTGTGTACAGGGTTTGGATTCACCAAGTGAGAATGTTTGTCAAGGAATATTTTCTGTTTGAAAGAACTATCCTAAGATTAGACTTTTAAAAATTAAATTTTTATGCATGTTTTTTTAAAGTGTCCTCAATGAAAGTATATTCATGTATTCTCGATGTAGGTACGCGGTAAGAGGTGAATGAAACAAAATCTCAACTTACGCCCAACGTCATCAAAGTAGGGTGGAATGCAAAGAGGGAAACACCATCTTTGAAACAACAATAAGTGATTATTCCAAGAATAAGCACAGCACACAAATTACTAACAACGTTAAGGTAACTAGGCTTTGCAGTAGAGTTGGAAGATACGAGGCGAGACGATTCAGAGTTTCCATCAGCAGCAGGCATATTGGTAGAAGAAATCTCACTGTGTGCCTCCATAAATTTTAGATACGTTTCTTATCATACATTCCTCGGTGTCACACAAATGTTGAATTCTCAAATAAATGGTTGAAATTCTTTTTGCCAAGGGCGTTCTAGATAAAATTAGCTGAGCTGATATTTACTTTACTCTATGCTGTCATTTGTATTTTTTTTCTATGTTCAATTCACCCATTCCGGTAAGGCAAAGGATCAAGTCTATACAGCCACATCTTCAGTATTTTTATTTGAATTATTTTCCTTATTTTTTTCACAACTACAACAAAACTTACACAACTACACTAAGCTACGAACTAACTAACCAAAATCATTGAAATGCGAGGATGGTTCACATTTCAATGCTCTCAAGAAAATTTTGAGCGGGAATTCGAACAAAGTTAGGAGTGCCTAACTTTGTTTCTCACTTTTACTTTATTAGTTCTTCACTGCAGCACATTATCAAGATTATTCCACCACACAATCACAACAATGACCACGAAAAACTAATTAAGAAAATTCAGAAACGAAGCCCAGCCATCACAGTTCTTTCACCCGCCAATAATCCCTCATTTGTATTTGTATCATTAGATGTCGTGGGCTTAGTCGTAGTAGGTCATAGAGTAAAGTAATATACTCCGGAAACTGGGCTGTATGGCACATTCCGACCCCTGTAGTAGGTCTTTGGGTAGATATCATTGATTTATTATACAGTGTGTCTTCATAAAGTGCACATATGAAAAAGAGTGAAACTGGACCCATTTTTATCGGAGGAAATAATGACAAAAAAATCTAAGATTTTTCAAAAGTTTTTTTATAGAATTTTTAAATATTAATTACCTTCTACCTTAACGTAATAATTTTTGATCTAAGGTTCTTTTAAACCTGTTCGTTATGTGAACCAAAGATTAAAAATAAAAGTGAGCGGCCACTTCAGAATCTAAAGTGTAATAATGATATAATTAGCTATGAACATGTGCTTCATTTTTTCTTACGAGCATAACTTTTAGATGTGGTTAGTTTAGTAGATAATGTTCATTTTATATTTTTACCAACTACAGTCTACAGAGAACAGCGCTGCGTCTTACGTACAGCTGATCTTTGAAGGCCAAACAGGTGTGAGTCCCGACTAACATCTACAGAATCTTGGTCAGTGTTTCCGCGTCGACTTGGGGCGTTAAGTTCCCGGCCCTTAAGATCCTGTACTCAGGGACTTATGTAGCTTCTTAAACATACGCCGCATGGTACCGACGCTCGTCGTTATTTATCGTCAGAAGAGCGATGCTTATAGCAGGCAAAGGTCGGCGCTTATTTTGCTTACGGAAGTTTACAGAACGTGCCGTTCCGCGGCACTTCCGGTGCTCGCAGGAACTCTCTATGTCGATCTGGAAGTTGCTCGTGCAGTACAAGTTGAGAAAGAGAAAATCCAGCTGGCCCCCAGGGAACGCTGGAATTGAAACGCCGCATCAGAGAGGAGGTGGTCGCCACTTAGCAAGGTGCGGTGGTCTTCGAGCGAGAACGGATGAGGGTTGTTAAGTTTCTTTTCCGATGTTGGTGTGAGGTTGTCTTTTGACTAGGTTGAACCTGATTATGTTGTTTCGCAGAATCTTACAGAAAACGGTTGCTTCAGACAGCGTCTGCACAGGCTTGCGCTTTGCGAGTCAGCACTGTGTCCCTGTAGTGAAGAAGAAGTTGAAAACAACCACGATCCACGCACCTTGGGACTGTATCCTATACGGAAGCCAACTAAAATGTGTGACATTTACAAAATAAAAAGTAGAACCGAAATGAAAGGATAAATGTTAATCTTCTAAAGGAATATATTTAAATTTTATTATTAAAATCACTAGTAACTTAACTATAATAGTAATATATATACAACTTTCACTATTCGTAGAAAATTCTATCAAAATAAATTTGTATCTGAATGGTCAATTTAGCTTTATTTGTGAAGGTACAAAACCATCATAGGTGAAGATATTTACATGGAACATTTCATTGTTATTAGTAAATGCCAAGTGGTATAAGACAACAGAAAAAACTGCTTTTTCTTACCTACGAAATATCATTTAATGATCTTTCCAACCGAGGTAACTTAAATAAAGGTCAAGTGGAAACAAAGATGTATGCCAGTTGTAAAGATTTGTAATTTCGTTAAATAAATCTAACAATAGAACTTTTTGATACTAAAACTGTATAAAAACTATTTACTTCAAAACTATTTTTTTTTCTTGGCGTACACGGCTTGTGCATTGCCACAACGGAGAGGAAAAAGGTAAGGAAACGTTAGATAAAAAACCCGGGATAAGGAAATTACTATGTGATTTTAGGAAGGATAAAGGTAGTAGGTGAGCGCAATTATCAGGATAATATAAGTAAATATAAAAGGAGAATTTAAAGGAGGAGGAAAGGATTTGCTATTACAGCTTAATATTATTTTTGACTATATATTTAGAAATACATTCATAAATATCATTATTAAACAGATAGAGTAGACAGGATATAGATGTCGGGAAAGGGACACGGAGGGATAATAATGAGGAAATGAAAAAGGAGCGATCATGGTTTTCACAAGCGAAGAAGATGTGATTTAAATCACATTCTGCAGCACCACATTCACACACATCACTTTCAATAATATTCAATTTTGCAAGATGGACTGGAGTGCAAACATGACCCAGTCTCATACGAATAATAGTTGTTGTAGAAAATTTATCTAAGCTAGTTTTAAAGAACCAAGGCTTTACCGGAATAAGGTTGTACTTGCTTGTAAGAGTTCCCTTTTATCTGACTACTGATGTCCCACTCTTCCTGCCATCTCTGACGCAAATAAATTTTGGGAAGGGCAACTAAGTCTTGGCAATATTTTTTGCCAAGACTTAGTTGCCCGTTGCCTACACCCACCCCAACATGACCATTACTAGGGTGCTTTGAAGCATCACAATATACACGATTCGAATGGCTGGCATTACATATGTAATGCCAGCCATTCCAATCGTTTTCTAAAATCAAATTAAATTTAATACCTGCATGACTATCATGTTTAGAAATATTAATATCAAAGTTAGTATTTGAGGACAGATTTAAAGAATCAAAGTTAGAGCAGAAGATAGGGAGATACATAGATTTATGAGTAGGAGCTTGAAAAGATAGGATTTTGCGGAAACTAATAATAAGACATGGAGGGGATTTGTGTGACCAATAGGGAGAATTTTTAATTTGTTCATTAAGCGCTTCCAGTTTTAGAAATAAAGGATGGGAAGAAAGCTGAAAAGCTCGGAATAAGAATTTATCGCACAAGTATTGCCTTCGAAGCTTTAAAGGTGGATCTACACACTCGACTTGAAGAGCATTATTAGGGCTTGACTTCATTGCGCCTACAACTATGCGTAGAGCTTTTGTCTGAATAACATCAAGCTTTTTAATACCTACCATATGACAAGGCTCTAAAAATTGGGTGCCATAGTCCAGTAAGCTTCGAATGAGAGCATTATAAATTAATTTTAAATTAAAGGGGTGAGCTCCCCACCAGACTCCAGCTAAACATCTTAGTATATTAAAAAGACGTTCGCACCTAGTAGTTACATGATAAAAGTGTGAAGTCCCAGTTAATTTAGAGTCTAAAATTACCCCTAAAAATTTTGCCTCTTTATTTACAGGAACAATAAAGTTATCATAATGAACTAAAATAGGAGGGGGGCGTTGCATTCTAGAAAAAAGAACAACTGAGCTTTTAGCAACTGACAAAGTTAAACCAATAAATCAAGCCAAGATTTCAACATAGTAAGAGAAGAAGAAAGAGATGTGCAAAGTTTTGCTATACTATGATCAGAAAAGTACAATAGAAGATCATCTGCATACTGTAAAATATTAACATTATTAGTAATAGATTTTCCTAAATCAAATGAATATATATTGAATAAAAGGGGACTTAAAACCGAACCTTGAGGAAGTCCGTTCCACAAAATACGAGATTTTTTGGAATCTTCAAACATCACATATATACTACGTTCCGTCAAAATATTTACAATTGAGTTTATTAAAATAATAGGTACGTTTAATTTTACTAATTTATGACAGAGTATAGAAAGAACTACTCCGTCGTAGGCAGAAGAAATATCTAAAAAAGCTGCTAATAAATGCAGATTTTTTGAAAAAGCTAACCTTATGTCTGTGGTAAAAATTGCTATACTATCTGATGTAGATCTCCCCTTTCTGAAACCAAATTGGAAATTACTTAATAATCCTTTGCTTTCTACAAACCATTCTAATCTATTTTTTATTAAATGTTCAGTTATTTTCAAAAGAATTGAGGAAAGAGCTATAGGCCGGTATGATGCAGCATCTGATGGACATTTGTTCGGTTTTAAAATCGGGATTACTTCTTGTTCTTTCCATGAAGGGGGAATCAAGCCAGAAATCATAATCGAATTAATAAGGGAAAGATAATATTTTAGAGTCGAATCACCTAAATGAGCTATGAAGGAGTAAGGAATTACTATCTATACTAATTATCATTCATGAATTACTAGAAATCTTTTACGTAAGAAAGAATACCTTTAAGTTCAGTAAGAGTAAAAGGGGCGCCTAAGCCTGTTTGTTCAGGAATCAGGGAATTGGGTGATTCATTGTAGGTAGTTAAATTAAGAGGAACAAAAGAAGGAGCTAGTTTGTCCAAGAAATGCTCAACTGTTGGTTCAAGAAGGGGTGAATAATTAGACTCTCTGTATGCTGATCTAAACCGTCTTATGTTAGCCCACACTACCGATGGAGAGGTATCAGGGAATATAGATTGACAAAATAATCTCCATCCTTCCCATTTCTTTAGTTTGAATAATTTTCTAGTACTATTTATTATACTAGAGAGGGATTAAAAATTTTCAGAAGTTGAGTGGGAAATATATATTTTTTCTGCTTTTTTTCGCCTCTTAATGGCTTCTGAGCATTCAGAATCCCACCAAGGGGGAGAAAGCAATTTATTTCTGACATTAGATTTTATAGGAAATATTTCATCTGCCACATTTAATAGAAGGGATGCTAGCGCTTCAGCACAATTATTTATGTTATCATTTTGAACATTTGGTAAATTATTTAATTTTTGGTCCACCTTTTCCTTGTACAAATTCCAGTCAGCATTTTGAGTCTTATATTTAAGTCGGGGAGGACGGGAAGAGCGATCGCTTTTCAAATTAAGTATATTATTTGGGAAGGTAATAATTATGGGAAAGTGGTCGCTTCCATATGTTGAAGGCAGAGAGGACCATGATAGAGTTGAGGCAAATCTTGCATTACAAATAGAAATGTCAGGAACGCTTTGCAACTCATGCGGTTGAGTGCGACGCGTAGGGGAACCAGAATTAAAAATACATAAATTGTTATCATCTATAAAATCGAGGACTCTATTTCCATAGTAGTCTGTGCGTGAACTACCCCATGACAAATGGTGGGCATTAAAATTACCCATGATTATAATAGGCTTTGGAATGTTGCTTAGAATTATTTCAAGTTCATTATAAATAGCAGTTGAAGGATGTGGAATATAAACAGAAACAAAAGAAATATTATTTATTGATACTGCAATTAAAGAAAAACCGATATCATGTGATGGTAAAGGAATATGAATAAAGGGAACAGATTGGTAAATAAGCAAAGCTACTCCAGCATAGCTATCACTTCTGTCTTCTCTGGCACATGAATAACCAGAAATTTTAAAAATAGAGTCTGGCTTAAGCCAGGTCTCTTGTAAAGCAATTAAAAAGGGTTCTAATTTATTAATTAAATATATGAAGTCACTTTTCTTATTACTGATACTTCTACAGTTCCACTGAATTGCACGGGAGAGTATTCCCATCAACAGTGGTATTATGAACAACTACGGGGTCAATATTATGAGTGGCAGCCATGGACGGTGACAGTGGAATATTATATTGATTTAAGGTTGAGATAAGGGCAACAATCAATTCTTTAATAGACATATTTGATAGGGGACTATTTTCACTATTAATTAACACACTTTTGCTAGGAGCAAAAGGAGCATTATAATCTTGAATCAAAGAATTATGTTCATCACGGTCATAACTTTTTCCAGGTTTGAACGGAGTTCTGGGCTTTTATAAAACAGTTTTTTTTATATGAGTTCCAAACAGGGTTATTATCATGTGTGTATTTAAGTTTAGAGTTGGACAGCTGAGTATTAATAGAATGTTTTTGTTGTGTTGAATTATTAGAAATTAATACATCTGCAAAGGATTTTCCTAAAGGAGGGTGAAGCTTCAAAGCCTCAGCATAAGTAATACAGCTTTTAGCCATAGTTTCTTTTATGTTTTTTGACGTAAAAATTCAGGGCATTTTCTGTTTGTTGCCATATGGGGACCTGAACACAAAAAGCACACAATATTTTCTTCCTCTGTATCACATGAATCACCAGTGTGGCCAAGCCCACACTTATAACATCTAGGTAGGGACCTACATAGGCTTTTTACATGACCATATCTGCAACATTGAAAGCATTGGATGGTTGGGTATATATAAAGATCCACTGGTAAGGAGTTATAACATAAAAAGATTCGCTTCGGTAGTATCTGACCATCGAAGGTCAGAACAACGGTCTCAATAGGAACAAATTCAGGTTTGCCGTTTACTATTTTTTTTTCTTTAGTCGTCTCAATTTTAGTATTTTGCCTCAACCTATAGGCACTGTTAAATTATTCAAAATTTCATCATCCATGCAACCGGGACCCCCCTTATAATACCCATACGAGTGATATTGAATGTTGGTATAAACGTCTTGTAATTGTTTGACTTCAGAATATCATTATTTAGATATGCATTGGCATCTTTAAACCTAGAGAATGAAACTGAAACTCTATTTCTGCCTATCTTTTTCAGACTGCCATCAACAATACCTCTGATTGAGTTCTTTTTCAAAAAATAACCAATTGAGGGGTATAGAATCAAAGGCAGCTATATCCACAAAAAGTCATTTTTGAACTTTGAATGCCGTCTTATTCTTCATATTATTCCACATAAGTTTACAAAATTGTTTGGCACCTAAAACAGCTAAATCCCAGCCAAATTCCTGTTTAAAGAATCGGTTTAGAATCAAAGTCAGCTACATCCACACGGTTTGGAAACGAACACAGCTAGAATTGCGCTCAGCCAATCACAGGTATCCATTTTCGTAATGACAAGATGGCGGATTTCATACTAAACCGTGTTTGCGTGGGTGTGATTTTTATCGAAATTGAATAGGATTTTGCATAGTTTCCTCACTAAAAACGTTTTATACGACTAGTTAAACGTGTAATAGAAGTGCCTGTAGTAGAAGCATTGCCAGGGAAAGGAAGAAAGCGCAAAAGACAGCCGGAGAAATGTAAGGCGCACAAAGCGAAAATTGATAGGTGAGCCTAGTCTAGTGATGTACTTAATCCGATGGAGTTCGATAGAATTTTAACGCAGTATTGAATAATTTAGACGAAGATTAGCTCCGGCAATTAAAAGAAAGGGGAGTTGAAGAGAACGATACTATAGAAGATCTTTGTGAAGTTCAAGGAGAAGAAGATAATTTGATAAATAATTATTTTTGTATCTTAAGCAATTATTTTGCAAGTTTTTACGAAATCAAATTGAATTTGACTCACGAAAATTAATCGACTGTGTCATCCGTTGGTGGAAGATAATTTAAGAATATAAAATTTTATTCATAATAAAATGATTTTATTAAATATTCTTTTATTTACTCAATTATTAAAATTCGGTATCAATTTTTTAGCAATCTACGTGATAATGACGAACGCATTTCATTTCATTTTGGATAGAAAATCCTTAGATAAAGTTAAAATTAATGCACATCACTACTCCTGTGACGTCATCACCAAAGAATTGGTATCAAAAACAGCTATATCCATTACAATCAGAATCAAAGACAGCTAAATCCTTTTGTTGGTATCAAATACAGCTAAGTGATTTTAAAATTACCGCATAAAAGTTTAATCTTTGGATTGGTTGATGGGTGTGTGTTGTTCAGTGGTACCAAAATTCGTAATACTTTCTTTAGGGCGTTTTTTATAAGTGTTGCTACAGTAAAAACAAAATAAGACGTTTTTTCTGCTTTGTGAAAAAAATGCCTAGGTGGATATAGCTGCCTTTGATTCTATACCCCTCACTTGTTACTGGATGAAGGGTACAATTCTGATTGGGAGTAACTGGTTCTTTCTGGATGTGGACAACATAAGGGGCGACATCAGTAGCCTGATATAAGTGTCTACCTACCGTGGTTTGAGAAAAGTTTGAACCTGAAAGTAATGTCTGTGATGTGACAGGAGCCGAGGAGGAAAAGTTTGTATCACAAGTTTGTTCAGAACTTTTACTATCATTACCGTGTTCAGCATATACTGTGTTGACACCCCGACAATCAGTATCATTTTCAGGGTCAACTAACGATTTACTGTGACTGTGACGGCTTCTTCGCTTCTTATTACAATGCTTACAAACTTTGCGGACATGTACTCTTTTCCTCTTAGGGAGGTTAGATACACTTTCACACTTTTCACCGTCCGTATCCAAAATAGAACCCTCAGTGTCCATTCCTGATTGGCATTGTGAAATCGTAATTGAATGAGAAGGCTAGGGAACTTCATTAGGAGACACAAAACTTAAATCATTGTTGAAATTTTCAGGAGGCGTCCCCCCGCCTGGATCGGGAGGCTCATTCATGTCGACGAAAAAAGTGTTTAAAACTCACCCAGGCCGAATGTACAATATATCACACTATTAAATAAATTAAATATGAATAAAATACAAGATAATTATAGAACTTCACCACCAATTTGATCCTTATTTTCAATTAAAACTTTAGAGCAAGAAAAATGACGTCCATAAAGATCGACGTTTCCCGCGCTTTTTTCGACAGTTATCTTATTTTATGCAGTCACAAGCAATGAAATATATACAAATAAGTTTTTTTTCCATCCTAATAAGGTCTTAAATCGAATACCTATTGATGCGCGTGACTGTAATATTGTAGGGGCGTAAAAGACTGTGATATTTTTTTATGTAATATTGTAGGGGCGTAAAGGACAGTGATCTTATTTTGTATAATATTGTAGGGGCGTAAAGGACGAGTGTTGACCACAATTACCTATACAACCTAAAAATATTTTTCAATTGGTTTTTACCACTATTGTCAACATTGTGTTAGAGATAGTTACTTGTCTTTTACCTCCATAATTTATGAGTAAATCCTGTCGAATATGAATAATTTCATAGGTCGTAAAGGACAAATAAATGCGAATTTCGCTAAACTGAATACACAGATTGATAGAGAATTTAATTTTGAGAAAAACTGTGTATATAACTCATTTTGGCCAAAATGTCCTTTACGACCTTTGAGCCCAGAGGTATCGAGGAAATCTTGGAAAACTCTACGAACTATTTTAGTTGTATTATCCAAGTAGAGTTGAAATGAAAAAAATAAAACTTAAAACAAGTTTTAAGTTTTATTTTTTTCATTTTTTTTTAAGTTTTATTTTTTTTCAAAGAAATTAGTTTCAGTTGTTTTCCGCAATATGACGAGATCCCATATATATTCTTGTAGGGCTATTACGTATCTCATTTGACAAACAAAGTGATTATCACTATGCCTTGGTGTCTAACTGAAAACTGTCAGAACATGGTTTTCGTATTACCGAACTTCGGTTACTAACTAAAATGACGTCATCGTCGGTGAATATGCTAATAGGCACTGGCATATCCACTGTCCAACTTTTGACAACTGATTTTCGTATTATGTAAGCTCAGTGGACATCAAAATCGTTGATCACCGAAGCTGTCAAGTGGCCATTGCTAGAAACTACTTATGAGCAGTGTTTATTGGAAAAACAGTGATAGTCACTATTAACCTACCACGTCAAAACATACGTAAAATACAACTTAATTACTTGTTATAGTGATGATACCTATTTGGATAGTTTAACGGATTTCACTCAGCCAGCAATCGAATTAAGATTGTAAAATAAATAAAGCACTCTGCTAAGCCCGACTTGCATCAACACGGGTTAATCCCTAACCCTAGAATAGTTCATACAAAAATTACAGGGTTAATGGCGCCACTTTTTTAAAGTTTAGACTTTTCAAAAATCATTGCGCGAGAACGTGGTTTTCAGTGGTTATTTATAGGTACATAGAAGAAGTTGTGGTGATAAAGGTGAGGAACTACTCGTAACTCCAATGGTTTATTCTATCACTTAGCTATGTTAGTAATTACAAAATTTCTAGATAATAAATTTTTTTTTTTTCCTATTTTATATGGCTCCTACGAGAAATATATCTCTTAGACAAATAATTTTATTGATTTAGTTTGCCGAGGGGAACCGGGACTTTACGTTAGGTCGCTTCACCGGTGGACTAGCCAAACCGCTCAAAAAGCATGAGAGTTCATAGCGATTCGATTAGCGAATGAACGCTGTCTCAGCACATGAAGCGGCTGTACTAAAACAGCAACCTGATCGATGTATTTGAAAATTTTTCTATATGACTTCATCACAGTAACGAAATTTTTTTATTGGGTCACTACAATCGTGAAAACAACGTGTTTGATCCTCACCTCATTTATTTTCCTATGTTTCTCGGCATATCCCATGCATGTCCCAATAAAAAAGCTTGAGCCATTATTAGCAGAGCGCTTTATTTATTTTACAAACGTAATTCGATTGCTGGCTGAGTGATATCCGTTAAACTATCCAAATAGGTATCACTATAACTAGTAATTACGTTGTATTTTACGTACGTTTTGACTTGGTAGGTTAATAGTGACTATCACTGTTTTTCCAATAAACACTGCTCATAAGTAGTTTCTATCAATGGCCACTTGACAGCTTCGGTGAACAACGATTTTAATATCCACTGAGCTTACATAATACGAAAATCAGTTTATCGATACATAAATAGTTGTCAAAATTTGGACAGTGGATATGCCAGTGCCTATCAGCATATCCACCGGCGATGACGTCATTCTAGTTAGTAACCGAAGTTCGGTAATACGAAAACCATGTTTTGACAGTTCTCAGTTAGACACCAAGGCATAGTGATAATCACTTTGGTTGTCATATGAGATACGTAATAGCCCTACTGGTCGCTATAATTAGTGATTTTTTAATTATTTGAGAAATTTCTCCAAATAATGCCCCTATGGTAGTTTTTATTACTTTTTGTCATTTTCCATCATATTACCTCTGTAAAACCAAAAATCCCATGTCTCTATCCCTACACAACGTTTGCAATTACGTATCTCATTTAAGAACCAAAGTGATTATCACTATGCCTTGGTGTCTAACTGAGAACTGTCAAAACATAGTTTTCGTATTAGGTACCGAAAATTACCGAACTTCGGTTACTAACTAGAAAGACGTCATCGCCGGTGGATATGCTGATAGGCACTGGCATATCCACTGTCCAGTGTTGCCAACGCAAATTTTGAGGCGGCCGTGTATGTTAGATAAAAAAGCCGTGTTTATAAGGAAAAGCATCGACTGTCGGCCGTGTCATTTGCCAATCTTATCATATCACATTTTATCTAAGGAGAGCGCGTTGCAAAGAACGTGAAAATCACTCAGTGAACAATTTGACAACAGTCTGTCTCTTTTATAACAGCAATCACAGGCAAGGATATATAGATATATATATATATATATATTTATTATTTAATGACCCTTAATGCACTATTAAGAAGACAATACATACAATTTCATCATCTTTTAGATGACTTTGGTTACTCTGGAGCGGTATATTTTTGAATGCTTAGGGAAAAACATATTTAGTTGTTGGCAGCCCTATCTGACATTGAGTTTTCGAATTCGGCCGTTTATTTATTTGCATTTTCTATTAAGTTCTTGCAAATTGTTTTAATTGTTATTAACCAAATCTCTTTTGTTTGATCTTTTATCTTTCAGATATGCCGAGATTCTGCGTGATTCCGGAGTGCCCATCCAACAAGAGGAAGTCCATCAGGATGTTTCGGTTGCCTCGTACTGATCGATTGCGAGCAATTTGGATGGAATATCTTATTCCTATTGTTCCCGAACTAGCATCACTCACTAAAGATCAGCTTATTCACTGCAAGGTTAGTTCTAAAGTTTACATTTATCGATACACATGATATCTCTGAAATACCTAGAAATTGATACACCTGCCTCTAAAGCGAAGAAAGATCCTGTGTAGTATCATAACACACCTAGTAAATTATACTAAGAAAGCTTTTTCAATAATCCTGATGAACAGAAGATCATCTTGTTATTCTCTATTCACTATTTTACAGTCATAGCACTCACTTCCTGTGTATGTTTATTTTATAGGTTTGCCAACTTCATTTTGAAGAAAAATATATACAGAACAACAGAAGGCTATTGATTTGTGGTCCAACATTGTTTACACCAGCAGAAATTCTTTCGAGGCAGCCAACCAAACCATTTCCTTCACTATGAACTACTCACTAGTTCAAGAACTTTTTATATTCAGTGAAATAGTATCAAAAAGGTACCAATACAAATAATGTAAGCTAACTTATCTACACATACTAAAGAAGCTACAGAGGTGTAATGTGCTGCCATAAATTTATTCATCAAATTACTTTTCATATTGTGTGAAACATGCCATACTTGCCCGCTTGATCTGAAATAATCATAATAAAATAGAAAGTTCTAAAGATTGAACAAATAAAATGAATCTTTGCAGATGTGAGAAATGATCATTCATATGCATCACCTTGTTATACAAGAAATTCTGGCCCTGACGGTATATATTTTTCTTAATTTTCATGAATAATTTAACTAGTCTTGGTCATTTTTGATTTTGTGGTGTTGAATTATCCAATGTCTTGCAGATGTGATCAGGAAGGTGATCACAATCACCCGTGACCACAACTATTGTTTGGGTAATAATTGTAGAATTTGGTTGTTCAATTCTAAACATGTAGTTGTATTTTTTTTTTTATATTTTTTCAAACTTATGTTCGTTTTTATAATAATTTCTCTTCCATGCCAGTTAATCATAATCAGTGTGCAATATACATGTATCGAATATACATACATCGAAGTATTCTAAAATTACTAGTATGTTGTACTGTGTGATTTTGGCATTGTTATTAGCCTATAGTTTTAATTAAACCTTTATGTTTTTTTTGTTGCAAATAGTTTTCTTTAATGTTGATACTGATTTAAGTTTATAACAGTCGAGCTGAATCCTAAAGTTACGTATGACAGCTCAACCACAGGTCGCTAAAACCTTGTTACGTCGCCATCTTTTCAAATCAAAATTCAGAAATACCAACTAATTACAAACAAAAGATATACATTATAACAACTCTAACCTACACAAATTGTTTCCTAATATTATTATCATTTTTAATGCTAGAAAATTGAAAATAAAAAATTGACAAACGTCATACGTAACTATAGGATTCGGCTCGACTGTAACTAAATTCTTGGCTTAGCTTGACACTATTTTTTGAGACAGTCTGTATAATTTATTTGGCTAAAATAGTTAATATTTTTAGTAAGTTAATAAATTGTACAATATTGAACAAATAGGTCTCTATCCACAATAATATTAAAATGCAAAGTGTGTCTGTCTGTCTCTTAATCTTAGATCTATGTACTGTCGAGGTCTCTCGCACCTTAAAAGAGCAAAAATGTTTTTCACCTAGCGTCGTCTTTTATTTAAAAATACGCCCGTTGTTGTGTTAGTATTTTATGCTTTAAAGTGGTTAGTAGGTAGACAAGAGTGCGAGAGAACTCTACCGAAGTTTAGTCGTTGTATGGTTTGTTTTTATAATACTTCAGATGCAGTTATCAGTTGAATCCAATCGAGATAGCAATTGATTGTTTGTAAACAACGTTGCGAGGGATAAATAAAACTACATTGTACATTTTTTCTCACAATTAAACGGTAAGCTATAAAATTAAAACTTTGGAACTTATGATGAAATCTGTAACGGTTTGTGTTAGGTGTGAGTGTACAGTAATTATGTCAGTCGTCACTCTACTAAATGTAGTTTTAGTCTTATTTAATGTAGGTTAGTTATTATAGTTCTCCAATTGCACTCTACGTATACATAATTATTGTAAACTTTGAATATTTATGATACGTCTTAGCAATTCCGTTCTGCATTATATTTTTATTGTATCTTTTAACAATACAAGTTTTTCCAGTGTTTCTAACTGTTTTATTTTCAGGATTTGTCACACTAGATGCGTTCTGCGGTCAGGTCAATGTTGCTCATTCTTAGTGTGGGCTGAAATTACTTTGACCTGATCGCAGAACGCATCCAGTGTGACAAACCCTTTTCCTGAGCCAAAAATAATATAACTGTATAGTAAGTACCGTTATTAAATACCTATTCAATAACGATAACGTTAATTTAGTGAGCAAAGATATCATCTGTGCCAGAGAAGCCATGATCAAAAAAAACAGCTGTCATCGGTCATGCGCTAGCTGTCAAAATTTTCCACTAACTCAGGCGCCCAAAAAGGGCCGTTTCCTATCTGTCTTTAGACATACTCTTACTAATCTGTGAAATCAAATCTCAACTTGAGACTCTCGGTCTCAATCTCATCTCAATCAGTCAGTCAGTGAATGACAATGAATGAATGAATTCAGTCAGTGATTCTCTAAATTCTATTTCTCTACAAGTTAGTTAGGTTAATTTGTTGTTGAGATTTTACTTGGTTGGATTAGATGAGTCTGTTTTATCATAATTTTGGTCGATTTCTTTATTTGTAACGCCACAGTGCAGTAATAAAATTGTATTTGTTTTTTTGAGTTGTGGTGATCGCGTAGTGCGTGCAGTTTGTGATCAAAGCTACCTGGACTCCTGAAATCCGAAGATGGGAGTTAAATTCAAGTAAGTACCTAGATATTGTCCTTGAAGATACATGAATTGTAAATTTTACAAAGTTTCCTACCCTGTGCATGTGATCACAACACAATAGATTTATGTTAGCGCCTAGGCGACCTTCGGTGGCCCTACTGTGCAGGCGACCAGTTTTGAATTGCCTCCAAGTTTAGTCCGACTTAGGCTTTCAAATTGAAAGTTTCAATTTCAAATTCACTGGGGCTTAGACTATATAGCCATTTCTTTTGTTCTCTCAAGGTTGTCATTTAGGCATAGAATCTTAGACCCAAAATTCAAGTGCCAAAAATAACCACATAATGGGAAGTCATAGTAAGGCCCGAGTTCACCAATTTTTAAATAAAGCCAGTAAACATAAATTGTCAGTATATTTGACGTAATTGTGTACAACGACTGTCTTGGTGTAGTCGTTCTCGCACCAGACTACAAAACCAGGCAGTTGTGGGTTCATATCCCACAAGGGGCAAATGTTTGAGTGATGAGTACGAGCATTTGTACCTAAGTCATGGATGTTTATATGTATTTAAGTATTTCTATCCATTATACAAGTCACCATAGCACAAGCTCATGCTTAGTTTGGGGCTAGGTAATTGGTGTGTTTGTTGAAACAATTTATTTAAAAAAAAACCCTATAAATCTGTTTAACCCATTATTGCAAATTATTGCAATGCTCAGTTGTTTCAGCCTAAGTTTATTTTGAGGTCATAAAAAAAACCCTAACCTATTCATTGCATTCCATTGCTTTGGACAACTCTACAAGTGTATTTAAAGTACAAAACATCAAAATAGCGGTTAAACGATTTAACAACCTATACTAACTTAAAGCTATAAGTACATGCGTGGATCGACCGGTCGGTTGATTCAAGCTTTGTGGCTTACTCTATCGAATGCTTTTTGGAAATCCGTGTAAATCGCATCAACCTGTCCACGGCCGTCAAGTACGTTACAAATAAAATCATTATATTCCAAAAGATTGCTGACTGTGGATTTACCCCGAACAAAGCCATGCTGTTGTGGTTTAATATGTGGACTGAGGTGATGGTATAGGTGCTCATAAATTAACGACGAACGAACACTTTAGCAAAACAAGAGAAAATGCTAATATGTCTGTAGTTAGCACAGTCACTCGAATCGCCAGATTTGTGAATGGGAATGATGTGAGCGGTTTTCCATTTATCCGGAAAAACGCCAAAGAGGAGCGACTTAGCAAACAATATGTAAAGGGGCTCAGCCAGAGCACCAGCGCATGAGCGAATGAAACACGGTGGGATGCCATCTAGACCGGCACCCTTGTTGACATCAAGACCCATAAGTTTCAGACGCACTTCCTCCAACGAGACAGCCACACTAGATAAAGAATAGGACGTGAAGTGTCCGTCAGGGCGCCAAGCACCAACTACATCCGTAGGCTGGAGTACAGAGGAGAAATATTTAGAGAAAAGCTCAGCCTCCTCTTCTCCACCGCGTGCAGTTACATCATCAAAGCGCATAACTTCAGGAACCGATGGGCTACTTCTTTTACTCTTTACAAACGAAAAAAATAATTTCGTAGAGTCAACTAAACTAACTAACTAACTAAACTAACTAAAGATTTTTCGACATTTTGAATATACGTCGCATAGCATGCTTTAATCAGTCTCTTAGACCTCTGCCTCAGAAGCTTAAACTCGTCGTAGTCTCTAGGATTACGAGTCTTTTTAAAACGTTTGTGAGCTTGTTTTTTTTCTTTAATGCAGGCTATTAAAGATTTAGAGAACCAACTAGGGTACTTAGAGGAACCAGTGCGCTTTAGTGGTGTGTTATTGTCAATTATATTATTTAATGTCGTGTAGAAAATGTCAACGTCAGTATTAATTTCAGAGTTATTCAGCGTATCGAGCCAGTTGATATTGTTATTTGTTGGGAGCACGCGATTGTGTCAGACTTGCGGAAGTTACGGACTTTATTAGTACAACACGGTAATTGTTTAACTGGAGAAGATAATTCTACCTCTAATTCCAAAGCAGGATGGTGGCGATCACGAGTAGAAAGGGGAGAACATTCAGTCAGATCCATGTCAGTCAAGTCGGTCATGCACAAGTCCAGAATACGGTCATTGTGATTACATACATGGTTGTATTGGTGCAACCCACCGATATTCAGTAAGTTGATCAATAGGGCAGACTTAGCATCATAAGCAGGAGTGGGAACCAGTCGCGACGGAGATTTGTGTTCTCGAGACCATATAAGATGAGGTAAGTTGAAATTACCTAATATAATTGTTTTTGAGCTATCGTCTATATGGTCTAGGAGTGTATTGCAGCATTTCTCATTCAGCCTTAGGTAAGCTGAGGTCTGGAGGCAAATACGCAAGGCATATATTAAGAGAACGGCAGTCAAACGAGTTTGGGATTTTAACCGTTACCCAGATATCTTCGATCCCATCCATAATTGCATCCTTTGCCTGCAACCTTCACCGTTTCTCCACTCTGCTCGGTGTGTTGCTTCAGTTTCTGCACGCACTCATGTCTTTGTTTGGGCCTGCGGTATGGGCAGTAATGGCTCTGGTCCGTATACTGTTGTCGCTGAGCCTCTCTTGGCTAGTTCATCAGCTGCGTCGTTACCTAGTGAGTTACTGTGTCCTTTGATCCATTGCAGGGTTACTTTATTTGTGCTTGCTATGAATTGGAGTGCACTATGGCATTCCAGTATAAGGACAGATGTTATGCTGTTTCTTTGCAGAGCTTGAAGCACTGAGGTGCTGTCTGAGACAATTTTTATATGTATGTCTTTTATGTCTCTGGCCGCTATCACCTGTGCCGCTCTGGTGATTCCGATGCATTCCGCCTGGAAGATTGTGTTCAGTTTGTCTAAGGTGGTTGATATTTTTATGTTCAGATCTTTTGAAAAGACGCCAGCTCCTGTACCCTGTGAGGTCTTGGAGCCGTCTGTGTATATCCTAACTTCATTGATGCCGGAGCTGTCTTTTGGCTCTTCAGTGAGTTGGATATTGTATCTTCTGTATGTGTTGGCATGGTGTCCTGTCCATGGGTGCGTTCAGAAGTGGTCTTTCTCTCAGGATGCCATCCAGGACTTTTGAGTGCGTGGTATCCGTGTTTTGTTTCCATAATCCATTCACTCGAAGCACCGAATAAGTACTAGTACTCTCGAAGTCATAGGGCAGCCGCCTTTGCTTCCTCCTGTAAGTGTAGCCGGCCGAGTCGCACGTTATTTTGACGATCGATAGGTAACTATTTATATGCCGCGGTTTTTTGCACTATTTCTAATAGTAACAATAAAGACTACACAAATTAAAGTATTGAAATTAACACCAAGAGCTAATGCTATTTTTAGTAAGCTTTTCTTTACCGTAGGGTGTGCAAATATTGTAGTACAATTTATAACACTCTGACTTGATACAAACAACATCAAACGACAAGAAAAATACAACAATATGTCATAATAATAGACGTGACTCCAAAAAATAACAAATAATAAATTGGAAATAGGTTTCTTGTATAATTTCGTAGAACAGTTAAGTAATTTAAATATTATTTTGTACTTTTTAGTTTAAGACTGTTTATAATTTTTTTAGTTTTAAATAGCATTGTAGGCAGTAGAGATGGGCCGAGTACTCGGTTAATACTCGGTACTCGGCGTACTCGGCGGGTTTATTTAATACTCGTACTCGGCCGAATAACTCGGTTTTCATGCCGCGTATACTCGGTTTAAGTAAAGCAATATATTTTGATAGATAATATTAAAACAACAGTGTTAATCAAAAAACATTTACTCTCCTTCTGATGCAGACGGGAAAAAAGTATTTATGATTAATTTGAGAAATATTTGAAAACTTTAATTATGATAAAGAATTATTACTAGTAATGAGAAAAAGTTAGGAAAACGGTAATGAAAAAAAAACTATTTTCTTTTAAATAGCGGTCTAACAATGGGTCTTTTAGGATCATCGCGCTCTTATGGCCTTGTGTAAGCTAATTCTGCAAAGCAATCCCAGAAATATCCATGAGGATCTTGTGTCGTAATCGTTCAGATTGGTATTATTCACTGCTGCTAGTACTTATGTAATCTGTGCTAGTACTCTCTGAAATGTTACATTTTTACTGATTCTAAAAATAGCATATACAGGGTGTGGCGTAAATAGTGGTCCAAAGCAAAGGTGTGGATACACTGTACACTGAAGCACCACATACCAGTATTTAAAAAAAAATTATGTACAGGGTTTTCAGGGTTTTGCGCGTGAAGCAGTTATTTTACTATCCGAGTGTACCACCGGATGATTGATTGGTGCGCCGGCGCTGCTTACACCCCGAATTGAACTGTAAGGTCCCGTCGCATTCCTTTTACTTTAAATGAAAGGAAAAATTACCACGCGACGACAAATTACCACAAAAATTTCATAACCTGACACAAGTCGTCGTGGTAATTTTGAAAATGCTTAGAACATTTTTATGGATCCACGTTCTAAAAATTTTAAACGCCGTTTGAATAACCAAAATTAAAGAAAAACTAAATGATTGGTTAGAAAAAAATTACAACCCTTGTAAACCCTTGAACTTCAAATAAATTGTTTTTCTGAATTGGGCTCCTTTTTGTTTCGAAAAGCAATAACTTTTTTCCTGTAAGTCGTAACACTTATTGTTGCACCATTTTAGAATCTGCAAAAGATGGGCATTTTTTTTAAACAATGGGCACTGACAGTGTGGTACATTTTTTTTGCACCAAAAGCATTGAAAGTCAAACGATTTGCTAGCAGTGAGTATTGAATTTTGAAAGAAACTTAATTTTTTTTATTAAATTCAGGTTGTAAAAAAAAAAACGAATGGAGTACTAAGTACAAGTGATCAGCAATAATAATAAAAAAAAATGGATAAAAAAAACCGTCATTTTTGGAAATTATAACCAAATTTGTAAGGCAAGGTAACGATTTCTAAAAAAATTAAAAAAATTTTTTTTTTTGAAAACCCTGTACATAATTTTTTTTTAAATACTGGTATGTGGTGCTTCAGTGTACAGTGTATCCACACCTTTGCTTTGGACCACTATTAACGCCACACCCTGTATATTTCTTAGCAGTTCATAGTTCTCAGGGTGACCGCGCGAACCTGTCTGTACTTGTTTACGCACCCGAAACAGGAATTTGACTGAACTGAGTTACTCGGCCGAGTACTCGGTTGGAAAAAAATTGAACTGAGTAATACTTGGTACTCGTTACTCGGCAAAAGTGCTACTCGGCGCATCTCTAGTAGGTGTTTTGAAGACGGTTTTTGTATTTTTTTTTATTTATAAAAAATAGTATTTCGTTTCTTCAGGCTTAAAATATCGTCTTAATTTTATTTGTTTTTTTTTTATTAACAAGAACTTAATATGTAAAAGCCTATTTGGAGAAAATTACTCTTGTTTTTTCCTACACTGCGAGCGTAGCGCGGCCGGGCGCGACAGAGAGCGCGACTTGTCATAATAATTCGCGTCCGCGCTAGCCCGCTGTGTGGCCGAAGCCATAGTCTAATCCCGTAATACCGGTATAGAAAATCATGATTGGGATTGTACTGTATAAAATATGGTAATGGGAAAAAACATAAAAATTGTAATATCCAATTTGTAAAATGAAATATTTAGATTTTATTGTTTTTTTTTAGTCTTAATTTTTAATCAACCCTGTATACAGGGTGTCCCGTAATTTAGCGTCAAGCGAGAGTGACGTCATTCTATTGCATAAATACAACAACTTTTTCAATGGGATCAACATCGAAATCTCAAAAAAAAGAAAAGGGTCGGGATCCCGGGAATCGGGATCCCGGGATTGTATTCTCTAGGGACAACCTGTATAATTTTTATAGGTTAAAATTGCAATTTACTTACATCCACATCACATACAATATTGGTGATTATTATTAATTAACATTGCCAAAAGGGAAAAATCATATCTGAAATACTAAGTAGGAGTCAGGACTGGTACTACTTATACGTACTTCGTAATTATAGTCATCCCTACGAATAACATTTGTAAAAATGTGTAGTTGCTAGGCAACTTTGTTGGTAAACAAAGCAAACTTTGTTCTTTATCTTTCACTATAATTTATAGGCTTCATTTTACCATATACATTAAATAGTTAATCTGTGACATACATACATACTCTGGTTTTGAAAAATTGAAATAAGTACTAGTGTCAAAAATCAGTACTTAAAAATCCGCTAGATGGCGCTGAACAACCTAACCCAGGTAGATTTTTATTTAAGAAAAAGGCTGGTTTTAGCATTTATAATCTTAATGTTTAGCATGTTTTTGATTTACGCGTACTAACAGGTATTTTTTTCTGTAATTGTTTTTCCATTAAATTTTATTGTTAACTGCATTGCGAAACTCGCTAATTTTTAACGTAAGTACTTCCACATGCCTGTACACACAATATTTCAATAATTAGTTATTGTTTTATGCTCAATGATTTTGAAGCATTATTTATATAACTTAGATAAATAGCGCCATCTATTAACATACAATTAAACTAAAATTTTGAGATGTCAGAAAATCCCTCATTCTTTCTCAACTATTTATTTGTTATCTATAATAATAGATTGCTGATTGATGTATTTGCTATCAACCAGTCATGAATACAACTAAGTAGACAGAAACAGAAATAGCAGTTTTTATACACAATATTGCATCATATTTTTCTTTCTACGGTAATCGGCACAGCTGTTGTTAAGCAAGATTATCTGCCGTCCTTTTTACGCACAGGCGACGACGACACTTGCCTTCTGAGCTGGCTCAATGATGAATAAAAAAACAAGTTTTGTACTAACGGAGAAGCCACTAGCAATGGCAAACATTTATTTTTTATTGAAGCTGTCTCTACTAGGAACACCTATAGCACACCTATGATTTAATAATGTACATAATATACCCAGATGATAATTAATGAGTGATTGACCTCCTATACATAATTATAAATCTTTAGCTTTTATCTATCACACAAGCAAAACTGATTTTATGCTGTAATTGTTTTAGTAGTAAATAATAAAATAATTACCACTTTATGTTAAATAGCACTTGGTTATTGATTATTTACATATTAAATTTGATTGGATGATTTCTAAGCCTGCTATATTTTTTATGGTGAACAAATTAAAAGTTGTTAAAGGAGGCATTCTTGGCCTTGTAATTGTATCAACATACATAATGCATTGGGTGAAAGAAGATTGAGTGAGATTGATGAGTAATGATTCCAGGTTAAAAAAAAACCATACAGCTAGGCCTACGCTTTATAATTTTTTTATGTCTTAAAATAAACTGTTACAATACGGCTAGTATTTATTGTGTGATAACGGCGAACGTGTTTTTTTGTTTATTTACACTTATATCCTATCTTACGTAATAATGTCACACTACAACTGAGACGCAGCAGACAGGTACTTCAATCCGGTTTAGTTGCCTCGAGCCATCGATTTCGGTGAGTCATCATTATATCTCATTGGAGTAAGAGCATAGTATCTACCTACCTACGGCTTGGTACCCGGCCGGTATCGTCCCCGCGTAAAAAACTAAACGTCGCCAATCCGTTAGGGTCGCGCTCGCGATAAGCTGATTAAACTACTTTCTGTCTTATTTCTTGATTGTAGGCACCTGAATCTATCTCTCCGTTGTTGATAAATCTTATTTCATACTTGTTAAATCTACATAAAAGGGGGTATCGAAGCGACTTATTTGCAGTAGTATTCTCGGAACTAGGTAGATATATTGATTCTCATCAATTAAAATAATATGAATGATGTGATGTGATGATATTAGGGCTTCCACACAAATTTTACCTACAGGAATGTCCGGCTAAACCCGAGCGCCTGGCAACCATACATCATTAATAGTTACAGAAAAAATAGTTCTTTCTTTCTCCCCCGCGACGAGTTGGGTTGCGATATTATTACTTTAGATATTTCATCTGTCGATTTCAGTAGGTACCTATTTCACAGTAACTTTCCATGGTTGTAGTGTCTTACTCCCGGTCCCGATCAAGCTTGACGAATGACAAACTACTTACTTAAATGAAAGGATTCTTTGGATAGTGGGGAGGACAAAACCTGGTTACAGAATCCAATACTTTTAAGTGCGTTTCCAAAATAAAATTGTCTCATTCTTTCGCTTCCGACATATTCCATCATTACATGATTTCATTGTTATAATTACATCATTATTGTTAAACAGTGCTATTATGTTAGTGGCGATTACCTACATGTAGAATCCATATCGCAATCGCAGGCGCAAGAGAGCGCGTTAAGGACACGTGCGCATTTAGAATAAATTAAAATAGTGTTGTGAATCAGCAGATTGGCCGGTTATCGCGCTACTCGCTCCCGGCCTGCCCCGCATAAGTTCCACTCGCTCGCATTATTTACTCTTTGTCTTTTTGTTACTGTCGACTACAGGTAGATACAGTAGGCTTAGTCCGCGTGCTTGTAATATTGTTTTTGTCAGTTATGTCTAATAAATATCTTCAAATCTTTGTCATATATTATATCTAATACCTTATAAATCGATTCGCCTTCATCTCCTACTTACTTCAAGCCCAATGCTAATTATCTCCCTAGGATTACCCCTCAGATCATAGAAATAAGAGATGTGTAATAATAATCGCTTCGCATTTATATGTATGCGTTACTACACTACTACTAGAACACTTTTGTGAGCATAAGGAACACAGTAATTCAATTCAAAACACTCATTGGCCCGGAGTGCACGCACACAAACGACTGACCAATCCGCAGCGGAGATCGATAGTTGGTTTTCTTTTTTCATGTCGCGTTCGCGCAGGTCACCCACGCATTCATATCTTTTCTTTTTATGACCCAGTAACCTAACCACATTACATATTACGACAGAGCAATGTAAGTAGATAAGTGACTGAGAGTGAGTGGACCTGCTGTTCACCTCTATCTAGTGTAGCACACATCTAGGTAGGTAGGTGCCTCCTTGTATCTATACTACACCGGACGATCGCACACAACAATATACCCAGTTCATTATTTTAAATTAAACTACTGAAGTAAATTCGGTTTGGAGATGGTTTGGTCGTCCTAGGTAGCGCGGCTGTTGCTATCATCTTGCTTGCAACATTTTATTCTACAAAATGTGTTACGCAGTGGATTGTTATTTAAACAAATGAAGTAGGAAATTGGAATAAAACTTCTCATATCAATAGATTAGTTCAATTAAATAACAGTGAGATAACATAAGAATCGATAAGGAAAAAATACAATTCCTATTCGAATAGCTTTACCGCAGAATACATAATAGTTCTAACTAGGATCTTTATTAAATAAGGAGTTTACAAGCCTCATCATCTATCTCATTAATTTATAGCTACTTTAGCTATATAACATATCATTATGTTTTCAGGACTTTCGTGGTGCTTTGGGGGTCGTGTCTCAGTATGGGCGCGTACGGGCAGTGCACGGAGGACTCCCAGTGTCCCGTGGGGTACTACTGCGAGGTGTCGGCGGTGCACTGCCAGAAGTGTCTGAGCTGCGAGGACTACAAGCGCGAATCGCCGCTGCAGCGCGACGTCTGCGTCAAGTCAATATTGCAATGCGGAAACTGTTTCAAGGGGTATGTGACTTTTTTCTCTACATGCACAACTTGAATGGTATATTGGTTACCTGCTTAGCTACTTTTTGACGACCTTTGTTGTCGAGTGGCTTGCATGCTTGTATCGCCATGGTGCATGGTGTCGTCATCTCTGAGGTCCCAGATTTTATATGATGTACCTAGTACAAAATGTATATTTAAGTATTAGGTATGTATGTTTATTAAGACTTCTGTCCTTAATTTACCATGACCACACTCAACATTATATCTAACTCCTATATGATAATACGTCGGTTATCGGGGTCTAATTGATTCACGTTTTGTTACCTTTGAAAGCGTGTGAATGGTGTCCTTATCGTATTGTATGATATAATCCTACAGTTCATTATGTCTGATATGTGTAGTATAAGTATCGCGGCTTATTTTAGCGGCTGACAAATGCACTTGTCCACTGATCCCAGAGGAGACCAGGGCCCTTAAACAAACTGCAATGATTCTACAGCGAACTTCGCTACCGCCAACGAAATTTCAAAATATGTATTCAGAAGTCACGTGATGTTTCATCATTCAATAATTCAATATCAGTGGTTCGTCGTGTGTCAGTCCATGTCAAAGTCGCCAACGAGAGAAAATACTTTGACATTGACAAATATTCCTTACGAAATTGTAATCTGCCCTACGGCCTAACCCGATTGCTTTAAACGTATTTGTGATAGCTTGAAGGATAGGAATAGAAGCTATCAACTGAATCAAATCAAAACATCAATCACTTGATATATGAAAGCAAATAAAGCTTCCTTTACTTCCTTATAATCAGAAAATGTGAAATCATATGTAATTGCTTCGGAACTGCAATCGTAATCGCGATTGCTTTCAAATTAGGTGCATATTCTGCTAATTTTGTTTTATAAAAAATAACCCGATTAGTCGCAGAATGCAAAATTCTCAATACGTTAACTGAATCTTAAGGCCAAATTCTCAAAAAGTTAAATTCTTAACAAGCCAATTTGGCATACTTTAAAATTTTCAAATGGCTAACAATTTGTTTTACCAAATAATCAATACGCAACTACCGATGAACATAAAACAAAGTTTTTTACTTACATTTTTGTAGTGAAACTTAAAAAATCCCTATTTATAGAAAGTTTTCAGTTACATTTTTGTAGTGAAGGTCAAAAAATACCTAACAAATAGTTGTCACTATTTATGAATTTGATTTAATGACATAAATGTTTTTTAACTTAAATTTATTTTAATAAATAGTGACAAAAACCAAAATTATTATTTAGGTATTTACGAATTATGCTTCACTACAAAAATATAAGAAAAAATCTTTGTTTCATGTCGTACCTAGTTATTATATTTTGCATAGAACAAATTGTTAGCCTTTTGAGAATTTGGCATATGCGAATTCGGCTTTATAAGAACTTGGCTTTAGTCGAATTCGGCTTTTTAGAGTTCCGTAGTCCGACAAGGAACCCTCATAAGATCGTTCAGTCCGTCCTAGTCTGACACGAGAATATCGTCTACGTTTATGGACTGATTTGCATTTAACTTGGTTCGAGGATACTTCACATATAGATCTCATTTTTAAAAATACAAAAAATTAAACCTAACCCTTTTTAAGGGTACCTCCCCATACATGTAAAGGGGGGGTGAATTATTTTTTTGAGTGCACTCCCTTGTGTGGGGTATCGTTGAAAAGGACTATGAAAATAAGGTCGGGTTTCCATACAACACTTTTTTATCAGCCTTACCATTTGCGAGATATAGCCCGCCAAAGTCGTTTACACGGTGTCCCCCCCTTGTAATTTCTAAAGTCTTGGACCTATAAACTTCAAATCACTCACGTAAAGAAACAGGCGCGGAAACTCTTATTTAAAATTGTTTCGGGTATCCTGTGATAAATATTTTTGAAATTATAAATAAAATAAAAATATATACTTTTTTCCAAAAGAACAGTATAAACTTAAAAAGTTTTTTTTTGCCTATACTGTCTAATGTTGTAAGTTAATGGTACGGAACCCTTCGTGCTCGAGTCCGACTCGCACTTGGCCGGTTTTTTGAGAAATTGGCCTTTTGCGAGTCAGTTGGTGCTTTGAAAAATTTGGCATTCTGCAAACTAATAAAAAAAACATCTGGTAAAAGTCTTACGCAGCCTGGCATAAGGAGGCAACTGGAACTCTAACGTTTCCTATACACCGCTGACAACTTTTGCGCGACCCTCCTGCCGAGCGCCAGACGTGCAATGTTGGGGGCGAGGCATGCTGGATGTCAGCGGGGACGACGGGTGGTGTTGCGCGGAAGGGGAGTTTACTATGACAGTCGCGTGCAATTAGCGCTTCTTCGCCCCGCGTACTAACTTGTCGGATTATCTATAGGTTCTAGGTTTTAATTATCAATTTTGTTTACATTGGTCGTTCTGGCAGTTTGGTGGAAGACCCTCGCATGGAGCATGCGTGCGTGCCGCCACTGGGCGCGGAAGCGGGCGCGCTGCCAAGCTACGTGTGGGCCGTAATCGGGCTGGTGCTGCTCGCCTTCGTGCTTTGCGCCGTCGCCTACGTCGTCTTCAAGAAGGACACGCTCTTTCAGTACATACTCAAGATTCGCGCTAGTGAGTATAGCTGATTACTATCATCTATCATCAAGTAATGTCCTCCTAGCCGAATTTCGACTACAGTGACCCATCTCAACAGAGCCGACTGCGCGGGAAATATAGTGCACAAGTGTTTACGCAATACACAGGTGCACTCTCTGTTCCTTCACTCTCATAATTCGGTGAAACGGCAGTCCGACATGACCGTAGCGAGACCAGGCGCAGGACCAACGGCTTAACGAGCTTTCCGAGGGACGGGGGTGTTAACACCACCAACTTCCTGACTCCGGAGCTGTGTCTGAGTTATTTCAAGACAGAAAAACCCAACACTTCTTGGCCCGACCCGGGATTCGAACCCGGGACCTCGTGGATAGTACCCAGCGTGCTGACCACTGACCAACGAGGCTGTCATCAAGTACTCACCAAGTGGCGTGACTACTTTGATAATTATGAAATACACTCGCATATGTATATTTTATTTATTTTATTATTTGTATTATACAATTTATCTGATATAAATATTTTAATTGTTTTATACTTATGATTTATGAGAATGTGAAATCATTACCATTTAAAGAATGATCTTTGCCGCATAATACTTGAACAAGACACCACATTGTTGAAGTAATAAGCAAACACTATTGTTGCTCCAATACCTTTACTTGAGGATACCAGACTATTGTCCGGTGTCGTCTGGTTGCTATGCACCAGTGCGGTTCTTATGTGATTTTTATTGGCCAAAAGGATCAGTGTTACTTCAAAGCAGTTGTAGAGTCCTCACCTTATTAAATCCGATATAGCCGGTTTTTCTGGCTAAAATAAATACCTACCACGTAACAATGTCTTATTGATCCAGTTTATATTTTATGTTGACACAGAACACAGCTTCTCTACATTTTTCATCTGACTTTTTTCTATAATATTAAATGAGTTTTTACCGCCTGCTGGCCCCCCTTTATAGGCCTTAAAGCTATAGATAGACCGTTATCTTCCACGTTTAGAAATATTGGCTTCATCCCGTTTGCTTTATTATTCTTCGAACGATTTGTGGCGTTTTTGGACTATATATATTTAGTTAAAAATCAATACTGAAGAAAATGGGCAAACGCCACTTTTGTTTAGGTATTTGTAAAGGTGGGTATTTATTAGGTTGGGGAAACGAGATAGTAGGCAAACGGGACTAATCAACTGATGTGACGTCATGAAATCTAAGTAGGTAATTTAATTTCGGAAAAACAGAAAAACGCTTTACTTACATAAAAACACTTTTTCGAACAAGAACCTACGTTTTAATTGTTTTAAAAAGTTTATATGCAGTATGTTGTGGCCCCATATGGGCCAATATTTTTTAGTATAAATTACATAAGTTACTATCCTAAATTAAATAATCTTTTGACTGCCTAGTTTGTGTTGTGGTCAGCAGCATGCTGGGAAATTCCGAAACAGCTCCGGAGTCAGGAAGTCGGTGGTGTTAACACCCCCGTGCCTCGGAAAGCACGTTAAGCCGTCGGTACTGCTGCGCCTGATCTCTCTCCGGTCATGTCGGATTGCCGAACAATGAGATCTCATAGAGATCTAACCGAACAATGAGAGTAAAGGAACAGAGATTGCACTTGTGTACTGTGTACACACCTGTGCACTATTATATCTCCCGCTGAGATTGACCGCCTTAGTTAAAATTCGGCTAGGAGGACAATATTTTGTTTAAATGTTTTATGCTCAATGCAAGGCTCAATGATTTCGACGCAATATTTATAATAATACTTAACTTAGATGGGTGATGCGTTTTTATAACTAACTTAGCGGTTTAGCGCCATCTATCAACAGCATAAAATAAAACCAACATTTTGAGCTGTCAGAAAATGTCTCATCGGTTAAAAATTGACGTTGGCTAACGTTGCTTCCCTATTCCAGCGACGTCAGTGCACAGCACGTGTGGCAGCGCGGCGGGCGCAGGTGTCCCTAGCGCGCCGGAGCTGGGCCCGCCGGCCTACGACGAGCTGTACGCACCGCCCGCGCCGGGCCCGGAGCCCGCGGCAGGCCACGCCACTGCGCATGTCGTGGATGAAGGTACGTTGGTGGAATTGAGAATTCATGTTTATTGCTAGCTTAGAGCTAAGTAATTGGTATGTTGAAACATTTTATTTTGGCCGCAAGATCACCTGATGCGGTCGAGAATGGAACATGTCTACCTAGCCTTTTCTTTTTTTATTGTTATTCCGCTGTTTAGGGTGAAGATAAATCTATTTAACAAATCGAAGATCATGAAAATCGCTCCAGCCGTTATCAGATTGTAAATAACCTAACTTTGTTTTATATAATAGATTTCTCTTATTTACTAACTCAACATTGGTTATATTCATAATAAATATAATGATTGACTTTCTAGTTTAACTAAAATAAAATGCATATGCAATATGCAACATGCATATTATGTAAGGCGTTATTATACTTTTTAGGGTGCAACCCTACGTAACTTAAACTTTGTGAAAGATAAAGATTTGCAGGCATGGTTGGTATGCAGAATAGTACCGCAAGGAGTCAGTTCTCTAGACGTTTCTCTAAATTAAAATGTTAATACTGGTTTTTTTTTCATATTTTTCCATAACTGGTACCCCTTGCGCCTTGGCCCATCACCCCATTTCGGTTTATGGAATCCTCTGTATTCGCTACTCCCGGGATTTTTTAAAATTTCCTTAATCTACCATTTAGCCGGCAGGGGGTGGAAATATTGTACTCGAGCAAAAGTCGTTCGAAAAACATTACCCTCCTTCCGTCGTAGTAGGGTATAAACATAGCTAGAAATTCAAGTTTGACTGTGACGCGTGGATTAAAACTTTGGGTAAACATTGTATGGGGAGTCGGCCATGTCGTTTTATAACTTGTGCATTGCCGGCAGATTCCCGGCCGTTCATAAAGCGCGTGCCGTCTGCGCGGGCGCGGGGCGCGCGCGAGTCGGCCGACAGCCAGGCCGCGCGGCCGTTCAACAAGCCCGCCTACATCCGCGGCCCGCACTCCAGGTAATCATACTTACTAGTTACGATTCATTACTCTTCCTATAAGGTCGCGCAGCGAGCGGTGGAGAGGGCTATGCCCGGTGTTTCTCTACGAGATCTTAGATATGTAGAAGAACGGACATAGCCCTGCGAATCAGTAAGCTCAAGCAGCACGTAGCGCGAAGAACTGATGGCCGTTGGAGCAGTTTGGGCGAAAGTTCTAATTTGGAGACCCTTTGATCGAAGGCGTAGGACGTCCAAGGGCAAGAAGGACAGACCTACGGCTGACAATGATGACTGTTTCTACAGGTAGATTTCGGAGCAATGCGGCTTGCGGCAGCCTGTAGCCATCCAGCCAGCGGCTGTACTTTTGCATTTACTGAGTCTTGAAAAAATCATGATAAATGGCAACACTTACTTTACTTGACGTTTCTAAATTATTGTTGTCTATTTCTATTGGTTTCTTCAGCAGGGCTTCTCTCTCGGGTGATTTGGGTACCTATATGTATTTTAAATTATTGTTTTTAAGTGATAAGCATTCACTTTGCAATCTAAATATATTATTGCACTTGAAAAAATGACCGCCAGAGGCGGGAATCGAACCCGCGTTCCTCGCATGCCGGGCGATTGCCTAACCTCTCGGCCACCCTGGCCGCGTAATGCCGCGTTGCTTTCATCAATGTATTGATGAAAGCAACGCGGCATTACAGCGTTAAGAAGCACTTGAAAATTTCGACAGGCTCTGCCAACGCCAGGGTGGCCGAGAGGTTAGGCAATCGCCCGGCATGCGAGGAACGCGGGTTCGATTCCCGCCTCTGGCGGTCATTTTTTCAAGTGCAATAATATATCTATATGTATTTTGTTTCAGTGCCGTCATAAGCGTGCCATTCCCACGCCGTCTGTATAACTCTCGATCATTATTATAATGACAATGACGTCATTATTAGTCATTTCAACTTTTTCCGCAAACAAATCAGACAAACAGCTGTTGCAGCGCTCCAGCTGTTGGTATCCACTAATCCTGCGACTTTAAGTTTGATGATAGTAATGCTGTTGCGAAACAATAACGGTTGCAGTACTCCGTGATATCAATGTAATCGATATTTTTTTGTGTCAATGACTAGCTATTTTTTTACCAAGGTTACTAATATTCCATATTAGTAGATAGTGCTGTTTAGTTTTGCTACCGTTTTCTTGTATCTTACCTACTTAGCAAAGCAGCTGTTAAAAAATATCAGATTTTTCTTTAGTCTGTGACGTCATGCGTTGTCTTCACAATACTTATTAAAATTAGTTATTAGATTTCGTAACTTGAATGTTATTCATTTTACTCTCAGTGCAAGGGTATGCAGACGCGGATTATGCAAAATAACACGGATCCTTATTGTTATGCGATAATAATGACTTTGACAGCTTGGTTTCTAAAATAACCACATTCTTTACAATCTGAACTTATTGTTTGCATTTTTTCATGCGGCATGGAAAATAGTGTAAGTACCTACCTATTGTTAGATTAAGTTATTCGTTTCAAGTGCGCTTGCGCGAGTTAGAACCTGCCGATGCCTGTAGAATCGTGGCGAATGTAGATTCTTCTTTCCTACGGTAGAAGTCAATATTTCTCGTAAAACAATGATTGAGTTTGTTCTTTTTTGCTCTATCAATACTACTTTATTTGAGGTAACTAAATTCCTTTCGAGATGGAAAGGGAAACCATTACTTATTTGTTTTTTCTATTAGAAACATAAGGAGCGTTTTATTACGATTATATCTAAGCTTGGTACTTTTTGACGCCAAGATCTTTTTAGGTGCGTTAACACGCGTGTACTAATAAAGTTAACAATAACATACACACTTTGCAAACTTAACTACTTAGCGAGTTGCGTCAAAAGTGCGTTTGTTTTTCTGCAGTTACAACCAGAGCGATGAATCAGAGCCCGCGTCACCGCCGTTCACTCCGCATGATGAAGATACTATGGAAAGCCTGTGGACTCCTAACGAAAACTCGAATAACGTCGTAAACAATACCAAGTAAGTATTGCCATTCATTTCGTCAGCTAAAAACAATTTAGGGACCACAACGCGATGTCACAACAAAGATAACGATTTTATTATCTTCAGCTATTTACAGTAGATAACTTATTCCGTTATAAATGTCACGAGAATTTTGTTTTTTATTATAATACTCTCAAGGTCATTATAATTAAGCCACTATCCTCATTACTAAATAATGAGGATAGTGGCTTATTGTGAGTTACTTCTGACTCACATCTCGTAGGCTGAGCGATCATTAGTTACTGAGACTCAGCGTAGTGTAATAAAAGTTAGCTAAGACAAAGTTAAACTCAAAAATAATTTATTCAATTTAGAACAGAAAATGCCACTTAAAAATCAGTAATATTGGCCCTTACATGGCCCGAACATGTCTCCTTATCTTTTGGGCCCTACTAGCTTCGAGACAAGACACAGTCAATCAGGCAAGTGCTGAAAAGAAGCACCGGAACCAACTCAGTCACCACTAGCTGCCATAAAAAAGTGAAAAAAGTTACAATAAAAAGGTAGGTACATCAGTTTAGTGCAGGCTGGAATGTCCATACATTCTTGTCATCAAGATAGTCTTGAATTTATAATACCCTTTAGACATGAGGGTGGGTAGTTTTGACATGCGACTTAAACCTATAAATATGTAGTTTGACAACATTGTGTGGTATATTGTTAAAAAAATTAATACAATTTCCCAAAAATGATCAGTTTAACTGCTTATACTTTTTGTCTATATATAATATATTTTTTGTCTTTTTCAAGTGATTTGAAATAAAATACTGATTAGTTCAATAAAGCGCAGATTTTATAAAAAAATATATATTCATACTTAGCAATGTATTCACATATTCTATATTCATTGACAATGAAAATTCATATTAGCATAGCAATAGCACTTTGCTGTCATATATATGAAGTTTTACATGCTAATTATAAATAAGTCTCTGACTGCTTTTGTGTTATTATTCGGGTGTCACCGGTGACTACCATGCCGCTTAATGTGTTAAATTAAAAAAAAACATACCCCGCAGGCGAGGACTTAATTGTGCGGTTTACCTATATCATTAATGTGTACTTCGTTCCAGCGGTAACGCGGTGGCGGAGGGCGCGACGGCGGGCGCGGGCGGCGCGGGGGTCGCGGCGGGGGAGGCGCGCGCGCACTCGTCGGACGACGAGGGCCCGCCGGCCAAGGCGCTGTGCGTCAGGGAGGTCAGTATACTTGCTGAAACAATATATGAAAAAAACACATACTGAGGGCCGACACACATAACCGCGTTGCGGCGCCGCAAAACAAAGCGCTTTACTGCCGACCCGTAGGGCAACCATTGCTTTATGAGTTTTGAACGTTGGTGGACGTACCTCAAGCATGGATCGCAATAAACATATTGCTCTTCTTTGTTAAGAAGACATTACATCAATTTAAATAAACGACAGAGAAAATTCTGATACATCTATTTAGCGAGATAATGAATCCTGACGGGGTACTCCCTTCCCCCTTTTCCAGAAAATACGAAGCATTAAAGATAAATGGATTATTTTGAAAAACTTCTTTAGAATGAGGGTATTATTATTTGATGAGCTATTAAGTAGGTTATTCTCATATTGTAATCCCCTTGTGTGACGTCATAACGCTGAAATGTGCGGCGCGATGCGCACCGCAAAATTCTATATAGCGGCGGGCGGCACTGCCGATTTTGGGCGATGCGGTGCCGCAACGGTTATGTGTCTCGGCCCTGAGGCCCTGCGCTGATGGGCCACCGACCACAGCCACCGGCGGTTAGCGACAAGCTGTACGAACAAATGAAACCTCATTCAAATCAGTTCATCCGTTTAAAGCTTCGGCAGACCAAGCGCGGGTCAGAAGCAGTGCGGGTCAGTCGCAGCGCGGCAGTAGGCACACTGAAGGCAGCGGCAGTTTCAAAGCAGTTGTAACGTGGGCCCGCGTTTAAACCGCGTTCAGTTTCAGTGCAATTTTCTCCCACAATCGCAGCTTATATGTTGCGTTTCTATACTGTTTATCTTTAAAATCATATAAACATTTATTTGTACGTACTAATTCGATTAGTTTTTCACTAGTATCCATCATGTGGTTGTAAAAAAATACATTATTCGTCAACCGCTTTCAACGCGCTGCGCTGCACTGCTACCGCCCTGCCTCCGGTAAGTCATGCTAATATGGCCGCCATAGTTATACAACAGCGCGGGCCTGCGCTCGCGCCGCTCATGCGCTGCTTCTGTCCCGCTCCCGCGCCGCCTGGTTTGTCGTCTGGCAGTTGCAGTGCGGCGCGGCGCGAAACGGTTGGAGCGCGGGCCCGCGTTTAAATTTGGTGTGACACACTTCAAAGAGTTTCTTGTATTACAACTTGCGCGGGCCCGCATTCAAACAGCGCTGCTACTGCCCCGCGCTTGGTCTGTCGAAGCCTTAGAAATACGGGGGCGAAGAAGTAGGGTCGCGTAGCTGCTAGCACGTAAGTACTGTATTTTACACGGCACGCAGTTTTCGTATCTTTAGTATTTTTTCAAACACTTTCTAGATAATTTATCTAATTTTTGCTGCGATTTAAAAATAATGCCGAATTAAAAAGTCACTACACACAATAGTAGTATCTCATACTGGTCGCGCTTGTCGAGCAGGATTCGAACAACAACCGCGGGCGGGAGTCGTCCGCGGGCGCGCACGCGGGCCCCGCGCCCACCGTGCTCATCAGCGTCGTCAACAACTTCACCTCCTTCGAGCAGCGGAACAATCTCAACCTGCCGCGACACTAGCCAATCACACTCACTGCCAGCCATATGCAAGTTGCCAATGCTCTACTGTTTACTGATAGAATAGTCTGCCGTGAAATTAAGAGTGAGGGGTGTCCGGTTTACACATTCCGGCCGAGGAAACTAATCTTGTAATATTGCGATTACGATGGCTAGCCTTGATCGATCGTCTTCGACTAGGTACGTACTTCTACCGTCGGTAGCCAACATCGAAATAAATTTTACAGACGCGACCAATTTTATTTATGAATTTTGGTAGCTACTGTAGTTAATTTATAATTTGAATTAATCAGTACACATTTTTTTTTATTTAATTTATTTCTTACACAGAGTACCTACTGACGAGAAAATTAAAAAAATATCAGTGTCCCGAAGACTGGTTGTCTCGCTGGATATATCATGAATTGGACACTCCTTTTATGTCTATGAACTCTTTATAGTTTAATTTCTCGGAGTACATTAGTAAATTGGGGAATACGTTAATTTTAGTTATGTTAACTTTAGTTGTATGTAGCAGTAGCTAGTTTTCCGTCAGGCAGCCTAGTGTCGCGCGGAGACCGCGCTGTGTGCTCACTTGCTCAATATACTCATAAAAATAGCTAATAGTAATAAAATTTACAACGCGCACCCCTTACTGCGGCACGGGCTGGTATAACGGAATCCGCCTTAAACTCTTACGGGAACATAACAAATTATTGACATTGAATAGTCACAAGTTCTTTATATTATTTTTAATATTTAATCGCAATGTTATCTTTTTAAAAAAGTCAATACTTTTTATGTTACCTTATTGTGATATTTTAAGTATTTTATATATTTAAGTAGCGTGGTGTATTATCGAATACATTATACAAAGGTTGATAAGTCAATCAATACTTATGAATAGTATGTAGTTTAATATTGTTCATTATTTTTGTTTTAAAACTATACTAAATTTACTTAAATAGTTAAACAAACGATCATCAAAGTAGACTGAGAGATCTTTGCATTTTAGAGTTCTGTCAGATGCTTTTGTATTGACTCGAAAGCATTCTTAGCTATAATTAAGCTTACCAGTGAAGACGTTTATGCATGCATTTATATTTTTTTGATACCTACTATCGTGATTATTGAAACTCAAAGTACTCTATGTTATCTCATTGCAATAATTAATGAACTGAAATTATAGTCACGAGAAAATAGCCCAAATATTTAAGCAAATGTAAAAGTTGCATGCATTTACTCTATACTTTTTAATGTTCGTTATCAGAGTAGTTTTAGAGATCTATCCTCTTTCATACCATGTTAATACAATTGCCATTTCGCATTTGATAGCCGCTATAGCATTTGTTAGATAAGTACGAGCAAAGGTAAGGTAGCTGTATATTCTCAATGTACTTCATGCTCAATGGATTGTTTGATTAACGATAGGTAGATGTAATAGAATTAAAATTAAAATAGAAATTGAATTAAGCATAATAACTTCTAACTTTAAAATAGATGTTTACTCAATATACATTACAACTAGTTCATAAAATACGGTTGATTTAAATTTTGGAAGTGGATGTAGCTTAGACGAAGACACTGATGAGAGTCAACTGTTACGGTAAAACCGATTTCAAAAAACCGCAATAGTCTCAATTTACGGTTTTCTAGGGTGTTAGTATATACGCTTCTATGATTTAGGTTGTATTACGTTTATCACAATTCGTTTATTACTGATGTTTTATTTGCCGCTATACGTAACTAAGCTTAAACAAATTGCAACTTATTTTTTACACTACATTATTAATAGAAAATTATCTTTCTTATATTTAGACAAGGTTTGAAACTAATTTTATTTTTAACTATCTGTTTCGTTCTAATTTTATAGACTAACGCTAATTACCCTATCCTATTATACAATTATGCGCAAGTTGCGCTGCGCTACCAGTCTGCAAATTCGTTTTAGAGTGTGGCTAGCTAAAGGTGACACAATTCATACACGATTTAGATAAATTAGTTTACCCTTGGAAATCAGTTTTACCTAATATTTAAATACAGAGCGCTAAAGATAATGATAATAAATTATCAAAATACAAAAATATGTCTTTATGCTAACTAGATTCCCATAGACTAAATAACAATCTAAACTCAAAACTATGCTGGATTGTTTGTAGCAGTCCACAATTTTTTTACAGCCTGAAATATCGCGAGTTAAAATTTCAACGGTTCTTAAAGTCTTACGATAACGTGTATTTTTATTTATTAATACCTTGGTAGGTTAATTAAATACCTGTCATTATAGGTCTTGTAAAGATTAAGTACTTAAAAAATATTTGAGACAATAACAAAGATCTGACTAACTGATCTCAAGATATTCGGCTTTGATTAACTCATCGAATTCTGTAGAATTGAAGATGACGGAAGAAAACGTATATTTAACTAAGGATATTGTAAAACATTTAAAAAAATAAATTCGTCTTCCTAAAATGTGATATAGATAGATATTCTAATAATATATTGTTTCTTGTATTTATTTAACAGAGGACCCCAAGGACACATAATGTATGTAAAAGGCTGTTCTGCTGAAATGGCTGACATTTTTCTGAAATGTAGTCTCAAACTTACTCTGAAGTTACAAACGACCAATATTTCAAGAAAATTTTAGCTATTTTGATTGAATGACTTTTTTCTAAAATTCTGTGCGGTGTCCTTTGCCTGTGACGCAGCGTTTTTTAAGAGGCTGCTTAGTAATATTATATGAGGCGACAGGATTTCTCGTAACGATCATGGAAACGGTAAGTTTTATTTCTTTGGATTGTACGAGCAGGATCGTCTGATGCAACTATGAGAAATAGCGAGCGCATAGAAGAGGCTTTATTGTTGCGAAAAAAAATATCGGGAACAAAAGCGGTTATTAATACTAAACGTTTTAATGTTCGTTGCGAAAAATCCCGTCACCTGTTATACTAACCTCATATGAATTTAAGATAGAAAGATTATGCAAGGTCAGTTTATGCAAAATATTACAAAAGTTAATAAATCAAATAAGTATAATTCAAAATAACAATGTATTTACTTAACATACCAATATTTAGCGACATTATCAATAGAACAAATAGATTGATTTTGATATGTTTAATATTCAATGTTAAAAGGTTACCTCAAAGATAGTGCACATTTCTTGTCCACACAATCATTGTCGGTAATAGAACATATTTTATTATTAACGATAATGCCTCAAAATTCAAGTAAACGTAATTACTCGAAAGTTGGAACCCCTCCCGTGCAGCGGCGCGGTCTTCCCCCTCGGTGCTGGAGGGTGTGTACAATTTTTGGTATGGAGTAAGGGGGGTTGACCTCCCTCTCCCCAACCCCCTTTTTAATCTTTACATACGTAAAATAACATTTGTGCATTGTCTCCGATGTAAAATAAAAGAGCGTTAAAAGCAGTTTTAAATGAAGTCTGTACTTGCTTGCCAAATCAAAATATATTGTTAATGCAAACGGATTTCTCAAATCTCAAATGTTTAACTTCAGATCTGGTATATGTAACTTCAACCTGATTTATTTTCACTTATTTAAAATAATCATTCAATAGCAATGTTACTAAAAGTTTTTGGGATCTATTGTTTTTGTTTTACAGGGCAATGATTTATTTTAAATGACCAAACACGTTTTTATGTTTACATAACTATTATACTAGTTGGAGGAACTGATATCAATATCTACTGTACAATATTATTATTGAGGATTTAATCATATTCTTGAATCATTGGTACTTATGCATATTACTATTAAATACGAGTAAAACCATAACGTTAGCTCAAGTACTATGTAAATTGTTGTTTTTATTTTTGGATGAATGAAAGAAATTTGATTTGCACTTTTTAATACTAAAATCACGTCGTGTAAGTTATCTTAAAATGTTCCTTGCTAGTGAAATATTTTCTATACTAGTCTGTAAGTCACTGAAAGATTGTTAAAAAAGTGACGTTAATTTTGAAGGAACTTTTAATAAAATGGTTATGTATTTTCATAGCCTGGTTTCATTTATGATAGTGATACATGCATGTTTTATACCCTGCTTTTACCCGACCGGTTGAAATACAAGGAGGCGGTTATTTCAGGTTAATTTTGTTGGCTGGCACAGTTACGTAGTATCGTAGTCATCGTAGGTTTAATTTAATCGACATACCTATTAAAGATCTATGTCAAAACAGTTTCATAAGAATCTATGGCTTATGGTGAGAGATATCCGAGGTTAAATATATATTTCATTTATTTATTTTATTAAGAAAACCAACAGCGTATATACATAATTTTAACACATCGCTCTTAATATCTAGTATGGCCAGTAACAGGTGTCCCTTTCTTTACACAATAGTACATTGATATGTTTTGTTGAAACGCAATCATTACAGTCAAAATAAAACATTTTAAAAGGTTTTTTTTAAAAGAAGACATTCAAATACAACTTCAAGAAGACATTCAAATTCAACCCATTGCAGCTAACCCTAAACCTTTGTATATGGTACCCTAAAAAAGAAGAGAAATGCAAAATAAGTTTAATATACCTGGTTAAGTAGTACCCACCTATTCGTAACGATAGTATATTCTAAAAATTGGCCCATACAAAATGTTCATTTATTTAAACTTTTTGCACACAGTTTATTGTACAAATGGCGGACTTATCGCTAAAAGCATTCCCTACCAATATGGACCGCGATAAATACCATTGATATACATGATGACTATGATGAGTAATGAGAAAGCTGTCACGAGACTCGCAGGTAGGTTTAATATATAATAAATAAATTAACTATAGTCCACTCAAATGAGCAAGTGTAGAGTGCGTGAGCTGGCACCTAAGCAATTTCTTCAGAGATCTCTTCAGGGTGCTTAGAGAGTAAACATACTAAAGATCCCGCTTGTAAGGGGGGGGGGGGGGGGGGTTAAAGTTCCTACTATTGAGTTTTTAGTTGATATCTTCAAAACGGTACGTCGTAATAAAATTTCCTACAACTTTTATTCTATACCCATTTTTGAAATCCTCATCAGTTTTCGAAGGGGTCCCCAATTTCTTATCTTCGATACAGACACCACGGTTCCAGAAAAATAGATTTTTTTGTCTGTTTGTACACCGGAACTACTGAACGGATTTAAACGAAACTTTTTTTATTGTGTAGCTATTGAGTCTGGGTTAATACTAGGCTATAACTTATTTTGAAGATCGGAGTACCTGACGTGGAGCCTTAGCGGTACACTTAAACTAAGCGAGATATGAAAGCTGCGCCTTAAGAAAAGTTAGTTAGCGTGATAAGCATTCTCTATTGACGTAGGTACACAAATTGAAGGTTTGGAGCAACTGATATGGAACCCTAGCAGCACAGCTTAACTATAAGAGATATGAATATAGCGCCTCAGGGAACATTGCTTAGCGTGATTCACTCTCACTTTCAATTGATGTACACAAATTAAAGGTCTGGAGCAACTGATATAGAACCCTAGCAGTTCAGCTTGACTATGAAAAATATAAATAGAGCGCCTTAGGGAACATTGTTCAGCGTGATGAGCATTTTCTATTGACGTACACAAATTGAAGGTCTGGAGCAACTGATATAGAATCCTAGCAGCTCGGGTCAACTAAAAGAGATATAAATAGAGCGCCTTAGGGTCATTGTTCAGCGTGATGAGCATTTTCTATTGACGTACACAAATTGAAGGTCTAAAGCAAATATGCTTAATTACTTTAGACTGATTTTCAAACTCCCAAGGTAATCCAACTGTCTCCATCCAGTTCGTGGATACTTTCACCACAGATAGTTTGTCGAAATTTTGTTGAATTACTGTATTATTGATGAAATATCAAAGTAAATTGGCACTATTTTTTATACTACTTATCACTAACTAACGGAAATTGAACTATGAGTATAAGAATAGTCTTACTTACTTCACGTTTTGGGAGAAAGGGTAGTGAGGCCTTTGCCCTGCAGTGGGACACGACAGGCTCCTAATAATAATAATAATAATAACTTTACGATAGTAGTAACTTACAAACCGACCTTTGAGTAGGCTAGGGACACAATAAATAAATGCTAAACCGCATTCATCTATTGCAGTAGGGAGGTTTGAGTCTAACTTTTTTCTTAACACTAAAACTAAAGTTACCTACTTATATTTTTTACAAACGATTAAAACTGCCTTTAATAAACTAAAAAGCAAAAAAAAAAATCCTTTACACTTTTGCTAAGAATCTTTCTTAGTAAAAGTGTAAAGGATTTTTTTTGCTATATAATATTATATTATACGACAAAATTTAGTTTTAGAGTCGGTGTCACTTTCATGCGAAATTTCTTAAAAAGTTAGCTTTTTGAAAAAGAGTGCCTATTGACCTTGATTTTGCATTCCTCTTTTTTCCTTACGACATGGTAGACTAAGAGAACATGATAGCTGGATGGCGCCGGGAGTATAAAATATTTTGTATTATCGAGTTCACGCGTACGAAGTTGCGGGCAACAGCTAGTTTTAAATAATTGCTTAACTTATAAAAATAATTATAATGACTACTAACACGCGTCAGCGACTTGGTTGTATAATTGTAGACAAATAACACGATTGTAGTAGGAGGCAAGAGGAAGCCTATTTGATGTGTTTTTTTTCGCTTTGACTTTTCCAGAACGTGTAGTTCAAAACAAAAAAATGTGTAGGACATAAGTTGCAGAAAATTTTACTAGCTTTCATTACTTAGAAGAAACTTTTTCTCGAAAGCGAAAATCTCGAAAGTGGGAACTTTGACCCCCTCCCCCACTCCGGCGCCCACCCTACAGGCGAGGACTTTAGTATGTTTACTCTTTAAGCATCCTGAACAGATTTCTGAAGAAATTGCTTTGGTGCTAGCTCACGCACTCTACACCTGCTTTTGGATTACTTTTTGAGTGGACTACTAGTAAAATAATGGTCAAGAATCTAGACCATTATTCGACGCAACATTGCAGTAAAAGCGTATTTGCTCAATCGGATCTGCAGGGGTAGCTCGTCTGAGAGCGCTTTTGTTTGTTTTTTTGTTCGGCCCTGCCGGACGAGTCGAACATGTCGCGACATGATTCTACGGCGAAACAAAACAATGCGTACACAACCAGCAAGTCTTCACTTGTTTACTAGCAGTTGCACCTTCGCTACGTATTTTGATCAGCTACTTTTAGTAAATTCGTAAAAGTGTGACTGAATAGTGTTTATTTACAAATGCTCATAAATAAAAGTTTGGAAGTTTATTCCTGAAACTAATACCTACATAAGTATTAAGTGCCTATATGTTACATGACGTGTATGGATGTCGCTGAAATGTTCAGGTAAGGTACTGACAATTAATGAAATAAGCAAGCTTTGATATAATTACAATAAAAAACTTTATATTTTACTGTACCTAGTGTGTGGCTATTTGGTACCTATTTATTAACAATATTGGTACTCTTTAGCAAGTAATAATAATAAGTAGATAGTAATAAAATGCACACGTTGATATCTAATTTAATAATTCTTAACAAGGTTTACGTATGTACATTAAGAAACTATATTTTTTATACTGGGGACCGGAATCGGTAGAATTTTCAACGGGATTTTTTCCATTCTTTATTTAACACTTGCATATACTTAGCAAGATTACGACTTGAAAATTACGATGACGCTGTGTAGGTATCTGTAAGTTACACATAAATTTCATCGAAATTTGTTTAGTAAAATTATGAAATATTGAATGAAAGAAAGAAAATAAAGATAGGTAGGTAGTTCCCTAGGTCCCACCACCGACACTGAATTAAGTACTAGTACCCACCGATCCACGGAGGTATGGCCAATGGACGAATTCAAGGTTGAATCATACGAGATATTTAAATAAATCCTGTGTTCACGAAATCTTCGTCAAATTCATAGACCTAAGGTCAAATTATTACAAATCTTAGTCTAGAAGTCTTGCTTGATCCTCCTTACACATATGGAAATATATTTAGCAAAATCGGTTTAGTAAAATTAAGAAGATTCTCAACTCAAGCATACCGAAATGAAGATAGTCAATGTAGGTATATCATTATGTTAAATTTATTGCTTTAGGATAGCATTATTTCTGGCGATGAATTTCGTCCACGCGCAACTGAACCAGGCGCCTTGCACCGAGGACTCCCACTGCTCCATCGGGTCCTACTGCGAGGAGGCCGTGCTGTACTGCCGCCCGTGCCTGCGCTGCGAGGACCACCAGCGCGCGACTCCGCTGCAGGAAGACGTGTGCGTCAAGTCTCTCGTGCAGTGCGGGGACTGCCTCAAGGGGTAAGACTACTGGTAACTGGTAGAACATAGCTTTGGCATTAAGTCCGCTATTATGCAATTGTTTGATTTGTTGTTTGTCTTACCTATGAGTAAGAATTAGAAAAAAACCGGGCAATGCGACTTAGGCCTCTGCCTCGAATTTTGCAAGCAGCAGGGCGGCGGAGGCGGCGGCGCGGGAGCGGCAGGATCTTATGCGTAAAATAGAAAATAGCGTCCCGTTTTTACCCTTTGGGTACGAAACCCCAAAAAACAGGTCTATTTGACACGCAAAGAACACCTACCGGAAAACCAATAACTGTAGATCGTTTTCGATCGTCGAACTTTTATGGAGAAAACAAAATATTAATAAGCTCAGCTAGGCTTAACTAATAACTGCTAATCAGTCAAACAAACGGGATGTATGTAGGCGCTACATTTGCTCTACAATTACGAATTGCTAGAGCATACAAAATTTTAAACATTATATTTTGTTTTCAGTTTAGTAGCGGAGACTACTAATGGTAACGAGAAAATAGACGCTGGTTGCGTGTTATTTGAGGACGGAACCGAAAAATACCATCCCTACCTGCCTCCGTACGCCTGGGTAGCCATAGCGGTCGGGCTGCTCCTCATGCTTGTGACAGTTTTCGTGTTTTTGAAGACGAAGATGTTCAAAGTAGTTTCTTACTGTAAGTATAAGTAGGTTGGTAGTATTTCTTAAAATGCAGGGTGGAAAATATCTATGGGACCTGGAGGGGACTACCTAAAATCCTTTAGTTAGCTCTTTTTACTGAAAGTAACCATTCCTTTTTTTAAATATACAAAACTGCATTCAAAGATTTTTAAATTCCGCTTGTCTTACCGGGGAAAAAAATCACGCTATTCTTTTATACTTACGAACCAGTAGAATGATTGTGCAAGAAAAAACTTGTCTAATAAATATTTGGTCTTTAAAAAAACAAAAAATGACAAAACTTTTTTAAATTGTGTTTTTTAGCTGGGTCGATTCCCCGGGTAAGTCTGGCTGGCGGATTTAGGTATCTTGATATGCAGTTTTGTTTCGTTTTAAAAATAAAGGAATGTTTCCTTTCAGTGAAATGAGCAAATTAAATAATTTAACGTAGTTCTCTTCCAGGGCCCATAGTTTTTTTTTCACCCTGTATACATACCTATACGACCTCCGTAGCGGAGTGACTCGCCCACCGGTTTTTAAGATGTCGCCATCTCCGAGGTCCCGATCCCCGGTCGGGTCGATATTGAAATTCAAGTTTTCTACATTGAAATCAAATTGAATTTCGCTCACAAAAATTAATCGACTGTGTCATCCGGTGGGACTCGAACCCACGTCCCTTCGCTATCCGGGCGAGTGCTCTTACCAACTTTCTACATTACTTTTCTACATTGTCTCGGGTGTGGGTGTTGTGATACCACCGTTGTTTCAGGTTTTCATAACACGAGTGCTTAAGCTACATACTTTGGGATTTGAGCAATGTATGTGGTGATGTCCAATATTTATTATGAATTTTCATGTTTGGTTTTGCTATTTTCCAGCTTCACGCACTTCAGTGCACTCGCTGCGCGCGGCGGAGGCGGCGGAGCGCGCGGTGGAGGCGCCCCCTCCGCCCTACAACTACCATCTTCCTTTCGCTCCACCCGGATCTACTGCTACCGAGATGCCAGAGATTCGAAGGCTCGTCGGTTAGTTAATAACTTTCCTTTACTGCCTTGTTGGTCTAGTCGTCAGCACGCTGGGTACTATCCACGAGGTCCCGGGTTCGATTCCCGGGTCGGGCCGAAAGTGTTAGGTTTTTCTGTCTTGAAATTACTCGGACACAGCTCGGGAGTCAGGAAACAGTGAAGGAACAGAGAGTGCACCTGTGTATTGCGCACACACTTGTGCATAATATCTCTCGCGCAGACGGCTAATCTCTGTTGAGATTAGCCACTATAGTCAAAATTCGGCTAGGAGGACATTAATAACTTTCCTATTGTACCTTAGGTGTTCTGTGCTTTGACGTTATTAAATAAACTAAAAGGACCCTTTTCGATATCACATAGGTGGATAAGTTGTTTTCGTACTTACAGATTCGCCTGATCCAAAACCCATAGAGCCATCGCGCCCTCGTGAGGCTGCGGGAAGCCAGGAAGCACGCGTGTTCAACTGTCCTGCCTACGTGCGCATACCAGAGAGTGACACTAGGTAAGTTTCACAAAGTACCTACCTACATTATTTTTAAGTTTTACACTACACGCAGAATAAATACACTACTGAATACTGTTTGATGTGCATTAAAATTATCTTATCCACAACCCAACACAACACAGAATATCCGAATCGAATAAAAACCTTCTAATAAAGTGACTGACTAGACTAACCATATTTAATGCAGCTTAAAATTCGATTTTTAATCTGTTTTTCATAATGAAAGAGTGAAATAGTACCATACTGTTTACTTACGGTCCTTTAAAAGTTAAAATAGTGAACAGATCACTTAGAAAATATATGGGCAAGTCATATGTTCAGCAGTGACTCGTCCTACGGCTGATAATAATAAATGTGTAATGATGAAATATATAAATAGAAGAAAATCCTATTTAGATGCAGCTCACCAGAGGCAACAGCGCCAGAAGCGGACGCAGCGGCTGCCGGCACAGTGATGAGCGACGGAAACACATTGGGGAACATCCAGCCTATACGGAACACTGTCAAGTTTGACAACAATACTGCAGCGTAAGTTTTAATCTGTTATTGCTAGCCAACTTTATATCTTATGCTAGTATACATAAGTATTTGTTATTCTTTCTTTTTTTAAACTATGTACAGATAGCAGCACATCAGTTTACAGAAAAGAAAACAGCTTTTATTACGTAGGGAATAGAGGCGGTCATGGCCTTGAGGTCAAAGTGGGGTAGGCTGACGTCCACCCGTGTGTACTTATACTTACTTACCAAATTATTATTTGGCCAACAGTGACGTTCAGCGCTACGGATCTCGGAACAGCACAAGTGAATTGACACAGCGAAACAGGACATTAGCATGTGCAGAGGTATGTAAAATATAAATAATCCATACTAATATTTTATTATCCATATTAGTTTAAGTGTGATTATCAGGGTTCTGTAGTCCGACATGGAACCCTTATAATATCGTTCAGTCCGTCCGTTCCGTCCGTCCTAGTCTGTCACAGCAGAATATCTTCTACGTTTAGATTCAGATTCAGATTCATTTATTTGCTTGAATTACGGTACATAATGATGGATGGTACATACAAACAAAGTCAAAGTTCGCACAATTCACCAGAAGCTGAATGGACTGATTTGCATGTAACTTGGTTCGAGGATACTTCACATATAGATCTCATTTTTGAAAATACAAAAAATTTAAATTACCCCTTTTTAAGGGTACCTCCCCATACATGTAAAGGGAGGGGTTAATTATTTTTTTAAGTGCACCCCTTTGTGTGGGGTATCGTTGAAAAATACTATGAAAATAAGGTAGGGTTTCCATACAACACTTTTTTATCAGCTTTACCATTTGCGAGATATAGCCCGCCAAAGTCGTAAATTCTAAAGTCTTGGACCTATAAACTTCAAATCACTTACGTAAAGAAACAGCCGCGGAAACTTTTTTGAAAATTGTTTCGTGTATCATGTGATGAATACTTTTAAAATTATAAATAAAATAAAAATATATGCTTTTTTTGCCTATACTGTCTAATGTTTTAAGTTAATGGTACGGAACCCTTCGCGCGCGAGTCCGACTCGCACTTGGCCGGTTTTCCGTTATCTTAGTCGCCATCGCACAAGCTCACGCATAAGTTTGGGGCTAGGCTAGGTAATTGATGTTATTATTGGAACCATTATTTAAATTACTACCTATAATAAATGCGAAAGTTTATTAGTGTGAGGTTACACAGTTACACGCTCAAACCGCTGAACCGATTTAGATGAAATGGTATATAGATCCTTTTGAGTCACAGGCAAGGTACAGGCTACGTTTTGTTACGAGTAGAACAACGATATAAAAACTAAAAGGGGTGAAATAGGGGATGAAAATTGGGGAGCGCTATCGCGAGAAACCGCTGGTACGTAGTTATGTAATACAAGGCGTTGTTAAAATAAGTTCGCTCTGCCATGATTTGTCAACTTCAAAGTTTTTCTTTTTCAGGTTCAGGACTCGAATAATAACTACCCACCAGAGTCAGGAGACAGGGGCCCTAAAATACTAGGCGATAACTCCGCAGTCAGGGTCTTTGGGGGGCCCTCGTTTGTCATTAATGTCGTGGAAAGCATCAGTAACCTTCAGCAACAAAATCACGCCAACTGCTACCATACAGATCCTGTATAAACTACTTCCTTTTAATTTTAATCGCAGGAATTTTAAAATAGCCAATGAATAATAATAATTGATGTAAATAATCTATAGCCCGATAAATTCACGCGCGACTCTCCTGCCTCCTTAAGATGTGCGGGAAGCGAGAAAGCGCCAATCGAACGCGACTGTTATAGCAAATCCCCTTCCCGCTGACATCTAGCATGCCTCGCCCCCTGCATCCCTGGTGACTGCAGCATGGGACGCGCACGAATAGGTCGTACCAATGCATTCTGTACTCGGCCGAGTAAAATTATTATCAATTCCTTAAACTTCGATATTGATTAATAGCATGGTTTACAGCAATAACTTTTAATTTGATTGTTTTAATAAAACGTTTTAATTATTTTTAAAGGATTTTTTGGCAAAGAATAGAATAATTTAACCATTATGTTATTTTCACCCTAAGGCTAGTAGTAAAGCCAAACATTACAAGAAGTGATCTCATTATATTAGTAAATAACTAAACGTAAGAATTTGTTGTAGTAAGTATGTTAATTAGTGAAACGTTATATTAGATATGCCTACAAATTTTCTCAAATGTTTATGTTCAACGTATTTTCATAAAAATGTTGCAATTTTTATCAATCTTTTAGGTAAGTTTCATTGTAATGGTATCTTAATTTGAATAAAGTTTTCAATTATAAGTATGGCTTTTTATTAAGTACTAAAAAAACACTGAATAAGTGAGTAATAACTAATTTAATGAAGATTCAAACAGTGCAACAAACAATAAACCTACTTAGGTCGTGCGTACTTTATGGAGTCATGACCTAAGAGGTATTCTTAAATGAGGGGTCACACGGGCGGGACTGAGAGCTCTTCCACAAGGTCGCAAGCAGTACGACAGCAGAGGGCTTTTTTTACAACTACAACCGTACGACTTGTTTATATGAAATAATAATGGATTCCAACGAGGAAACGATCCTGTTTCTGTGGATTCTCCTTCGGCGCTATGTAAAGTAACTTTGAAGTGTCGTGTGTCTCTGCGTAGTGTGCCTCCAGCTCCTGTCGTGATCTTAGTGTTTTAGTAATGTGCTTCCACTGTACACAGTATACACCGCCCCGGTGCCGCGGTGTAGCGTGTAGCGCGTCTAGTCGGCAGGCGCGACCAGCAACGCAACGGCGTGCAAGGCGGCGGAGTCGCGGTCGAAGCCGGGCGCGAGCGGCGCGCGGACGGCCTCCAACGCGAACTCGCGCGCCACGCCCGCGTATACAGGCACCTCCGCCGTGCCCTCTGGGTTAAGTGATGTGCTGCCACTCTGCGGAGTAAAATCATTTTTTTCATATCGACTCGTAGACTTAAGAGTTTGTAGAAGTACCTATTTGGAATTGGAACACACGATAGGGATGGTGGCATACATAATGTTTAGTGGTCAGTACGCCTATCCACGAGGTCCCGGTCGAATCCTGAGTCGGGCCGAAAAGGGTTTCCGAGTTTTCTGTCTTGAAATAAGACAAGTCCGGAACGAAGAAGTTGGTGGTGTTTACATCCCCGTGCCTCAGAAAGCGCGTTAAGGCTTTGGTCCTGCACCTGATCTCTCTTCGGTTTTGTCGGATTGCCATCTCATTGAACTATGATAGGGAAGTGACAGAATGTGCACCTGTGTATTGCGCACACACTTGTGCACTACAAAACCTCTCGCGCAGATCGGTAACCTTTACGGTGATTGGCCGCTGTAGTCGAAACTCGGCGAGCGAAAAAAAATCCATTAATAATTTAATGTTTTTTTTTTTAAAGACTTATTTATAAATGGTGGAGAGGTGTATTAAGGCTAGCGTCCACCAAACAGGCCGGCACGAGCCACAGCGCAATGCAGAAATAGGTCTGCCTATGTTTTATTATAAAATATCGTACACTGGCTACGGTCCCAGGCCACAACTCGGAAAGGCATTTGTGGATCGCTGGCCGTATTTTTGTGTGTCGTATTTTTGTCGGCGATGCACTGCCCAGACTCGATCCGTATATTTACCGTAGGTAGGCGGTTGCGAAAGAACGTGTTACTTTTATTTTATTTATTTATTTATACAAGATAAACAGTATAATTCGCTATTTAAGTCACAGTACGTATTGTTTTATAAAGTGTTAACACAATGGGAATAGTAGTTTGTGCAAGTTTTATTCGTTTCCAACATTAGAATTAGTGACAGACCGAAGTTTCGGTTTCGGCCAAAAACAGGCCGAAACTTCGGCCGCGCCGAAACTTTAATATTCACAAATTGTCATGCTCTGTTAGGGTTAGTCTATGCTTCTTGATTAGCTTATTTCGCTTACTGATCCTTATAGGATCACTTTGTTGTCCGTCTGTCTGTCAAGACCCTTTTACTCAGGAACGCGTGGAGGTATAAAGTTAAAATTAACATCAAATTCTTATGTCTATGTTCCCTTAATGATGTGAAAGAAACAAGCTTTTAAGTTAACACTGAAAAAAGATACGGCCAATTTTGTCCAATTTTCTATCATTTTTCCCCATTTCTCAGGGGAATCAAAACCTATAGGGTACTTCCCATAGACCTAGAACCATGAAATTTGGCAAGAAGGAAGGTCTTACAGCATAAGTTAAGGAAAAAGTCCGAAAATCGTTAATTATTGTTAAATCAAATACAAAAAGATCTTTTTTGATCGTCATCGCGAGGACAAAATGCTGGTCCAAAAAAAAAAACAAGTAGATGGAGCGCTAGCGCTATGCTTATTATACTGTTCTATAATTATGTTTAGGTAGATTTAAAAATAGACCACGAAACATCTTAATTCCTATTAAATATTGATATGGTTTTACAGAAACATTTTATGATTTACCAATAATTTGATAAAATTCTCGAGCAACTGGGCGCACGATGTATGCAAATAAACGAATATTAATATAAGTTAGTTCTGACATTCGTCACTAGATGGCACTAGATTACATTCGGCACTGTTGTTTTTTAAGTTCGCGCTAAAATGAGTTTTTTCTTGGAGTACGTACTTCTTATTACTTTTCGTTAGAAAACCATAAGCACGCTTGGCCCAGTGGTTAACATCTTGGGTATGATCGTAAGAATCTGAGATCGATCCCAGGGATATAATACTGATGTTTTCGAAATGTACGCTTTTTTTTTTCGAGGTATATTTAAATGCACAGCAAAGACATAAAGCATCTATCAAATTTCAATTACACTATTTTTACTTGAAATAAATTATGGCACTGCAAATATAAATATTGATTAACAAAACTAGTACTATCTATACTAATATTATTAAGAGGAAAGATTTGTTTGTTTGTTTATTTGCATCGAATAGGCTCCGGAACTACTAGACCGAATCAATTGAAATTTGGCACAGAGATAGTTTGAGACACTGGGAAGGACATAGGCTACTACTTTTTGTCGCGATATAAAGTCATCAGGGGGGTGAAATGGGGAATGAAAATTTGTATGGAAAATCCGACTCTTGGCGCGGGCGAAGTCGCGGGGAACTGCTAGTAAACAATAAATTTAAAAATGTGCATAAATTTTTTCTCAAAAAAAAGCTACTAAAAAGTTGTTCAATGTACCTACAGAAATTTGATTTCCACATCGAATACCTATATAGGTGTTTGACGTGCAATTAATATTAATTGCACGTCAAATTTATCCGAAATTGGCCTTAGTTTTAGTCAGCGGATTGCATTTTTTTTGCAATTTTAGTCTGTGTGTGTAGGATTTAAAATCTGCTACATTAATTTTGATGCTCATACCAATTCTTGTTTAAAAAAGAAAAAAAAACTATGAACTTGAATAAATACAAAAAAAAAATCACCCATTAAGATTCGAAACGCTCGTCTTCTAATATTCAGCATTCTTAGTAACATCTTTCGCACTGCGCCAAGACATACATAAGTACCGTGACGAAATTAGCACACTTAATGTGCGTTAAACAATTGCGAAAGAAAAACGCATGTACTTCTTTTTGTTGTTTTACTTTGTCTATTGTACGTTTCTCATGTACCTTTTACTCTTTACTTTCTCATGTAACTCAATTTGTGTTCGATATGCATTGCGCGAAGCGCTGTAGTTAGTTTTTATAGCAGTATAACAGTTATCCGAGAGTGTATGTAACAATAATAGTTATTTAATGGCAAAGTTAAAGCCTCTTTTAGAGATTAATTATTGTCTTTGTAATAAGTGTTATTGTCACCTATATACCTACTTCATAATTCATTAATTAGGGCATGGTTATCCATTAAAAATAATTTAGACGACTTTCCTGATAATTCCATACTATAAACGGAGCGCAACATCCGCGCGGTATAGCTGCGCGACATTCGCATGCGCTCTCTGCATTCAATCAAGGCGCTGAGCTAGTGTTGTTTTATTATAGGACAATAATAACTATGTATTTTGGAGACACTTTTAAAAAGCTTCGACAGCGCGACTGTATACGCCAAAGTCGCGCTGCTAAAGTCGCCTAAATTTAAAGGCGTTTTGAAGTGATTTTAGCCACCCTAGGGAATACCCCTTCGTGCGCGAGCCCGACTCGCACTTGGCCGGTTTTTTTAAAATGATTTTAACATTGATAACAGCACGTCAAATGAGACTCAGCTCAATCTTTTGCAGTTGTGATAGGTGTGATTTCGCAACAAAATGTTTACTCCTATTTTGCTGGTTAGATTTTCATTTTAGTTCTAGCGACGTAGTGCAGCTCCACCACTTCAATTCTATGTACTCAGGATCTATATCTTGGCGAATGAAAATCCAGTGTAGTTGTTGTTTTGCCACGCTGTCCTATAATATAAAGCTAAACTACTTTTCTTCAATTCCACAACGAAATAAAACAGATAGAAAAGTCCGAAAGCACATAGTTTTTTTATCTTTAAGAATATTTCACTTGCATTTTAATGACTAATATTACACTTTGTTACCAAGAGCGCATCAACAAGCTTTTTGACAAAAAAATTGAGCTCGCTTCGTTCGCGCCTTTTGTGCTTAGGTTGTATTGTAATGACAAAATGTTTTGACAAAATCATTACAAAAAATCAATGTTAGATGAAAGACAAGCAGATGCTTTATTTGCTCTTACAATTTTAGGACAACACGTCAAAGCAAACTCTACTCAACTCGTGCAGTTGAGATAGGTGTAATTTTGCAACAAAATGTATACTTCTGGTCTGCTACAATGAAAATCCTTTTGTCTTCTTGTGGTTAAATATTCATTTTAGTTCTACTGACGTAGCCATCCTATAGTGAAACTCCACCACTGCAATCCCTGTGTAGCCCGCATCTATAACTTGGACTTTAGATCCTTGCGACCTGCGATATTTCGCACCTTAATGACCACTTTGTCACCTAAATGACACTTTGTTACGAGCATCTACAAGTTATTTAGTTAGTTTAGTTCGTTGTTCTTTGAAAGACTAGCGGATGTTTGCTTGCCCTCACTAGTTTTACCACTTCCCTCCCTTACTTCCTCTTTATCCTTTCTTCCTCCCTTACCCCTCCGCCCCTGGTTGCGAAAAATGTTTAAGGTGTAGGTAAGTTTCGGTTTCGGCCGAAACTGAGACCAAAGCCGAGGTTTCGGTTTCGTCTGGACACTAATTAAAATAGAAATTGGAGCTAAGAAATTAATGGACAGTTGCTGTGAACAGAAAAAAGTCAGCAACTTAATTAAGTACTTATCTATCCTATCTAATATAGCACCAAACAATACAAAACAATGGGGCGACTCAGTGTTTAAAAGTAATATTTTGGTACCAAAAATGCCTCAGTGTACGTCAGTGTATATTACCGAATATAATTTATTTTTACTATACTGCGTACAAAAATTCAATGGGTTCCTATGGCACTCAAAACCGCAACACACAATATGCATTGAACATATTATTGGAGGCTGAGGTCCGATGCAGAGCTACGTTCCAACAAAATTCCTATCAAAGTTACTTATTATAATAATATGCAACAAACTTTTTGTTTTCGTTTAATTTCCCTAAATAATAAATCCGAAAATCATTATGAAATCGTTCAGTTGCCATAATTTCATAGATATAAAGTCCAAAATAATTGTGGTAGTGACCACAATTATTTTGGACTCTGGGGCGCTGTCATCGCGCACACAGCGAATAGTACGTAGGAGCGCCGCGCCGCTCACACGCAGACCCACCACCACCGTGCTCGCGCCTTCCTCGCGAGGTATCTCTGTGACGAGTGTAGTATGTAGGAGCCGTTACCTTGCGCAAGAAGCGCAGCAGCAGCGGCGGCGCGGGCGCGTGCGGCGGCGCGGCGGGCGGCAGCGGGGCCAGCGCGCCGCCCGCCCAGCGCGCGCCGCTCACACGCAGACCCACCACCACCGTGCTCGCGCCTTCTTCGCGAGATATCTCTGTAATCAGCAATTGATTTGTACGAATTAGACTGATGTGAATGATAAACATCGTACCTATGCAGTACCTAAGCGTAGGATCGGTATTATTATTATTATATATTGAGATAAGTTTAAGAGAAAAAAACCATCGGATCTTCTCAAAAGCAGTTCGGTTAATTCAATAGTATAAAAACTCTAGCTGTCAATCTCATTTTGCGACATTATAATGTGTTTGAAACCATGCACCATCCATTTATAGTGTAGGTAGGTGAACACTAAGACAGGATTTTTGGAAATTAACATTTTAAAGCAGTACCAAGGAGGTACTTTTATATGAAATTCCGTTAGTTTTAAAACTGAATATTTATCTATTTATTTCTTATCGCCTTTAGAGGTCCATTTATCAAATATCTTGAAACACGTTATTCTTCATTTTACAAATGAAGAGTAACGTTAATATATTTTATAATTGGACCACGAAAGGCGAAAAGAGGGGTGGTGAAATATGTAAAATTTGACATTTGCGCGGATGAAGTCGCGGTCTATCTATGAAGTGTGGAGGCGTGTGTGTGGTGTGGTGCAGTCATACCAGTGCAGTCCCACTTGACGGCGAGCGCGAGCGCGGCGGGCGGCAGGCGCAGACGCGCGGCGTGCGTGTGTGGTGTGTGCGGTGTGTGGTGTGGGTGTGGTGCAGGCATACCTGTGCAGTCCCACTTGACGGCGAGCGCGAGCGCGGCGGGCGGCAAGCGCAGGCGTGCGGCGCTGGCGGCCCGCAGCGCCCACAGAGCGCGCGCCGGCCGCAGCCACCCACGCAGGTCCACCTCTGATAATGTAGCCAAACCGTTAGCCCAGCTACACTTAAAGCACTTATTACACCATCCTATTTGTAGATTCCTACCTAGGAAGGTACCAACTAGGAAGGTGTCTGGGGCCCCACTCTGTAAGACGATATCGTCTGCTGACGTCTTTGTTAAAAATGCCAGCATGTCAGTGCGAGCGAGCACGACGGCTAGACGCTAAAATACGGACAATGCGTTATCATAGTAGATCACCTGCCTTTCTACCCTACCTTCCTAGTTAGGATCCTAGTTAGTAATCTACAAATAGGATGGAGTAAAAAGTGCTTGACGGAAACTCCGTCGCAGATCTTCCACGACGGAACGCCAATACATATTATTGCATATAACGGAGGAAACGATCTTGCGCGTAGTGTGCTCTTTAATAATATTTTATAAGTACATCAACATGAAATCAAATTGAATTTCGCTCACAAAAATTAATCGACTGCGTCATCCGGTGGGACTCAAACCCACGTCCCTTCGCTATCCGGGCGAGTGCAGATAAAATTAGGAGAGGACAGAGTCACAAACTTCGCAGCTCACGAAATTACGAGAAGTCGTCACGTGAATTATACTCGGCCCGGCGAACCTTGATCCCTATGACATTGATAATTATTCTTACGACACAACATTGTAGTGGCGTCACCGTTACATTAGAATTGAATTGGAGGCTTCTAAAAACGCCATTTATTAAGGTAAGGTAGATATATGGCATTACAATGATATTCCGTCTGAATTATAACAATTCTTAACATTTACAAGAAATTATCTCAATCAGAATTTACGTTTACGTCCTGCAAAAGTTACTTCGTTCGGAAGACTAGTGCGGAAAAATATCGATAAACAAATGTCGATAATGGAAACGAGTGTACATGATTTATAATCATTTAAGTTATAGGTGCTGAGCTGAATGTTAAAAAGTTGCATGAAATTGTTTTTTTTTCACTCAAATTTATAAAATATTTCTGGGGACACTAGGTTTTGTTTTATTTAAGATTAGATTTTATTAGTATCAGTTTTCATGTGTGGCATAATTAAGTGATAAATTATGAGTGTCATTGCTTTTTCATACTTAAGTATTAGTACATCTCTATTGAATAGAACGGAGCGCGGCATACATGCACTCACGATTGTATACCCAAAGGAATTTAAAATTAACTGTAGGACAAAACCAAATAAAACAAAAGCTGTTCAGCGATCATTTATTTATATATTTTAATCTGAATCTGATAATGACATTAGGGTTTGTGTCACGAACTCGGAATCTGAACTGCAGCTGCTGTCACCTACGTTTATCAAAAACGGCTCATCTACAATCATCGAGGACATATCCTACTAGAGGCGAAGTAAAAACTATTTTACTCCGAAACTTTATCTGCTCTGACAACCGCAATAGAAGGTGTCAGTTCTGTCAAAACCGTATGACAAAAACCAATTGATCTGTGTGGTATGTCAACGTGAATACTTGAATTGTTACGAAAAAATGAGATTTGAGAAATAATTAACATAATGTCGTATTGTTCTATAATGTGTTGTAAGGAAAAAAGCAAAACATCGAATTTTAAAACGGATGTGATGTCATTTAATCGGTAGGTATTAGTAATTATGCAATTTTAAAAAGTTCATAAAATTTTCCTACGGCTCAAGATAAATCGGTCAAGCGTACTGACGTTTAAGTCTCATCTTGCTCCCACTAAGTGGTTAGCACATAATGTCATCTCATTCTATTCGTTAACACTTGTTACTAGTGTTGCGCTGAATTGGTTATACGACTTATCGACATTTATGTGCACAGTTTACACAATAATTATTTTAGTACTTTGGCAGCACGGAGGTATAGTGATATAATCGATAACACAAATATTTACACTCGCGCACTAGAATCAATACCTATGCAAAAATAACATTAACCTACCTATACCGAGGAAGGTTTTGTTAGAATTATTGATTTTCTTGCAAATAACAAAACGCTGACACTTGACATGACGTTTGATAGTTTTCTTGGTTTAATGGATTATGAACGATGAGATGCGTAGTGAAAGCAAAGAGTATGGATGTTTGCGTGTGTAAATATATGTGTATCGATTCTATTACTGTAAGGTGTGTGACGATAATAAAGGAGATGAATTGATGTAATGAGAAGCGAATGAGGAATTGGAGCCTTCAAATAGATAGAAAATCTTTATAGCAAACCATACCAATAAAAAAAATAAGGCAATTTACACAGAAAGATGTATAATGTAGGTGGTTTTATTGTTCCAGACAAAATACCTACCGTATTTACCTACATTCTCATTCACTGAAAAACCTGAAGTGACTAAGTGACTATGAAGTAGATAATGGTATAATTTCGTGTGCGAGTTCGCACTCAGCCTGTTTTTTTAAAAAAAAACCTTGTCCGGGCTTTAAAACTTTGAAAGTGAAGCCTCTGTTCTTAGGTAAATAGGTAGATATATATCGGAAAACATGATTTTAAGAAACTTGTTTCCTGTCGTATATAAAGTATGAGCCTTATTCTTAATTTATAGAAATTAGAAAACAATAAACGCATTTTAATAAAAATACTTACTGTATTTAGATTTCAATGTAATTTCTCTGTGCTTGGCTTTTAAATTCATGTTTTTATAATTTAAGCAATTTATTTGCAAGTTATTATGGAAGTTAATTTGTTTTACAAACAAAAGTTTATTTTTTATTATATACTAGCTGACCCGACAGACTTTGTCCTGTTATTTAGTTTTTTTAATCCTCTTTGACGATATCTGTCAATTTTATATCGATATCGCACTGACCTCTATAGTACAAGCACGCTGGACTAAACATTCTCTAAGAAATAACACATAATTTTGTGCCAAATCAAAGCGTCCCCACCGAGTGTACAGGAAACTAAGATAGAGTAACTACCATATGTTTATATCAAATTAGTTCCGTGGATGGTCACCACACGCTCACTATAGCCGTCAGCGCCAAAATTGCGATAACTAAATGGCTTCATTGTTAGGTTGACAGTATGCAGTCCAGCGTATTTGTATTATAGAGGTCAGTGGTCGAACGTCATAAGGTTACATTCAAAATGTTTTAACGTCCAAAGCGCTAAGGTTTGATTAGAAATAATTTTATATGGTGGTTAAGTATTCCTGAATTTAATAATTTTTCCGCTCAATTTTCTTATTTTTTTCTTTCATAAGAACCTTCTTCTGACAATAACAAACAACAAAAAAAGAATTAGTGAAATCGGTCCAGCCGTTCACGCGTGATGGCGTGACCAAGGGAAATAGGGATAGATTGATAACAATTTTGATGATTCATACTTTAAATGGTTAGTTTTGATGACTAACTTAAATTTCTTAGAAACAAGAATCAGATATTATATTTAGGATATTGCACATTAGTGAAAAGTTTAACCTTAGGTGTAATAAAATATTGTTCCCATTAAATTAAACAATAACATCGACTATCGATACTAATTTCTTATTGACCATCACTAATACGGTGTTTGACATTCAGTCGGTTCATTCGGAATCTTTCGGATTTGGCGGAATTTTTCTGGAACAAAATTAATGCCATTTCCCCTCTAGTGGGATATGTCCTCGATGTCTACAATGCTGTCGTATCGCATATAGTTTTTGTTTATATATAGTTTTTTTTTTCTATTTTTAGTTGAAATTTATTGTAAGGTGCAACATGGGTAGACCTACTAAACGCGCTGGTCGAATGCGACAGCGTCATTTGGAAGAAAGTAGTAACGAGAAGAAAGGCCGTTTAAAGAAGAACATTTAAAGATTTGCTAATAGCATTTTTAATTTAGTTTGTTGTATATCGTATCATCGGGTTCCCTATGCAAATGATTTTGGGGATAAAAACTGTTCTATGTCCTTTCTCGGTACTCAGACTATCAAATACATCGTTTCAGCGGTAAGAGTTAATTGATTTCTTGCAGTAACTATATATTTCTTGAAGTAATTATATATTTTTATTGTTGGGGGCGGGAGGGAGGGGTTAGGAGGGAGGGGAAAGAGGAGGGAGCTGTGCCTTTGACTTTGTTTTGTTACCATCCTATACAGTACCTGACAAAACATCTGGTGTTTTAATTACTAAACTCCTAATTTTTAAGGAGTTCCACCATCAGCTCAGCTCCACATAATGACTATCAGACATAACAACATGTCAACATTAAGATACTAGTACGAAAACACTATACGTGCCTTCAAAATTTAACGGTTTCCTTCGATTACACCAAGATCCCATCATCAGATCTCGACTTGGCCAAAATGGGACCAACTAGAAGGTATAGCCTCTAGGTGAACATATTTTTTTTAAAATCGGTCCACAACTGACTGAGATATGCGGTAACATAGCCACAAAAATAATTAAAAAAAACATACAGTCGAATTGATAACCTCCTCCTTTTTTGAAGTCGGTTAATAAAAAAATACATACAGCCGAATTGATAACCTCCTCCTTTTTTGAAGTCGGTTAAAAAAGTTAAGTTTCATCGACACGTGACCCATCACTAACATGAACTGTCATAGGGATCAAGGTTCGCCGGGCCGGGTATAGGAAGCTGCTACTAAATTTACCTGCAGGAAAATAATCTTCTGCGAAGGGTGTTTGTAACCGCGCAAGTGCGGCGTGCGCGCGCGCACAGAACTCGCGCACGTACGCCTCGGGCTGCGTCGGGCCCGACCACACCGAGTGCCACTCGTCCGGCACCTACGCATACAATTTTACAAAATGTGTTATCATGTATAAAAAAAGGAAAACTCACTTAGTGATATATCAATGCATAGTCACATAAGAAACTTAAAATTTTGCACCATGCTACAGTTTATGGAAAATGTCATAAGTATGTAAGGGCTTTCGAAAATTCAACCGCTAATGGGGTGAAAAGGGGTGGCTAACTTTGTATGGGCCATTCGATATTAGCGCAGCAAAGGTGTCGGGATAACGTTACGTTAGTAGTAATTATACAAGTTTAGCGGTAAGTTAATCACGTAATAAATTTGTTTTTAATCTCTTAAGTCAGCCTATTAGATCCCACTGCTGGGAAAAGGCCTCACCTCAACTATGAGGAGGAACGAGCCATACTCCACCACGCGGGCTCAGTGCGGATTGGTGGAGGGGTGTCTGTAAGGCAAGTGACAAACCTTACTGTCAGATGTTATCAAGCCGCCCTAGGGCCTCTGACTAGGCTTAACGACTAATACCAAGAGATATTAGCCGGGACCAACTGCTTAACGTGCCTTCCGAAGCACGGAGATGCTTGTCATGGTCGTCACTTTAATGGTCGGAATGGTCACCCATCCAATCACGACCGCGCCGTGGTTGCTTAACTTTTGGTATCACTACCAAAGCGCTGCCGCCACTGCGCCACAAGCACCTCTTTAATCTCTAAAATAAATATAAATAATAACAAAAAATTACCTATATTGGCATTAGCCGATATAACAACAAAATCTTTTGTGAGTATTCTGTATTGGAACAGACGAACAGAACGGAACATTAAATTACTACTACACAACATTTTCAAACGTTCTATCATGGACGAATTATACTGGGACCGACAATCGCCATACAAATTAGCGTTCCCCGGAAGTTTAAAAAAAAGAGCAATATCCAGACGGCGTTGTTAATATTGCTAGCTAATGCTTTATTTTCGTGCAATGTCGTATGTAGCTGCCGTCGAAAGACTTCCATGCTTTTAGATTTGGATTTAGTACTTTATGAAATCATAGATGGCGTCTATATAAATAAATACCATCATGCAGCGCCTTAGGAAATCAAAATATGTTTTATTTATAAAATAAATTTCGTAACTGTTCCAGGGGTGTCACGCTGTAAAACTCGCACAAGTGGCCTTCCAAAAGAAATTAAAAATTATTCATTAAAACACAATTTTACGGATTACTTCGCGATATATTTAGGAGGAGATTAGGGGAGAGTCTCCCTGTGACCACGATCGCTGTAAAGTGTTCGAAACGTCAGGTTTAAAATAAAATGTAAATAAATCGCGAAGTAATCCGTAAAATTGTGTTTTAATGAGTTCAACAATTCGCGTAAACGTAAGAAACAAATATAAAAATTATTTGATGAAATAAATAATTTCACAGATATTTTACAGGGTGTCCGTAGAAGTATGGATCAAATCAAACAGGCATATAATAGGGGTCAATTCCAAACTTTTATAAGGAAAAAAAAGTTATGATGTTTTTTATAATATCGCATAGAGCTGAAACAAATAAACAATACAAAAAAAAACTGTCGAAGATAAGAGTTTTATTATTTTGCCAGAATAATTTAGGAAGGTTGCCTTTCCTTGGGTTATCCTCATACCCATCCAGCAAATAAGTTTACTTCGGGAGAAGAAAAAACCCACAAAAAATTCGCTTTATCAAAAACGTTATATCAATTTCATGCAATTATTGTGAGAAAAAGAATGACTCCCAGAAGTTGCCCATGTACGTCAAATATTTGTTAACAAGATATTATTTATCGGGTTATTCCCATAACTAATGCAAATAAACGATTCTATTCTATTCTATTCTAACTTTTAATTTATTAGGCGTTTAAATCAAAATTGTAGTTTTTTGAGACACCAAATTTTCACCTTTCGACTATTTGTTGGAGCTTTAGTGTGGCAGCTCCCTTTTTTTTAAATCGTAAAGTTGACGATGCTGAGCAGACAAATTCGTAGACATAATTAAGTAGTAAGTAAGTAGGGTTAATTTTAAGGTTATTTTTATTCCTAAGTATATATATATATATATATATTATTGTTTGTACAAAATATCAAAGCTCAACCCTAGAACCAAGTGAGAATTGATAATTAAAATGTCAAAATTTTCGATTGACTACACCTTTGGATATTAGATGAAGCTGACAGCAACACGACAATAAGCACCCAATTACTCGTATGTATGCCATGACGATAGAACTTCAGCTTTATAATTATCATCTGACGTTAAGCATTAATGGATAACAAACTGTTGAAGTGTCAGTTGAAACTTGTGTTATGTTATATTTAGGCTTTGTTGTTCTATGGTGTGCTATATTGCAGTGTAGATTATCAAAGGCCAATCACCATGAAATCCTGAAATATTTATGTTTTGATTTTTTTAAAATTTAAATGACCAGCCTGTTGTCAGATTTACGAAATCAAATATTCGAAATAAGCGCCATCTATTGTAATAAGCAAAATTTACCTCGTTCCTAGTCGTCGTTTAATGGTCGAGTGAGCCGTGCTGTTAAAAATATATGTAATATAAACAGCGATTGATACCTCCAGAGTCATCTAGTGTAATAGAAATGAATCAAAAATCGGGGAACGCATCTCTGTATGGCGATTGATAGTCCTTATAATAATTCGTCCATGGTTCTCATAAACATTTGACACGAAGATTAAAATCGGTTGTGATCATTTACAGGTAGCTTAACTGGCTGTTAGTTAAACTGTGTACCTTGTGCAGCCGCTTTACGCATCTCGCGCACACGTTGCCCCACCACCCCGTCACCTGCTGTAGCACCACGCGACTCACACTGGACCGACAACACCTTGTAGGAGTGTACCTTGTGCAGCGGCGGCGCGTGCCTCGCGAGGCGGGCGCGCGCGGCGAGCGACGCGTGCAGCGCGCGGGTCGCGTGCGCCGCTTCACGCACTTCGCTCACGCACACGCTGCCCCACCACCCCGCCACCTGCTGTAGCACCACACGATATTATTGTCCGACAATCTAAAGTTAGATATTGCCCTTGAAAAAACGACCACACTGGTCTGGTATTCTTTAGATTCCAAAGTCAATGCTTAACACTTAAAAACAACAATTTATCGTATTTGCAAGCTTAGCGAGCAATAGTATTTATTTCGAGTATTGAGGGTGTAATCTCAATAACATTGATGATGGCAACGCGGCATTACAGCGATAAGAAGCACTTGAAAATTTTGACAGGCTCTGCTAAAGTGCCAACGCCAGGGTGGCCGAGTGGCGCCTAACGCACGCGACTATCATAGGAAATTCCCATTCGCGGCAACATCACCCATCCCCGCACTGACATCAAGTATGCCTTGTCCCCCTGCACGTCTAACGCGAGGCAGGAGAGTCGAGAACTTGCCAAATTATAATGGCCAATATCTCGATCGCCAAAACACTGAATGTGTGAATAACGAATTACATATACTGACAAATATTGTAATTGTTTGATGAGCCAATGCCAGACAGATCACAGTAACCAATTTTTGTATTTAGTCTGGCGTTTACGTTAGATATTAATTTGCGTTAAAAAACTTAATACACACATCTCCCTTTTGGATTAAAACAATCAGGTGCACGATATCGATCTCGCGTAAACTATTTGCATACTTTTTGAGCTTTATATAATATATCTGTTAGTGGAACATGGAAGTCACTTAAATGAAATAAATTACCCCATGTAACTTTGATGGGTTTATAAAATGTTTAAGAACTTCTGGATTGGCGCCCGAATGAAATAGTTTTTTTTATCGTAATATCGTTAGTAGCAAATGACCTAATTCTCAGACTTACTTTATCAATCTGAAAGTCTGCTTTCAGAAGAGGACTCCCAGACATTGACTTCTTCCACAGGGCTAGTATCATTTTCAAGGGTGTTACATTATTTTTATTTTCTTGATAACTATGTGTTGTTGAATCTAATTCTGTAAAATAAATATGAGAGTTAGTTTGGTTTGAATAGAGTACATAGACCAAATAAAACTGTTATAAAGTGTGATTTTACCTTTCAAACCGGTAATGATGTCGTTAGCAGCGGTTCTTTCCCAAGCAATCCTGCAATTTGCCGGAAGTCCTAGTAGTTGCGGTGTATCGATATCTGGGAGAGCTTCAAATGCTGAAGCATATGCCTTAAAAGATGAAAATTATGCGATATAAAAAGTATACATTACTGTCATTGATTTATATAATAAATCAATGATTACTGTGACATGGTAATGGATCCTACTCATTGCATCATTCAAATCCAAGCTATTTCTTCTTCGCGCTGTCCATGCCCTGCCCACTGCCACTTGAGCCTACTGATCCACAGGGTTATGTCTGTTACCTTAGTTCTTCTACGTATCTCCTCATTTCTACTGTGTCCTCTCTTTAGCTCGCTGCGTAGTTTGGAGCTTTCTTTAAAGGAACAAAGCTAGAGACCATGTATAGGATCCGTATGTCAGCTGGTAATACACATTGGTTAATTGTTAAAATTTCAGTGCAATTAATTAATATTAACTAATAAAAAACAGGGCGGTGAGCGCGTGGTCCGCGAGCGTAGGGCGGTGCAGCGTCAATAGAAGGTAGATAATGCCTTAATAAGGCATTATGTCCGTCAATTGCACATCCCAGGGCGCGGACATTAAGCTCATTTTTTTCGGTGCAATGAACTTTAAATAAAACGAACACAAGCGCCATGTAGTATAAATAAATGTAGAATTCGGGAAAAGGGAAACTCCAAGTAAGGTAGGTACTTTCTTCTTTATTGTAAAGATAACACTTCGTGCACTTCTAAATAACTTCTTTAATACTTATATGCCCTCAACCATCCTCATTCGCTTCCGAAACAATACTCCATCCACCTTCCAAAACAAAAATCCACTCGCTACATCACTCACATTCAAATTCAAATAAAACGTTCTTCTTCCTTCTCTTTTAGACACCTTGCGGTCCGTTTCACATCAGATTACCTCCTTTTTCAGATTACCTTACGTTCCATTTTACGTCCTTATATCCCACATAAACATAACAAACATAGGTACATACCTGCGTCGTATTAGCGAGCGGCAAGCGTAGAGGTAAACCGAGCGGGCGCCAGACGGCGGCTAGCGCGTGGTCGGCGAGCGTGGCGCGGTGCAACGCAGCCAGCGCGGCGCGGTCTGCGGCGGACGCAGCTCTAGCGGCGTACAGCGCCAGCACGAGAGCTCTGGCACTAGCGCCGCCGCCACGCAGCGCCTCTGCGCACGCGCACACCTCACCCCACTCCCACGCGTACCACTGGCTCCAGCCTGCAAGTGCCCCGAATAAGTTTACGATACGTTCTCTAACGGTGACGTATTATCTACTGTCATTTTACCATGTTTTAGTACAAGCGCCCCCGAGCTAGCGTCTCTACGCACGTGCACACCTCGCCTCACTCCTGCGCGTACAGTAGTACGGGCCAGTAGGCCCCAGCCAGAAAGTGTCCCGGACTACTTTACGATACGTTTTGTAACGGTAACATGATGTATTATCTTTAAACTTACGTTGGTTTAGAGATGTTTATCTGCTACATTTTAATGACGAACATTTGGACACCTGCATTCCTTTTAAAGCTAGCGAACGAACAAAGTAGATCTGTCTTGTAAATACACATAAGAAAGTATGACCTTCTGGTATGTACGCGCGTCGCTCCTGCACGACGGCGTGGTAGAGCGCGAGGCAGGCGTGCGCGCGGACCAGCAGCGGGTCCGCGTCGTAGCCGCCCCACGCCGACAGCGTGCCGAGCACGTTGTGCTTCACGCCCTCTGGTGCCTGCCACCAGAAAAATATTTTGCAAACTACTACTTTCTATCACTGACAGTGTATTTATTTTAAAAAGAGGTAGACCTGTCATCTCATACAGCGCGGCGATTCGAATTTGATGCTCCAAGCACAAGTTCTTTTCCGTGTCAAATGTAATATTTGAATGCAAAATTGTGCAAATTACTCAATTTAAGGCAATCAATTTTTCGCTCGCTAGTGACTTATCTACCTCTTTTTGAATGCACTATCATTGACTACTATAGTCTGTCAACTTCATACGTGACCCTCCTCCTCCCGTCTCCTCGGTGAGACGGCAACACTATATCACCCAAGAGAGATAAGGAGTAAGACCAACGGCGTAACGTGCCAGAAACTTTCGGCCCGACCCAGGAGACAAACCCCGGACCTTGTGGACAAAAGTCAGCATGCTGACTGAACATGGGATTTGAAGGGCAAACCATTCTGTTTTGTCACATGTAAAAAATTAAAAATCAAGCGAGTCTAATTGTGGTTTAGACGGTCAATGCAATGCATAACTTATAGTAATGGCATATGGCAAAACTTATGGTAAGTTACCCATATTCTACGTACGTATTACTTTGCCAACGGACTCCATAGTTGAATTTTGAAGGAATACCGACAACATAGAATACATTTCTTATAGTGCTATTTTGGAATCGGTTTTGGACTTTTCTACAACTATGTTGAATCCTGTGAAAATACCACAAGAAATAAAATCATACCTCCAGAATTACGTTTACGCAAGCATTTGCGATGAGTGGTGGTATATCACGGTCTTCCGAAACTATCCACAGGCGAAATTCTTCATTTAAGTCCTCCGCCTGTAAAACAATTTGATGGTACATTAGATAGATAGATAAGTTAAAAAAAAAGATTGCTGAAAAGATACCTATTCACTTTTGTTTTGACTGCTAGGTTGTAATTAAAGTTAGAAGCACGGATGTGGAAACTGAGGGCAGAGTTCTTCTATGGGACATCTTACGCTTGAACAATATTTTTCTTTGTTACCTATAAATTGTGCAATTAGATAATGGGATTGAAAACTGTAACAGCTTTCACTTTTGCTTTTACAGCATGACGAGAGAGGTCGTTGTTAGTATAGCTTGTCTTTTATATTTAATGCTTCCTTCCTAATAAGGGATTTTCTGAGAGCTTAAAATTTCAGTTTTATTGTATGTTGATAGATGGCGCTATTCATCTAAGTTATATAAATATTGCGACAAAATTATTGAGCATAAAACAAAAAATAACATAATAAACGCTAAAACCAGCCTTTTTTTATAAATAAAAATATACCTGACTTAGGTTAATCAGCGCCATCTAGCGGATTTTTAAGTACTGATTTCTGACACTAAGAAAATCCCTGACTATATTAAAAAAACATAAAGATAAAATGGTGCGGCCCAGCCACTCACCGATCGCTGCGCAAATCCGGCGATGAAGGTGTGCAAATCGTCTGTGAAGGGTGAAGCGCCCACGAGCAAAGCAAGCCAGCAGGCCCCGCCTCTGGCCGTTTCTACCGCTGCTTCCCACGCACGCAGTCCTTCTTCTACGCCCACCTAAATGAAGGTCACGTAAAACACTTGATTAAACGGAGCTTTAATTAAACTATGATTCTCGTATTGTAATTGTATAAAGATAACTAGTAGTGACTAGATAAACCTAACATAGGCTTTAAGACACTATTTACTAACAAAAATGTATTATTTGTATAAATAAATAAATAAATCTTAGTTCTCATAAAACATACGAATACGCTATTCTCTGCACTTGTAATTATGCCACACCAGCAGTACCCCCAAACTCTCCATCTAGATTTATTTTGTACCAGCCTTCATCATTATTATTATTATTAGTCGCAGGAATATATAAGTCAATAGTCGCAGGATGACCATTGCTGAACATAAGACTCTCCCATAGATTAAACTCAAGTGGCTGTGGGCTAGGTAGAAAGCGCGAAGAAATGTTGGCCTTCGGGAAGTTATAGATTAGGTTTATCCATAAAAGTCATCACAGCGTATTCATTGGCGAGGTGGACAGATGGTCGTCTGAAAATTCAGGAGGTCTAGTCGGTTGCAGTTCACTTACTTGCTGCCCAACCAAGGTTAATTTGACCTAAATCGTTAGTCTATAGAGTAGGGTTTTTTAAAGTGGGACCACATATCTATTAGAAAATTGTGTAGCACTCAGCTTTTCTCTTGTTTTCTTTTCCTTGAATATTCTTTTAAAGGTGTCCGTGAAATTGTTTAAATAGTAAAAGTGGTCCGTGGCTGCAAAAAGTTTTAGAAACGTTGCTAAAGAGGTGGTGAAGGCTTTTTAGGGATGGTACAGGATCTACTTCCTAAAGGTCTACCTCGGGTAAAGATATCACAAACTTCAGTTTGCGATGGAGGCTGAACGATCCTAAAAGCGGGGGTAGGTTCCGTTAGGTGCCCCCTGGTAGCTACCACTCTCACACCGCGGCACCGGTGCCCGGCGCCTAGCAGCTTGCTGTGTTTCGTGGGTGAGTTCCCACTCACCACGGAACGGTGTCAGAACTTGCAGACTCTGTCTGCGCCACGTCTGGTTTAATCTGGAGTAAAAGCAAATCCATTCCTAACAAAATTTTAAAAAAGAGGAAAGTTAAAGCACTTACCAGCGTGAGCGTGCACCGTCGCGCGCGCGCGTGAGCGGCGAGCACGTCGGCGGCGTGCGGCGCCAGCACGAGCGCCGGCCGCGCGCGCCCCGCCCCGCGCCCGCTCCACCGCGCCGCCGCGCCCACCGCCTCCGACCCGCTCCACCACCCACCACCTTGTCAAACAAGCAAACATAATTATCGAAAACACAGAACACCAGTTTGAATAGTAGATTGTTAAACAAGGGACGAAAGTGAACATTCCATTTTTATTTCGACTGTGAGGAAATCGAGAGTATCGATAAACTATCGATAGTTGAGGCAAAAGCAATAGTATTGATAAAATTTCGATAGTATCGATAGACTATCGATAGTCTAGGCAAAAGCAATAGTATCAATAGAATATCTATAGTATCAAAGTTCAATACTAAAATCACTATCGATAGCTGATACAGCTCTGACTATTGCAATAACTATCGATACTCTCGATAGTAGCCTTTTATTCAATAGTAGGAGTGGAGTATAAAGTAGGAGGAAAAAGCTATTTCCCACCATTGAAAATGATCTTTTCATCTCACCTGTTCGGAAAGTTGAACTTTCATGTGTAGATAGCCGGGTGGGAAATAGCTTTTCCCTCCTACTTTATACTCTACTAACGTGAAAATCGATAGTTATTTCAATAGTCAGAGCTGTATCAGCTATCGATAGTGATTTTATTATTGAACTTTGATACTATCGATAGTATTGCTATGTGTCAATGGTATTTATATTAACAGAGCTACCGATACTATAATTACTATAGATACTATCGATTGTTTATCGATACTATCGATATTCTATCGATACAATTGCTTTTGCCTCAACTATCAATACTCTATCGATACGATCGGTCAAAAATAAATAAAAATGCAACACACTTTGCAGCGCTCACTGGACCGGTTGCAAGACGCAGGCGATTACCTTGGAGGGTTATGGTTGTGCTCTCGTGCACGACGCGCATTACCCTTTGGTAAGTACTTGAAAAAGTGCACCGCCTCTTCGAGATGATAAGAGGTGTTTCTTTAGGGTTGATCTAAATGTACTTATTGTTTATATGTACTATTAATGCAATACTAGACAAACGACAGTACGTCCAGTATATGTATACCGCCTAAAGGTTACATTATCGGGACCTGGCTTGGAACGTGTCTACTGTCAGGCAAAGAAATATTCTATGTATTAAAAATTATGACACTCTTCCCACTATAGTCTGACCGCTTATCTGGGACCTCGCCTGCCAGGTACAGGGGGGCGTAGACCAGAACAGGGATTTGATTGGGTGATTTTAATTTTGAAAAGAATGCAGGTTATATACATCTATTTCCCCTCCTCAGGTGAAATCAATCTGTCTTTCGAGCACCGAAGTTACAAAATTAGGTAGGTACCTACTAAATCAGTAAATGTTACTTAGGTACGACGTAATGATTTAGATTACACAGAACTACATGCAAAGGGGTGCTAAAATTTAAAAATAAGATCTAAAGGACAATACAATACAAATCACTTTACCGCACAATACTTTTCCAGAAAAAAGTATCTAAACAAAAATTAACACATCTTACACAAATTTCAAGTATATCAGATACTTACTCAAGAGTTGATCAACGAATGCAATAATAGCTCTGTATAAAGTATCAGGACGTAGAGCCGCTACGGCTACCACAGTTTCAAATTCTTCCAGCCGCAAACGAGAAACGATGTTCAGATCGCCGGTTGATAAAAATTCATTCCATAGCTCAGCGTTTTGTAGGGACAACTTGTTGAAAAGTTCTTCATCAGCAATCTATGGACACAACGTCATAATAGTAACTCGACCTCACCTGATATGAAATGGGGAAGAATAGAAAACAGGTATACAACCTTCAGCTGTACGACTTTTTTGACCCGTTCATTTGGTATCCACGAGTATGTCCTTTTTATTTCATCTATAGTTCTTTGTTCATCACCGCCAATGACATTGCCAAGAAACAGTTGCCATAGCTGTAAAAAACGAAACAGATAATGCATTGATCGTTTTTGTATTGGTTTATCGTTCATCGTTGCCGAAATCTCGTGGATATTTACCTTATCTGGAATGACATCGTAATAGACTTGCTTCAAGATATGCAGAACTATAATATATTTTTCTTTCTTATGTAATCCAAGCAGGACTCTTTCGATGATTCTTCTGGTTATGTATTTTATAACTTCGTCATTGTTAATGTTATTTGGATCCTGTAAAAGTTTAAAAAAAAAGTAATGCGTCGTCGCTTTGATCAGAGACATGCATGCGATGCAAATGCGACATCAAAGACCCTCTGATGTGGCATCGCATTACCCCTCCCAACCCCCGTATTGTCTCGCGCGTTCCTTCCTATGCTACAGGTTATTTTAACGTATCGCGTAACGTCGTTCTTATTTATTCGTAGAACTACGCAGCGCAACGTAACGCCGATGACCCGACGCATCGTGTGGCATCACTTATTGAATTTACAGTATTGTGTGGAGCATAATGGTTGCAGTATACCAGGGCAATGCGCAAAATAGGTATGAAGCTACAAGTACATACGCGGGTCGACTGGTTGACTTCCGGTGGTTAGTGTTCGGCGAAGTTTGACGAATCACGCGCCGTCATTGTCGAGTAGCTCGACGCTACGTGGTTGGATGAGATAAGGATACGCAACAGAAAAAAAGGCAAATATGTAGAAGTTTATGTTGGTGGCGGTCCGTGATCTGAATTTGCACTTTATTGTGTCGTACCGTAGCAAGAGACGCTATTTATTTTACTACTTTGCGGAGGTTATCTATGCCGCATTGCATACTTGCATTATTATATATTTTTTGTTTAAGCGATCTAATGTCATTGTCATCCTAGCGTTATCCCGGTTGTGCACTCACACGCGAGTGCCCAGGGTCCGCTGACCATGATCCAGGATGTAGCAGATCAGGACAGTGGAGCGTCTGCCATTTGACCTCCGTGACCCTGTTAACAGGGGAACCTAACCAGTTTTGGATCATGGTTACACATTCAGTCGCCTGAATGTGCAGGTTTCCTCACGATGTTTTCCCTCACCGTAAGAGCATCGGTTAGTAAAACAACTAATGTACATAACTCAGAAAAAATCATTGGTACCTGGCGGCACGTGGGATCGAACCCGGCATCGCCCGCATGAGAGGTAAGCCATTAGCCACTACGCCTCCGACGCTCCTATATAATAACGTGTGCAGTATAAAATAAGATCTCACCCCCCTGCGCAGAGCGTCGACGTAGACGTCAAGCACGACGTCGACCGGCAGCGCCAGCAGCGGGCGGTGCGCGGCCAGCCGCTTGACGCACAGCGCGAGCGACGCCGCCCGTGACGCGCTTGGCCTGCAACGTAACATCTTTGTAAATGGAAGTACGCTCGAGTTACAGGTAAACCGCCTAACTAGTGTATTTAGGCGTACACTATCCAAAAATAACTCGGAAAACGTATTTCTGGAAAATAATAGCATATTTAAAACACACGTTCACAGATATGTTTTAATTATCTAAAATGTATATTTTTTTATTAAGCTTAACTTTAGAAGGCACCTTACTTGAGTCCAGCAAAATGTGACGCTAGTTTCCTATTCCCAAACAAAAATCCGAGCCACTGTACCCCGCCATTGAAAAATTCATAAGGCCAATTGGGCGATCTACCTATAGTGTGATATTATGACTGATGGTTGGCACCGGATGCAACAGGCAAAGTGTTAAGACATGCGCTAGGTGAAAGATCCAGGATCCTAAATATCCAAGGTCTTTGATGTCTATTACGAAAACTTGTTGTGTGTGTATGTACTCGTATTCTTCTTTCGATTTTCGACTACGTTTGTCGAAAAAAATACATCTATAGTTAGTAGTTTTTCGAAATATTAAGATATTTGATAAAGATGATGTAGGAGATTCCGTGAATCGGTAGTGCCAAGGTTTCTAATAATATTAGCTATTGCAGATATATTTTTGTTTAAATATGAAAAAAAAAATCGCACACAGGTAGGATTTGAACCTACGACATCGGCTAACCGGGCCACAGGAGTTCACAAAATTGAAAAATAAACGCTTTGTGTTACAGTACCTGAAAGTAATAATAATAATAATAATAAATTTATTCACCATAACAAAAAATATGTACACAGAGTTACCAGAAATTAGTACAATAGTATGTTTAGTAGAATATTACAGTACATGTCGATAGAATTTCAATCCCCTGTCCTCTAAACTAGGAAAGATCCTGTATCTTAGAGAACAGTGATTCCTCCAGAGACAAAGTAAATACAGTAAGTTAATGTGGTTTACAATTTGCACGGTCTGATCACTGAGTGTGTGTTGTAAGTGCGTGTGTTTATATGAGAGAGAATGAAGGTGTGCGTGTATGTTTATGTGTGTGTGTATATGTGTGTGTGTGTGTGTGAGAGAGAACGCGAGTAAGTGTGGAAGTGTGTGTGTCTGTTTATGTTTGGATGCGTGCCTAAGTGGAAATGGTTTGAGGATGTGTACCTACTTTTTTTTTTTTTTAATTAATATATTTTCAGTCTCATTGTAATTTAGGGCAAGCAAGCGTTCTGTTACGATCCGTTTGACCTCGTGAATGATCAGAGAATAAATGTGAGCAGTGGTGTTTATTGCAATATACAATTTAGAGCTCAAGGCTGTGTGCTGTCTTTTTGCCCAAGCTGTACGGCATTGGGTCAGAGGGCAGGCCCTCATCGCTCCCTGACGCCGCGCTGCAATCTGGCTATTAAAGGGCAATGTTTTGTGTCTGTGCAGAACCGATCGGAGAATAGCAAGTTGATGGACTGTGAGAACTTTACATTCGGCATACAGTTCTTTTGTTGGGAACATACGCTTCTTCCGGGTCATGACCTTAAGGACAGCACGTTGAGCACGTTCTAGCTTCATCATGGCAGTTTTGTCGGCACCGCCCCAGATAGGAACACAATATGAGATGACTGACTGGCATAATCCAAGGTAGACGGTGAAGAGTGTACGTCGGTCAGCTGAGTTCCGAAGATTTTTAAAAATGTAGATTAGTTTCCGAAATCTTTCCGTAGTTTTTTCAATTTGGGCATGCCAGCTAAGTCCTTCATCCAGGTGGACCCCCAGATATTTCATGCTACTAACAATAACTAGTGGTTTACATTGGCAAGTGTCAGGGGAATCTTCGCGGCAAGTGTGAACAATCATGCGCTCAGTATCAGGAACAAGGTACTTAGATTTATATATATTGAATCGAACTAGCCGTGTTTTATTTAAGTTAAGGGTAAGTAGGTTAGAAGATAACCACTTCATCACAGTGTTTATTGCATTCATCGCATTGTTTCTGGCGTTCACCCAGCTGTCTCCACGAACCAAGAGTGCAGTGTCGTCTGCGTAGGTAAATATATTACAGTTATTAAGTGACAAACTGCACAACTCATTAATATATAAGATGAACAGGGTAGGCCCTAAAATGCTTCCTTGTGGAACCCCATAAGATACACGTTCTTCACTGCTTATCAGGGAACCAATTTTCACGCACTGAGTACGGTTTGTTAAGTAGCTTGCGAAGATGTCTAGGGGGTTGCCGCGGATACCAATAGCTTCGAGTTTGGATAGAAGAATTGGGACAGAGACCGTATCGAACGCCTTAGAAAGGTCCAGAAAGATGCCATAACACTTGTGCTTACTGTCAACATAATCTACTAGGGTTCCAATAAATTTGGACACTGCGTCTTCTGTGGATCTGTCGCTACGAAAACCATATTGGTTATCAGACAGGATGCTATGCTTGTTTAGGAAATTTTTAAGCGATGTGTTAATGTACCGTTCCAAAACCTTAGATAAAGCAGAAAGCACTGAGATGGGCCTGTAATTTGTGACACGGTCCCTGTCTCCCCCCTTATGGATTGGATGGATAATGGCCTTTTTAAAAACTGACGGGAAGACTCCCTGTGAAATGCAGAGATTAAAGATGTGAGTTAGAGGTGGGATCAAGTTCTTACGAGACTGTTTGATCACAGAAGTACACGTGCGATAAAGATCAGCATTTCAAAGCCATACGGACATATCCGTTGAGACAAAGAGAAATTCAGGAATGTAGAACATTTAACTAACCTGTAAGTATCGCAAGCAGTCTTGGTACTTGCAGAGATAGCGTGTGCAGCCGCCAAAGCTTCGGCTATCGTAGCTCCGGTCTCGCGAGTTTTATTCAGCGATGCGAGGAGGTTCGCGTCATGTAGGATATCATTATTACTTGATAAATCACGTAAAAGATTTTCCTGCAAAAAGCAATTACTTTGTTATATGGTTCTTATTAATTTTATACGATTTATTTGTTTGGTTAACAACTCACCTGGAGCTCGTGTTGCTGTTTCTGAAGAGTGGCTTTTTTCAGTTTGATCTCCTTTGACTTATCATTAACGTCTGGATTTAATCGTTGTAAAGCGTAGTACACTAATTGATCTGCAAGAGAATAAATTATTAAATCATATTTGATTTGCCTCGCGCGACACTAGCAGTGGCCGAGTAGTACTACCGAACATAAATCACACTCGCCAACTCCCTTCTTGATGAAAACACATTCCATACCCGTCAGAGCCTCCAGCCTCGCGGTGAACAGCAGCGGCGAGAGAGTCGCTATGCGGTGCGGCGGTATACGCGCGGTCAGCGATGCCTCGCGCGATACTAGTATCAGCCGCGCCGTACTGCCGTTCAGTAGCGACGCCCAGCTTGGGTGTACGCAGTCCACGTCCGTTACCACGAGTGTGCGCCCGAGTCTGATGAGGCGTACATGGTAAGAGATTATCACGAATAAGTAATAATGTGAAGTTTAAAACGAAACTAATAACTTTAGGGAAGAAATATTTTACAATAAAACGAAATACAACTCCACCAGTGAAATATAGAGTTAGCAAGTTAATAATACGTTACATTTTTTTTATTTGTAATGAGTTTGCTTTTGACTGTAGACTAAGCCAGACGTGGTGTAGACAGAGGCGGCGGTGGAACGAGCTCACCTAGAGGGCACTCCCACTCACCATTTTTCATTATTTTAAGCCGAGCCATCCTCCCTGCGTTATTCGAACTCCCTTATGCACTTAACTATAACTTAAGTGTATATATTATTCTCACCAACTTTGATACTGACCTAACCGCGTACTGTACGGCAGTGAGTAATTTGTCACTGTGCTGGGACACAAATTCGCACTGAGTTTCAGCGAGCGTATTCTTTAACCAAGTGATCGCCTCGCCGTCGGGGTCGATGACAAGCGGAGTGAAACCACATGGCTGGGACTGCAAAACCTAGTAAACAAAAATATTAATCAGTGGAGTGACTGTCAGAAACAGTGTAACCCGTAAAATGACTCTAGGAGACATATTTTAAAGTTGTTACTATGGTCCAATGTGCAGCTGTAACAAGACTAATTTAAAGAAAATAAGAACTTTGCGTACCAAAGTACGCAATAAGTAATAACTGGACTTAAGAGCAAATTTCTCAATAGTCAAATAGCATAAAACACAGCACAGCTGGTTTTTAAATCTCATTAACATCACTAAAATCGGCCAATGCAATGCATATTAGTTACCTGATCAATAAGTACAGCATTTTTAATAGCAGACGTATCTGAGGGCAAACCATCTGCCTCCCACTTCAACTGTTTCTCTGGCGTCGAAAGGAAGTTCAAGACCGAAAACGATTCATCGTCGAAACCGATCAGTGCACTCCACTTTTTCAAACGCTCTCTACAAAATAAATGTAACAATATATAAATGAGCCGTAATTTTTTCCTAAGTAATAAATGTTAATAAAAAGGTTTTAATTCTTATATTTCACGCACCTTGCTTGTTGTTCGGTGACATCAGGTAAGTAGACTATGTAAGCAGCAGCCAACAGTGAACGCGAATTCAACTGCAATATTTCTTTTGATATTTTTTCCAGCTGAAATAAAGCATAATAAATTGGTCAGCCCTATAACCCATTTCCATATATTTTAGTCATACGATTGCAGCTCGTGTTCTATCGGTCACCAACACGTTGGTCTTATGTAAAGTACTTTTCACTAAAGAAACGCCTACGCCCCGCCACCTCGCAGGCGTGGCCTCAATTAATCGGTTTCCCTATAAATGCCTTACGTCGGTCTCCCACGCAGCCAGATTCAGCTCTTAAGCGGCCGCGTCACGCGTGTGCTGCCCTAATTGCGGCTGTTGTATAGCTAGCCGCTGTAATATAGCTAGCGGCTGTAGTGCAGCTAGAATGCCTTACGTCGGTCCCCCACGCGTCGTACTCGTGCGCGAGCGTGCCGATCAGCGCAGTGGCAGCGGAGATGGTCTGCTGAGCGGCGGCCAGCTTCAGCTCTAGCGCGGCCGCGTCACGCGTGTGCTGCCCTAGTTGCTGTTGCAACTCTGTGACACGCTCGTCCACCGTGGCCAGACCGCTGGATAGCGCGTTTAGTTGCTCTTCTGCGGCGCGAAGATTTCTGCACAATGTTTATGCTGTTAGTAATTTAGATGAGTTTAGGTAAACTTTTATGAAGAGTTGAGAGACGAATAAAATTTTGATCTTAGAAGTTTGGAACGTTTTCGTAAAAGGGTTTGAAACTTTTTGTATGGAAGCTGGCATATCGTCATTATTTTTCGTAATCGCGACACGCAATGAACGTGATATGTACCTATGGATAGAGGACATGTCAAGGAACAAAAAAAATCCGAGTAACATGGTACTCTTAAAGTGTCACTACCGAGATATTTAAAGGTAAAAATCAACAATTCTTACCCCCTAGGGGCACAGGAGGATCGCACACGAACTATTATCATCAGTGCTTGCACTAACTTGTGTAGCTTAGCCTGCTGGAGCTGCAACGGGCGGACCCTGGCCAAGGCGGCCGCGTAGGCCAGGTTGGCCCGCACCCAGGCCGCAAGCGGGGCGCAGGCCGCGCTGGCCCGCTTGGCTGTCGCTGGCTCGAACGAACTGCCGCGGGTTTTTAGCAGCTTCTCGACTGACTCGACCGCTTCGGCGGTGATTTGACTTGCATCCATGCACCTGAAAATCAATATTATAAGTCTGGTTGACAAAAGATGGGACCGTTCACCGTACCTATACCAGAGTTCATGATCAATGACGGATTTGTTCATTTTAAAGCAGTTGATAACTAATTTAGGCAGTTATCTCAGTGCCGACAAGTAAAAGAGTAACTATCGATGATTTTCTCGCCCAAGAAAAGTACAATAATTATACATTCAGTGTAAACAATAGAGATGTATACATTAATAGTTGATCGCTGTCTGTATGTTGGCGAGTACTCGCTTTACTTGTTTGTAGCAGAGCGACGGGGCTGTCAAAAATGACACTCGCTCGGCGTCACTGCTTTGGCGAACAACTAGCAGTCAATTCTATTTCACATTCAAATCGCCGGTCGCCCAAGAACACTCGCTATAATAGCCGAGCCACAACTTGCCAACTCGTTGTTTCTAGCTCTCCTCACTTCTCGCCCATCATTGCTGGTCGGATCACTGACTAAAATAATAATGTACTTGTATTAAAATTAAAAATGGTTGATATAAAATTACCTTATGTCTTCCTTGACTCCTCGCTTTGATAAGAAGTTTTTCATAGAATGCCAAGACGTGTCTGCGATGCCCATAAGCCGAAGCACTCCTTCCAGCACGTCGCGAACCACGTCTGGCGGAGCTCTTAGCGACCGAATCTAAGTCAATTAACAATCGTTATAATTTTATTTACATCTTTTATCTTCCTCATTGATTTCAGATAAATCAAGGTAATCTAGGATATACCGCAATGCCTGAAGAGCAGGGTATATAACCAGTGCGTCCTACCTGCCATGACCTACGGGGCCGAGACGTAGAACTTGACAGTCAAACTGGCCCACCGACTGCATGTCGCTCAGCGAGCTATGGAACGGTCTATGCTGGGGATCTCGCTAAGGGATAGAATCCGAAAAGAGATCATCCGCCAAAAGACGAAGGTCATAGATATCGTTGAGAGGTGCAGTAAGCTGAAGTGGCAGTGGGCTGGTCATGTCTGTCGCAGAACCGACGGGCGTTGGAGTAGGAAGGTTCTCGAATGGAGACCATGTCTCGGGAAACGTAGTGTTGGACGCCCCCCTGCTAGATGGACCGATGACCTGAGGAAAGTGGCCGGTCGTGGCTGGATGCGAGAAGCGGAGGACCGTGAAAGTTGGCGCCGTCTTGGAGAGGCCTATGTCCAGCAGTGGACTGCAATAGGCTGATATGATGAATTTTATATAAATATTCAAACTTAGGGACGGTCAAATGTATAAAATACGGTCTAAAACTCTATTTGAACTATGTAAAGTTATAAATGAATATTATACGCATACCTCGCTCAGGGACTCGGGGCGTATGTCTCCCACGGCAGATCGAGCTGCCGCTATCACAGGTTCTACGGATGCTAGCTCATTCTCTATTTCCTTCTTACTGCAAATTGAAACATTACAAATAACAAAGATTTATCCATGATTAGTATTGATTGCAATGTTATATAAATGTTAATTTCTGTGAGTTTAGAGCAATTTTATTCCATAGTATGAATTATAGAAAAATTTAATCAATAATAGCCTATCAACAAATCATATTAGTTGAAAGTTCATGTATGTAAGATTCCGATTAGTTACTTTATCAGTAGTGAACATAAATATACCAAAATGACTATTACCTCGTTCCTATATCTGAAGAACGAATCGTAACCGCATGCAAAATACGGTTTGTAAAGATATCTATCACCAGCAAAGGATCACCAGCAGCATTGTTGTAAAACTCATAATACCAATGAAGTTGCGCACTGGTAGGAATTTTGACTTTATTCTTTACCGACAAGGTTTATGATTGATCGTAGGCAGGTAGGTACTACCACTCTATCGACTTACCGTATCTGCAGCTTGTCATTTTCAATTTCGATATTCTTTTTGAGCGTGTGCATCTCCTCTCGCTGGTCGGTGTTGGCGCGCACGGTGGCCGAGATCTGGTTCAGCGCGCGGTTGGCGCTCTCCTGTTTCTCGCTTAGGGCTGCCTGCTGCTCGGCCGCTTCTGCTTGTAGGGTTGCCACCTCGCTTCGGGCCCTGCGCAGCGCTTCTACGCCAGCCTAGAAGATATTGCAGACATCGTTGATGTCGTAAGTAGTGACAATGACTTGCATGCTGCAGTGCAGTAGAGTATGGCGATAACATAACATGCTCAATACTGCGGCATATTATGTAGTTGTGATAGGCGAAAATTTGCTATGAAATGGTGTGTGGTGAAATCGAACGCCATAAAATAATAAAATACAATTTACGTGATCAATGACAGGTCTTAGTTGGTTGTTTTGGAAATACAAAAATCAAAGGTAGAAAAAGTACAACACGATCACTGTAAAACACGATGTCAGACAATTTGTACATACCGACAGCATATTCTGCCTCTGAGTCAAAGCTTGTTTCTTCCTATTCACCAAGTGGAAGTAGGTCTTGATGAAGTTGATGTATCGACAGGGTGCGCGTGACCAATTCGTTTCCAGGCTCTCGTATATTTGGACAAAGCCTTCCGTGGGCACAGTTTGTAGCTCTTCTTTAGATACTTCGGTTACACTTTCTTTTACCAATCTAAAAATATGTAAACTTCCACAAGTAAAATTAAAAACTTGGCAATAATTATTTTTGTTGTAATAAATAATGTATATGTCGTGGCCGCATCGTAGAATTGCCCATTTTATGAAATGATCGGCCATTTAATGAAATGGTTGCATTTCATGAAATATTTCACTGTCCATTGGCCATATCATGATGTGCCCAGGCCAGATCAATGATAAGAAATCGTTGACGATAGGGCCAGCTGGACGCACTGCTATTTCATGAAATAATCAATCTTAATCGATCATATCGTGGAATTGTTTCATTGACTACTGGTAGAGGCGCTGTAAGCGCCTAAGCGCTTTGTTTGTGTCAAGATGGCGGCCCTTGTAGATATTTTTTTTAGTAATATACATTGTTAAGTATGTGATGTGCCAAAGTTCTTTCTTATTTTTAAATATTTTTTTCTATTATTTTACTTAGGTACCTTTTTGTTCAACATTAGTGAATGTTATGTTACCTGTATTTTTTATAAATAATATAATAGTTACCTAATTAGTAAGTATGCGATTAAGACTCAGGTAAAGAAACATTCCTACCAAAAACTTGAGATACCTATAAAACTCTAGTGCGCGCCAAAGATGTCACGTGTGGTTCAGTTCGTGTAAGCGCGTTCGTCCATGTGCCTTTTTAGATTAAGTTTGTTATACTTATTTCAAAATTATTTTAATATTCCATAGTAAATTTAAACAACTAAAAATAAACAAGTACGTAACAAAATTGTTCTGAGTTTTCATTAAATATTTTATGGTTACCCTATTTTCACGATATGGTCAAACGTGGGTGACCAAATCGCTAAACGTTTATCGTTTAATGATTTGGTTACCATTAGTTGGCCACTTCATGAAACGTGAACACTTCACGAAATAGTCAACAATTTCATGAAATGATCAACTCAGCGATTTGGCCACGACATATATAACTACTTGCAAAAAATGTAAAAGCTTGATAAACAACAAATTAGGTTGTGTAAATAGCAGTGCATTATACAATGTCTTCCTTCAGTGATTACAGATGTGAAATATGTATGTAGATGAAAGGGCGAAAATTTATCAAAAAATAACCATACATGATTTGCAATTTCACATAAAAATACCTAAAGTAAGTACATATTACGTATCTAAACGAAGGTGTCGGTGCTACTAAAACACTACCTACCTGCAGTGCTAGCGTGCTATAGTGCGTGACCACACTACGTGCGTATTGCCCGCGGTACCTCTGTATGAAAAGCGCAGGCATTTGCCGCAGCGTATCAGCGGACCAACGCTCGAGCCACACCACGTGTCCCGAGTTGTATAGCAGAGGGTATTTCTCAAGAACCTCCCAGACGTCTTCTTGGTCTTTGTCTAGGCAAACTACTATTCCCAAGTTCTGCTTGATATCTGGAATCAGGAAGTTAAAAGTGGAAACATCAATACAAGTTATAACCTTTTACCAACGTTATTTTCACACTTGGATGTTATAAATGCATCAGCAATAAGACCGCCTGAGGCAGTTGTCTCACTGTCGACGAGTAAAGGAGTAACTATCGGCGATTTTATCTTCAAGAAACGTAATATAAATATACATTTTATGTAAACAAAAAAGACGCATACATAAATGGTTGATCGCTTACTGTTCATACTGCTGGCGATCACTAGTTTTATTAGTTTATCGCTAAACGACAGGGCTATCACTAGATCTACTATCTAGGTATAGCCCAGCGACAACGCCTCAGTTGGGTGTAATGGCTCGTTTTATGCATTTTTAGTACAATTTAATATTTATTTTATTTAAAGGGTCCTGCACCCCGCCAGACGTGCGAAGGGAGAGGAAGCGCCAATTACGCGCGACTGTCATAGGAAGACCCGTTCCCGCAACGCAATTCGTCCCCGCTAACATCTAGCATGCCTCGCACTCTGCACGTCTGGCGTCGAACATGCCAGACTCTAGTATTCTTACTTTGCAGCACATGCGGCGAGTTCTGCGCAGGCATCATACTCGCAGGCACCGCGTGTACCGAACTTGACGCGTGGAGTGCTTCCACAGCTGCTAACTGCGCGCTGCCGGCGGCAGACTCGCTTATCACGACCAATGTCCGAGCGCCTTCGCTCGCTGAGCTCAGTGCCTGTATGTATTACTTTACATTCTTATTTTGAAATAGTTTAATTTGCAACAATGAAAACAATTTTATGATTCCCCGCATTTGGTCGATAAGTTTGCAATTGTTTGGAAGAAGACAAGAGGTTTCAAAGGCATTAAGATATGTGTATAGTGAGTGTCTAATGTCCATGTTATATTCTTTAGTTTACAGGCTTACAACTGTTTTACTACCTATAATTTTAGCAACATGTGGTTTACCAATTAAAACAAAGGGTATATTCATTCACAAAGTCAAATAACAGTATCAAGTACGTCAAAAAATGATATTTTCCTCTCATTCTCTTGTTAGCAGACAGCACGTAAGCTAAGCTTAGTTTAAAAGCTGCGCTCTTGTCGGTGGAGCAATTTCCACGCTTCTCTGGACTCTGCCAGCACCTTCAATTCCCTATACTCCTAATACTGGAAGGTAAAATCAAGGGTATAAGACGAAGGCCAAAAATAACATACACACAGCTGTTGAAGGAAAAAGCTGTTTTTATAACCTATAAAACTACGATTTAAGTACTTATAAATAAATGTCAATATTGAACTCACGTTTTTCATATGCGATTGGAAGTGTTGGGGGTGTGAGATGGTGACGATAGCGGCGGGCAGGCGCGCGGCCACCAGCTGTGCGGACGCGCGTCGCCCCACGCCCGCGCTGCCCACCGCCACGCACAGCCCTATGCCGCCGCGACACTGGAAAATACACAAAAATATTGACTGATCATCTGCTCTTTGAAAAATACTTGATATACACCCTGTATAAATATTTTTTCACACTACCTACTCGGCAACGTTCAATTACACATCAAGTAAACCTGACTCAAAGTGAGTCATTGCATCCCTAGGGACGTAATGTTGTATAAAATTTCATTACGCCCCTAGGGAGGCAAAGTGATTTGAATTTTGAATAAGAGGTCGTAGGCATGATCACACTAGCCCGTCCCGTACCAAAGAGAATATATTTGAAATTTGAACCTAGCAGCCAAGAATTTTAGCACGAATGGAATAAAAAAAAAGCGCGCGCTTTAAGAAAAGAAATAAATACAGAAAAAAAACCTATGTATTTTAAGAAATTACAAACAATGTTTTCTTAAACTGTCGAGTGACGAAGTTTATGACACCGGAGTCCATTAGATGTAAAGCTGCTGGTATTGTTAATAATAATAATTTACTGCCAGAAAAGGATATATACTTATAGATAAAATAAGGTTTTTGTAGTACATTTTTAATTGCCTCGTAGGAAGTGTGAAAAGCAGAGTATTCTCCTCGGGGATAAAGATGTCTTCGTCTTGGGCGAGCTTAAATCCCTCGCTTTACTCAGGATTCTACTTTTAACTCCCTTGCTATGCTCGGGAGTTAACTCTCGAATCCTTCGTTACGCTCGAGATTCAAGATGACGCCCGTGACGTAAGACATCACTTCAATTCACTAAGGTTCAATTTAACAGTTGACATATAGGGTCGGGTGTTTACGAATCGTTAGGTAGAATAATCGATTCAGAAATCAAATCGATTTACGAACGACTCAAAACAATGTTAATCATTACAAAATATTTCACGTTTTAGTAAATAAAATAATAAATAAAAATCTTTATTTCCAATATCTTGTTTACAATATTTTTTGCAGAGTCTTCCCGGTAAGTAGTCTTAATGACACTTGTATTGGGAATGGCTCGCAACTTCCCTTACGGTATAGCCACAGATATACGAGGGTCAAACTGAAAGTTCTTAGAAAATCAAAAACTGATTACATTAGCCAGTTATTAGTTTTATTATATCTTTTCAAAATATTGTCCATTGACGTCAATACACCGCTGCATGCGATGGAACCACTGGGAAAAGCACTTTGCCCACTCGTCCTTAGGGGTCTCTTCAATGGCATCGCGATACGCAGCCACCGCTTCTTCAGCATTCATAAACCGCTTTCCTTTAAGTTTTTCTTTAATTTTTGGAAATAAATAAAAATCACAAGGCGCGAGGTCGGGGCTATACGGCGGGTGACCCAGTAATTCAACGTTTGATGTCGCCAAATAGTCGATCGTTCGCTTGGCGGTGTGCGACGAGGCGTTGTCGTGGTGAAGGAGGATCCTACTGCGAGGTCGTTTCTCTCGAACTTTTTCCAAGACAAGTGGCAAACAATTGGTAGTGTACCATTCTGCAGAAACTGTTTTTTGATCCTCTAACACAATTGTTGCGGAATGACCTATCCTTCCAAAGAACGAGGCCACCATTTTTTTTCCCGCACTTCGATCTCTCTTCACTTTAGTTGGCAACTCCTCGAAAGGAAACACCCACTGAGCAGATTGTCTTTTGGTTTCAGGATCATAACAGTAAATCCAGCTTTCGTCACCTGTTAGTATGTCGAACACAGCATTTGAGTCACCTCCGTTAAATCTTTCAATCATTTTACGGCACCAATCCACACGATGGAGTTTTTGAGCCTTAGTCAAATTATGAGGTATCCACCGGGCGCAAAGCTTCCTGACCGCTAAATGTTCGTGGAGGATTTTGTGCACTTGACTCATACCGATGCCTAAGCTTGTCCGAATCTGCTGATAGGTCACTCTTTTGTCAGTCTCTATCATACGCCGCACAACACAGATGTTATTTTAAGTCGTCGCCGTAGAAGGCCGTCCCTCACGTACATCATCAGTGAGATTAGTGCGACCACGTTTAAACTCATTAAACCAGTTGTAAACAGTCGCACGAGATGGGGCTTCATCGTGAAAGGCCAATCGTAGTCTATCATAACTTTCTTGTTGACTTAAATGACATCGAAAGTCATAAAAAATCATTGCACGAAAATTTTCTCGTGTTAAATTCATTTTGACGTGACACAGACAATTTTCAATTTGCCGCCAAGTCGTAAAACAAATGACAAATGAATGAAATATATACTCAGTAATATTGGCAAAGAGTTCTATTTTCAAATTTTAGAATATTTTTTTTATTATATTGTTTATAAGTGGCCAGTTCTAAGAACTTTCAGTTTGACCCTCGTAGGTAGGTAATTACGAGTATAAAGTTACATTAGTGATTACCGGCACTAAAAGGCTGGTACCGAGAAAAAATACTTAATTATTGTTATGACTAAGTGTGTGTGACACAGATACACAGATTCAATTCTGTGCTATTAATTAAAACGAAAGAAAAACAAAGAAAAAGAAAGACAGACGCGCCACTTGGTATTCAAGTGGAGGACGTTTAACGGTATGCTCATTTACTCTCTCTCTGTGCGTGTGTGTGTGTGTGTGTGTGTGTGTGTGTGTGTGTGTGTGTGTGTGTGTGTGTGTGTGCAATGCTTGTCAGTGTGAGGGTGTGAGATTGCGTTTGCGCACAAATGTACAAGTCCAGATGCTATACCTATTATAGTATGTTTGTGTTTACCTACATAATGGATGCCAAGGGATACCTGTAAGCCCTAGGGATTATTCCTTGGGTTCGGTACGAGTAGTCTACTTACAGGTTCCATGACTAAGTTTGAGAGTTAAAAACTTATTTTTATTGTGTATAATTTAACTAATTCTTATTAAAAGATTTTCAACTACATCATAGGTCAGTGATGATAACCATTTGGTAACTGTTTTCTTGCAATTGTGAGTCAGCATTGGGTATATTACTAATGTTTTATTAATTTTATTGTAAATATAGGAAGACTGACCTAAGTTCTGTCTTCTAGCAAAGGCTGTACGTATAGTAGGGATGGGAGCTACAACATCCTTCCTTCTTTTATGAGAACGATTGACTGTGAGAAGACCACTCATCTTATAAAGCGTATCAGTAGAAAAACGATAATGTTTGGAGTAAATTACTTTTATAAGAGAACATGGGTTTTGGCAGCTCCTCCCCAAACTGAGATGCAGTAAGTAAGTACAGATTGAGCCAGTGCTATGTAGGTTTTGTTTTTGAGTGTACTTTACTTGACCCTACGTAGAGACTTAAACACCCATATAAGCTTCCTAGATTTTTTTTTCTTTTATTTGGGATAGCAAACAACTACATACTGTATCTTAATACAATAATTTAGGCCTAAGTAATAATTAATAAATATGCAGTCAACACACTGTCCACATATTAACAAACACAAATTAAAAATAAGTTATCGGACGCGATGCGCAACAACAGCTAACCAAAAGTAGTAAGGTGCAGTCACCAGTAGTAAAATGTGTAGAACTTTAAAATTATATTTATATGCTTATAAATATATATTTACGTGCTTAAATAAGGTTGGCGCACACATCATAATGCCAGCGACTGCATATACAAAAAAATGTATCAGTTGTAAAGATTGTGTGACCATCTAACGAGAAAAAAATATATATTTGTACTTAGCACTGTACAGCCAAACATTTATTGTATACACATTACACTAAACCAAATAATGAGCGATAGACAATGTTCTTAACAAAAAGGAAGTAGTCAAGACTGATAATGAGTTAGCGTGAAACAAAAAGCAAATAATAATTTAGAATTCGGTTAAAATTAGGTCACTATAAAGAGTTTAGCATAGTAAAGATAGAATGCTTGAATTGACCTTCGGATAAATGAAATATGTCAGATTCAACAAAGTTATCATTATACAAATCTATCATTTGTCGCAGAGGTGAGCGAAGACCCTCGCGAAGAAGATAGTTCGGTTCATTATTAACTCCAGGTGTGGGTTCCAGCTGAGTCGTTGGTCTAGTATAATACCAAGGTACTAAGTTTGGTTAACCTTGTCAATGTACGGACAGTTGCACATTAAGTTACTAGAATTTGAACAAGAGTGAATGTTGATTTGAAAAGTATTGTCCGGTTGAGATTTAGTTGAAGGAGAGAAACAGATTTCTGGAGTGAAGTTGGTTTTCTGAATGTTCAGCGTTAAGAGGTTATTACTAAGCCAGTTGGATACTATAGATAAGCCCTTTTCTGTTCTTTCATGAACAGCATCCCAAGTTCTACCGGTAAAGACAACTGCAGTGTCGTCCGCGTAGGAAACTATCCTGCCTCCGATATCCCGAATCTTTCCCAATTCGTTTATGTATATAAGAAAGAGAGTCGGACCCAGGACACTTCCCTGCGGGACACCAAAATTTACCTTGGCTTTATCACTATTGTAACTACCTATTTTAACCTCCTGAGTTCGGTCCTGGAGGTAACTTTCAAAAAGACTAAGTGGAGTATCTCTAATACCTATACTCTCTAACCTGTGTAAAAGAAATGGGACAGAGACGGTGTCAAAAGCCTTTTTGAGGTCTAAAAAGACTGTAAGGCACTTGTCGCCACCATCAACCTCCTTAACTATAGTTGAGGTGAGGTCTAAAATCGCATCTTGTGTTGATGAACCGTTCCTGAAACCGTATTGTGTTTAGTAGCTACTTTTTTCATTAGGGTGTTTGAAAATTACGCTCTATGAACCACAAATAAAATTAAGTTTTAAAACTCGTAATTTCATACTGAAAATGTTATTTTTTCAATACCAAATGGAGTAATCGATAAATCTGCACCACCGTTACGAGTAAAAAGGTGACAACACTAAAATTAAGAAAAAAACAGAATAGAACGTGACCGTTTTAAGACTTCTGTCAGCAGTAAAGAATTTTGATTCATTTTACAATTTATGTCGTATAATATGAACAAAAATTTGCCACATTACATATTTTTCAGTCAGTGCAATATTTTTTTTTCTTTTTTAATATCATTAAGCATTTTATTTTTATTGTTTTATGTGTTGTCTATGGAATTCCTCCGCATACACGACTACGTTCCGTGATAACTCTGAGCTGTCAAATTGAACCTATTAGATTATTCAGACTGTAAGTGTAAGCAGTTTTTAGACAGACACGATCCATCCTCGGCTACATCGTCGCTTACCATCAGGTAAGATTGTAATCAGTATGGCCTCTTACAAAAATGTTTTAAAGGGGTAGAGTATAGTCATCAATAACTACAATTTTTACTATGAAGTCACGGTCAAAATTAAAAAAACAGGTGCTACTACAAATAATTCTGCTACCTCGATAGCAATGTATAGAGAGCCACAGATTTCAGTGGTGACCCGATGGTAAAAGTTGTAGGTCTAAATGGCCATATTCACTCCCTTAAAGGATTTCACACTAACACTGTAAATTTAAACAATAAATTCAAGGTCTTAATAGAATCTGGCGTTACTTTGCGGAATCCATTATTAGATGGGAAAAATAAAATACAACTATTTTGCTTTAAATTTCCGCTAAGACACGCTAGTGCAGGCACCAAAACCACACCAACCACAACCGCGTTGAGTACCAGACAAATGCAGAATGCACCGCCCTCCCTACCTCAATACGCATGCACTACAGCTAATGCAGTTGTTAGTTACCAACACCAACGTGCGAAAACGCGCGCGCGTTTCGCCACTCCACGCGGCATCCTCAGGAGATGTTGTCGCCTCGGCTGAGCACGGACGACTGAAATGAGTCGCTGGCGAACAGGTCTTTTATACCGTTCCCACTAATGAGCTGACGTAATCGTTACGTTAACGCGATCGTAACGTAAACGCAAACAAAAAGTTAAAGTAAAAATTAAAAAGTTAAACCGTTGGTGACTGATGGTTATTAATAATATTTTGTTGATTTGAAAATAGATTCAAAAGTGGGGAGTCAATCAAAAAACTTTACAAGGATAAGCGGTTGACGTGGAGATCGCTGTTGTGTGTAGTAAACAAGAACAATATGTTAAAACTTTAGCAACTAATATTACAGCAAATTAGATTAGAACGGCTATGAGACAGTCAAATAGTAGTTCATCTCACCAGGAGTATCATATTTATAAATCGCTAACTCAAAAAATTACTGAAAACAATTTGATTGTCTCAAAAGCTGACAAAGGTAACACGGTGGTGGTTATGGAACGTAACAATTATATTCAAAAGGTGGAAGACATAATTCAGAATGACGATTTCTTACTTCTACAGTCAGATCCAACTAAAAAATTCGCGTCAGAGATAAAAGAAGCAATTAATTCAACTCAATTTATTTTTCAAGATATCCCGTATACTCGTAATAACAAATTATTAGAAATGAATCCACGTAGCCCATGTTTATATGGTCTACCGAAAATTCATAAAGAAAATATGCCGATGCGTCCGGTAGTTTCTTACATCGGCGCACCGGCGTATAAATTAGCTAAACAACTTAATTCAATATTGAAGGAGAAATCGTCATTCAAACCTAAACATTCTTTAAAAAATAGCTTGGATTTAATTAAGAAAATTCAACCTATTTCTCTCCCTCCCTTTCTATTTCTCGGAATGCAAAGTTATTATCATTAGATGTAGAAAGCTTATTTACCAACGTACCATATCAAGAAAGTTTAAATATTCTAAAAAATCACTTAGAAAAGCAACGATTGCATCCGGGGGAGATGGAAGATCTTATATTATTAACTTCCTTATGCATGAAACAAAATTATTTCCGGTTCAACAATCAATATTACAGGCAAAAGGAGGGCTTAGCAATGGATTCTCCTTTAAGTCCATTAATGGCAGATATTTTTATGGATAACTTTGAAAATAAATACCTAGCTCAAGAAAGGAAAATTCTTTACTATTATAGATACGTTGATGACATTTTGATTTGTTGGACCGGAACTAATAGACAGTTAGACATTTTTCTTAATAAAATCAACAATATTCACCCTAAAATTAGGTTAAATAGGTAGAGGTTTTTTGCACTTTGGTGTTGGTAACTAACAACTGCATTAGCTGTAGTGCATGCGTATTGAGGGAGGGAGGGCGGTGCATTCTGCATTTGCCTGAACTGGTACTCAACGCGGTTGTGGTTGGTGTGGTTTTGGTGCCTGCACAAGCGTGTCTTAGCGAAAATTTAAAGCAAAATAATTGTTTTTTATTTTTCCCATCTAAATTAAAGGTCGTCATTTCGTAGGAAATAATCAATTCTAAACATATAATTAAGTCTTACAAAAATATCGTCGTCTTCTAGAAAAGTGCACAAAAAGACAATTTAGTTTTCGCAGTAATAACATATTACTTACCCGATTGCGGCGAAGCTCAGAGTTTATAAGTTCATAGCGCGGCCTACAATTTGTTTTTATTTATTGTTGAAATAAAGAGTATTTTCTAAGTCAAAAATGTATGATCTTGACAGACATTTACTGGTCTTTTCAATCATTGCAACTTTTTAATACCATAGAGTTGTCTTGAAGTCTTGACTGGCCACACTTACCGCTTAGGCTTAGGAAGTTAAAGGAATTGTACGTACGCCTGTTATTCGGGTGGTAAGAAACTTAAAAGGAAGAATAAATAAACATCCCCAAAAAGATATTGAACTTGGAAAATGTTTAGACAGTTTTTGTTATACGTTTATGAAAAAAGGTATCATTGAATAACCGGAGTTAACAAAGTGAAGTGAATAAACTTACAGCACGTGCTATAGATGAACACAATGTTCCCAATTCGGCACAAACTTCAGCGCCACTATCGCCAAAAATCCTTTCATTTTCCGTCACTGAAAATAAAATAGAAACCATTATTACTGACTTGACAGGTTACTGGACTTAAAACACCAGTTTTGTAATAAGGTTTTACTTACGACACTGATTTATTAGCTTCTGCGTACTCTGACACCAATCGTTGTAGTCCACTAATTCCATGTAAATGCCATCAGCTTTCAGTTTTGGCGCAAAGTAGACTGTTCCATTTGTGTTAGATTTTAAGTTGTTTTTAGATAAGGCGTTAAACCTGCCTTTCTCATCATCTGTCACCAGTCTATCCCTGAATATGGCATTGGCTTCTTCTTGAATACCCTAAATCATAGCATTAAAAATTTAAATATGTATTTATCGTTCATTTGTAAGTTTGTATTGTTAAATGTACTTAAAGAATCTTACCATTATCAATTCCGTGGAATTGGCCGGTGAGTACCACTTGATGTTTTCACACCATTGTCTCAAATGGTCGGCATTCCACTTATAATGTGTCTGCGAGTAAAATGTTTCTGTCACCTGGTAAATTAGTGAATAAAATTAACAAGAAGGCTACTAAGAAATTGCGATTTTTTACTACGTTTTTTCAATTTAGACGTACTTCCTTAAACATTGCGAGCATGTTCGTTGCTACATTAGCTATGTCTTTTTCTGTGATATTTTTGTCCACATTCTGCCTCAAATAGTTTCTGACTAGCTCCAGTAATTCTTCGTCATCGGGTTCCCTGTAAGCAACAATAAGTGGAGTTGCTGAAAACTTAAACATAATTTCTCTACCATTCATTCTTAATATAGTTATACCGGACTGCTTCGTTGATCTAGTGGTCAGTACGCTGATTTCTGTCCATGAGGTCCCGGGTTTCAATTCCGGGTCAGACCAGTTATTTTTCAGGTTTTTATGCCTTAAAAACTTAGAAACTCCTTGGTCATGTCGGATTTACGTCTCACCGAACCAAGAGACAAGAAACAGATAGGTAGAACAACAATGCAGTTTACGTAGGAAGATGTACAAAGTAGGCGTTCCTATCGCTCTCTCCCAAACAACCTTTGGGTTACCAACAGGAAATTCGAAATTTATAGGAAGGGGTATAGTTGGTGAAATAAATGAACTGACGGTATAGTGAGGTACGCGAGCGAGACGGCGAGGCTAGGGAAGGCGGGCGACGCAGTAACAGTAGCTAGAACTAGCAGCACCAGCTCATACCACCTTTTTCAGACCCGCCGCGGCTCCAGGAACCATCGTGTTAGATCAATTAGAGAACTCCTTACTAAGTGTTATAAGGTAATAATTGTACTAACGGTATAGTAAGGTGCGCGAGCGCAGCGGCGAGGCGCGGGGAGGCGGGCGGCGCGGTCGCAGTAGCCAGCACTAGCAGCCGCGACACGCGGCACCAGCTCGTCCCGCCTTCTTCAGACCCGCCACGGCTCCAGAAACCACCGTGTTGGATTAACTGGAGATCACAGAAAGAGGACATATATTTTATAAAAATCCAAAAATTATAGTCCGACAATATCGTGCGCAACCCTCCTGCGCCCCTCAGACGTTCGGGGGGCGAGGAAGAGCCAATCGCAAGTAACTGTGAAGAAAAAATTCTCTTTCCCGCAACACCACCCGTCATTGTATGCCGCTGAGCTGATAAAGGAAACCACAGAACTCCTAAGCGGTTCAAAGTTCGGAGATACTAACACTGCGATTGGTCAAATTTTTTTTGTGTGTTTTACTAATAGGAATACGTGGTCTTAATTTATTTAATGTTCAAAATCTACTTACCATAATATTTTTTTTAACAATTTTTATATCCTACTTATGAATACACCACGATAAAAATAAATGGTTTATAGTAAATTACCTGCAATAAGAACTGATGCACAGCACTGCATCGCCACGAGTCGCTGGCCGCGCGATGCAGCGAGCGGACAACTAGCGCCACGCGCCCCCCGCCGCCAGAGTCGCCAGCGCCGTAACCGCCACCCGATCGAACTGCGTTATTCTAAAAACAAACACTAATTGGTTGGTTTGGTTGGTGAAGGATCTACTTTCTAGTGGCCCACCCCGGGGAACGACATCAACTCCAGATTGTAATGGCAGCTGAACGATTCTAACAGCGGTGGTCGGCCCCGTTAGGTGTCGCCTGGAGCCTCTTACCGGGGCCCGGCGCCAAGCAGCTTGCTATGTTTCGTCGGTGAGTAGGAGTGCCAGAACCGTCTGAATGAGCTCGCTCTACCGTCGACTATGTCTAAGCCACGTCTGGCTTAGTCTAGAGTCAAGAGCAAACCCATTTCAAATAAAAAAAAAGGAAATATTGCGCACAAAAAATCATCGGCCGTCTTCAGATGAGACTCGAATTCACGAAATCCGGGCGAATTCTTTCCATTAATAGCAATACTCTCTATTGTCTCATTATCCTCATTGGTAAGAATGAAAATAGTCATTCGCCTACCACATCTTTTTTGACAAGATACTTAGTAAATAAAAGTCCTTACCCGTTTTAGTTCGGCAATGATGTCGGCGGGTTCAAGTATCGGCGTGCAGTCAATGGTAATCGCAGTAAGGTTTATTTCTTTTAACACATATTCGATCAAGGCACTGAAACAAAAAAAAATCTTTAAAGATCCTTTTTCCTTTAGATCTCATACATACGAGTTATTCCTATTGTTCGTAGCTCGATATTTGTATTAAATTGAAAAATACAATAGGAGAAAATGCAACATTCTTTCAACGCATCGAACAACGCTACATTTTAGGAAGCGAACCATGTTGGTCCGGAAACGAGCGCATGTTTCGTGCCTGAAGTAAACGAGACAGTTGCTTTGAAAAATATGTTTTCATTTGTTCTAATTTGTCTAACTGACGCACTAAGTGTCGTCAGTTAAATTGTATCTCTAATTAAGTCTCGTACTGTCACTTTCTTTGTAAATTAAATAGAAAAGGACGGCTTGAGACTTCATAAAGTATTAACTATAATTGACGTCTCTGAGGACGGCAAAAAGCCTCATCGCCCCTCAATAGCAGCAGCAGAATGACGTACTGTCGAGTAGCATTAAGAGTTAACGCCAGCGCAGGGGCAGGAACAGGCCCTCAACTACCATTAGCGGCAAAGGCGTGACACTGTCTACTACACTTACATCTAAGCAGCGAGCGGAATAGCCGCGAATACGGGAATAGGCCCACTCGCCCGTCATTACGTAGCTAGTGTGACTCTAGTATACTACGCTTACCTCTTAGCAGCGGCGTCGGGGCCCACGAGCAGCATATGCGAGTAGAGCGACAAGGCGGCGGCTCGTATGGCTGGCTTGAGCTGCGTCAGCCGCGAATACGGGAATAGGCCCACTCGCCCGTCGTTGCGTAGCTAGTGTGACACTAGTATACTACGCTTACCTCTTAGCAGCAGCGTCGGGGCCCACGAGCAGCATACGCGAGTCGAGCGACAAGGCGGCGGCTCGTATGGCTGGCTTGAGCTGCGTCAGCCGCGAATACGGGAATAGGCCCACTCGCCCGTCGTTACGTAGCTAGTGTGACACTAGTATACTACGCTTACCTCTTAGCAGCAGCGTCGGGGCCCACGAGCAGCATACGCGAGTCGAGCGACAAGGCGGCGGCTCGTATGGCTGGCTTGAGCTGCGTCAGCCGCGAATACGGGAATAGGCCCACTCGCCCGTCGTTACGTAGCTAGTGTGACACTAGTATACTACGCTTACCTCTTAGCAGCAGCGTCGGGGCTCACGAGCAGCATACGCGAGTCGAGCGACAAGGCGGCGGCTCGTATGGCTGGCTCGAATTGCGTCAGCCGCGAAGACAGGAATAGGCCCACTCGCCCTTCGTCACTAGCGGCGTGGCGGTGTATAGTGTAACACTAGTATACCACAGTTACCTCTTAGCAGCGGCGTCGGGGCCCACAAGCAGCATATGCGAGTCGAGCGACAAGGCAGCGGCTCGTACGGCTGGCTCGAGCTGCGTCAGCCGCGAAGACAGGTATAGACCCTCAGATACCCACTCGCCCGCTGACACTAGAGGCGCAGGAGGGGTGCCTAGTGTGTCTGAAAGCTACATCATATTCTTTTGATATACTCATCAAACCTTGAGACCGCCACAAGTTCCTACGTAATAAAAGCCTGTTTTCATAGTTCACATGGGTAACCTGACGTGCTGCCGACTGTACTTACTACATATTATCAAAGATTATTATCAAATAACTATAAACCGGCGGCGACGAAAAAGGAATACTCATACAATAATAGTTGCAAGTGTATTTAGGGTCAGTTATTTATTTAAATTATAGATAGTCAATTGAATTTACGAATAAATTATTTGGGATTGGTATTAAAGAAGAGTTTATTCACAGAATCGATCTAAATAGTTTATGTACAAAGCAGTACGAAAATAGATGCAATACAAACCTCATTATGGAAACTATCCACAGAGTTTTCTTTTAGTATGCCCATTACACTTCTCTCGATAGCTAAATACACCACGTCCTCGTGAATACTGGGATTTGTATTCGATCCTGCACTTTGGGTAATGTACTCAAACTGAGTTATTATTTGTTTCGCCTACAACAGAGCACCAAATAAACTCATTAACATAGTTACCATCTTATTGTAAATACACCGATTAGAATTGTCTAATACAAACTTTATGTAATGACTGACTACCTGAGCTGATTATAGAATAAGTTTATATTATTCCACTTGAAAAAATCACCACCAGAGGCGGTGTCAGAAAACAAAATCTTAACTTGTATGGGTGCATGTCCAAAAAATACACAAATATTTTACTAACCAAAGCGAAATCGTAGCTTTTAACGAGGGTATTAGATTGGTTAACACGAAACCATTCCAGACACTTCTTGATAGCCTGTTGAAGAAGTGGCGCTGCGGTTTTTGAGGAATCATTCTCAAGTTCTACCTTCCTCATCCAATTGTCCAGCACTTCTTGAGCGCAACTACTTTCTTCACTAAAACAAATATTTTCACGATTACACAAGTAGGTAAATAAAAAAAATATGTGAACACAATGATATCCAAAACTACTGAACGGATTAACGTGCGATTTTTATATATTATAGAGTGATTATTGGGAGAGGTATAGGACATAGGTGTATATTCAATACCCATACTTTGTACCTGTGCGAAGCCGGATCACTAGTCTAGATTATAATATGTAAATACTCTGCCTTAACCAGGTAACTTTAATTACCTTAGCAATATGATTCCCATTCGTGAGACAGTGGCTGGCGAAGCGTGCTCCAAGCTGTGCGTTTCAAATATAAAGTTGACGTTGGATCCAAACTGTATGCGCCAGCCGGACGGCAGGGTGAGCAGACGGTTGTCATCGAGCACAGAGTTCAGCGCTTCGATCCACTCTGGGTCGATGTCGCCGTCGCATACCACCCAAGACCAAACATCTGAAAGATTTACTATTCCCATTAAGTCATTACCCCAAAACAGTACCAGGTTTACCCCTGCGGTAGTAATTGGTTTGGAACCAGGTAGGACGAGAAAGAGGACTGGAAGAGGTTCATTCAGAGGCAGGGACATTCTTATCAAAATTTAAATCACGCTTGTAGCCTAGCCGCCCGCTACCCGCACCCCTCAGGATCCCGGTTCTCCTCCTACCCCCACCCCTGTACCCCGCTGGTCTCAGCTATAGTACAGTCTAGGGTGCTGTATAAATCGCGTAAGGGAAACTGGGTTGGTAAAAATTTAACTTTGACTGTATTTAACTTAACATAATGAGAGTTCTTATTTTGTAGTCGTATTTGGGAAGCTATAAGAGTTTCTGACGATGCCTTTTTACCCAACTGCGGAAGGAGGGTTATGTTTTTCGAGAGTATGTATGTATGTATGTATAATTGTTTGGCACGCCCTACAGCCCAAACGGCTAGACAGTTTTTGACATATGAGGTGTCGTTGAATTTGTCAAAATAGTGAGAGTGTCATAGGCTATATACATTTTAAAAATGGCGCCCGCAAATGGAAATAAAGGGGGGAGTGGAATTGAATTTTTCCTTACCATAGCAATATGGATATCAAACGAAAGCCAGTAAAAAGACCATTTCAAAAATATATAAATTTTTGCAGTCAGGTATTTTGTTTTTTCAAAAATTATGTTTACTTGTTCCTGCATAAATCTCGTGATAATAGTGCAAATATTTATTTATTTATTTAAGGAAACAAACAGCTCTTATATTACTTAAGTATACTAAACAAATGTTGTTAATCCATTAGCCAAAACAGTTTCCAATGTTAAGATACACATAGCGAAGACATGACTCATACCTTAGAATAATAACAGGTGTTATTATTCTAAGACTCATACATTAAAATAACTTTGATATAATGAAAGCGAAGTGATAATATTAAAGTACAGCGGCAGCACGCCGAGTCACACATTAGAACCACGAAAACAGCCTCCGCAACGCAGGGAACAGAGGCGATCTTAAGGTCAGCAAGTACTCGCATAGTCCGACGTGCGGCCGTAGGTATGTAGGTACAAATCATTTATTTCCATAACTCTAAATCTAAAGGAAAAAACCAAATAAATACATTTTAAGCGTGGTCAACTTGTCTTACAGACAGTATGAAAGCACGCAGCTTACAGTTAAATATATCAATATGGCTGTAAAGATTATTATGTGTGTGTGCAAGCACGGACGAGAAACCGGTTCTTAGAATAATTACTTCTACAAAGAGGAACAACGAAAACCGCGTTGGAGCGTGCACCTAACCTAGGGCACCTGAATGAAATCCGACTGAGAAGGAATGGATAATCTATGTGATTTTTTAAAATCTTAAACAAAAACACTTGATCTCTGTGTTCACGCCTTAATTTCAATGACTGAGCTGATTGGTCTCTAAATACATAGCCCAGTCTCTTTAAAAATTTATCTTGAATCTTTTCTACTTGTTCCTTGTAAGTGGCATATACAGGGTCTAACGAAATTAGTTATCAACCGACAAAGGGGGGTATCTATACATCATACTGAATACAATGTACATTATATATATATAGGTAAAAAATGAACATTAGTTTTATAGTCATTTTTCAAAGTTGTGTTTTCTAACAAAATAATTCGATTAAAATACTGCAAATGATTAAACACGCTGTATCTTTACGCACACACATGCGTCGATTCACAGATAGTGTAGTTACACGAACACCATTCAAAGCGCATTCACACACACACAGCTGTTAGATGGTTGAGACGAAAAGGCTGGAAGTGCCTACTTTTTTTACTCTAGCCGTCTCTGTCATCATGATAGTGCGAGAAAGTGACAGTGAGAGCTAGAGTTGGAAATCTTACAGATTAAGACCCCAGGCTACTACAATTTGGATGAGATGACAAACCTAGCTGGCTGGTATTCGTCTAGGTGAAAATGATAACTACTTAGCTGTGCAAGTTAAATGAATAACCGCATTTTTTACTTAAGAGGGTGATAGATTTACTTACTTTTACTTTCTTTCGAAGCTGTAATCATCTCCTTCTTATTGCCCGTCGAATGTGTAAATTAAAAGTGTAATGAAATGATCCTACCTACCTAATGATAATGATTTCATGTTACATTTTACCAAGCTTTTGTTTTAAGTTGGTGTGATAAATCTGGTATGGTTAGCAAAGTAATAAAAACAAACAATCATTCTAGTCAAATCAATGAAAATAAACTTAGATTGCAAAATCTAACTAAATCTAAGTCTACCGAAGTGTAATAAAGTTTAATCTGAATTTTGCTACTAACAAAATAAGATGTAAAGTGGTTAAGAATAAAATGAAAATGCCATTTTACAATAATTTATTATTACTTTCCATCACATTTTAGCAGCACAAGGACTCTAAAACCAAAATTTACACTTACTTAGTGTGTCAAAGTCAGTTCATTAAAAAGTACCTGATAACAGAATTTACTAACACTTGTTTATTTTCAGTAGATTTATAAATTACAAAACTTGTTGAAAATGCCCTCCTTGGGCATTAAAAGTTTAACTTTACACACAAGACGACCTATGTGTCACTGTCACTTTTCACCACATTAAATGCGTTCAGGATTTGCTGGCTTAATTGAGTCAGGGGTCGGGGAACGCGTTGACCGGGGAACCGACCCACTGCGACCGATCCAGCGACGCCCGTACCCGCCCGTTAGGTAGGCAGTAGGTAGTAGGCACGTAGGTAAATGTGCCGTACAAAGTGGGCAGGCGCTCCATTTTGCTGAAAGAACATTCCCCGACGGAGATGTAGAGGGACGTCCGCAAGCAGATCCAGTCGAGGGTGGCAGTTCATCAGTTGAAGGTGGCAGCTGCATCAGCTGAGCTAGCCGTCGGGTGGCGGTCAATAAAACTCCAGGACAGCCGCTTTCACTGTCACAGGCAGCCGTGGCCACTTAGTGTCGTCTACAGGCATAAACTGCCCCAATCGCGGAACCGCTGTTCTGCTGCTAAAATAGTCCGTGGGTTCACGCCATTGCATTGTGGTAATAAAATGGCATCGCGTTATGTAACTAAACGTCCTCACCATTTGAAAGCAAGTACAAGACTGAGACTGAGGCAAAAAAGCAAATTGCGTGCAATAAATAGGTACACGCGCGGGCGCTTTGCCGAAAGTCGAGAAAGAGCCGCTGCGCCGGCTGCGAGGGATGTGCTTATGTTCGGGTCGCGCTCGCGATATAACGAATTGTAAGGAATTGATCTTATCGCCACTCCATTCCATATTATTTCTATCAAAGTGGCTTAGACCCAAAATAAAAAAACACAACGTTTAGGTACATACCTTATCTTTTAAATTTATCAAAACTTAACCAATTTCTTTGTTTCAGATAATAATAATAACACTACTTAATGCTTCCAAGGACTAAAAGATACTGTTCGTCCTTAGTATCTACATGTGGCATTTTTCTTATTTATTAGTAGACATTCTGATAGTGTCAAAATAAAGACAAATTAAGTGCATTATTATGTTACAAAAATATCCGTCCGTAACTGAACAATGAATATTTTAAGATTATAAAATTCATCGCTTTGATCTGATATTTGAGTAGATTAAAATTCCTCTCAGCTGTCGTATCACAGGTCGTATCCGCGCACATCACTAAACGCTTGCGCTAATAGGCGACACAGAAGACGCCGCCTCGCTAGCTGCTCGCCTTTCGGCGCGCGCGGCCGTAAGTACGACTACCGCACGTGCCTTGTCTTGTTGCGTACTGTGTGTGTGTAGGCAGTGTGCAGTGGCAGTGCAGGGTGTCCACGCCGATAAATACTTTTGTTGTAATTTTTTTACCCAATATGAAGTTTTCTGAGGATAATTAATTATAAAGCCTACCGCAAAAGTAGATTTCAGTTAAATCCATGCAAATCTGTCATCTCATGGAATTTAATACTTAAGAATTATTCGGTTAATACACGATCGATAACGATTTTTTAAGCTACGATCGAATGATTTTGTTGTTTGTGCTTGTCTCTTAATACCTAAATGAGGTCGAGTAATGAAACGATTTACGACAATTCGTTTTCAAAACTACAGAAAATTAAATACTTACATAGCTTTTTGGGTCTCAAACCAAAACATTAACGAATATTCAATTAAGATAAGAAGGGAAAATTGGAAGACCCTGGAATAAAAATTAAAGATAAGAAGCTTCATGAAATCGTTGTCACCCTATCCAGTGATACCGACAAACGGAAGCGGAATTATTAGCGGATTCTTTGAAGTTTTAGAGCTGTCTTTAGGTGAAGAAAAAGAACCGAGACGAGAGACAATGTGAACCTTAAGTCAATGAAATACGGTTGGAAAATTGAATGCCAAACCAAACGTTTTAAGAGTGTTTAATTAAGCCGCCATTATGCTGCTTTGACAAGTAATTTACAACTGTACACCATTAAGTTAGGGCTTACTTTAGGTTTGCGCTGGCGGCTATTTTTGTTGGTGTGCACCCTTGTCAGTCGGCTATGGTTGTGGGCGTGCGCACTTGCCAGTGTAGTAGTTAAACAGCTGTAAATGGTGTGTTTTTTCACAACTGAGAAATGCGAATGTTTTGTTGAATATCTCGATAACTAGCCTGAATTTTTAGCCCAAATTTGGTGAGCTTGATCAGTGTGATGTATAGATATCCCCCTTTGCCGGTTGATAACTAATTTCGTTAGACCCTATATAGGGTTCCATACTGTGGACGCATATTCTAAATGGCTTCTCACTAAAGAATTATATAGCATGATGTAGGTTTTAATATTTTTAAAATCCTTACATTGCCTAAAAACAAAACCTGACATCTTATAAGATTTGGCCGTAGTCTTTTCTATGAGAGACGCAAAATCAAGTACATTATTAAGGTATACTCCCAAGTCCCTCACCTCGGTCACTCTATTAATTGAGATACTATTAAGTTTATAGTTATAAATAATTGGATGTTTTTTACGTGAAAAGGTTATATTATGACATTTAGCGATATTTAATTTTAAATTATTAGCTAAACAATATTCATAAAAAGTATTTAGATCATTTTGGAATAACAACGAGTCCTCGATAGAATTAACGAAAGTAAATATTTTAGTATCATCAGCGTATAATAACGCATTGGAATGACAAAAGCATTGCATGACATCGTTGATGAATATATTAAACATAAGAGGACCCACATGAGAACCCTGAGGCACCCCCGAGGTGATAGGGACGAAGCTAGAAGTAAACCCCTTTATTGCCACTGCCTGGGATCTATCACGCAAATATGAGGCTAACCATCTCAACAGATCACCGTGTATACCGATATTTCCAAGTTTATTTATCAAAAGATTATGAGATATTTTATCAAATGCTTTTGAAAAATCGGTATACACGGCATCAACCTGATAACCACTCGCCATAGCCTCCAAAGTTAAATCCAAAAACTCGCACAAATTTGATTCAGTAGATCGTCCATGGATAAAACCATGCTGATTCGGAATGATAAGCGGCTTTATTACTGGGAAAAGAGAATCATAAACAATTTTCTCAAAAAGCTTAGGTATGGTAGATAGTTTGGAGATGCCACGATAATTAGAAATGTTGTGTTTATCACCACTCTTAAAAATAGGTATAATAATCGACTGCTTCCAAATAGATGGCATCACACCCTCTTTCAGGGAAATATTGAACAGTAATGACAGAGGATGTGCTAAATGCTTATGGCATTGCTTCAAAAAGATTGGGTGAATGCCGTCGGGGCCAGTGCCTTTGTTTACATCAAGGTTTGTCAAATATTTCTCAACAATAGCACTATCAATGTCAATGGAATTTATCAAACAATCATTAATTGCTGCATTGCTGTTTGACGCATTATTATTAGAAGGTGGTAATTGGCGTAGTCCTTGCATACTCACATTTATTCCTCGGCGAACCGCAATCAAAGTACCACCGCCTTTTTTAACGTTTAAGTTATCATAATCACGGTCGGTACGGTACACGTTATAACGAGAGTCAAATAGCTCAGCGTCACAAATCCCAGACAACAGCCAGGTTTCACTAATGCATACTATGTCATGATCGGAATTTAAAATATTTCTGTAAAATATTTTAGTTTTCTTCCGCAGACCTCTTACATTCTGGTAGTAAATGTTAAGAGCCATTGGAAATATTATGTATAACTAAATAAATCTGTAAGTATATTACATTAAACATACTATGTAGTGGCAACCCAAAGGTCAGGTTTCTAGTTGGCTCCAAAGCGAGTTTGTTAAGCTTTGATAAAGTGCAACAATAACATACATCTTGCAACAACACTACATTTAGGTTAAATTTACGAAATATAAGTTGACGGCTAGTGAAAACGACAAATATTACTATAATTAATTTAGTGGCTAAAGTAGTTATAAAAATAAGTGTGGAGGACAAAAATTGAAAAACAGACATAGCTCCTATGCAATCTATTTTAAACACTGTTCGGATGTGATATGTATTACCGGCGAATGGTCGCTGCGGCGCACCATCACCGTACAGTTACGGACCCAGCAGTACACGTAACCCTTCTCTTTTGCCAGTCGTTTAGCTTGTTTGAGCAGATATTTGTTTCTTGCAGAGAGATGATCGTTGAAAAATATCTTATGACCGCTATCCTTCCCAGTAAAACCGATATCGCTTGCAGAACAATCCTTGAGTTTACGTAACATTGATAAGAAATCATCCTTTTTATATCTTGAATGCATTTTTAAGATAATGGGCTTAAGGGTCTTATTTTCCGTGTCGTTCTTCACCGCCACCCGAGTCACAAAATCAACATCGGTGTCTACGTTGATATTGAATTTACATTTCTGCGCTAGGGACTTCACCAGGTTTAAAAGGTTCTCACCCTTTTTCTCGGGGACCCCATTGATTTGTATGTTTGAACGACGAACCCACTGTTCATTACGATTATTACAGTCTGTAATTTCCGTTACTCTCGATTGGAGATGGTCGATCTCTTGTTTTAACTTATCGTTCTCATCCTTGAGATCAGAGATTTTTACGTTAACAGTTGCAATAGATGATGCGAAACCATTTATTTTTTTCTCCCAGGAGTTAACAGTTACTGATAGTTTGTTTAACTACCCATTAACTTCAGTTTTTAAGGAGTCGATGGCTGACTGTAAAGCACTGAAACGGCTGTCAAAATGATCCATAATAGCATTCGCATCATCGAGGACATATCCCACTAGAGGGGAAATGGCATTAATTTTGTTCCAGAAAAATTCCGCCAAATCCGAAAGATTTCGAATGAACCGACTGAATGTCAAACACCGTATTAGTGATGGTCAATAAGAAATTAGTATCGATAGTCGATGTAATTGTTTAATTTAATGGGAACAATATTTTATTACACCTAAGGTTAAACTTTTCACTAATGTGCAATATCCTAAATATAATATCTGATTCTAGTTCCTAAGAAATTTAAGTTAGTCATCAAAAATAACCATTTAAAGTATGAATCATCAAAATTGTTATCAATCTATCCCTATTTCCCTTGGTCACGCCATCACGCGTGAACGGCTGGACCGATTTCACTAATTCTTTTTTTGTTGTTTGTTATTGTCAGAAGAAGGTTCTTATGAAAGAAAAAATAAGAAAATTGCGCGGAAAATTATTAAATTCAGGAATATTTAACCACCATATAAAATTATTTCTAATCAAACCTTAGCGCTTTGGACGTTAAAACATTTTGAATGTAACCTTATGACGTTCGACCACTGACCTCTATAATACAAATACGCTGGACTGCATACTGTCAACCTAACAATGAAGCCATTTAGTTATCGCAATTTTGGCGCTGACGGCTATAGTGAGCGTGTGGTGACCATCCACGGAACTAATTTGACATAAACATATGGTAGTTACTCTATCTTAGTTTCCTGTACACTCGGTGCGGACGCTTTGATGTGGAACAAAATTATGTGTTATTTTTTAGAGAATGTTTAGTCCAGCGTGCTTGTACTATAGAGGTCAGTGCGTTCGACATAGAATTGACAGATATCGTCAAAGAGGATTAAAAAAACTAAATAACAGGACAAAGTCTGTCGGGTCAGCTAGTTAATAATAAAAAATAAACTTTTGTTTGTAAAACAAATTAACTTCCATTATAACTTGCAAATAAATTGCTTAAATTATAAAAACATGAATTTAAAAGCCAAGCACAGAGAAATTACATTGAAATCTAAATACAGTAAGTATTTTTAATAACATGCGTTTATTGTTTTCTAATTTCTATAAATTAAGAATAAGGCTCATACTTTATATACGACAGGAAACAAGTTTCTTAAAATCATGTTTTCCGATATATATCTACCTATTTACCTTAGAACAGAGGCATCACTTTCAAAGTTTTAAAGCCCGGACAAGGTTTTTTTTTAAAAAACAGGCTGAGTCACTCGCACACGAAATTATACCATTATCTACTTCATAGTCACTTAGTCACTTCAGGTTTTTCAGTGAATGAGAATGTAGGTAAATACGGTAGGTATTTTGTCTGGAAGGGATCGTTTTAACAATAAAACCACCTACATTATACATCTTTCTTTTATTGGTATGGTTTGCCATAAAGATTTTCTATCTATTTGAAGGCTCCAATTCCTCATTCGCTTCTCATTACATCCATTCATCACCTTTATTGTCGTCACACACCTTACAGTAATAGAATCGATACACATATATTTACACACGCAAACATCCATACTCTTTGCTTTCACTACGCATCTCATTGTTTATAATCCATTAAACCAAGAAAACTATCAAACGTCATGTCAAGTGTCAGCGTTTTGTTATTTGCAAGAAAATCAATAATTCTAACAAAACCTTCCCCGGTATAGGTAGGTTAATGTCATTTTTGCATAGGTATTGATTCTAGTGCGCGAGTGTAAATATTTGTGTTATCGATTATATCACTATACCTCCGTGCTGCCAAAGTACTAAAATAATTATTGTGTAAACTGTGCACATAAATGTCGATAAGTCGTATAACCAATTCAGCGCAACACTAGTAACGAGTGTTAACGAATAGAATGAGATGGCATTATGTGCTAACCACTTAGTGGGAGCAAGATGAGACTTAAACGTCAGTACGCTTGACCGATTTATCTTGAGCCGTAGGAAAATTTTATGAACTTTTTAAAATTGCATAATTACTATTACTTACCGATGAAATGACATCACATCCGTTTTAAAATTCGATGTTTTGCTTTTTTTCTTACAACACAGTATAGAACAATAAATACGACATTATGTTAATTATTTCTCAAATCTCATTTTTTCGTAAGAATTCAAGTATTCACGTTGACATACCACACAGATCAATTGGTTTTTGACATACGGTTTTAACAGAACTGACACTTTCTATTGCGGTTGTCAGAGGAGATAAAGTTTCGGAGTAAAATAGTTTTTACTTCGCCTCTAGTAGGATATGTCCTCGATGGTCTTGCATATATCGCAAACAGAAACACTTGTAAAACGATAATCCCAGTGTATATCCAAAGGAGTTTTATGTCCACCGTTTGGAAACACCTTAAAAGATTTAAAATATGCACAGATCAACTATGACACTTCACTAATTACGTAAATTATGAATTTCTTTGCATGAGCTCGCGCACATTACGTTGTGTCGATTCGCTGCTTCGTTCGTACTGTGAGTTAATATGTTGAGTTGAAGTTACCATAGATGTATAAATTACCTGAAGGTTGATTGGAGATCTCCAGAGCAGTAGCAGATATGACACCATCGGTCCACTGGCGCGTGTCGTGGTCAATATGCCCAAGGAGGGCGGTGCGACTCATCGCCTTAGGGCATATTATGTACTCCACTATGTTCTTGCCTTGACTTGCAAGAGCCTGATTAACAACAAAACATTTAAGCTTTTTCCAGCATTATTTTATTTATTAGTAACATTACCAAAATATATTGGTACAGGTGCCATAGCACTTATAAGAAAGAGTCCACCTCTGCATAGCTATATTTAAAATTATTGTTAAATAAATAAATATTTTTCATTTTTAATTAGTAGGAATTTGAAACGCCTGGTGGGAAGACCCCAAATGCGATAGAGCGACGACATAAAGAGAGAAGCCGGATCGATGTGGATACAGGTGGCTCAAGATAGAAGAGACTGGCATAAAAAAAAGGAGGCCTACACCAAGAACATGGTAGACGAAGGCTGAGAAGAAGAAGAAGAAGAGGAATTGAAACCAAAGGTGGTTTGAAAATATGAAGTTCCTACATGGAAAATTATTGCTTACCGATTTCAGGAGTCGCCTAATGGTAGTTTTACCAGATCCGGGTGGCCCGACTATAACAACTCCCATTCTTTGCTGAAGTTGCTCATAAACCTCCGTGCATTTTTGTATCTGAAAGTGAACGAATAGTAATAGGTACGTATTTGGCACACATTATTTATTAAAAAGCTGCCATTTTTAAGTTGCTTACCTGTGATTGGTTATGAATCAAACGCAGGGATTCAAATGATGTATCCAGGGCTTTACAAATAGGGTCTGCACCTTGCTCTTCTTTAGGGATATCAGCGAAAACAAGCGACAGGATATTTTCGAATCTGGAGTTAAAAATGAAATGATTACTTAGGAGTTAATGATGATGACTATGTAAATTCGTAAACCATAGCTATTGTAACATCACAGCGCTTAGTTTACGCACCCCCTTCACAGTCTTATACCTCAATGACTGAGGGTCGTGATCATTATGTGGAATGAAACACACACAACGACTTTCCTTGCAATTTTAATAGAGTGGTTTGCAATTGCCTTCTCCATCTCACACACTAGCCACCTAGTGTGCAGGTTTCCTCAAGATGTTTTCCTTCACCGTTAGGCAGCTATATATTTGATAATATCTAAGCTATGTATTAATATAAATAATACATAGCTAAGATAAAATGTTAACAGAAATCAAAAGTAACGTTTGTCTCTACACTCATCTTTACCTGAGTTGTAGCCGTCCAGGCAACCAGTCTTACCTTTCAGCGTCTTCCTTCGTAAGTTTAGAAATGTTATTGAGGGTGAGCAGCCTCCGCGTGGCTTTCCGCTGGGAAGCCAGCGAGTCGTGCGCGCGCGTCGCCAGAGCAGACCCGCAACTGCCTACCGCGGCCTTCAACGCGCGTAGGCCCCAATCGTAGTGGCGCTGTTCGCTCAATAGGTACCTGTGGAGCCATCAGCCTAGAGATTTAGTCCGATTCGGCAAGTTCGTGTTCGATCTTACTGAAGAGCGCCAGAGTTGCGGGGGTGAGAGGCATAATAGTTCAAAACGGGGACGGGTGGGTGTAGCAGGAAGTGCGATTGGTGATTCCTCTCCTCCTGCACGTCTGGAGGGACTCAACGGACATAAACTTCTCGGACTATAGGTTACGTATTTAGTTAATATATATTAATTGTACAAGATACGTTCTAAGTGATTCTATAGTAACGGGTAAAACTGGTCGGCATGAAGTGATGCCACGGACTGACATGAGCAAAGATTTCAGGCATAGACAGACTACAGATAGTAGGCGCAACTGGACAACAGAGTAGGTACCTATAACCACGGTATGTTTTGTTTGTTGGATAACTATATTATTAAGCGTGTTGGAGTAAGTATGATCTTTTGAAAACTAACTCGGTTGAATTGTATAGTTTATTTCTTTTATATTATAAACTCTTTAGCTGAATATATCTGAAAATGACGCTAACTAAAAAGGTTCAGGTCGGATTCAGCGTCGAGCTGTAGTTCAACACATATGCTACTCGCGGGCTCCGACGCCGCTGCGCAGAGGTAATTGTAGTGTGCTAATGTCCCACTATGCCTTCTCTTGCAACGTTAGAGTCCGCAGACGAGTAGTGGATGGTAGAAGCCTTGTTCATGTTGACACAGCTTAACCGTGGCTTCTGTACTAGTATGCTTCATCCTGTAAAGCTGTAGGGAGTACCTGGCCACAGTGAACACGTCGTTGAGGTCGGCGGCAAGCTGCGGCGCGTGCGTCACAGATCGCGCGGCGAGCAGTTGCGCGGCGAGCGGCTCGGCGAGCGGTTCGACCATCGCCACGGGTCGAAGTACTCGCTCTAACGCGGCCGGCAGCGTGCGCCGCCCACCGTACCCTCGCCCTGCTGGGTTCATCGTCGCTGCTACTCCGCACCATGGGGATACTTTTATCTAAAAAAAATACTGTTTACGCCAATCCCCCTACCGAGCGCCAGAGGTCCGGGGGGATGGGAAGTCATGGGAGTCGCAAGCGATTGGCGCTTCTTCGCCTCCCGCACGTCTGGCAGGTTGCAAGAGAGTCGCGCATGAACTAGTCGAACTATATAACCAAATCTTGGCTGATTAGTCTTCACTATTGTTACTTTACTGCCTGTAAAGTGGTTCAGTGGTTGCTGAATTGTACGTATTGGACGCGTTTAACATGAGCTGTCGGCCTTTCTTAAGACAACCGAGCGATAAGAGTTTTATTAAGTCACATTGGAATAACGGTGGGTTGCTTGCAATGCAACCACATTCACTAGTAGAGTAGTAGGGCTTATAATTATTTTGGGAGTTTGGTAAGAGTGTAAGTGCCCCCTGTGGATCTACACGCGTGAATAGATTACTTTCATGACTACAGATTCCTCTCCTCGGGACCTAGGACCTGTTTATGCATACCATGTGCGCAATCTAATATGTACATTATAGTGAAATCACCTGTTTTCCATTCAGCGTAGCCATTCTCTCGGTGTTCCGTGCGGAGTGCGCCATAGCGGGCAGAAGCGACGCGAACTGGTGCGACACGACCGCGAGGGTTGCCGCCGACAGCCGGTTGAACTCGTCGAAGCAGCCCCACGCGCCGCATAGCGCCAGCCCAGTTAGCAAACGACCCATACATTCCGAATCCATCGCCTGCCGGGATTATATCAATAGTCAGACCATTATTGCCGTTAGAGATGTGCCTAAATTGTTTAACCCAGAGCGAACCTCTTTGTGGGAAAGATCCCACAAAATGACGACCGTCTTGTGTAGAGGTTTGCGCTCCGGACAACAAAACCAGCGGTTGCGGGTTCAAGTCTCGCAAGGGGAAAATGTTTGTGAGATAAGCACGAGTGTTTCGCACCTAAGTCTTGGATGTTTTATAAGTATGTCTATCCATTATCCTAGTCGACATAGCACAAACTCAGGCTTAGTTTGAGGCTAGGTAGTTGGTTGATTGTTAGATCAATTTATTTATTTATTTACATTTTCTTTCACTACAACATCTTGACCCCAATAAAGATCCCAACGTGTAAAGACTAGGCTGTCCAGGAGAAAACTAAAATGTCTGAGATTGGCAACGAAATCATTGCGAAAGTAAATAAGATTTTAATGAATCTGTTAACTTTTATAAGATAAATCATGTAGGTAATACCGTTTCAAAATTACCTCGTCACAGTTGAAGACTAACACCAAACGACCGACCAATCCACCTAAAGCTTTTACCGACTCCGTTTTACCAGTACCCGCTGGGCCAAATGGATTGCCTACTAGGCCGAGATGTAGAGACTGCAATAGAAACAAAAACACATGAGCGTGAGACACATTTTCAACGGACTCCAAAAAACTAGGAGATTCTCGTATTTTATTTTAAATACAAAAAAACCTGTACCTGGGTCAATATGAGGAAACACTCATCCGCTAGCTCTGTTCTTACAAATTGCCCAGTATAAACCCCTAAATATTCGTAGGAGTATGAGATTTGGGCTAAACCCATTTTAGCAACAATTTCCTTTGTGCTCAATAAGTAAAACCTGTAAATATTTACATTAAAACTTGTTATTAAATAACTTATTGTCACACTACGTTATGATGACAAAAAAAATCCTTACCTTGCTACAATGCCATAAGCGTATGATTTGTGATTCATCATAATAAAAAACTTACCTAAGCTGTTTTTGCCAAAGCCAATCGTTAGTTGATACAACATTGCTATCTATTAAACTTTGGACGACTAGCATGTAATGAGCGCATTGTAATATGAGCGCTTGTTTCTTGTAGCGCTCACTTTCATCTTCGATATCTGCAGTAGCATAATATGAATTCTCTTTTTCGATGTTAGCTTTTAACTTGTGCAGTTCCTTAGCAGTAATCGCTCTCTCCGCCTGTTCGGTGAATCGAACGTTTTGAGCGAGGCACAGAATTTGCGCAGGCAGCGTAAATGGATCTTGATCTTGTAAAGAACTGGTTACTACGCATTTTAATGTCATATTTTGCAGCGACGACCGCATTTCGCTTTCGAGATTCTTCAGCCATATCTGCGTATGGATGTCAAAATAAATTTTAAGGAAAAATTACAATCACTAGGAGATTTTTTTAAGGAATCTAATCTATTACCTCCACAGCACAGTCAATATCCACTGGATGGTCCAGTTGTAAGCTTTCATCGTACTGACTGCACAAAGCTGTTATTGACAAATCCCCGGGACCAAGACGCACTCCAGTTATGCCTGGGAATAGCTTCTTTAGGTGTGTTTGCATTACTGTTGCCCTTCCTTCAGCGCCCGCTCGCGCTTGGCCGAGCAATTCTAGTAAGTCGTCGTCGCTTAAGAAATACAATCTTGGGAAGATGGAGCGTTTTTCCTGAACAACAAAAGATACTTAGGGCATTGCGTGTGGTGGACATTGGTCAGTCAGCCAGCAATAGCAGAAAAAATCGTAATTTTACAAATATATTTTTAAGGCAGGTTAATTGCTTATAATACTTACGTCGATATAGAGATTTAGAGCAGATTGACAAGCTTGAAGTTGCTCCGAGATAGAATCGAGCATAGGTTGAAGTCTAGTAGACTGTAGGAGAACAGAAAGTCTTGGGTCTCCCTCCAGCACCCGCGTAACCTGCCGGAATCCTTGATCCACTTTACGAAATTTCACTCCTAGTTCTCCATCATCGTTAGATAGAATCGGTTCCAAATATAACCATCTGCAAGAAAAATAGCATTGTTGTGCTTACAAATCACAAACGTTTTGGCCTACAGTTTTCGTTCTTATTCATATAGGTAACGGGCAACAACTGCCCATGATCTCATAGTCTATTATGTCGTAAGGTGAAGAGAGGAATCTGAGAGGTCAATGGGCACTCTTTTTATTATCACCTCGCCATCCTCGTCTGTAAGAAAATTTCGCATGGCGGTGCAACCGACTCAAAATATAAATGTTGCTCTATTTCGTCCATGATCATTCTTAGTAAAAGTGTAACGGTAAATTTGTACTTTTAGTTTACTTTATTGAAGGCAGTTTTATTCGTATGTAAAAAATAGGTAACTTTAGGTTTTAGTGTTCAGAAAAAGTCAGACTCAAAGCTCCCTACCGCAATAGATGGATGTGGTTTAGCATCTATTTATTGTCTCCCTACCCTACTTAAAGGTCGGTTTGTAAGTGACTACTATCGTAAAGTAAGTAAGACTATTGTAAATATTCTTAATCATTCAACTTCGTTAATTCCGTCACCAGATCGTAACTAGGAGACAGTAGGATTACCTTAGGTGTTTATCCTTTTAAACAAAAAAATATTTTGAAAATCAGTCTAAAGTATATAGCTGAGCTGCTATGGTTCCATACCAGTTGCTACAGACCTTCAATTTGTGTAAGTCAATAAAAAATGCCATCACGCTGAAATGTTCCATAAGGCGCTTTATTCATATCTCTTATAGTTTAGCTGAGCTGCTAGGGTTCCATATCAGTTATTTTATTTTATTTTGTAGGAAAACAAACAGCTTTTGACAATTCAATATAAAATCAAATTGAATTTCGCTCACAAAAATTAATCGACTGTGTCATCCGGTGGGACTCGAACCCACGTTCCTTCGCTATCCGGGCGAGTGCTCTTACCAACTAAGCTACGGAAGACGTTAGTCAGCCGACGAATTTTCGCGAGTGCTTGCTATGCCAGTTAGCCGGCGTTCGATTTCATCAATACTTGGGGAATGTACCCGCATGTATCCTAGCCTAGTATTTGCCCAGACCTAATAGCTACACAATAAAAAAAAGTTTAATTCAAATCCGTCGAGTGGTTCCGGAGATTCGGAGCGTGTATAAACAGAGAGACAAAAAATTTAAGAGTTGTAAATTACTATTCTGTTACTTATTTTAACATCAGCCTCAAATAGTTTTTGGGTAAAATACTCAATGTACAGTCACATTGGTTTTACTGTTTTATTATATTTATAGAACTAAAACACTTGAATTAGTACAACTGTAAACTGAGTCTTATACCTTTAAACGATTTATATATATTTGTGATCTCAGAAACGGCGCTAACGATTTTGCTGAAATTTAGTATGTAGGGGACAAAAATCGACCTAGGTTAGTCTTATGTTTAGGAAAACGCGTGTTTTCGAGTTTTCATACGTTTTTCATTCGCATTGTTCGACGCAGAATATGGTCGCCAATTTCGCACCGGTAAGCATAAGCGTTGTGGCCGAATGGATTAGACGTTGGCCTGATCGAAATATGTGTCTGGGGTTCAAATCTTTTTTTTTTTTTACTTATAACTTTTTTAGTTTGTATTGTTTTTAGACAAGTTTACAAAGAAAATTGTAGTAAATGTTTGAGAAAATATATTTCTCATAAGTATGTATGTAACATTTGCCTGTATTACAATGAGTAGTGTGGGTAACAAACACTACCCACACCACACTACTTAATATTTTACATCTCACCTGTTCTGAAAGTTGAACTTTCATGTGTAGATAGCCGGGTGGGAAACAGCTTTTCCCTCCTACTTTACACTCCTACTATTTAATAAAAGGCCACTATCGAGAGTATCAATAGTTATTGCAATAGTCAGAGCTATATCAGCTATCAATAGTGATTTTAATATTGAACTTTGACACTATCGATAGTCTATCGATACTTCCCTTACAGTCGAAATGAAAAATAGTATGTTTAACTCGGGTGAAAGCACCCATCCCAGAAACTTCTCGAATGGAATGGTCACTTTCGTCCCTTGTATAACAATCTACAATTTCCTTCTTTTAAAAATGTTAGAAAAAAGCTTTATACACCAAATATGAGCCATTTTCAAATTGCTGTCGGATCGACAGAAAGAAAGAAAGGACAGAAGGTGTTATAAGGTTCCAAGGAGGCAAATTCCAGATATTAAAATGTAGAGGTAAATATTTGTATAAAATATTTTTAAATGTTATTTGAGGTTTATTTGACCGGATTTAGAGTGGTTAGTAATATTTTCCTATTTTATGTAGGTATTTAAAAACTAGTTTTTTAGAAAGGCGAATAAAATACCAGTATTTTTTTAATATTCTTACTTCTGTAGTTTAGGAAATAAGAGAACTTTAAAATAAGTGTAGTACTTTCTTTTGCAGGCCATTGTATTTACTGGTGAGTTATTAAAATAATGCAGTACAAAAAAAGAGAATAGAGTAGAAAATAAATAAAATATCGAGATTTGTGGATGTTTTTTATTTACAATTAAGTATCGGTGCGTTGACATTATAATATTAACTAAACGACTACTACAAATAGTTTTGATTAGAATATCTTCGAATTTATTTTTATAGAATTGGTAAAACCCTTTACTGATTTAGTATCTTATGATGTATGGTAAGTTAACTAGAATACACGGAAATCAATAAATATTTAAGTCATACACATGGCACAATTGGCACATACAAAAATAGTATAACATACACACATAAGACATATTGACACAAATTCCTTAGCTAAATATTTATTTATAATTAACAGCACAGATAATGTAGAATCAATCTTAAATAGTATTCAATAGCATTGTACTTCACACAAAACTAGTAACATCAAACGGAGTATAAGAACAATTTTTAAAATACATACATACTGAAACGATACTTATATTTATTATATTAAAAGGCATTGAACCAGTTAGCATTGTTGTAGTTCTATAAAATGTTATTTTTGATTGAACGACACAATATTTAATAACAAATAACACATCAATGATTCCCTATAAAAAATTAAATAAAAGATAAATGTCCTACAAGAACTATTCTTTGGAATCGTTTAAAATGTTTTACCAAATTATATAAAACAAGAAAGATAAAATACCTACTACATGTTGTTTCTAAGACACTTTTAACTATAGTTGACATGACAAGCTAGTCGCAATAAATAAGAATTCAGCCCGCAGTCGACATCAGCAGCATTACCATGCCAACACCATAAATGCATTTATGTAACACCATATATCAATTAAGAGAATATCTTTAATTGAAACATACTGTAGATTACTTATTCAGGCATACTACAGATAGGACGCAGACGCAGTCATACTACATCTCTTAATAAAAATGACTAATTCAGAAATACCTATACAATATTATGGCACTCACTTTTGAAACTGAAAAGATGTATCGTTATTGGGACGAGTATCAAATGTTTTGATATCTACGTCGTACAAGATCTGTAGTGATCAGAACGTTTTGTTATTTCTGAAAGATAGTAATTCATTAGAGAATTAAGTTCTCCTATTTCCTTTTCTAATTTATTTAGTTGGGAATTATGATCGTTATATAGTTCTTCCATGTTAGCAAGCACTTTGAGCTGTGTCTGTGTTTCACTAGCTAGCTTGGTTGCACGATTAAGTAAAAGCTGTGCTCGTTCCCGGGAATTAGAAGTTTGGCTCGAACGCTCAGCAAGTGACATATTTGTTTGCTTAAAATCTTGCCTCAGCTGTCTTGCTTTCTGCTCGGCTACTTCAGCGCGGTTGACTACGTCGTTTGCTTCTTGCTTTACTTGTTCAGCATCACTTTCTATTTTCAAGATATCTTTTTGTAGCCCTGAGAGACGCAATCGTAAGCCTTCAACTTCATCCTTTGTTTCATTTGCTTTCTTTTGTGCTTGTTCTGTTTCAAGAGCTATTGGAACTAAATCGCCTTTGGCAGCATCTATGTCACTCTTAGCTTTATCAATTGCATTTTCAGCAGCATCTTGTGCAGCTTGAGCTTCATCTAATGCTTCTAAGACTTTATTAGCCATTTCTAATGTTAGATTTGCGGATTGGTTTACAACTGTCGCATTCAGTTTCAGGGCTTTGGCCCGTTCTAAGTCTGGTTTTGTCTCAATGATGATATTCTCTATGTTGGTCAGTTGCGATACTGTAGTATTTATTCGTTGCGATAATTCGGTAATTTCTTTCGGCTCTATACTAATAGATAGCTTAAGAATATCTTGTGCTAAAGTTCTGACATCAGCAGGAGTATTTGATGTATTAGACAAGAAATCTTTTAGTTCAGAGGTAAGTTCTAAGCTTTCATTTGTTATTCTTTCCGCAGATGATTTAAAATCATTAGCTCTATTGAATAAGTCCTTTGCTCTAGAGCGAACAACTACAGTATCTTGTTTCACTTGTGAAACTGATCTAAATAGGTCTTCAGCTGTTAGTTCATGTTCCTTAATTCTATGTTCGGTTTTATTAGCAAAATCTAAAGCTTGTTCCGCTTTTGTGACTGCTCCTTGATCGCAAGATATTCCACCACATTTTCCGCAGCCTGCGCCTCCGCAAATGTCACAGCTATCGCTTTCTTGTCCACACATTTTTTCATTTAATTTGGGCAAACGAGATTCTAATTCTGATAACTGCCCTTGAATGTCATCAAGTTTCTTGTCATTTTCATTTTGTGTGTTATTAAAGTTGGTATACTGCATTTCAATAAGGCGGTCTGTGTTCTTAATCTGGCGATCAGTATTGGCAATTATTGTTTGTACTCCTTCTGCCTCATCTGATGCCTTTACAGCTCTTTGTTTTGCTTCCCGAGTAAGATTAAGTGCACCTTCAAGATTTGCCTCCTGCAATTTGGTTGCATTATTGCCCAGTTCAACAGTCTTTATTTTTAAATTTTCTACGCTGCTCCTGAGTCCATCTAATGTTACATTGCCTAGATTTATTTTTGATGTAATGGCATTAAGATTATCATTGCTATCTTTGACTTTATTCTCAGCTAATGTAAGTTGATCTTGTAAGCTACTTATATTCGACAAAAGGTCTCTGACTGTAGTCTGGCCTACTCTGGCACTTTGAAGCATGTTTTCTACTTCAGAAAGTTTTTTAGTCATTTCATCAAAATCTCTAGTGTAGGCACCTGTTGCACCCACTACTTTTATTTTGCTGGCATTCCCGATAGCATATTCAGTCTGAATTCGTAAATCATTAATGAGACGATCCCAGTTATTAAAACACTCTCCACAAGCATAGCAATTAGGAGCTTCACCAAGGTAGCCTCGGGCGCATAAATCACAATTGTATCCACCGATACCAGGTTTACACATGCAGGATCCATTTTCTCGCATACATTGTTGAGTCACAGAACCACGTAAATCACACTCACATTCATGACATTCAATATTCGGGTCACCCCAGTGGTTTTCTTGACATTGATCGCATTGTCGTCCACCATGACCAGGCTTACAATCACATTTTCCAATATAAGGGTTACACTGAGGGGACAAAGATCCAATAGGATCACAATCGCAAGGGTCACAACCTTTTCCCATTGCTATTCTCCAGTGATTATCTGTGCATTGGTCACAATTTATACCTTTTACATTATTGAAACACGGGCATTGGCCAGTAATACCATCACAATTTCCTCTTGTGAAGTTGGTTCCCAATACTGAGCAGTTACACTTATAACATGCTTTATCAATTGCATTACCATAATACCCTTCTTGACAAACTTCACAGTGCTCTCCTGCGGTATTATGTAAGCATTGAAGACATTTTCCAGTATAAGGATCACAGTTACCAGGCTTTGTGATATCAGTATTATCATTACATTCGCATTTTTCACAAGTGCCTTTTATAGGGTCTCCATAGTAATTATCAGCGCATACATCGCAAAGAAGACCAGCATATCCTTCTTTGCAATCGCAGACTACATCTTTAGTTTCTGGGTCTAATTCACATCGATCAGCATGACTACTTTTATTAGGATCACCCTTAATACCCGGACACGGACAAGGACGGCATGGTATATCTACCCCAAGTCGTGGATCACCATAATAACCATCGACGCATCGCTCGCATCTGTGACCTTCTGTGAAGTCTCTACACTCTCTACATGCACCAGTTTTATCATCGCATTCCATTGCGTGACCATTACAATCACATTGTTGGCAATTCGGGAAATTGAAATACCCAGGTTGACAAAGGTCACATGCGCGTCCGTAAGTATTGGCTCTACATTTACACTGGCCACTTGTAGCATCACAGAAATTATCAAGGGATCCTATGCTATTACAATCACAGCGCTTGCAGCCAAACTTGCTGAAACCATATGTACCAGGCGCACAGCGGTCACATCTAGGTCCAACGATATTTTCCACACACTGACAGTAACCTGTGTAAGGATTACACTGGTGACTTTTTGATCCTGACGGGTCACATTGACATGATTCAGTGCCGTTACGAATATAAAATCCAATGCTGGCATGATACTTTTTGCAAACTTCTGGAACCGTGTCTCTGTTAAGGCTGTAGTAGTACAAATTTCCGCAGTCATAACGTTCAAATTCCTCTCTCATAAAACTTCCATTTGCCAAAAAGGGTAAATCATCAAAAGATGGAATAAGAACTATTGAGTCAATCAATACAGACGCTCTTGCATTGGAAGTACGACCGTCTTGTCTCCCTAAATATATTCTTATTTCTGTATCTTTATCCTTTTCCAAGCACACAGGTGGTTTGACTAGTACACTACGTTGGTTAGCTGGCAGAGTAGTTGAAACTGTATCATCTTCAGGACGCACATTAGCGCAAGGTGAATCATAGTCTATAGGTAAAGGTCGTTTCACTAATATAGTAGCTTCTTCCCAATTCGTAGGTGATTGTGGTTCATACCTTATCAAAACATTGTAATGCATACTAGTTTTCAAATTGTTAACTATGAATACCAATGTACTACCCTCTGGTATTTTCATAAATCCTGGTCCTGTCCAAGTCTCCTTCCCTTCGGGGAAGCTTTCCCTGATCACTACATGACAGAGTTGACTTTGAATAGCATTATCGTCGATCTGAGAGTCACATTGGCTTGACTCTCCTTCAATCACAATCGAATCTAAGGCTCCAACAAAGAAGTTTTGTATCGGTTGATCACAACGACGACCGGTGACGTTCGGACGACACTTACACTGCCCAGTTATAACATCACAATCTCTATCGATCGATCCACCCAAGTCACAGTCACATGGCAAACATCCATCGTCACTATCGGACAAGCCGTAAAATTCAGGTAGGCATTGGTCACAATTTCTTCCTGTGACATGACGTTTACAGAAACAATTTCCTGTAATTGGGTCACAGCCCCTTTCATTAATAGTACCTAAACTATTACAAGTACAAGAAATACAACCGTCAGGATTAAGTGGATCAAAGCTCCAATAGCCGTCTTTGCATCTATCACATCGAGCACCATCTACGTTAAGTTTACATAAACAGCGGCCAGCGGTCTTGTTATAAGCCAAGTCTGTCTCATCTTCACAAAGAACCTCTTTATCAGTAGTACCTTCGGGGTCGCAATCGCATGGTTTACAAATGTCTGGGCTTTGAATATCTAAACTAGGGTCCTTATAAAATTTAGGTTTACACCGTTCACAATTAAGTCCCATAGTATTATGTTGGCAATTATCACACACACCACCACTGATTTTACCCGTTTTGTTGTAAACAGCAGGATCAAAATGACACGTCGTTGCATGATTGTTGCATGTACATCTTTTACACGCATTGGAAGTTTTCCCGACAGCTGGTTGCCAGGGGAGGTCGTTGTAAAAGTCTTCACAGTATTCACAATTAAGTCCGCGAGTGTTGTGGGTACACTCGCACCGTCCGTGCACCATGTTGTTTTTAGATTCCACTCCGGGCAACGGCAGACACCGAGATGCATGACCATAACAGGAACAAGAACCGCGAACAGTCATCTCATATATGGAGTAGTAGTATTTTTCTTGTATCTCTCCTCTATGATCTAGTAAGTCGTCGCCTAGTGTATGTAATTTCGTAAAGTTTATTCGTAGATTCGTCATTCGTAACAGATTTTGCACTTCTTCTGAGTACGGATTCGTAACATTTATGTTCGGAGGTAAAACTCGAAATATGACTTCGCCTTCAGTTGAGGGCGCAACTCCTGAGTACCTTGATTCGCAAACAATTTCCGTTAATGAGCGCTGGGTATGCTTTGGTACACCAGGGAAAGCGTCGTCGCAGTTATGTGCGAAGTATCGATAGACCCGCCAAGTTTTTCCAAAGTCAAACGATCTTTCCACCAACATAGCGGCCGGTCTAAACGTTTTAAACTGTATAATAAGATGCGTTAAATGAAATTCCGCTTCCATGTCTAGCTGAATGGTCACCTTTTCCTTTCCATTTTCGGATTGCCACCACGATTTGTTTCTCGTTCCGGGGTAAAACTTGAAGATGATGTTTTGTATTCTATGGTTCAGATGCGGTTTGTGTATGGTGCTGTTGGTGGAGTCACACCAAAAGCATTTTTTGCGATCTTCGAGATGTGATACGATACAGTAGCGTTCACGTCCATGAAGGCCGCACGTGGACGAGGCGGAGAGTCGTGCCTCCCGTCCTATGAGCAGGTTGCCGGTGGCGGGGTAGCAAGAGCTGAGCTCGCAGGCTCGGTCCAGCAGGCGGGGGTCCGCGCGGAGGCGGTCGCGCTCGCGGTTGTACACGGCGTCGCCGCCGGCGATAAGCGCCGACAAGATAAACAAAGCGCTAAGAGCCATAGCGCGGCACGCACGGGCTCTTCGCGCGCCTCTCACTGCACTGGGCCCGAAGCCGTCTCGGGCGCGCACTCTCGCGCTGCCTCGCGCCCCTCGTCCCTGGCCCCCTTGCCCTACATAAACAGGTCCCGACTCGGTCGAGATTTTAATTAGCGTCAGTTTGATTTCATAGGATGATTAATCCATATTACTAGCACTTAGATACGTATCTAACGATAAGTCTAAATATTATTATTTCAAACAAAAAAACCCATGCCAAAATCATAAAATTTGTAGGTATATAGACTACCTACTACTTAGATAGATATAATATTGCTACTTATTAATTAGATAATAGTATATAGTAAGAAAAGCCAGTATAATTTAAAGATGTGGTTTTATATTTCGAAATACTCGTAAGACCTCTGATTCTAAAAGTAGTTGTCTAAACTTACAATTATGTATTTGAAAAGACCCATTGAATAACTTCACGCAAAAAAATTTACATTTGTGCCAAATTGAGCTCTTTATTATTGTCACTCTAAGAGAATAGATACAATATCTATAGTCTATATTAGTGGTCTAGTAGTTTAATTCGGCGTCATCATATCATGGTAAAAATTAGGGATAAATTAAATTATGTATATAAGCATTAAAATCGAGCTTTTTACTTAATGGTACCTAAGCTTTAACGATAATTGCATGCTAATATGAGATTTTTTAAACATGCAAACTGCGACGTCACGATTGTACCGAAGCTTTTCGAACCGGTATTTTGCTAGGTCAGCTACCCCATGTTTAAGGCGGTAAATTTGCAATTTCAGGTACCTATGTATCAGAAGTCTTATTCGTATATCGTATCGTATTAGAAGCAGCGAGTCCGGCCCTGTGAAAGGCGACGACCGCTCCCGCCCGCACGCCTCTGACCGTTCTCCGAAACGGGCGCTAACCAACAAAAATAACAACGCATTTCGGGATGCGCTTTTTGTTTTGGTCATTATTATGGCAATAGGACCCTTCCTAGTCTCGGCCGTGTCTTTAGAACCGCTTACATCTGTGGGTTTCTTTGACATTTGTAGGTACGAGATGTTAAAAATACAGACTATTTGTGTCATTGGTTTTGTAATGAAAGTAGGCCTTTGATACGATGACAACATAGACAGGCAAATTGCAAAGATAAGTAAGAAACTATTTTTAACAATACTAATTGTACCTAATGAGTTGTTTAATCAATACACCTACTCGTATTTATTTGATAATTTGAAATAGTTGACTTGCAATATTGGTTTCATTCAATCAAATGAATTGTAATGCAAGAAAATATGTAATAATAAATAGTTTTTTTTTAATTTTCTGTATTTGAAACGTTGATCTTACGCAGTGAGTCTTGAGTCAATAATCTAGCCGAAATGTAGAGATGTTGCTAATTTCATTAACAAACAATTTTGATGTTGCGTATTCTCGAAGTATGAAAATGTCATCACAGAAAATCACATATTGTGATATCCGCCATGTTTTTTCGAAAAATATCGTATGTGATATAATATTGAGGGCGCGAGAATTGGGCCCCTGGTTTGAACTTATATGTTTAGCTTTATTAAATGTAAATCCAATGTTGGCTGTATGATTAGTATTTAAGAAAGATGTAAAACTGTATTTTTGAGAGCTATGGATTTTGTTGTAATAAATATTTAAAAAAAACTTTGAATTTTACTACAGAGTAAGTTGATCATTCGATCCTACAAAAAGCTGGTATTGTATCGAGTCTAAGTATAAACGTTAGACCTGACGGTCATGCGGCTGGCGATACCGCGCCTTCCGCCCTGCACATCCGTCACTGATAATATTTGCGATCTGCCGCCGGCCGCCGCCTCTCCCTCATCCATCAGTCATCACGACCACCCAGCCGGTCGTCAAGAACGTAACTAATAAACCCAACTACTCTTAGAAATAAATAAATGGAAACTGTGTCAATCACCAAACGAAAAATAAGTCTTATAATAAACAAGAGACTCGCCCAGGCTTAGTACGGGTACAGTAACCTATCCTTAAAAGATTAAAAAGCGGTCGATCTATTTTGTACACCTACTATAAACGACAAACAATCCCATATTACATTGTTTTGTTTAACTCAAACGAACATACCTACATAGCTGAAGCAACACAACGTAAACGGAATTGTTTCGTTGTTTCATTCTTATTCTATATTTTAAATAAAATATCTAAAAAGAAGATTAAATTATATTCTACCATGTACTTATAAAGATTTCGATTATTTAATTTAATCGCAAACTTTTTTGTTGTGTGTATATGGTGTACCATTGATTTATTATATTTAAATCCATGGTTTACCTACACAGTCCCACATCTGTCAAATTTTCGCAACGATATTTCAACCTTATATTGATCACATAGAGTTGGAGTCATTTTGAGATATTCGGGTAAGTTGATGCGGGCTTTGCCAGGCAGCGATGAAAAGTATGTATCCAGCTAGATTTAAGCATTGAATAGTTTTCTATTGAGTGAACAAAGACAGTTTACAAACAAAAGCACAAAGAGCCCCGGAGCTGATGTTAAATGAAGTGAGGTAGGTTTCGTTAGGGCTACTCGCACTCCGTTTCACTTTTCTGGCTTCAATATTATGCAACAAATCTGAGCCGGTGTTTGCTCTACCCTACTTAAGTAAAGCATGTTTGTGTACCTTTACATTTGAAATATCCTTGAGAAGCCAGGAAAAAATATATGTACATAAGTACTTGAAATAAGCATAAGCGCAATTTAGGCTGAATCCTTATCATTCGAAATGAAACCTGACAAAAAGTTCCTATGTACCTACGTTCCTACAGATAATTAGGTTATCATTTCATAACAGTTCTGGCTGATGGCTGCAGTAATATTTTGTTTGTGGGGTGAGAAATGTCAGGCAAATGTAAGAAGGTTTATTATGCTTTCCTATCTATCAGTTGAATTATGAATATAAAGAGTGTGCTTTAACAATATACCTATTTAAACCTCACACTAAGTATGTGCCTACTTACTTCCTACATATTTTTTATGTGAAGCTAATAATAGTTGGGTAAATTGATACTCTTTATAACACACCAGCAGCACACACAGTAGACATTTACAAAATTTCATAGTCGTACAATTTAGGCGGTCTTATTGAATAACACATTTTTTCCCAGTATTTGAAGTTGTCTAAAGAGACGTAGCTTCAGTCTGCACCTAAATGGTTTATAGAAGTTAGTGTTAAATACACGAATACCGCGACTCATCTTAAATACAAATGACGTCATTAACTGACCAGTTAAAATAAAATAAGCGGCCTCTTTAACTACGATAGATAACATGTAACAATTTCGACAGTTCGCCGATAACCCCTTATCAGGAGTCAAGTTGACATCGACTCTGTATGTTGTTCCCATAATATTTAAGAACGGATGTGAACAATACAGTAATTAGGTACAGAAATAGTACCTACGTGAACCTAGTTGAGGTAGAGATCAGGTCTCTTCTAACATTTTTTCATGTCATTTTGAACTATAGGTAGTATATAATGAATAAGAATTTTAGATGCAGAATAAAAAAAGAACTTGTAGAATTAAAACAACATGTGCGTCACCACCACCGCTGTAAATGAACGCTTTCGCATCGATAAGGGTTCATTCTCAAAAGGCGGTTAAGGTGTCAAAGTTCAGAAATGATAAACGCTTGACTTGACCGATCTGTGTACTCTTTTATATTGCTGTTGCTGTGTATATCACGTACTACAATAATGGATATAATGATCATTTCTATATCATATCATGCGGCACATACATTCCGCTGCTCCATATTTTGCCATTTTCCAAACTTTCATAATTTGTATTTTGAGCTTCTTTTACTAATTCTTCTACGTTAGCTAAAAGTTCGGTCTTATGTATTACCTATGAATAGACTTTTGAGTGAATAAGCAAGCTGAAGTACTAAAATAGTAAGTTACACAAGCAAGGAAGTAATAAGAAGGGAGAGTGATCTAAAATGGTCTGTATGTGACATAAAAGCACATATCGTAAAGCTAATTTTAGTTTCGTTTAAAAGTGCTCAAAAGTCCTTGCCTGAGCCTGAAAACATGTGCCTATAATGTTTTTATACAATAAAGTCAATGAATATTGTTTCAAATAATTAATAATTAATAGTAGTATGCGTGATTACATCGTTACTAGTAAGGTCAACATAAATAGTCGCTACTAAGCCGTTATGTTTTCTTTGCTCCGAAAAAAAACGTAAAATCACCATAGTAAAATCGAACACGTCAGTAGGTAGGTAGTATACTGGATTTTAATAGCTTAATTAAACCTTTAAATAACTCAACAGTACATGAACGAAATTATTTATTGCAATTTTATGGGTTTTGTTTTTTAGAACGTTTACTTATACATTCTAAGTATTGTGTGGTCGTTTACGGAAGCAGGTTAAAAAAGAAGAGAAAGAAACACATATCGCCCCAACCACGGGTTTGTAGCCGTCAATAGTCTGAAAAATACTATTTAGTAGCAACTTTGTTTGCAATATTCCATTCAATTTGTGAGTTAATTCAATAGGAAAAGTAGGGAAAACGCAATTGTAAAATGGTATGGTTTATGTTCAGGATTCGTATTATTTTTACAGCCTCTTGCCTAATTTTGGATACATGTTTGAGTCTCAGGTCACTGGCCCCACGTTATCAGAATAACCGTTCCAACCTAACATTATAATCTATTCAGCTTGGGCTTACAAACTATTTTATAACAAGTAGCGCAAAACGGGCTAGAATTACATCATAGTAAAGCGATGTCGTTATCAGGATAGGAATGTACCTATAATATAATGATGTGCTGATACAGGTAATAAGCTGCTGTAATGTTTCATTGTTCTTTTAGGATTGTAAAGAACTTCATTACACCTCTCTCCTTGACAATAGCATAGACAGTAGTAAGTAATTCATGGTAATTCAAAGCCTTCACAGGAAATTAAAAAATGTAGTTAAGGATTTCTTTGATTAAAACCTAGAAAAGTACACTTATACTATTCGCATTCCGTACAGAAAATCTTATAGTAAAAGAATATGTCATGGTAGGCGGTTTTATTTACGTTAGTATGATTCGCATCGCATTACGTAACAAAGCAAATGTTGTAATAATTTCATCCAAGGGGAATCCCCTCAAAATACTTAAGGTTAACCTACCTATTCACTTTAGAATAATAACCTGTTCAGAAATATCTGACATATTTTTCGTTTCACTGAGAGATAGCTCTTCAACATTAGATTGATCAGCAGTAGATACCTACCTAATTATTTTGCTATTTGCGAGTAGGAAATCATCATCCTCCTAGCGTTATCCCGGTTGTGCACTCGCACGCGAGGGCCCAGGGTCCGCTGACCATGATCCAGGATGTGAGTATTGCGAGTAGGTAATCTATTTGATTAATATATTTCATGAAACTTACAGCCGCGGATCATTTTCAATTCGCTCTTTGATAACATTTGAGGGACTCTTAATTCCAATATGGTACATTTTTAATATTTTAAAATATCATCTGTTGTTAAATAGCAATGGATAACTAGTTATTATCTTTCACATGAAGTGTCCGTTGAAAATTGCACCATGTTTAGGATTTGATTTTGTAAAGCGTAGTCTAATTTAGGGTAGCTTGTCAATAAATATCGATTTAGAGGCAGATGGAGTGCACAGATTATATATAAAACAAATGACTCAATTGAGTAAATAGGAAACGTGTCAAGTCGCGCGGGCTGCTAAAATAGCTTACGCATCGGTTCCACACATGTTTATTATCTACAGGCGGAGCCTCGCTTTTTTACGAATTGCATTATGTTTCAATGAATGGGCTTATTTAACTCCATTGATACTAAAAGTGAAGTAGATTGGTTGATCAATTTTACTAAGCATGTTAGTTTGATTATTTAAATATGTAAGTACCTACTCATTTGTGCGAACATGAGAAGTCAAAAGTTCAAAAAGATGATAACATTTTTTCGTAGATAACCGTAGCTAGTTTAATTTGTCTATGAAGACAATCAATACTTCGCAGTATCTATACAATAATATGACTTTACATTTTGAAATAACTAAAATCCTTACGTTTTATGGATTCCGTAGTCAACAAAGATAGTTTCGCCATGTACGTCTGTCTTACTATCTGTCCGCGCATTAGCTTAAAACTTTTTTTTTTCATTTTCATGATTCTATTCACGCCACCAAAGTGGTGAAATAAAATTAAAGCGGAGAAGATTGTTTGGGTAAAAAATAGTTTTTTTTTCTCTTGTCTATCCCATCGTAAGGGTTAGATACGTTAGATAGATCTTTCAAAATGATTACGAGATCGTGATATTCTTTGTAAAGCCCGTAGGATGAACTTAACGCAAAGGCCTAATTTGCGGAGAATATTGCCCGTTTCACCAATAAAGATCTAGCTATGAGCGACAATGAGTTTAGAAGGCTTTAAGGTTAACTATAGGCTTACGAAGGCCCAAGGTCATCCTACGGCTATGCCACATGGAGGGAAAGTATCTTCACAGATAGTCAACTTAAAAAATCTTTGAATGCAGTTAAAACTCTTTTTAAACCAAAATGACCTCTCAGTAAAATTGACTATTTTCGATATTCATGGTACTTTTGCTCCATGTGGCATAGCCATGGGACACCTGTTAAAGAAGATAAAAAGGGAAACTATTACAGCAAAGTACAGTTTGTTTGGAAATCGCATTGGCGCGGATGGCGGGTAGTCGGAGCTTATTTATCTGGATAGGTTATTAATATCAGCCAATAAAGATAATCAATATCCGGTAACAAAAACCACCTTAGCACTTCTGACGTTCAAATACGGAACCCTATTTTTCGCGTGGCCCGACACACACTTGGCCGGTTTTTAATAAACGTAACCGAGTGAATTTCTATGTCACAGAGCAGAGATAAAGGTGTTTCTGGAAATAAGAACTTCACAAAAGTGGATAATAATGGCCCAGATTTACGAAAATCTAGTTTTTGGCACTGGTTTGGTGTAACGACTTTGCTGTACAGATATTTTTATAGGAACAATGATTACGCTGTTTACAGTTGTCTGTTGCTGTTGCACGAATTCATAATAAAAACTCTAACTGCAACAAAATTTTGTTCTAAACTGAGCGGGGGGCGAGGCCTAAATGATGTCAGCAAAAAGCGCTGTGGATTTTGTATAATCTATACATATTAAAACAGTAAAACCAATGCGTCTGTACATTGAGTATTTTTACCAAAAACTAATTGAGAGTGATGTAAAATTAGTAACAGAATAGGAATTTACAACATTTTTTTTGTCTGTTTATCTGTTTGTCTGTCTGTTTGTACACGCTAATCTCCGGAACTACTGAACGGATTTAAATGAAACTTTTTTTATGTGTAGCTATTGAGTCTGGGCAATACTAGGCTATAACTTATTTTGAAGGTCGGAGTACCTGACGTGGGACCTTACCAGTACACTTAAACTAAGAGACATGAAAGCAGCGCCTTAAGAAAAGTTATTTAGCGTGATGAGCATTTTCTATTGACGTACAAAAATTTAAGTTCTGTAGCAACTGATATGGAGCCCTAAGCTCAGCGTAACTATAAGAGATATGAATAGAACGCCTTAGAGAACATTGTTCAGCATGATGAGCAGAAATAAAACAAATAAATAAATTAGAAGATTAAATTAGAAGTAGAACAAAACGATAGTATTAATTTCTTAGATTTAACAATCACAAGGGTGCAGGTCAACATCAATTCCAAATTTATAGAAAAACAACACATACTGACACTGTCATTCATGCATCATCTTGTCATCCGTGGCAACATAAGATGGCCGCGTTCAATTCATATATTCATAGACTTTTTACTGTACCACTTAGTAAAGACGATTACAGGAAGGAATTAAAAATTTTGTATCACATCGCCATATCAAACAGATACAAGTAATGCATTATTGACAGCTTAATAAAAAATAAAATTAATAAAATAATAACTAGTTTATTATACTCTGTTCCTAATGAAAAGGTTAACAGATAAATTCTAGTTTAGTTTCGGAACGTATTTCTAAAACCCTAAAACAACATAACATACGCGTAGCTTTTAACACTAATAACTCTTTAAGATTAATTTGTAACGGAAAGGATAAGCTTAATAAACACCAAAAATCTGGTGTTTACAAGCTTAACTGTAGTGCATGCAACGCCACTTATATAGGACAGACCGGCCGTAGCTTCAACACACGTTATAAAGAACATATTTCCGTGTATCGAAACAACCATCCTGAAAAGTCACACTTCGCCAAACATCTTTTAGATTCCGGATATAGTATCCCTAATAATCATACTTTTTCCATTTTACACACATGTAAAAAAGGTTTAAAATGTCCGTTCTGGAACAATTAGAAATCATAATAAAGAATACTAGTCCACTCAAAAAGTAATCCAAAAGCAGGTGTAGAGTGCGTGAGCTGGCACCTAAACAATTTCTTCAGAAATCTCTTCAGGGTGCTTAGAGAGTAAACATACTAAAAGTCCCCGCCTGTAGAGGGGGCGCCGGAGTGGGGGGAGGGGGTTAAAGTTCCAACTTTCGAGTTTTTCACTGATAACTTTAAAACGGTGCGTCGTAGAGAAAAAGTGTCTACTACGTAATGAAAGCTAATAAAATTTTCTGCAACATATGTCCTACACATTTTTTCGTTTTGAACTACACGTTCTGAAAAAGTGTAATTTGCGAAAAAAAAACACATCAAATACTTCCTCTTGCCTACTACTACAATCGTCTTATTTGCCTTCAACCAAGTCGCTGACGCGTATTATTAATCATTGTTATGTTTTTAATTTGTATGTATGTTAGTCTATAAGGTATTTATTATATGGGCCAAAATTTTGTGTAAAAATTTGTTACCTGAAATAAATGATTATTCTTATTATTTCGGAATAATAAATAGCCTGCATGTTAATCCAGCTTCTTATACATCTACATACTAAATTTCATACAAATCGGTTTAGCCATGGAGCCGTCTAAACTTTTTTCCTTTTTTTAACTTTTTATATTTTATCTTATATTCTCAACCGTTTAGGCTGTGAAGGTCCTGGCAAGGGTTCTTCTTCAAAAGCTACCTCATCTTCAGTGGATGGTTCTTGTTGGAGGGTCTCTATGTCATCTTTAACATCCTCTTCGTCAAGAGATACGCCGTTGAGACATTTCCCTTGGCGGTAGAGGCATGCCGCAGAACATTTGGGAATTGCTTTGACATCTACATTAGCCACTACCACAATCCTTAGCGCAGCGGCAAAATATTGTTTGATAAGGCCAAGTATTCCCTTTGCTTTTATCTCAGTGACGTCCTTACTCCCTTTTACGACGTCCTTGTTACACACAGGACACTTATTAGTACTCATTGTGGATAATCGAATTCGTAACTCATAACTTTTATTGATTATAGAGTCTTTAGAATATTTATGGCCTTGTGGCTGCTCCCCTACGTTACTGGGTAGGCTTCTGCCAAACAAGTCGAAATGAGATAAGAGACGATGATTACATAAGCCCGAAGGCATGGATGATACTGGGAATGGGAGTTTTAGCCAGTAAGATCGCGTTTTCTGGGACCGTGGTGTCTGTATCGAAGATAAAAAAATGGTGACCCGCTTTCGCTCCATTACCCGCTTTTGGTCGAAAACGCGATCTCAAACTGTTACCGCCTTCACCGCTTGGAGGTACTCCCAACTTACGCTGTCAATAAAATACCTAATTTATAGTTTCCAACATCAGGTAATGCCCATCACGCTGAAAAAACATTCATTATCACTATTTCGGAGCGTTATGCTCGAAAACTGATGAGGATTTCGAAAAAGAGTATAAAATAAAAGTTGTAGGAAATTTTATTAGCCTTCATCTCGTTAAAGTCACTTCTTCTCTGGGACGCACCGTTTTAAAGATATCAGCGAAAAACTCAAAAGTGGGAACTTTAACCCCCTCCCCCCACTCCGGCGCCCCCTCTACAGGCGGGGACTTTTAGTATGTTTACTCTCTAAGCACCCTGAACAGATTTCTGAAGAAATAGCTTAGGTGCCAGCTCACGCACTCTACACTTGCTTATTTGAGTGGACACATTGTTGAATGAACAGGTCAGTTATATCACATCCCCACTTTTGAATCTATTTTCAAAGCAACAAAATATTATTAATAACCATCAGTCACCAACGGTTTAACTTTTTAATTTTTTAACTTTAACTTTTTGTTTGCGTTTACGTAACGATCGCGTTAACGTAACGATTACGTCAGCTCATTAGTAGGGAACGGTATAAAAGACCTGTTCGCCAGCGACTCATTTCAGTTGTCCGTGCTCAGCCGAGGCAATAACATCTCCTGAGGATGCTGCGTGGAGTGGCGAAACGCGTCGAGGTTTTTTGCACGTTGGTGTTGGTAACTAACAATTGCATTAGCTGTAGTGCATGCGTATTGAGGGAGGGAGGGCGGAGCATTCTGCATTTGCCTGAACTGGTACTCAACGTGGTTGCGGTTGGTGTGGTTTTGGTGCCTGCGCTAGCGTCTCTTAGCGGAAATTTAGAGCAAAATAATTGTTTTTTATTTTTCCCATCTAATGATGAGCAGTTCCTATTGACTTACACAAATTGAAGGTCTGGAGCAATTGATATGCCAGATTACTTTAGACAGATTTTCAAACTCCCAAGGTAATCTAACTGCCTCCAAGTTATGATCTGGTGACGGAAACCTGGAGAAATGCATGTATACCATATATGCTACAGCATTAATTATGGTATTTAAACGTTTACATTCAGGAGTCATAACTTAATGGTGCTGACCTTAACGCTAAGTAGTTCGTATCTAATTGGCACAATTTTTTTTTTCCTACTAAACACTTACTAACGGAAATTGAACTAAAAGAAAAGAATAGTCTTAATTACTTTACGATACAGGAGAAAGGGTAGGGAGGCCTTTGCCCTGCAGTGGGACACGACAGGCTCCTAATAATAATAATACTTTACGATAGTAGTAACTTACAAAACGACCTTTGTATAGGGACACAATGATGATGATGATGATGTTTTGGCTACAGCGGCCAGTCTCAACAGAGATTAGCCAACTGCGCGGGAGATATTATAGTGCACAAGTGTGTGCGCAATACACAGGTGCACTCTCTGTTCCTTCACTCTCATAATTCGGTGAGACGGCAGTCCGAAATGACCGTAGAGAGAACAGCCGCAGGACCAACGGTTTAACGTGCTTTCCGAGGCACGGGGGTGTTAACACCACCAACTTCCTGACTCCGGAGCTGTATCTGAGTTATTTCAAGACAGAAAAAACCTAAACACTCTCGGCCCGACCTGGGATTCGAGCCTCGTGGATAGTACCGTACCTAGTGGTCGGCACCACTAGACCAACGAGGCAGTCACAATAAATAGGGACACATGAAATAGATGCTAAACCACATTCCACATTTAAGTTACTTATATTTTTTACAAACGAATAAAATCGCCTTCAATAAAGTAACCTAAAAAGTAAAAAAAACCCTTTACACTTTTACTAAGAAAGATATACTACAAAATTAAGTTTTGGAGTCGGTGTCACTGCCATGCGAAATTTTCTTACCAGAGGAGGATGACGAAGTGATAGTAACTTATCTAAAAAAGAGTGAGACCTTGATTTTTCATTCCTCTCTTCTCCTTACGACATGGTAGACTTAGAGACCATGATAGCTGGATGGCAACGGGAGTAAGTATAAAATCATCGAGTCGCGAGTCGAGACCACGCGGACGAAGTCGCGGGCAACAGCTAGTAAGTAAATAAATGAACTGCTATTTCGTACGCTTCGCTTCTTCATATACGACACCACTACTAGTTACTATAATAATATCGTCACTGTCCGGTTCAACTGACGTAATCGCCAAGAAATTGTTTACATCATAATATTTTTGGAACTGAAATCAATATTTGATGACGTTGTTGACTTATTTTGGTGGTTACGTCAATTGGATAAACTTGTTGAATTGAATAAATTGACTTATTTTAATAGTTACCCAATTTGCTTAATTGATCGCTAGTTGAATTGACTAAAAACGATTGAAAACGATACAAAGAAATACAATTTAGTCCAAGATGAATTTATTTTGGTAAAGTTATGTAACATTAACTGCAAAGCTGCAAAAAAAATTTTCAAATGCTTCTCCTGAACAATGGCCATTTGGCGGCTACCTTAATTGATTCGGACAGTGACGATATGTTTTTTTTACGTGTCAAAAGCGGCATCATGAACGTAGAAAACGTTTTAACCGCGCCGCCTGACCTGACGCGTCTACATAAACCAGGGCTAGTACTATCAATCGAAAAGCAATCGTGCCAGCAAACGGAAAACTGCCCAACTTTATGATGGCTCAAACTCGTACTATGAACGTTGAAAAGGTAGCAGGTTTACAGGGTGTAAGGAAGAGCTGGGGCCAGACATTCACATATGTCTATTTCGCATGATTGATTGGTGACAGGTTAACACAAATTGCCCCGCTGTTATGGTACGAATTAAGGGAACTATATTTGTTTAGAAATGAGATTATTTGTGATGGTAAGGTTCCAGCAAAGGTTCCGCGCAGACGGGCCTCCGACCACAGCCACCGGTGGCTAGCGACAAGCTGTTTATATTAATTTTAATACTTCGCCGCACACGCCACCGGTGGCGGCCACTCGCCATTTTGACAAAACATCTGTGAAAAGATCTAGCAGATGAGTGTCAATTGTAGAACCTACCCCTTCGTGTGCGCGGGACCAAAGTACGTGCGTGGCGCGCTACAACACCGTTGGCGGTGGTCAGTGGCCTATCTGTGCGGAGCCTAAGTGTATAGTGATCTGTGTTATGTCTCCGTCGGAGCAAGCACTGACCTGCGCTGTGCGTGGTGCGCGGCGCGTGCTAGAGTCCTCGCGGCCCGCAGGCGCGCCTCCCACGCCGCGCACGCGTCGCCTCCGCCCCCACCGCCCCCGCCACCCGACACCGACGACACCACCCACTGCTGCTCCTCGATCTACACCCGACGATGAGACTCATTATTCACAGCCACAGCACAGAATGAGTACTATTACTCCGTACAGAAGTTTGACTTTGCAATGAAATTTAAAGAAATATCTACTCAATGTCGTCAAAGATATGGTGTAATGTAGTTCGCCTCAGAGTCGAGCACTTTCTCGTTTAGCCACCTACAGAAATCCATTTCAAGATAATTTCATTCTTATAACTCTGGAATATGAATCATAATACACTAAACCTATTCTGTGACGTACTATCATGATACGCGATAGGGTTGACTGCTACAAGAAGCTACTTACGCCATGTAGCGCACCTTTCTAGCACTTTATTCAGTTGGTTCTGTTACATACAAACTATTTTCAGTGATTGATTGTTGTGACTGTTGCTATGGTAACGTCATTCTTACAATTTGTAAATAAACAACGATTCATGAGAAATTGTATTTTAAATATTTATTAATTGGCGACGAGGATGGAGGAAACAACAAAACTAAAACGTACTAGAACATCGATTAAAGTCTGTATCACAAAGTTAAGTAGCCAAATATAGGGTTTACAATTAATTACTGATTATGAATTCCAGCTACGTGTGTCGAACCTAGCAGAGTTACGAACACAATTATGAGGAAATTCAATCACAAATTATAAACCTAAGCAACGATGATCAGCTAGAAAACGAAATCGAAGAAAAAATCTCATTTGGAGAGACCACCACACAATAAAAATTACAAAGTTTAAAACCTACTGCACAAAATAGGAATATAAACAATACACAAGTTCTTACAATTTGTAAATAAAGAAAGATTCATGAGATGTATTTTAAATATTTATTAAGTTCTTTATTAGTTCTAGTTGTCAGAAAATCCCTCATTAACGGTTCAGTCGAATTTACGTTTACAATCGTTGAAATAAATGACAGTAGCGAACGTGCGACTTTAATTGGTGGGATTTGGTGAAGGTTTTTTGTTTTTTGCTGAAATAAAATTGCAGACAAAAGAAAAAAAATATCACCTAGCGTCAATACAAAACTTGAATAATGATAGAAGTGAACACTAATAAAATTACCTTGGACAGTATATCCTTGAAATCCTTGACAATAGGCGTAGGCCGCTTGGACTTATCGTTGTAGTAAATAATGGAGAAACGCGCGCCAGCGAACCATAGTTCAAGCTCATTTAGAGCGCTTCTGATAGCCGCTTCATTCGACGCCGTCGAGCAGATTTTCTAGAAAACAATATTAATATTACTCAGCTATAGTCGAAAGAAAACATGCGTTGTTAAATTATAGTTAAATACAGTTATCATTAAATGGTTATTGTAAAGCCTCCACATGACAGTAGTTTTTCCCACCACTATTGTTGCCGATCGATAGTCGACTATCGATGATTAATCGACATTATATCGATAGCCAGACAATAGAAGGACTGTCGATCGGCCTATCAATAGTATCGATAGCACAGAACAAGAAAATACTATCGAAAGTATTGTAGTTCCTTAATAACAAACTACCGATAGGATCGATACTGTCAATTGTATTTGCAACGATAGAATCGATACTATCGATTGTTTTGGACTATCGATAGTTCAACAATTTGCAATAGTATTGTTTACAATTTTCAGGTAATACTCACACTTGTGTCATTTCAAAACGCTGCTTCTTTACCTTTTAAGTAGTAAGAACAAGCAAAGCTAGATATTATAAATGTTTATAAAAATATATAACCATTGAGGACCATTATAGGTATAATGGTCACAGGTATATTTTATTAGTAATGGTCAACTACATTACTAATAAAATATACCTAATACTATTGTAATTTTTTAAACTATCGATAGTATCGACAATATCGATAGTATCGTTGCAAATAAAATCGACAGTATCTATACTATCGATAGTTTGTTAATAACAAACTACAATACTATCGATAGTATTGTAATTATTCGATAGAATTGCCTATAGTAATAATAGATAGGTACATGTTTTTCGATGTAATCTATCGATAGTTTTAATATCGATAGTTCGGTAGGGAATCCAATCTCGCAAAAGCGGGATCCCGCAAATGCGGGATCTCGCACCTTTTTTGCGGGATCTGAAATGCGGGATTACACCCGCGGGTTTGCGGGATTGAAAAAAATATATATTCAGGAAAAATGGGCTCAGGCAACTATCTAATTATTTATAAGAGACCTCAACACAGCTCATTAATAAGTGATTTAACAACTTTCCCATAGAACTCGTGACTTTTATATAGAATTTGTATGGAAAAAAATGATTAAGACAGAACTAAATAATTAGAATAGTTATTTACGGGATTGCTACCATTTACCTTTTGATTTTCGAGTTTCCGATATTTCGGCGCTGTTGCAAGCGCCATGATCACGGAAAATAAAATAGCAATCCCGTAAATAAATATTCTAATGATAATGACCATGAAAGTTTAAAACAGTATAGAACTAAATAAGTTTTGAATTTCTATTTTGTGTCGCATGAATCCTGTATCGGAACGGAACGTAATCAATGTCAGTTCAGTTCAATTCAATTGATGACCTTGATCCCGCATGCTTGCGGGATTGCGATTTTTATGCAGGATTGGATTCCCTAGTTCAGCAACACTATTAATAGTGGCACTCTGGCGTACATTTGTTGAAGAGAAAACTTGGAGTTTACCTGAAGTGCTTTAATTTGCTTTTTAATGTTCAAGGAGACGTCCAAAAAGTCCTTCACTTGTAGAGTATCTGGTTTTATGTATTCCATTTCCAACAGACTAAATACCTCTCGCCAGTGGCGCTCAGTGAAGTCTGATCCTCGGAGATACTTCAGCAATGTCGTTAAGTCCTGATTTGTAAATATATATTTTTTAATATACAAAGATTATTGCATCGGATAATAGGACGCATATATCTACCTACAACGTTTTTTACAAAGAATCGGACCGTTTCCACAAAATCGCGGGAACATGCAATATTTCAGTGGAATGGCCGCGCGTTCTGTATTGGGGCACAGAGTAAGAATCTTTAGCCACTTTAATAATAATAGTTACTCGTATACCACTGTTATCAAAACACTTAAATAAATATGAGACGGTTAATTTGGAATTAATGACAAATAGGTGACATGACATAATGGAGACACATTTCATATTATGTCTCTTAATAATTCAAGTGTTAGAAAATGGTATAATTAAAACGGTGGCAGGCCAATACGCATCGGAAATTCAGAATATCCGATATCTACTTATTGCACAGTAAATGAAATTAACTTTTAAAAGTATGAAAAAACATTACTTACAGCATATTTTTCAAGCTCCTGTTGTATGAAGAGAGTGACCACTGTAAACGGTTCTAATTTCCCACTCCATTTCGACACAAATTCGTCTAAGAGATGCAGTTTCTTTTGGAATACTATCCATTCTTGTGCGGATATTGCATCGAATTCTAAAATAGGAATATTACATGAGTGAGTTAAATCATTCTTATAGTTTATTAGAATACAAAATGAATATTATTGATATTATCAACCTTCGCTGTAATCTTTGAGAACACTCCAGACGTTTTTATATTCTGTCATCAGCTTCTCAGCTCCAGCCCACATATCATTCGGTACAAGTATCATATTGAATTTTTCGCACTCTTTTCTGTAAAAACGAATCATAGTAATGTACTGTGAAATTTATATTTCAAATTAAGGCGGTTTAAAAAATAATATTGAATACCTACATTAGGTCATCTCTATCGGCGACGAACTTTTCCCAAGTCGCGAACGCCTCAAACACAGAGCGACATCTGTCGGCCATCTCGGCGTAGCTCGCGCCGCGCGTTTCCTCGAACCGCAGCTTATTCTGGTTCCACCGCGACAGCCACGCTTCGACGCTCGTGTTTAGGTTGTCCCACTCTCCGCTCATGCTGGATTTCACTATTTCAGCCTGAAACAAAAGAACGTTTAGCTAGCATCAATATTTTGTATACGATGACTTGTCAACCTTTAAATACTTAAAATATTGCCGCGCCCGTTTATTTCGTTGAATTTTACGGTACAAAATTAGTCAACAAATAATTGCAAGATTTTTATTTTATATTTAAAGTTGCCCTATAATAGGCACAATATGTAAAATATTTTTACCGGTTTTCGATTTTACGACAAAAGCGAATTTTGCAGACAAAAATTTATCGACCAACTTCAGGTGGGACTCGAACCCACGACCCTTTGCTATCCGGGCGAAGTTAATAAACTTACGACAAAGACCAGACAAGTTCGTGCGTGACAATCCCTGAGCCCCACAAATCGTGCGGGGAGCGAGGAAAAACCAATTGTACACCACTATCATATAAAGATATCTCCTTCCCCGCAACACCATCCGTCCTCGCTGACATCTAGCATGCCTCGCCCCTAGGGTCGCACACGAACTTGTCGGACTATACATACCCGCATTCTTATAAGCCTTTAACTAAAAAAACTGCATAGTACATGCAGAATTTTATTGAATTTTAAACTTACCTGATGTTCAAACATTTGCTGCTGGCTCAACATCAGCTCCCGAATCTTCTGCCATTCTTTGATGCTACCGTCAGCAGACGCGTCGCCACCCCACGTACGAAGCATGTGACTTTTACGTTTCAATGCTTCGACTGTTTTTTCCATCTGCATATAACATATTATTTCATTTTAATATCAAATACATATCAGGTACGTAACTTTTTTTTAAGTTGTATGAACATCCAACTGCTTAAAAAACTAATAGTGGGCTCAATACCAATGCGCCCTGTCTAAGATTAAGTTTAGGTTCAGTCTCTCTCTTTCTCTATAAAACAAATGAAAAGAGACAGACTACAATAACTTAGAAACGTCAAATTAAGTGATGCGATTTCTAACGTATTTATACAAGTTTTTGCGTGTTTCTTTCTAACTTTAGTCGTCATCGAATGACATCCCTACTAAATTGTCTGTGTTCTCTAATTTCCTTAGCAACGGACAGCTGTTTAGTCTGACGTTTCTAAATTAATATAGTCTGTCTCTTTTCGTTTGTTTGGCAGAGAAAGAGAGAGACTAAACCTAAAATAGGGCGCATTGGAATTTAGCCCAATGTCAGTAAAAACCAAGGTTTTTTTTTTAAATTAACCCTTCGAAACCGGGTAGAGAGAGCCTCGGACCAGTTTGGGTGGAGTCAGTAGGACTACCTACACCTGAAAATTCGCCAAATACCTATTAATTTAAAGAGTGTATCGTAGTGATGGGCACTAATGGGCAGTGGATAAATACTCAAAGAGTAAATACTCGGATATTTATCCAAAATGGATAAATACTCGTTTTTATCCATTTTTATCGGATATTTACTCGAAACGGCAGATATAAATAACTAATTGGGCCTGAGCCCTACTTTACCAAGCTCGACAGGTGCGATACCTGTCATTTAAGTTTTTAACCGATTTCAAAAAGGAAGGAAGTTATATGTTCCACCACATGTAATTTTTTTCGTTTTGTTTTATCTACGTTCACAGAGTTCATCATTTGTTGTGAACTTATTTTCATAATTTATTGTTTTTCTCATTTAAAGAGCATACTTTTGAGGTTATCTCAGTGTCACCAAGTCAGGATCTAATGCTGAACCCAGAGAAAATAAATGTTTGCGCTTGCTCCATTTGCGCCTTTTTAAACATTCTAGTGTACTGAGACTGCCTGTTGATTTAGTTTTCAGCACGCTGGCTTCTATCCAAGAGGCCCCGGGTTCAAACCCCGGTTCGAGCAGATTTCTGGGTTTTACTGTTAATATTAGTCGCATCGCAGTCTAAAGAAATTGTATTAGATGATGCTTCTTGCTTGGAAATAAGGGTTGATGATTCTATAATATTAGGAATCTATCGTTCCCCTTCTAACATTCATGCTGTTAATTTTATTAATGCACTCGATTCATACCTACAATCTGTCAAGAATAATAATCGTATCATATTAACAGGTGACCTAAATATTAACATTGCTCCTGATGATAAGGAACAGTCACATGAACGGAACAATAGACAAAAATATTTAGCTATGCTGGCTGGGCATGGCTTGATGCCTGGTCATACCTTTCCAACTAGACAAAATATTTGCCTAGACCACATCATGATTAAACTCAATCTGCATAAAGAATCTGCCCATATAGCTGTCATAAATACAACCGTTACTGACCATTCATTATTGTATCTTAAATTAGCTAAGCTGAAATTAGAAAACTTTTCCAATAAAATTAAAAAAACTACAGACTTTCCTGAGGCATTAAAAGCGTTAACGAATAAGAATTTCTCTGAACTTTTAGAGTCTGATGATCCTAATTACATAACCGACGCTTTAATAAACAAAATTACTGAAGTTCTACAAGATAACGTCATTACAAAATATATTCCCAAGAAAGATCGAACCATTAAACCTTGGATAACCCCAGAAATACTAAAATGTATTAGAAATAGAAATAGGATGCAAAAGGCTGTGAAAAATAATCCTCATGATGAAATATTGAAGATGCTATAGGAGATATAGATCGTATTGTAATAAATTATTAACCCATTAACAGCCAACGCGAAACTAATAACAATGCACTGAGACTCGAACTTAAAATGAAGACAGAGAGCTTAATTATAAAACAAAAAGATGTTTTATGAAGTACTATATTTTTACACAAATCAGCATTTTATTAAAATTCTAGCAATCGAAGGGTAGAAAACAGTAATTACCCTTTATTTAGCTCTTGATATTCACATTTTTACCAAATTACAAGATAATCAACCTACATTAAAAAAAAATATGATTTTCAACACTGTACTCGCTTGGGTACAGCGGCTGCAAATGGGTAAAAAAGTTAAAAAGAAATTATGAAAAAGCTATTTTGGAAAAGTCGCTAAAAATAGTAAAAAACTTTGGGATAATATTAAAAATATTACCAATTTAAAAAGAACGAGTTCTGATTTTAGTAGACTTTTAGAAACAAAGCCCACGCCCAGAGAATCTGTTAATTATGTTAATAATTAATTAACGAGTTAATTGCGAAATCTCACACCAATCGTAAGGTTGTTGACACACACTATGGGAAGTTAACATGCTTCGTTCTTCTAGGTACGGATACAAGAGAGGTGCACAAAATATTAATGGGACTAAAATCAAGCTGCGCCTTGGGATGGGATAACATTCCCACCAGTTTTCTTAAATTGGCAAATAATATAATTATACCAGTTATTGACAAAATTGAATCATGACCCACCTTATGGTTATTTTTCTACTGTCATTCTATACAAGTAGGTTGAAATTAGCTTGAACATACATTTCCTAGAAACGAACTGTTATCATTTTATTAGACACTGACAGTTACTGACAAGGCTATGATCGCTATCTGTACGAATAAGTTTGTATGCAAATCGGCGAGAACTTAGGTAAGGGTTGCAATGCAACACACAGGTAGGTAGGTAGATATTCGGGATTCGGCACAGCCGGGCGCCAAGTCTGTATCGGGAACCAGTTTCATCATAAAAGTTCCACTGGAACTTGTGTTAGCGATGATGAAATAAAACAGTATACTTAGTTGAAGAATATAATATTTATTTTAGGTATATATTTAACAAGTGGCATTAAATTGGTAAAGTGAAAAGTGACCCGATTAGACGACTACAAATGTCACTTCCCCAATCCAAACCCCACAAATTTTCTATTGGATTAAGATCTGGAGACCTAGACGGCCATGGTATACGAGTGAATTCATCTTCATGCTGGGTAAACCAATTCGAGACAATTCTGGCAGTATGCACTGGACAGTTATCATGAACAAAGGAGAATACTGGCACTTCTTCACGCAAGTAAACTGTTCGCAAAGTCGGTAACATTGATTCTTCCAATAAATTGACATAGTTTATAGTGTTCTGATGAGGAGAAATTTGAACAATTTCTCCGACACTTCCGGCGTCCATCCAGGCACACATGTTAGCTGAAATTCAGCCGGATAATTGGTTGGGCACAACGTGATCCTCTGTGTATCGCGTGTTATCGTAACGCCACGAAGTTAAGCGACCATGTTAAGAAGAGCGAAATGATTTCTCGTCTGTAAAGATGTCATTCGTAATAGTGTTGCATTTCCGCTCTCTGTTGGTTCGTGATTCAACGAACGCCATGATTATGTCGTCGTTTGTCTTCGAGGGTACCCTCTTTAGCATGCCGTCTGATCCAGGTTCTGACTGTGTTCTGACTTATTCTTAGCTCTTTGTTCTGCCGAATTGGCCATTATACGGTTTGTTTGTAGATATTGACTTAGATTTTTATAAAATTTCAGACTTACTAGATATGCTTGACATCTGACACACGACGTTTTTTATTTTTAAAATTATAATTCATTTTTCTTTGTAGTGAAAAGAGTTTGGATTATGGACTTATTTTAAATTCATATTAAGACTGGTTTATCTAAAACATGTCTAGTGCAGTGATAATAAAGGTTAAACTTGCATAGATCTCTAACTCGTAATGACGCATTTTTATTCATATTTAAAACGTACTATGTGCAAGTACAAGGGTGGGAGCAGAGGAGATGTTAATAATTATAGACCGATCTCAGTTTTACCGTGTATCTCAAAAATATTAGAAAAACTATTGAATATTAGACTTTTAAACTACTTAAATAAATTTAGCTTACTTTCCGACTCACAATACGGATTTAGACAGGGGAAATCTATGGAGGATGCTATTTTAGCCCTCACTTCTCATATTTCTAAGCGACTGGATTCTGGTAAAAAGTGTCTTGCAGTCTTTATAGATTTAAAAAAAGCTTTTGACACTGTCTATATTCCTATCCTTGTGCACAAACTAGAACAAATTGGAATTAGGGACGCACCCCTGAAACTGTTTAAGAGTTATTTGACAGATCGTACACAAAGGGTAAAAATTGATTCCTTAATCAGCAGTGATTCGGATATTACATTTGGTGTACCACAAGGTAGTGCACTAGGGCCCACTCTCTTTTTAATTTATATAGATAATTTAAGTAAAATAGAGATTAATGGTGCTAAGTTTTTCTCTTATGCTGTCATCATTATGGCATCATCAGGTTGAAGCAATTAGTGAGAGTATCAGAAAATTAATCTGGATCTTCAAAATTTTAAGACATGTAACTGCTGAGTTTATACGAAAACAAATTTATGTATCACTTGTGCAATCAATTACTACTAAAACTTATTGTACTACTATCTGGGGCGGGGCTGGTAAGAGTAAGTTCTTGGTGGTGGAAAGAGCGCAACGTGCCCTGTTAAAGACAATGTATTTCAAACCTTATCGATTCCCCACTAATATTCTTTATGAAATGACTGAAATACTGAGTGTAAGAAAACTTTTCATCTTGAATTCTGTCCTAAAAAGGCACAAAATGAGCGTATTTAATCCACAAAATCACCTAAAAAGAAGAAAAGATTTTGTTTTGTCTTTAGAAACAACAAAAACTTTTTTTGCTAAACAACAATTTATTTCCAAAGCTACTTATTTATACAATAACGTTAATAAACTATTAAATATTTACCCTAACACATATTTTGAATGTAAAAGACTAATAACAACATTCAGTCACTAACTTATGAAGAAACTGAGATATTTATCCATTGCACACTGTGAAAATTTATAAGAGATACTTATACACAACACACTTTAACACGCACACTCACACACACACATACACACACACACACACACACACACACACACACACACACAGAAATACACACACACACACACACTCTTACACTTTTTTCTGTTTAAAACTTTTTGGTAATCTAAGTAGGTACGCGTAATTTTAATGCTATAGATTATTGTTATGGAAGAGTGGAGTCTTCTGTCACAGGTATACAAATACTTAAAAGAAGACTTCAACAATTGCTTTTGTATACAATGTGTTTCTTAGCGAAATAAAGGTTTTTGAATTTTTTTTTTTAATTACTCAGAAACAGCTCGAAGTCAGGAAATTGGTTATCCATCCCATCTCATCGACCTATGAGAGTGAAGGAACAGATAACTGCACTTATGAATTGTGCACACACTTGTACACTATAATATCTCCAGCGCAGTTGGCTAATCTCTGTTGATTGGTCACCGTATTTGAAATTCGGCTATATAGCAGAATATAATTATTATTTTTAGTTTTAGTGTACTAACAGGTTTGAAAGGTAGTTCCTTTGACAAAAGACAAAACCTTATTAAAAAAACTATATCTATATCACTCCTTAGCCACTAACATTTTTCAGTGGTTATCGCGTATTGTCTCGTACGTTGTTTTGATGCCTTCCAACTTCCTGAACCAGTTGGCTTTCGAAAAGTCTTCAGTACAATAGACCATATCCATACGCTCAGGAAAATTATACAGAATCCGAGGAGTACAATATGCCCCTATGGTTAGCGTTTGTGGATTATTAGAAGGCCTTTGATTCGATCGAAACGTGGGCGGTGCTACAGTCTCTTCCGAGGTGTCACATAGACTATAGGTATATAGAGGTGTTAAAGTATCTGTACAACAATGCCACCACGTCGGTCCGTGAACAGAAGCAGAGCTCGAAGGCTATTCAACTGCGGAGAGGTGTGTGACAGGGAGACGAGTATATTTTAAAACTGTTTACAGCGACATTAAAAGACGCCTTCAAGCTTCCGGAATTGGATCAACTTCAACGGCGAATACATCACATATCTCCGGCTTGCCACGCTGGAGGAGCTTGGAACTATGCTCGAAGACCTCAACCGAAACTCCCAACAAGTGGGTCTTACAATGAACATGGACAAGACGAAAGTAATGTCTAGCTCCAGGGTGGTACCCACTCCAGTCTCTGTTGAGAAGTCAACTCTCAAAGTTGTTGACAAGTACGTCTACCTGAGACAAGTAGTTACTTGCATTGGTACGTTGTGGTCCAACTAGGTTGTAGTTGGAAACTACGCAAGAGCACCTTCTCGTCTCAAGTACCTCAGTGCCTTAAGATGAAAGTCTTTAATTAATGTGTGCTGCCCTGCTAGTGATCACATACGGATCTGAAACATGATCTCTACTATGGGCCTCATAAAAAAGCTTAAGTTCATGCAATGGCGAGGGCTATGCTCAGTGTTTCTCTACGAGATAGAATCAAAAATGAGGAAATATGTAGAAGAACTAAGGTACACATAGCCCTGCGAATCAGTAAGCTCAAGTGGCAATGGACAGGGCACATAGAACAAAGAACTGACAGCCGTTGGGGCAGAAAAGTTCTAGATTGGAGATCCTTTGCTCAAAGGCGCAGCGTAAGACGTACGTCCAACGACAAGATGTACAGACGACCTTGTAAAGATTGCAGAATCATACTTAACTGAATGCAGGCCGCTTGCAATCGGTCGTTGTGGAAAACCATGGCTACCCCATGGTTTTCCACAACGACCGATCAGCAGTGGACACCCTACGGCAGCATCAACATGATTCTCAGTCGAAACCGAAATCTTGGTCATTTAAAAATTAAGATCGATTATTTTTGTTTATAGCTAATTATATGGAACTATCTGTTGCCCGCGACTTTGTCCGCGTGGACTCGATGATACAAAATATTTTATACTCCCGTCGCGCCATCCAGCTTTCATGATCTCTTAGTCTACCATGTCGTATGGAGAAGAGAGGAATGAAAAATCGAAGTTAATAGGCACTCTTTTTGGATAGGTTAGGGCTCATACACTCGGAATCCGTCATTGACGATTCGTCAAAATACATGGAACATAAGTACAGCTTCTGTCATATTTCAACTGTCTAGCTACTACGGTTCATGAGATACAGCCTGGTGACAGACAGATAGTAATATGCTCCCGTTTTTACCCTTTGGATACGGAACCCTAAAAAGTTACGCTGTTGCAAGACGAAGACGATTTTGAACTTACTTCAGGCATGTTATTTCTCAATGCTTGCTGCATAGCGCTGATCTCGGCGAGATCCTTCGCGTTCTTCGGCATCACGTTATGGTGCAAAGCTGTCGAAGCGCTGGCGACGAAGGTGTCCAGGGCCAGTGCGTCGGCGCGGCAGCTGGCCTGCAGTGACGTCATGAGGCACGACCATACGTTGCGTGCCTGCGCCTCGAACTCGCGCCGAAGAGATACCGTCCCTACGGATATCCATTCGATCTTCTCGTCCTCGCTGAAACAAAGATTTTGATTTGAATTTTTTTGATGACATTTTTTCTCAGAAAAGAAAGTTAAAAAACTAAATAAACCGGAAAATACAACCTCGACGGTCTTTTCGCTGAGAGCAATTTGTTCCAGACAAAATAGTAATTTATATTTTTGTAACAACGGCGCATTTAGACGTCAGATGCCTTTCGAAAACCTATTTAACTCAATATTTACGTTGTAGCCAACTCACAAAGTCATCTTAGCGACCGCCTGCCCGTACGCCTTGCAGGCCTTGAAGTTGTTCTCCCAGTCGGCGGGTTCCTTCAAGTACTCGGTACAAAGTGCGTCCAAGTCCGGAACGCACGCGAGCGCGGCGTGACGCGTCCAGTCGCGGCAAGTTCGCTCTAAAGCGCTCAGAGCCGCTTCGAGCTGCTGAACCGCTTTGTTGCCTAGCCAACTGTGCCTGGAAATAAACAATTAGCTCAACTCTGACCGCAGACTAACACCCGCATTCTAAGATTGGAGATTTCTTCCACTCCACTCAACCTCTAATAAGGATTTTGGGATTTTAAATTAACATTTCCGGCCTTGGCTTGAGGACCTTTTCACTGGAGTTGGGGATAAGTCGAGTAATCAAAACTGTCATAATGACGTCCTCGAAACCTCCACTCAACTTGAATTGAGGTAAAATTGACCACTGTTAATACCAATTTCGCAATGGTATAGAGGACTTATTTGAGTTTACCTTAGTTAAGGCCGATCGGAGGAAATCTCGGGTTTACATATTAGAATACGAGTAGAGCTAAACTTATGTCTTTATAATCGGTGTCTTTCACTGCTGTAGAAATTCTCGCCTCCGCACGTTTTGCGGGGTGCAAGAAGGATCGCGCAAGAACTTGTGGACTATTCAGCAAGCTTTTCGAAATGCAAGAACAGGAACCTTGTGTTACAGGATATAACACAAAATCGGATTCTGAAGACATTCCCGGTATAACAAGTCAAAACGTCTAGTTAGAAGGTCCCTGCTAAAAATCGGTGTCGTGACATATGCTATGCGCTGTCACAATTTATGACAATGCGTTTCATGTTTATTGATATTTTTTCATTTTGGTTAGCGACTTACTTGTGCACGATGGGCGCGAAGGGCAGCGCGTGCGCCGGCTCGGGCCGCAAGCCGGCCAGCTGCGCGGGCAGCGACACGAGCCGCCGCAGCTGGTGGTAGTGCTGCGCGCGCACCTCCTCCAGCGGTGGCTGCACACGCACCACGTGACCGCTGCGAAGTGTGCAACCGAATATGAGAACAGTGACGAGTGGGCTGCTCATTTTATTGACAAGAGCGCAACTCTGAGTTTTTGAATGAATGGACCTGAATTATGATGCAACAATAAGAAAAAAAACTAAAAATACAACTGCCGTTAGTTAACCTAAAAGGTTAATTTATCACGTTTTATTTGTACACTAGCTGTTGCCCGCGACTTCGCCCGCGTAAACTACTATTTCTGTATCCTACAGGAACTGTGTTTTTTTCGGGATAAGTAGCCTATATGTTATTCCAGACTATAATATATCTATATCCAAATTTCATCCATATCCGTTCAGTAGTTTTTGCGTGAAGAAGTAACAAACATACACACTCACAAACTTTCGCATTTATAATATTAGTGGGATATTTGAGATGCTTACATTAAGACCTTTCAAATGATACACATACTTATTGCAATAATTAGAAGACTAACGATACCACACACATAATCGGCTCAGGCGTTTAGATGTTATGGTGGAATAAATAAACGTAAATACATACGTGAACCCTGAAAACATTACACTCCGTGTTTTGGGACTGGGTATTACAAACTGCCTACGCACCTAACACGGGTTTAACATCATAACCTAAGTAAAAGAAGGCCTGGCGCACCCGACAGTTTAGGTATGAAGCTACAAGAGTACATTGGCGAATTCGACTGATAGAAATTCAGTTGGCTGTCACGCAAGGGCCGGATCGCACATTAAGTAGCTTTTGAGTTTAACTTTTTTTTTACTTAGCCGATATTGTCCCACTGCTTTGTTCGACTCTACACAGTTAAAAGAACAAAGGTAGTGAAATAAGGAAAAGAGGCAACTAACAACGGTAGCCAACCAGCGCTGCGCGATCTAAATTGCACGTTGTCGTACCGTAGCAAGAGTCGCTATTCATTTAAATGCCTTTCGGAGCGATTCTTCTGTACTTGTGCTATTAAGTTATTCTGTGGTAAAAGTATGAAAAAAAATTCTCGAAACTTACCGAAGAACCAAGTCAACTTTGACATGCGGAAAATGCTTGTGAAGAGAGAGCAAAGTTTTTAGGTATTGACACTCCAAAGCTTTATACAGTTGCCAGTCCCAGTGAGTGCGCCACGATTCTGTATTTTTGTAACCATTCGCTTCTACCTGAAAATGCAATACATGCGTTATCATTAACATTTATAGTAGGTAATGGCATTAAAGTAAATATATTTGAATTTATACCTTTTCTATAATATCCCTTATTTCTTTTATTTTCTTCTTCCATTCTGATTGTTGTGCCAGAAGTTCAGTGTCTAACAATTTCTCAACGATTGTTCTGATGGCAATATGCTGATTCGTTAAGTAGGAATTCTGAAAGCACATAAAACATAATATTCCACCATACGTTATGAAAGTAAACCTAATGTTCCATTCTGAAACTTAAGATATTGAAACGCTAAGTCACGTGACGAACAAACAAGTACATCAAATTTAATTTCGCTCACAAAAATTAATCGACTGTGTCATCCGGTGGGACTCGAACCCTTGCTATTCGGGCGAGTGCTCTTACCAACGAAGCTACGGAGGACGTTAGTCAGCCGACGAATTTTTGTAAGTGCTTGCTACGCCAGCCGGCGTTCGATTTCATCAATACTTGGGGAATGTACCCGCATGTATCCGATGGAAATATTTTTATAAATATTTAACCATCAGTTAAGATGAAATCAGCTTAACTTATAATTTTTTTTGTAACTTAAGCAATTATTTTGCAAGTTTTTACGAAATCAAATTTAATTTCGCTCACAAAAATTAATCGACTGTGTCATCCGGTGGGACTTATCTGGACTGTGTATCCTCCGTAGCTTAGTTGGTAAGAGCACTCGCCCGGATAGCGAAGGGACGTGGGTTCGAGTCCCACCGGATGACACAGTCGATTAATTTTTGTGAGCGAAATTAAATTTGATTTCGTAAAAACTTGCAAAATAATTGCTTAAGTTACAAAAATAATTAAACGAGTACATATTATAACGCATGGTAGAACACAAACTGTTTTGACCTAAGATAAGGATTTAAATTATACGGAGTCGTTAATATTTACGCCTGTCTATAACTAAATTCTATAAACAAAACTGATATAAAGTAATGAAAAAGTAGGAAGTAAGAGTAATCTTAAATAGTTAGTTATACTTCATTGCAATTACCCACATCGGTAGCGTAGCGCCATCTAGTGATCCGTACCTGTGACTCCAACTTCAGCACAATCTTCTTGAGCTCATCGGTGTACTTGGTGAGCTGTTCGGTGTCGTTCCAATACACCGCCTTCTGGTCTCGGACGAGGTTGGATAAGTCTAAAGCGGCCTGCAGCATCATCGGCCGGGTGGACGGGATCATTCTCTCGCCTAACGTGTTGTGGAATGACGCCACCTGAATAAAAGTGGTCTTGCTTAGTCACTCTATAATAGATTTCATATTCTTTAAAGGCTTGTCTTTTACCTAACGTCCTGTACCAGCATTAGCAATTGTGTAGAGGCGAGTGTATTTAATTCTTTGTGGTAGTGGAGTGATCTTACTGTCAGAAGATTAGGACTTTTTTTATTCCGTCCAAGGCCTACCTAAAATCCTAAAAATCTTAAGCCCTAGGCAGGCTTTAAGCTTTCGTCCGGAGCCCTGCTCTCTGGCTGTGGCTCGGCAATTAGTCCGTGCCATTTAAACTTGCACAAAAGGTCATTTACACCCCTGTACCACTGCACGCCGATACGGGATCGCGGCGAACCAAAACACAAGGCTTAGCGATAGAAGTCTGTGTAAACAAACGTTTATTGGTACGAGACGACCTTCACCCGAAATTGCGACATGTATTAATTATTATTGACATGTATTACAAACATTTGGCTACTGCATTACAAAACAAGCAATATGCTGAGGGACAGCCGACATTTTATGTAACTGGGCATGAATAATGAAATAAACATAGTTGCATCATTCAATATTAATAAAAAAAAATATTTTTTCTATATCTAGCGTTATTATCGCGGGAGCAGTTGGTAGGTATTATTCAAAAATTAAATCTTTAACCGATTAAACTGAAATTTTGCCTACACGTTTAGTTTGGATGACAATGCATGGTAAGATGTGTGACGTCATTCTTAATTCAACATGGCGGAGCATCCAAGATGGCGAGCTCGTTATTTTCAATGCATTTCTACAATACGGGTATGAATAATGAAATGAAAGGGCTTGCTGAGAGTAACTTAAAAAATAAAGTGACGTTACTAGAAAACAATATGGTCGACTTCTTAATGTACTCCTACAATATCGGTATCAAATGAAAAGGCTTGCTGAAAATAACTCAATAAATAGGGTGACGTCATTCCAAATCCAATATGGCGGACTCCTAAAGATGGCGGACTAAGTTTTTTTATCTTTCCTGCAATATGGGAAGCAAACGAAAGGACTTGCAGAGAATAAGCATGCGAGTTTAACTCCGTTGCTCCGATCCGTTTAGAAATTTGGTGTATTGGGATTTCTTTGCGTGAAAAAAAGGCGTGTTAAAACCCATGCGGTGAAAACGGTAAAGGAAAACACCGTGAGGATAAACCTGCACACTAGTGGCTAGTGTGTGAGATGGAGAAGGCAATGGCAAACCATTCCAATAAATATTGCCTAGAAAGTCGTGTGTGTTTCATCCCACATAATGATTACGAACCTCAGTCATAAGGTATACGACTGGGAAGAAAAGGGGTTTTCTTGGATTCCGCGATTATAATTATTGAGGTTGAATGTTGTGAGTCTGAAGCATCGATAGGTAAACTTTGACGAGTTACATTTTGGTGAGATATGCGTCAACAGCATTGGTTTGCCTGTCTAGGAGAAGGATAACTTCAAGTCAAACTGGAATTGTGTTTACGCTGCGTAAGGCTTAGCTTGAAGTAACAGTAATGAGCTTGAAGCTAACTTATGCCTTACGCGGCGCATTCCTCCTATTCTTCAACACCCAAGACAAGGTGTTGTACCCAGTCGGGTTTTAAGTTATGTCACAAATACTTATTGCAGCTGAATTTTAAAGCAGATATCTTAAACCGATGAGCTGAAATTTTGTATACAGGTTTAGCTTGAATGACAATGCATAGTTAGCTGTGTAAATCGTCTAAGACGTCTTTGATGAGCTGACGACCATTTTAAAAAACTCACTATCTCGCCGATACCATCATGCGACAAAATATTTCAGCGGAACGGCTTGCTTTTCTTTTTTTTTTTTGCGTCAGAAAAATGCGGTGCATACCTCCCCCCCGCCAGCGGGGATGGTGGAGGGGTTATGTGGGGCTCCAACCCACAAAAACCTGACAGTGTCCTCCGGTGCTGTTGTCGGTGCGAGTGCATGGGTTTCAGCCAACGCTATGCCACCACGCACTCGCTCCCAGCTGCGGCCCACGAAGTTGACAGGGCCCCGCCCGGCTTAGAGGAGGGGAGAGCAGCCCCCTCCGCGGTACAAGCAACGACGCGCGGGAACACACACGTGCCGCTGCGACCCCGTGTGGGCGTATCGGTACCCCGCACCGAGTACACCCGGGGTCCTTCAGGGAGGCGGCAGGAGGAGAGCAAAGCGTCCCCTCCAGCGGCCTGTGCGTCGGCGGCGGATCATCGGGGCGTCAGCCGAAGCCTCTCGCACCCTCTCCGCCTCCTCCTTCTGCAGGAGCACGCTCTCGCAGAAGGTTTGCACAGCCGCAAACGCCTCCCTGGATCCGGCCATCCTCGCGACGATGGCAGCGAGTGACAAATCACCTCCGACTACCGCGATGAGGTCCTCGCGCTCCCTCGCCCAGGCCGGGGCACGTCCTAGCTCCTGGGCTAACTGCATTCGACGGTCAAATGACAGAGGCGGCTAGATGTCAACATCAGCCGGCGGCAGCCGCCAATGCGTCGACAGCACGTTGACGGCATGTCGACAACTAGCCGCCGACTTTAACGTCGGCTGCAGTTACATACGTCGACAGAAAACTGCTGTTCGTGTGTAAAAGCTCTAACAATCACTTTATACTTAAAAACATCGTTCAATCTTGTGTTCATATGGAATTAACTACGATGATAGCAAAACATATTGTAAAGGTAAATTATACAAACTAACCTGCTTGCGGCTCGAGGATTCTTTTACGCCTCTTTTTATTCTTCTCAGGTTCCATCTTCACTTATAAGTAAAGAATGGATATAACAACAACAAAATAAAAAAAAACACAAACGTAACAAAGAACAATAACAGAAACTTATCAAAAAATAACGACTGATAATAACACGTGAACACTTCCGAAATTCGTAAATTAAAAAAATCGAATTATGCCGCACCGGGTGAGCCATTACAAAAAAGCGTACAGGTATAGCACCCCTGACCTTTCAAACCACTAACGGTTAAGTGCAATAGTCATAATTTATCATTTTCGGAGTCAAAATTATATAATGATAAATATCTATGAATGGTCAACTACTGTTAATTCTTTATGGAAAAAATGAAATTTCTAATTATTGTGTTTATATTTGTGGTAAAAGTAATGTCAATTAACCGAGTTTTTAAATTAAAACCAAGTAACTGCTTAAAGACTTTCAATACTTAAATAAAAGAAAATTTATTTTAATAACTAAATCTGTGTTTTATTTAAAAAATTGCAAAAATATTACTTAAATTTTGATGTTTTAGAGTTGTCTCGTTCTCGGACGGGCCGTGGTATTATGAAATCAGTGATAGGTCGGGATTATCGCTATTTTATACGATGAGCGACACGTGTCGTAAAGTTTGGGCAATTTTTGGTACAGGTGGGGTCAATAACCTTTTGTGCAAGTTTAAATGGCACGGACTATAGACGTTTCACTCACTAGTGCCCAAGACAAGCCACTAGACACGGCCGCAAGTGGCTTAGCCCATACTTTTGGTAGGACGAGAGTCAGGGTGCGTGATTGCAGCAAAACTGACGTATGTCGATTGGACACAGGCGGGAAGAAGCCGGTTACTGTAACCGAGTGTGAGCACGATGCGAGCGACGAAACGTAACCGACGAGTAGCGAGCGACTACTGCAGCTTGCGACTCAAACGCGGCCACTCAAACGCTCGGTTTGCGCCGATGCTATACAAAATATATAGAAATATTCGCACGCAGCTTGTGGTCAATGCGCGCCCGATCCTATCAGAGGTATAGTGTTTATAATACATGTTGTGGGGCTGCTTCGATTTTGAAGTGCCTCGGGCATATTCGCGTAGGCGCGCACCGCCTGCTTTTACACTACTATGCGTAAGCGGAGTGCCTCCTTGGTGCGCAGAGTGCGGGCCAGTCCCAACGCAGTCCTGGCGATGATCGCCAGTAAGTTAGACTGCCTCTACATGCGGCACTGTGGTAGCAGGCATGTTCCTATGCAACCTTTTGTGCGCGAGGTTACTGAACTTTTAAAGATTTTTCTTATGTGTTTTGTGTGTTTTAATTTTATATTATATTGATGAAGATAGTTTTTATTCTAAATTATTGTTAATGTTTGTGTTAATTTAATTGAATTTTATATTTTTCTGATTTTCTAATTGCAATGTATTTATTTATTTTATATTTTTTTTGTATACATTTATTATTTTTAATTGTATATGAGCGGACACTACATTATGGGTCTCGTAACCTGAAATAAATTAATTTTAATTGAATAGACGGTTACCTGATGCAGCCGCTGCGCGTGGCACAGCGCGGCGCTGAGGCGGTCGAGCGGCGCGGCGACGTGCGGCGGCGGCGGCGGCAGCGCTAGCGCCCGCAGCGCGCGCGCCTCCCGCTCCACGCGCGCCCAGCGCCCGTCGTACCGCACCACCATCAGCGCCGGCGACCCGCTGAACTGCACCACCGGCTCGTCCGACGACAGCTGCAGCGACCCGCTCTTCACTTGCGCCTGACGAATATAACGTTACAGCTCAGCAGCATACACGAATACACGTACGTTAGTAGAGGATTTTATTGAGATTATCATCGTTTTTAATAATACTAGCGGTTCCCCGCGACTTAACCGACACAAAAGTTTAACGCAACTTAGTATAAATTATAAAGGGATTTATTCCCTTTATAATTTTTACTAAGTTGTTTTTGAGTTTAAGAAAGTAAACTTTTTTTTTACTTAGCCGATATTGTCCCACTGCTGGGCAAAGGCCTTCCCCAAACTTCTCCAGTGGTCGCGGTTACCGGTCTGGGTGGCCAGTCTTCGCAGAAGTGGTCTAGATCATCTCGCCATCGTTTTCTGGGTCTGCCTTTCGGAAGACGTCCATACTGATGGACTACTGAGGCAACCAGTGGGTGACGATGTTAGTCCATTGTTAGAGCACATTACAGGTAAACAAGTTTTTTTAATTCTTTTTTTATGATTTTTGTTTTTTAAGTCTTCTATCAGTATACTGCAACATCTTTAAATTTGCAGCTCTTTTCTAAGCGCAGAGTAGAACGTTGTAGCCTTAATATAAAAATATACCTACATCACGCATTAGTTAATTAATAGGTACGAAATTATTAACACACTTCATATAAACCCGGAAGAATGCCTAAGTTTGCAGTTTCCACAAATTGTTTTTACCTGCAAATCTCTCGACCACTCTTCGTACAGTTGGGTGTACATTGTTTTCAAGTCTTTCAACACTTGATCCGATAGTTTTAGCAGCTCAGTGCTACCATCGAAATCAGACAAGTATTTATCTGCGCAAGTTCGAATATCTACGACCTGAAAAATTTAACACATAAAAGCGATTAAGTTTTAAATAGGTACTTAGGGTAGTTGCATCGTAGCATTTAAAAAAACTTACTTTTGCCTCCATCTGTTTAGCCCACTGTATTTGTTGTACCACTACTGACATCTCAGGAGGTTGATACATTTGAACATCAATGTCATCAGAATCTAACTGGATTTTTATAGTTTTTACCATGGAAAGTAAAGAGGAAATGAATATTTCTAGTTCATTGTTCAAAGCTTGTTTTACCAGAGGTCTATCCAGTAGTGCCTTGTATCTCATAAATTCGTAGAGCATCTGAAGCATAAGTTTATCTTATTAATATTTATTACACAGTGTGTGTGATTAAGTACTAGTGGTTCCCCGCGACTTCGCCCGAAAGAGTTGGATTTTCCATATAAACTTTCATCCCCCATTTCACCCTTTAATGTTTTTATATCGCGACAAAATGTAGCCTATGTCCTTTCCAGGGTCTCGAACTGTCTCCATGCCAAATTTTATCTCAATTGGTTCAGTGGTTTAAGCGTCAAGAGGCAACAGACAGACAGATAGACACACTTTCGCATTTATAATATTAAGTATGGATTTCATTAATAAATTAAAGAAAAGACAAGAAAGATTGATTCATTAAGAAGCGTTGGTGACGTAGTGGCTAACGGGTTACCTCTCGTGCAGGACGTAGCGAGTACGATCCCACGTGCCGCCATGTACCAATTACTTTTTATCAGTTATGAACATTGGTTGTTTCACTAACCGATATGTTCCTACGGTGAGGGAAAATATAGTGAGAAAACCTGCACATTCAGACACGACTGAATGTGTAACCGTGATCCTAACCGGTCAGGTTCTCCTGTTAACAGGGCCACGAAGGTCAGATGTCAGTTTCTCCACTGTAATTACCTGATTTGCCAAATCGATCGTGGTCCAAAGCGGACCATCGCGTGCGAGTGCACAACCGGGATAACGTCAAGATGATGATGATGACGATTTACTTAGAAGCGAATACCTACTAACTCGTAATTTTAACTGAGTTTATCTTTTCCTGATCTAGTGCTGGCGGTTAGTTGGATGAAAAAGACAAGTTAAAGGCTTATAGCCAGCAGGCCAGCAGCCTCCAGAATTTCGACCTCTCAGTATTATTTACCTGCTTAGTTGACGTATTATGTAACCTAGGCTTGAGTTTCTCAGCAATTTTAGCTTCAGCAGGGCGTAAACTCGAAGAAAAACTTGCTATTGCCGACTCCCAAGATTGGTTCGGGCCATTACAAATCCACACGTTGATACCTAAGTATAGAAGATATTGGATTAGAAATATAAAAAGTATCAGTGCTAAAAATCATCCAGTAAGTCTATTCATTTGTTATTAGCTTCTTACTTACTTTCAAAAGGTTCAAATAAATATTGAATTTTCAATTCATCCCTTTCATGCTTTGTTAGTAGTTTGTTAAGTTGACTGTATGTAGACCTTATTTCGTAGATCTGAAAAAGATCAAAACTTCAAGATCCATTTAGTACACCATACTTAATCTAATAGAGTTATGGAGATAGGCACTAACCTGTTTTAGTCTTTGTTCAAAGCTTACACAATAAGATGGTATATAAGATTTTCCTGTCCACACATGAAGGGCATAATTGGGCCAATAAGTTTCAGTCAGCGATTTACAAGCACTGACCCAAGTTTGAATTACTTTCAAGCTGTCCATTAGAACAGTCAATAACTCAATTTCTTTACTACCTTCGTGTATCTGCCATAAATCATCAGGAGGAAATGCTTTCTGAATTACGGTACAAATGAAGTGCCCTGAAAAAATACAGGAAATCGGTATAATAAATAAATTTTTGAGTTCATAATAGCACAAAACAAGTACTAGTAATACAATGAAATTCAAAGAAATATCTATTCAATGTCGTCAAAGATATGGCGTTATTTATTTCGCCTCAGAGTAAAGTACATTTTCGTTTAGATACCTACGAAAATACATAGCAAGATAATTTCATTCTTATAACTTTGGAATATGATGCATAATAATACACTAAATCTATTCAGTGACACTCGTCCAGCCGGCAGCGTATTACCGCGCGCCGCCGGTGATTGTAAGTCGATTAGCCCACCACGGTGGGTTGCTGCGCGTAGATACGTTTATGCTTCCTAGTAATAGGTAAATAATAATTATTTTGTAAACATACCAATAACATCAAACATGTGAATCATTCTATCTCGAGTGTAGGGAAATGCAGTGAGCCGCCATATATCATCTAATAGACCACCAATATTCTCAGCTGCCTCTCTGACCTCAGACATAAAACATGCTTGCATTGATCTGAAATAATGATTTAGTGTCAATGAATCATACCAAGATTAGGTAATTATAGCATTCAATATGCATTGAGATTCAGTTTTTTTAGTAAGCAGAAAAAGTTTGATGTATTTTATTTCAAACTGGACTTTACCACATATGAGACATACATGACCTCGCTAAATACACCTACCTTAGTTCTTCACAAATGTCTTCAAACAGATCACAAAATGCAGATGCACCTTCTTTTTCTTTCTTACTAGCATCTTTTTTATCTGTTGCTACTGTTCTCCAATGTTCTAATTCATCACTTACAGAAAAAATTACTGTAAAAATACAAATATAATACATTGAATACCTACTATTTTTAGTTCTATAAAAAAATATTAAAAATAAATTAAAATTATTATCTTATAGAGCATTGTGAAAACAATTACCACCAGTGTTATCACATCCTTTTGCTTGTGTTATTATTCTTAAATTGGATTCTAAATCAGAAATATTTTTTTGCAGTTTGTTTGAAATCAGATCATCACTCTGAAACAACATTGTTAGGAAATCATCACAATCAAGTAAAAATATATACATTAAAGGTATTTTGAAAGGTTATTGCACCACTTACATTTGCTAAAAGTGGAGAGTAAATTTGCTTCAGAATTTGATACAAAGACTCTGCTATATTATTTGAAAGTGTAATAATATTAATATTGTTGACAGCATCTTCAGTAGTAAGTTCCAAAGAAGCAGGCTTATAGAAAACTATTGACTTTTGATTATCATACTGAATCTGAAAGCATACAATAGCTCATTTAAAAAAAGTTAACAACTGGCTATTTGACACCACCAATCGTTGACATACTTTTAATGAACTTTCAAAACTATCTTTTTCCATAGATTTTGTATGGAAATAGTAAACTATGACGTCACATTTCACTATACTCAACTAACTTACTTTTTATAAAGTTAAGCCTAAATAAAAATCAAATAATGCAGATGGTAAAAAAATAACAATGAACATGTGTTTAAAATATGCTGTTATTTTCAAGAAATAGGGTTTCGGAATTGTTTCTGGATAGTGTCAAGTACCCAATTTTGAGAATTTAATGTAATAAATTTAAAAAAATAAGCCAAAACTACTCCTATGTAAACTTACTTTGGTGAAAAGAAAAATTGTGTTATCTTGAATTAAGGCTTGTAATAGTTGGGTCTGAGGATGATGAATAAACTCTGACAGTGATTCTTCTGATTTTGCATTCAAATTAAGATTTGTAGCATGGTAATATTGTTCTGAAACAAACATTTGAAATCAGTCAACACTTTTATTTAACTGGCTTGCAAACAATTTTTTAAATTATGATAGTCAGCATTTGGATTTAAAACAAATGTAAAAATCATCATCTACTTCTATATCATACATATAAGCAAGGTCGGTAATCGATCGACTGCAGCAACCGCAACCAACACTGTATCCCCAACGCAACGCCCATCAATTTTGTCCATGATTTCCAATCAGTACAGTGACCGGTTATAATAAGCCGGCATTTATACTGCTATACATGTGTGGACTGATGAGTGTACAAATATAAAAATGGAATAACTAATCATAGTTAACTAGACTAACAGCTAATGCAATAGAAAAGAAGTTTACGAACCTGCAGTCAGCACAACTAAATCACGAACAGTTGCCATGTTATTCTAGACATTACCGCAGCAAATTTGAACAGGTTAGCGTTTATCTCTTACTTATTATTATCTATTTTAATTCACTGAAAAGCTGAAAAGTACCCTATTCGTTTTCAAAATCCGAAAAAACTTGTTTGTACACAACTGTCATTTGCTGTTACCATGGTAACTAACGACAGTTTTTTTTTAAATATAGGTTTTACTACCTTGGACAGAATTCATACATGAGTTATTTTTAGCCTGACCACGAGTGGGCTTGGGACTGAGATTATAAATAAATGTAAAGTAAAATATAAGCTATAGCACAGAATAAGTACTAATACTCCGTACAGAAGTTTGACTTTGCAATAAAATTCAAAGAAATGACTACTCAATGACACCTGCAGAAATTCATTGCAAGATAATTTCATTCTTATGACTTTGGAATATGATTCATAATACACTAAACCTATTCATTCAGTGACGTATTATCACGCAACGCGATAGGGTTGACTGCCACAAGAAGCTACTTACGCCATCTAGCGCATCTTTCTAGGACTTTATTCATGCTCGTCCAGCCAGCAACCTAGTGCCGCGCACCGCCGAGGCGCCGCGTGAATAAAACAATGGAATAAGACGCGCGAGCGTGTCGCTGCCGGCTAGCGACACCCAACCAACTTGTTTAGCCCCTTACAAAGGGTCGCCGCGCGTAGGTACGTTTTTGCTACCTACGCGGGAAGATACACAGGCCTACCTATAGTAACTATTATATAATCTGTATCTATGCTTATTCTAAAACCATTTGAAGATTTTACGCTCTGAACATTCATATAAGTCAATGGCTCTTAAACACTATTTCGAGATTTATAGCCTGACTAGGAATATATGGGACCTCGCCATATTGCGGAAAACAACTGGAACTAATTTCTTTTACTGGCAACAAAAACCTCAAATCGTCATTGACATGTCAACAATTGTCATAATGATTAGTGTCAAAGTGGACGCGTAATCTAATTTTCGACCAAGCGTAATTTTTATGTGATAAAAATACCGAGAACTATTCGATTTCGTAAATGGATCAATATGGTGTTATAGTGTTTTTCGACAAGATAGTCTATGTGATCACCGCAGTTTCTTTAAATTAATTACTGACCTAGTTGTCATAACGAAATTTATCGTACGTCATATAGTGCAAATAGTGAAAATTGGCTACTGGTGCATACGGCGAAATATTTTAATAACAATTTTGAAAAATTATTAAAATAAATACTTATTTTAAGTTTTCTTTTCTTTTTTTTAACCTACTTGGATATTTTAACTAAAAAAGTAACGTAGATTTCCATGTTTCCTATACATTACTTAAATATTATGATAAAATTATAAATAATATCATTTAGAAAAACAATGGATTAATGTTTATTTTACCCGTTAGTGGTTTTGCAAACGTTATTGTGTTTTGGTCTAAATTTTAAGGCCAATATTACAAAGACTGAATTTAATAAGTACTCAATTTGCGGGTGTTCTGTCGTGTGCTTTTATCGTATAATCTGTCATCATTAGGCAGCAGGCTTAGAAAAATTACATGAATGTAAACATATTAAATATGTTTTTTTATGTTCAGTTACCAATCTACGCTGGTATGATTATACAAAGTGTTGTCATATAAAGTAGCTTCGAAGCGCCCTTAATGCAGGTCCCATATATGGTCAGGCTATAAGTTACTTATATATAAAAGATGAGTCACATCGAGTGACATCACATCCGCCTCTAAACTTATATAATCTGTGACTATTGACTAAACTACGCATGTGTTTGTTTCCGGTGTGTGTATGACTTGTCAAATCTCCGGAATGAGAAACGTGATTGTCTGTCATTAATGATGTGTGCATTCAGCACGTGGCAAAGACATCCGTACTTATACAGCCATACTTAAATAAAAAAAAATGCAAAACTTAAAAAAATAAATAATGCTTGTAAAGCCATTTTATTCAAATCAGTTTTTTTTGAACAGGCTAAAATAAAAAATACTCTTAAAACCACTCAAACAACACAACTCCAAGGTAAGTCAGAATACCACAATAAAAAGAAATAATGGCAGTTTCTGTCACTGTCAACTGTCACTAGTGAAGTGACATTGACAAATATAGAAATTTTCGTTAGCTATATACATGGGATACATGGCTATATAGATACATTTTCTTCTCATAACAAAATTATTACGAAATAAATCTAAAATACCTACATAAAACCATGTATCGCTTTCGACCGGTATGTTTTTTGATAACCAACTATGAAAGAAGTAAATACCTTAATAAATATAATTTGTACTTATTATCCTCGTTTGCTATTTTCAGATCTTGAGCGTTTTGGAAAAAGTTCGATTTGCACCAAGTACTGTGCGAATGAGTAGTGCTTCAAACATGGATACAACATACATGGAAATTCCTTTGTACGATGTCAACAAGCCCCAGTCTTTAGAGAAGCGTAAAGCAAGGTAAACTTACTCTGATTAATTCAAAGGGACCTACTTTCCCCTGACAAGAAATCTACCCGAAATTATATTATTCAAAATTAAATTAAAGCCAGCGTTCGATTTCATCAATATTTGGGGAATATACCATGCATGTATTATTACGCTCACTGGCGTAGCAAGCAATTACAAAAATTTGTCGGCTGACTAACATTCTCCGTAGCTCAGTTGGTAAGAGCATTCGCCCGGATAGCGAAGGGATGTGGGTTCGAGTCTTACCGGATGACACAGACACAGATTAATTTTTGTGACTGAAATTTAATTTAATTTTGTAAAAACTTGCAAAATATTTGCTTAAGTTGTATAAATTTTATTATAGAAAGTAATTTCAATATACTGTGATTGAAAGGATGTTATTTCCAAATTATTTATGACATAATTTTTCTATTTGCAGACTTCATTATCAATCCCGCAAACGGGGCATGCTTGAGAATGATCTACTTCTCAGTACATTTGCCAAGAAATTCCTGGATGGTTTTAATGAACAGCAGACAATGATGTATGACCGTCTAATTAATTCTCCTAGCAATGACTGGGATATATTCTACTGGATAGTTGAAAAGAAACCAACTCCAACTGAGTTTGACAATGAAGTTATGGATCTCTTAAAAAAACATGCTAGGAACGAAAATCGGGAGTCATTAAGACAGCCAAACCTAAACTAAAAATGTATGTAGTTTTGACAATAGCAGATTGCAAATAGGTTTATTGTTTGTTTAAATTTGAATTATGGTAGTCAGATCTATCACAATATTATTTTACTAAATTACACTTATTATTTAGATAGTTATGATTGTGCTATAAAACTAGGTAAAATATTTTGCTTTTTATTAAAACAGTATTGTAATTGTAAAAACTAATGTATACTTGATACATTACTTAAATAAATAAATCATAAATTGTTTTATTCAAACTTTTATTTAAAGTAGGTAAATAGAAATATAATACTTTATTATCATGTACTGTAAAGAGATTCAGGGCAATTACTTAGGAAATCTAAGCAATATTTTCTTTGTCATACTGTAAATTGTTAACCTACATTATTAACTAATATTTTACAGAGGTAAAGTTTGTAGGAGGTTATCTCTGGAATTACTGAACAAATGTTAATTCTTTTACTAGTAGAAAGCTACATAATTCCAGGAAGTATACATTATTTTGAATTGTTTTTTTAAATCTAATTGCACCTGTGTGAATCCTGGGCAGGTTGCTGTAGCCCGACTGCCTAACTAGAGCCCTCGCCTGTGGGGTGAAGGGGTAGACGAGAACGGGGCCCATGAGCGATGCGGGCGGCTGGCGCTTGTGGTTTGATTGGGTTTGTATTTTAATTTTTTTATGAATGGGAAATTCGAATTTCGGGATTTCTTATGTACACGGTGACTGGTACTAAACCCACCATATTAAGTAAGTAAGTAATATTTATTTGCAAGAATACAGGAGGTACATTAAATTCGCATATAGGTAATTTTCTAATTATTGGACCTAACTTTCCTTATCCAAAGTCTTTTATGTAGTTTGGGATAACTGTCAACTGTAATTGAGATTTAAATTTTTTTTATGTTTAATTATTCTTAACTTTTTTATTTTGTTATATTTTGGTAGTCATAAGCATTTGTTATTAAAAAACGTAGAAACTTACCTCAAACTAATGTTTTAAAAAGATATAATGCTTTAAAAAATATGTTTTTTTTTTGTTTTTATTATTTAGAAAAGGACCTCCACTAATATGCGAATTTGCTATGGCGGGCTTAGTCCCATTCACCCTGTATATACCTACATACATATAGTTGATAACTTCTTGAACACAAATGAATGAATTGTTTTAATTTTATTGTAACTTACAAACATCAATATTTACAGCGAGAGGCATTGCATGTACGTTTCGATATCCTACCTACGCGTTGTAAATATAGTTTCTTTTACGTCAGTGCGTACCTACCTACCTAGTTCTAGTTTGTCCGTTTGCTTTTCGTTTTAATTTTCACGTTACGAGCTACGAGTATGTAATTAATTTAAATACACACACGCCAGCATGTCAACCTACCACAAAGCATAAGCAGTTTAAATTTAACTCTATTAGTTTAAAAAAAACATTACATTGGTATAGTTTTTTAGTTTGACTTGACAAACCGACTGCGGCAGTTAGGTATCCGACCTAGGCATGAATATTTCCAAAATGCTTATCAGATCAGTTAGGTACTTACACAGTTACTAGGTTATACCAGTAATACTAATGTTAATTAATCCATTTAGCATTTATGTATTTGCCATATTTTGTATCTCTAACCCCTAGTTTCTCGTACGTTGATTCCGTAATTATCTGATCAAATTCAAAATTAACTGCTGTGATATGCATAGGCAGTGGCTAGCGTAATGTACGTTCTGCAATATTTGTAAAAGTCTGATTTATTTGAAATATTGGAAGCAAGCGAGGGTCACAAGCTCTACTCATGTTAAATTGTTAATATTTGTCAAAATTGTTTGCTAACGTAAGATTTATAATCGGATTTTATCTATCATGATGCAAACACAGCGTAGTATTTCTTTAACCGCCCGTACATCGCTAGTCCTGGAACGATACTTTTCTTCAAGTTATTGTTAAATATGTTGAATAATTCTTTATGTAAATCGGTGTCGTTGTGCGTAAATAAGCATTTATTCGCCAGTGATATTAACATATTCATTTAAATGTGAATGAGGATGGATGCTCGGTGACCTAATACAGGCATTTCACTCGACCTCGCGACGCAGCCCCGGGAGCGGTCTCCTAGCCGATCCTAGTGCGCACATTCTATCACCAAATAACATACTACTATCATCCAGTGCGTAATCGTTATTTTGATTAAATCCTGCGTTATCAAATAATGTTTTATAATTTGTGTTGATTTTAAATACGTCATAGGTCAGCCCACAATCTTATCGTTTGCTGTTTAAATGTTTGTGCTTTACATCCACTCAAGTCAGTTAACTTCGAGCAAGTTATGACAGTACATCTGCTTTATTATATGAAGAATTAAATTTTATCATTTTAACGTAACGCAAAAAGTGAAAAAATATTTATACAAAACATACTGGTATTCTAGTGTCTTCAAGACTGCTAAACATATTTGTGTGGAAATGAAAATGCCTTTGCGTCGCAGCAAGGTAAGTTTGAATATTAATTATTTAAATTTATTTACATACAGACTAGTTATAATATAAAAATATATAATAGAAAAACTTAATTTGTAACGGCCACTACACAACTTCCGAATATAGATCAACTGAAGAAATTAAAATATAAAATTTATTAGGACTGCCAAAATGTTTTCAATAATACCTATTATTCAATAAAAAAGTCTATAGTAGCCATGATGTAGGTCTAAAAATTGTAATATATAAGTATCCGCCCACATTTAACGAGATTTTATTGTGATGTTCATTGAGTAAAACTTTATTGATGCCAGTTTACGGGGTCGGTGCGATAAGAAACAAATTGCTTCATTGCAAATATTAATATAAGTATATTATAGTTATTGTAAATAATTTAAATACAGAAACATTCATTACATTTCTCCATAATACGTAAACTACTTAAAAATAAATATACTATAGGTAGCTATTTATTTATGGAACAAAAAAGTATAGAAATCATTACTTATGTACTCTACCTAAAGTATTAGTGACATTTCTTTATTAGCTCAAAATTTAATAATGTATGTGTTTTCCGTGTTTCATTATTGGCGTCGAAGTGATTATCTCTTTTTCTTTAGCCTCATCGCAAAAATATGATAAGTAGTCGCATTAATACCGTAAACATATACCTACCTAACAGTAGGCATTATGAAGATAAAAACATAATTATTATTTTTGCTCGCTACCCTTGTGTGTCATAAAGTTATCAAATAATACATTTTAGCCTACGCAAACAAGCTGTTGATATCTTTCACGTCGTTACACACCACGTGGATATATCAGTTCGCGAAAACAACTGAATGCTCCATTATAACTATAGTTGGTACCTACATTTCGGATGTAAGGGCCGTACTCGAACGACGACCGTATATTTGCGACTCCTGCCATTCTACTCACACAATCAGTTTGAGTGAAAAAGACAAAGCAAGGCTGGAAATACGAACAACTGCTTACAATCCTGAATGGATCCTATTTACACTACTTAGTTTTCTAACTTCCTAATTTGGATCCTTACAAATAGGATAGTGTTTTGATTGCTTTATGCCTTATTACACCATCCTATTTTTAACTTCCTAATTAAGAAGTTAGGAACCTAAGTATTGTTAATAGGATCTAATTTGTTACTAACTTCGGTTACATCTTCCTATTTTTAAATAGGTTTCTCCAGTTAGGATGCTACATACAAACAGGAAGTAATAAGTGCTTTAGGCGACAAATGATGTTCAGTTATCAACGTTACAGATTCTTGTAAAATGGATATTCGAGAACCAGCACAAGCTGCAGACAGTGCGCTGCTGCAGCTCGTCGCTGCGCTACAAAGAGCTAGAGGAGAGCAGCACGGTGCAGCCAGAGCTTGCCGTCTCGCCGGCGCCCGCCCCCAAGCCACGCCCACACATTACACCCGAAATCTCCTTCAGGGTAACGAATTATTAATTAATTACTAAACAGACACTGAAAAACACTGAACGAGAAACAATCTCTGCTCTCGTGACAGATACAAGTCGATTATCTAACACAAATAAGCTCCTGGGAGTTGCATGGAAACATCATTTTGCGATAACATGAAAGGCTTATTTAGGTAATTCACGATAAAAAGTGTTTTTGTTATTAAAAGCACTGGCTTGATAACGAAAAATGACCTTATCAACTCGACGAATCACGCCATTTACTAAAAAGGCTTATTACTTATTTATCCTTTTCCATTACCTATATTGTGTTACGTTTATCTCTCTCTCTCTCAATGAAATATTCTTCAATATTAGATCATGTCATAATTACGTTACTTGTATCAACTTTAACATATGATGTAAAGTAGGCCTCCTTAGTGTAGGTAACTTATCTACATTATAAATCTCACTTCGAATAAACAAACTTATATTTATTTTCCATGTATATCTTATTTATTTAATGTGGATGACTGTTTATTTGCATCTAATAACCGGCGCGATCCGGTCCGCTCGGTACACCCAAAAGCGCAGCGCTGCAGCGCATGATTTGTCCATACCGAGCATGCCGATAAACACGTGACTGACGTCACACTCCTATTTACTGCGCTAACAAGAACTACTCTTGCAGTCCGACGACCTGCAGGTCAGGCTCGCCGCCCCATATCAGCTCCAGCCGAAGCCAGAAGCGGATGATCTCGGATTTGGCAAGTTCTTCACCGACCACATGCTCAAAGTACCCTATCAAAAACAACTCGGTGGTTGGCAGAAACCAGAAATTATGCCTTTTGAAAACCTAAGCATACACCCGGCAGCAAAAGCTCTACATTATGCAATACAGGTAGGTACATATAAGTAAGTATTATAACAAATATGATGTAGGCCATGTTACTTAAATTGTTTTGTTCACTATGGCTGTGACCCTACCGTAATGTTTTATTGTCGGTCAACGCAAACGTTTCTTTTATATTTTCATAACACAATTTATTATAAACGATAACACGACACAAAGAAGAAAACAAGTGCGTCAACAGACTCCATATATTGCCTACGTTCCAAGACATTCCAGAATAATTTATTACTTTACTGTCATGTTGTCGATGGAGTGCGCTAACATTACGCTTGTTATCATCGGCGCAGTATAAACATGCGTTTATCTCATTCATTATTAGGATCTTAAATGATGTTATCGTGTTGAGGAAAAAGTGTGGATGATTGGGGAATGTTTTGCAGCTGTTTGAAGGATTGAAGGCATACCGGGGAAGGGACGACAGGATTCGGTTGTTCCGGCCAGATTTGAATATGGAGCGTATGAACCTGGCGGCGCAGCGCTCCGGCCTGCCCACCTTCGACGGGGACGAGCTCATTCGCTGCATCACGCGCCTCGTCCAAATAGACCAGGAGTGGGTGCCGCATTCGGAAACGTCCACCCTTTACATACGCCCTACGTTAATAGGCACTGAGGTAATTTTTTTTAAAAACATGCCATATCAATCAACCTAAATCAGATCATAATAATTGCTGTTACGAACTTAAGACTCGTTAGGTAATGTTTTGATGGAAATTTTACCCATGCATCTGCTACAGACCTTTGATATACGCTGGTAAACAAATAATTGTCTCCAGAAACTATTTATTTTAAAAGTAGGACAAGGTATTACGTTTGTTTTCGTCATATAACATTACGCGTATTCGTCCGTCGTCACTAAACAAGTGTTGCGTATTGGAGGTTAAGGGTGGAATAATTGCACCAATGAAGTTAGATATCATTACTGATTATTGTTTTACAAATACGTACTTTCCATTGAGAGTTAAACACATATAAGCAATCAAAAATGTGAGGCTCATTAACAACAGGTGATAAGAGGAGGCAAATAATTTGTTATCTTTAAATAACACGAGGTTCTTAGATCGCGTTTATGTGCGTATCTTTTTGCACTGTTTACTTTATCTTTATTCATTACTGAATGATATCATGACTGAATTAATTTATAAGGACGTACCTACAGTGACAGTAGAATCTTACTGAAAGCATGCCTCTATTTTCAGCGTTTTATTTATTGCATGTGTGTGTCGTGACTTTTATGTTTCGATATGATCACATAGGTATCACAGTTAACCCTTTTGCCTGGCTAATGGTAGATCCATACAGCGCCGCGGCTATTTAGCCTCACTCTTTCTCCTGGGCAATATTATAATCTCATCTGTTGGTAGGCTTTGCGTTTTTAATTTTTCTTTTCCACTTTGCCCTATCGGACGTATCGTCTACGGAGACATTGCAAAGGCACTGGTCTTTCTTGACTACATCTGCCCATCTTTTTTGGTCGCCCTCTGGGTCTGGGCCCTGGGATGTTCAGATTGGCCGTCACATTACCCACGTACTCTTATTACGTGTCCATACCAGCGCAGCCTACTCTCTTAGAGCTTATCGGCGATGTCGCGTACACCGAGACTGCCGCGAATGTATTTATTGCCAATTTTGTCGAATCTCGTTCGTCACCCCGCACATTACAAATTGTTTACAAACAACTTATATCCCACACTCGTTTTCAGCCAACGTTCGGCATCCAAGCGCCGGAGTCGGCACTCCTGTTTGTGATCCTGAGTCCAGTGAGCGCGTACTACAAGACGAGCACGGACGGCGCGGTGTCCATATACGCCGACCCCAACGTGGTGCGAGCCTTCCCCGGCGGCGTGGGCAACAGGAAAGTCGGCTCAAACTACGGCCCTACGATAGGTAAGACTTCACGCATAAACACGATATCTTGGTGGTGCGATTTGGAAGATATAGGACAACTAGGTACAGTCACGAGCACCAATATGTATACATCTGCATTGGATTTGAGACCACATTAGAATGGCATAAAAACTTATTTGTATACATTTCATTGCTTGTGACTGTACCGTCGCCAGCACATTTGATAAGACTAGACATTTTGAACATTTTCGTTGCAAAATTGCTGACAAAAATGTAGTGTATAGCTTGATTTTCAGTCGTAAAAAAGCATTATTTTTGAGTCATCACTTAGTTACCTAGAGCTATGTCTAGAGTTAGTTAAACTAGAATCTATTATTATCAGGAATGGAATTAAGTTCTTAATACCTGCGTGCGTAGATATAGCGATTAATAGTTTTATCAATAAAATTCCTATTTTCTTCGATTTACTATACTTTTTCTATGTAAATAGATATGGTACACAAACATTAATTTATTTGAATTTTTGGAACTTAGTGATAAAGTGAAATTCAAGCATTTCGATGACATTGAAAACTTTAAACATAACTAACAATTTTCAGAGGCCACGGCACGAGCGGCGAAAATGGGACACCATCAAGTATTATGGCTCTTCGGACCCAATCATGAACTGACTGAAGTGGGAGCCATGAACATATTCATGGTTTACATCAACGACCAAGGAGGTAAGCACCTAATCACTGAGCTAAGCAAAATTAAGCTAAGTAAACATTTCAAATGAGGTTAAAGATTTGTTGCTATAATTTTATTGCCGACTGTACTTATTGACGTTCAAAAACAATTATGTAATAAAACCTTTTCCACGCGCGTCTAAGTCGTGGTGTGCAATACGAGTAATATTAACACTAAGAATAGTTAACGTAAAGTAAATAATCACTTGTTTACTAACCCATTATTTCGTATAAGTTTTTAATTGGTGCGAGCTGGAATCATGCAGTTAACAAGTAGATAGTAGCATAATGTAAGTGGCCGATATTGTTATGTTATCGCCTTTGCTGGCGCTTTGACCCCGTGACCGGTAAATTCTTGTCTCATACTTATCTGAAGCAACAATTAGGATTGCTAACATCATCTCAATTTTCCATAGGCGCAAAATGTAACAGAAACGTCTTAAAAATTAGGCCGGCATTGTCTGACTTTCTGTTATGATTTCCTGTTATTGTTGATTTTTTTGTTTCTTAACTAAGTTAAGGATTAGAAAAGTAGATTACCTAGTTATACTAGTTTCGGAAGAAGGTACTAACCAAAACGTTTTAGCAGAAATTGTGTGATTAAGAGAATTAAGAAAATGAATAAATGATGTATGGTTTTCGCGGTCTCTCATTGACGTAGGTAGTTATTATTAATGATTCTCAGTAAAATGTAAAGGACTTGTCCATTAATGGTTTTTTATTCGTCAATATTTCTAACCAGTATAAACTAAATATTATATGAAAGAGTTCACAAAAACTAGCCTTTCTGCATAATTAATATATATTTTTTAAGGCCTCCGATTTAGAGAAAAAATTAAATTAATTTTTCTGTTTGTCTGTACATAAACAGAACCTTCGCCTATACCAATTAACGCATGAAAAAAAAATTGACAGCAAAATTGTCATTCCCTTGACAGTAGTACCTAATATATAATCTGTGGTAGTACCTAGTAGTATTTATCCACCAGTGGAAAGGCAATAGTACATAGCCATACAGCCAGGAAATACAAGTAATGATCAATGGATGATGCCTCATTACAAAACATATTTTTTCTCAGAAATGGAGGCGTTTAAAATTCAGATTTCTATGGTTACAAGTTTCATATTTTTGTAGCTTAAAGATAAATATAGGTTATTGGTGGTTGGTGACATCTTGGAATAAAAAACCAGCCTCCATACAAAAAGAGGACAAGTCCTTTTTATCTTGAAAAGGATTAACGGCGCCCGGTTACCACAGTAAACAATTATTTTTGTACGGGTCCTAGGTACGTTATCGTTTTTAATGCAAACTTCGTGTCTTATGTGGGTAAAAGTAAATCTAGAATACCGGTAGTCTTGTTTTCATTATGCTAGCTTTGACACGATCTCAATTAAGTCGGTCCAAAAGCCGCTCTAATCTCTGATTTGACAAGGAAATAAAACGCTCTTAACTTTGCGGGTCGTTTACGTAGTATCGTTGCTTATTCGATAGTCATGTTTGGCCTTTTATCATAATGATATCTAGCGAATTATCCGGCTATGACTTTGAGCACCATAAGTAGAAGATAAGTACCCTGTGATTTGCACACGCACGTAGAATTTAAGTCCATAATCTGTGACGACAAAAACATTACATTTTCCAATGTCACTGCGCTGTCGCTGGTACTACGCATCACAAATTATGCACCTCAAACCCGTGTGCGTGAGCAAATCCGCACGTCTATAAAAACGCCCTAAGCCCGGGCGCGCAGCAACGAGTATTATTCGCTGTGTGCGCGATGACAACGCCCCTAGTGACCCCTAGTGACTACAATTATTTTGGACTTCAGATCTAAAAAAATATGGATTATTTTTTAGCGAAATTAAATGAAAATCTAAAAGCTTGTGCATATTACTAAAATAAGTAACTTTGACGGGAATATTGTTTTGAACGTATTAGGGTCTTGCCTCTGCATCAGACTTCTGCCTTCAATAAAATGTTCAATGCATATTGTGTGTTGAGGTTTTGAGAAGAGTTGTAATTTTTGCACGCAGGATAGTGAAAATAAATTATATTCAGTAATATCATACTAGGTTAAGTTGTTTACTTTTTCTCTTCACAGCAACTATCCATTCATATCTTTATTCCAATTTCTATTTTGATGTTGGAAACGAATAAAACTTGAACTGACATCTTTTTCTATTATTTCTATAAAACAACACGTACTGTGACTTATATTGCGAATGTTTACGTTTTTACTAAAAATACATAGGTAACATTTGTAACAATCTATGGAAATAAAGCAAGTTGACATACATGACAATACAGAGTTAATGCACATTTCTGCCACATCACGCGCTGCGATCGATTTTCCGGTCCCCACCAATCACTTAGCACATAGCGAATACTCACACCGAAACATTGCTGGTACTGCGCTTTTGTTGCCACACTTTCACGTGGCCCGCTTTGTTGTAAGGATATTCTGAGTATTCGATCTCTTTCTTACGATAAGAATTCAAGTACAACAGTAAACTTACTTTCACGCATTCTTCAGATAAGCAGCTGAGTACGCCGCCTCTGAATGGCCTTATCCTGCCCGGCGTGACGCGGCGCTCCATCCTGGAGCTGGCGAGCCAGTGGGAGGATCTGACTGTCAAGGAGGAGGTTATCACCATGCAACGAGTCATGGAGCTTAACAAACAAGGACGAGTAAGTGCACTTTATACTTCCTTTACCCATGCCATGCACCCAAGATGCAAAAAAATAATACAAAAGTAGTCGCATAACTTCATCATAGAATGAATCGAGTAAGAGAAAGCACAGTAATGTAGTAGTTGTGGGGGGGTTTTCCTTATAATATCCTGTTAGAATAAATGGCGTCAGCTTTACCCAAATTTATACTTTTACCAAGTTAAATTGTACTTGGTACTTTAAAAATACTCGTATTTAAAACAAAATCATTAAATATACAATTGGAGGCTGAGAAGAGTATAGTATGGAATAACTAAATCTCAACGTATACAGGGTGTTAGTGTGAACAGTCTTATCCTTGGGCAGGCCTGTGTATCTTTCCGCGTAGGTAGCTAAAATGTACCTACGCGCGGCGTCCCCTTGGTAAGGGGCTAAACAAGTTGGGTGTCGCTAGCCGGCAGCGACACGCTCCCGCGTTTTATTCACCGGCGGTGCGCGTCACTAGGTTGCTGGTTGGACGAGCGTGAATAAAGTCCTAGAAAGATGCGCTAGATGGCGTAAGTAGCTTCTTGTGGCAGTCAACCCTATCGCGTTGCGTGATAGTACGTCACTGAATAGGTTTAGTGTATTATGAATCATATTCCAGAGTTATAAGAATGAAATTATCTAGCAATGTATTTCTGTAGGTGTCTACACGAAAATGTGCTTGAGTCAGAGGCGAACTGAATTACACCATATCGTTAACAACATTGAGTAGATGTTTCTTTGAATTTCATTGCAAAGTCATACTTCTGTACGGAGTACTAGTACTTATTCTGTGCCTTGGGGGTGAATATAGCCATCAATATCAACCTACAACTTTTACTATGAAGTTAACACTGAAATCTTGAAAAAAAAAATGTAGCTCTATACATTGTCTCCGAGGTAGCAGAATTATTTGTATGGAGCATCAGTTTTTTTTTAATTTCATTTTTAAGGTCATACTCAGCCCCTTAAATAATAAGACTGCTTACACTAATACCCTGTCTGTATAAGTCTTTATTGTAAAAACTTTTTCGTCTTTAAAAAAAGTGCGAGTGATAATTTAGTTAGGTGCACTTGCATTTTTGCAGTAAGAAGTCTAGAATGTGAGTTATTACGACATATTGGCCTTTATTTTTTTTAATCCAAAGGATTTTCCAAAAATCCCCTGTTAAAAATTTCACTGGTATTTGAATAGCTCTTTTCAGACGCCCTGTTGTGGTTTGAGTAAAATGGTGCAATTCAACACAATGTTTGATGATAGTGTCCCAAAAGGTGAAAGGTTAGGCCACATTATCTTGGAAGTAAAGTAAATAGAGCACTGTTATCCAAATTAATATAAAACATTTTTATACCAGTAATCATTGAGTGGAAAACCCGAGTAAAATGTAATTATTTGATTTGTTTATAAATATGTATATCAAACCAAATACGATGCAAGATATAGTACTTGCATCGTGCCTGTGGTGCTGGTAGATACTATGGTACCGGTGCTTAAAGAAAGTGAAATTAAAATTCTGTGAAATTTTTCACCGGGTTATTCCGCTTTAAATAAACCAACACAGTTTTTATTTATGTACAGTCGCCATCAGATATATCGTAGCAGACAAGGTTGTTGTTTTCAGTTTTGTCTCCGTTTCATGTCACAGAATAAATACCTGCTAGTTATGTCATGTTAAATGTCCAATAAAAAGGAAAAAAATATATCGAATATGTTCAGATATTATTGGTAAGTTGTGTGTGTAGATGTTATTGACTAGCATCTGTTCAGATATAAATGAGGTAATAAATGTTCAGATTATAATGGTAACTTATTAAAGTGTTTAGAATATATTGACATTTAAAACTGTTCATAAATATTTGGTCACATTGTCTGCTACGAAATATCTGACTGCAACTATACGTACGTTCACAGAATACCTAATAGTACAAGTAAAGAAGAATCACTCTGCTAAATCATTAAAGTAAATAGCGACTTGTTACGCCGCAAGTAAGTCCAATTTAGGTCGCTCAGCACCATTCGTACATCTAGAATTTAGCCTATCTTTCGCATTTTATTGTGTCGTAGCAAGAGTCACTATTTATCAAAATATTTTTGCAGAGTGATTCTTCGGTACTTGTGTATCGCAGAATACAAGTACATTAAGTAATTGTCAATTTATTTGCAGTTACTTGAAATGTTCGGCGCGGGCACCGCTGTGGTGATAAGTCCTATCAGCAGGGTGGGCTTCCTAGAGGAGAATATTTCTATCCCCACTATGAAGCAGGCGCAGCCTGTATTCCAGCGGGTCAAGGACACCCTGCTCGCGATACAGTACGGCCATATAGAGCACCCCTACGCGCGGATCATATCATGAGGCTAACTAGTGTGTGCGGTGCACGTGACGCGAACCTGCGAAATGTGGACGATGATCGTGCATTGTGCGAAATAAATATTGACGAGACTTTCTGTGCTGAACGACAGTGTACGAGCGGCGTGCTAGGCTTATATTGAATTGATAAAACGAGATAAACTAAGGTTACGCGAAAAGGCGCGAGTGTAGGCGAGCCGTGATTTTAAAACGCTGCGCATTTTATCAGAACTTTTGTCGATACCATTACGTCGACTCGCTTTGTGTGTAATTTATTCGTTACCGTCCTTGAGATAGGTGACTGCCATTTCGTGAACTTGTGAATCGATTAGTGGCGCTTTAAATTAACAAGAAATTGCTCGTACGTTCTAGCTAGTGGGACAATAAATAATGTGAATGCTTCGACACTGTTTAGTGTACTCAAAATTAGAGAACAATAGCTTCGAGATCATTGACTTACACACGTACTAATTAGAAAGCAGCCATCACCGAAACATTTGACGCAACGAAAGCAATAAATACGCACTCTGTACTATAAGTAGAACTAAAGTTAACGATAAAGCAGCCTTCATGTAAATATTATGTAATGATACGTTTATACTTTAAATCTTAGGGTTCAATAACTCTTGTAATTTATTTGTGTACTGACTGAATCTATCTTAGCAATCTCCAAAAGATAAAAAAGGCAGAATTTACTTTGTGCCCTTTATAACAATGCCAATATTTTTGTCGTACGGACGACCAGCACACAAGTCAGACAGTGCGGCATTATGTAGTTCTGATGGAGGTCATTTTGCAAAAAATAGGTATAGTTCAATGTGCTGGTGACGTACAGTCGAAACTTCGAAAACAGCCTTTATTACGTAGGGAATAGAAGCGGTCTCAAGGTCGAAGTGGGGTAGTCTGGCCGGCGGCCGTCTGTACATTATTTTGTATAAATATAATATCAAATATAAATAGTACATTCATCTATCAAAGCTTAATATCAAAATTAAAACTGGTATCTCAGTTTTAAAATGAGACTATTAAAATTTTAGCTAACACTGACGCAAATAGTAATTAGTAATTAATGCATTAGCTTCAACATGGATTTACAGGATTTTTGTTTGCACAGTTGCATTGCTTGTTTGCTAAAGGGGACATTTGTATTAGTTCTGCTGCCGAATAACCAAAGACATGAATTTCTAAGTCTTTGTAAAAATGTGAGCTTGCCTAACAGTTGAGTACGTTTAGTGTTACGTGCTTAGTGTAAATATGTAATGTGATATTAAATTAATGTGAATTTGTCTAGAATTAAACTTGTTCTAAACGATTAGATTCGTATAGGGCAAGTTTTTTCTTATTCAGTATATTTGTGCTCTAGTCTAAGAATCTAAAGTAATTGTCCATACTATGTATATAATATAAAATAAGTAAAATATCAACCCTATTTACAAAATAAATTAAATTGAAGAACATGTTTTTGTATTTTTGTGCATGAGAATCTAAGCAAAAGCAATAAAAAATGTGTTGTATGAAATATTTTATTAAAAATTTGTATTAGGTATGCGGAATATAAATATTACAGTAAATAATAATATTACATAAACCACGCGGTTATACCCATCGAATACTCTATACAGTAGGTAACTGTAAGTATGATTAGTGATTACTCTGGCGGTAAAGGCAAATCTTCATTAAATTCGTCGACAGTTTTCTTCTTGGGCTCTGAGCGATTGATAGAGCGGTTTAGTAATTGCCCTCCGTCTTGAGTTGTATCGCCGGAATATCTGTAAATCCACATGTGATTTTCGATTGAGGTATGACCGTTTAATTTATTTATCATAGAATAATAAGCAGTTTGTAACGAACGATTAGTGAAATGATAGAATAATACCTATAATTCTTTTAGGTTAGATAATCTAGGATGTTTACTGCGTAATACGGACGGACGCGCACGCTTCATATGCATGGGACGCATTTATTAGTGAATGAAACGGATAAATATTCAGATAGTTGACCCCGTGACTTGGCCGACGACCCAGTCTGCTTTTGAACCGGGTTCGTATTGTCTGGCACGCAGTTTTTCGTGTTAATGAATTTATTTGACAATGTCACATAATTATAACAGGGGAAGTGCGCGTCTCTTGTAGGTTCTAAAGCGTTTTTTTTTTCAAGAAAACACGAATAAGTAATTGCAAGTTTGCTGCTACACGTAACACGTATTGATGTCATAATATTTATTTATCCGCCTTCTTTAGTAGCGACAAATTAATATCATACACTGTATTAGGACGAGCATTGAGAAGGGGCCATTTGTAGGGGTCAGAAAATTTCATTTTAAGCTAAGAACCCACAGCGCGATTTCCACCGGAAACGGCTGTGGGCTCGAAAATAATGTCTAAACTCACAGAGACCGCGGTTCTGTGCGGAATCCGCAGACTTGACAGACGATAATCGCAAGGCTGGCGATCGTTTACGTTGTTCGTCGTACGTGGGTGGGAATTGCGCTGTGAGTTCTGTTCTGAGCCTTACGTGATCATTTATTTATGTTTTTATTTTTTTTAAAAGGTTTTAATTAAATTGGTAGTCTACGCGTCGTCGCGACAAACAAAGTTATGCATTTCGTCTCACCTCTCCTTCGAGATATGTTCTCTTAAGTAATGCTAGCTAAGTATTACGAGGTAGGAGAGTATTTGCGTTGTAGTTAATTTTGCAACTCACGTGTTGGTCCGTGAGACGGCGCTGTCTCCGCGGCTGGGAAGGCGCGCCGGCGCAGTCGGCTGTGCGGCGCTCCCGCTGGGAGATCCCCCTGGAAAGGCGCAAGTGTGGTTTACAATTCGAATGGCTATAAAGAGAGAAATACAGAATATGAAGTCATATAAACTATGAAAAGTTTCCCTTTGGAACCAAACTATGAAATCGGAAAAACAAAATGCAGTTATCATTTTTAGAACTAGCAGAATATTATAAATACAAAAAAGAACACATTAATTTTATACCACTTAATGCTCAAAAACAGATAGACCGATTTCCATGATCTTTGGTTTATTAGTCTCCTCCTTCTCTGAATAGCAGAATAATATCGAATAATTTACATAAAGGGAGTGAAATGGAGGAAAACAGTCGGTATAGAAAATCGAAGTGGGCGAAGTTGCGGGGAACCGCTATTGCAATAATAAAATAAATAAATTTGATAAACACAGTTATTGTGATCCTTGCGCTTGTCGTTATATGCTAAAGAGCAGCAAACTGTAGTCGGCATGAGCCGCTGGAACTTATAAAGATCGTCTACTAAATGGACTTAATATTTTCCGGATTTTCCGGACTTAGTGCGGTTGTATTGTATTTATTTAGCTACACTCGAGTTGTTTTAATATTATTATAACGTTAAAAATGCCAATTTATCTATTACGAATTTGACTGTAGTGCCAGGCATCTCTCACTCAAAGTACTTGCGCGCGTTAATAGTCTACTCTCGAGCGCACCGACGGCGGTGCGTAAATTAGAGATGCGCAAAATATATCAATGAAAAGAAAAGAGTGATTCATATCATTGTGAGCTTCTGATATACAGGGTGTGGCGTAAATAGTGGTCCAAAGCAAAGGTGTGGATACACTGTACACTGAAGCACCACATACCAGTATTTAAAAAAAAAATATGTACAGGGTTTTCAAAAAAAAAAAAATTTTAATTTTTTTAGAAATCGTTACCTTGCCTTACAAATTTTTTTTTATCCATTTTTTTTATTATTATTGCTGATCACTTGTACTTAGTACTTCATTCGTTTTTTTTTTACAAACTGAATTTAATAAAAAAAAATAAGTTTCTTTCAAAATTCAATACTCACTGCTAGCAAATCGTTTGACTTTCAATGCTTTTGGTGCAAAAAAAATGTACCACACTGTTAGTGCCCATTGTTTAAAAAAAATGCCCATCTTTTGCAGATTCTAAAATGGTGCAACAATAAGTGTTACGACTTACAGGAAAAAAGTTATTGCTTTTCGAAACAAAAAGGAGCCCAATTCAGAAAAACAATTTATTTGAAGTTCAAGGGTTTACAAGGGTTGTAATTTTTTTCTGTGTGGTCCAAAGCAAAGGTGTGGATACACTGTACACTGAAGCACCACATACCAGTATTTAAAAAAAATATATGTACAGGGTTTTCAAAAAAAAAAATTTTTTTAATTTTTTTAGAAATCGTTACCTTGCCTTACAAATTTGGTTATAATTTCCAAAAATGACGGTTTTTTTTATCCATTTTTTTATTATTATTGCTGATCACTTGTACTTAGTACTCCATTCGTTTTTTTTTTACAAACTGAATTTAATAAAAAAAATTAAGTTTCTTTCAAAATTCAATACTCACTGCTAGCAAATCGTTTGACTTTCAATGCTTTTGGTGCAAAAAAAATGTACCACACTGTCAGTGCCCATTGTTTAAAAAAAATGCCCATCTTTTGCAGATTCTAAAATGGTGCAACAATAAGTGTTACGACTTACAGGAAAAAAGTTATTGCTTTTCGAAACAAAAAGGAGCCCAATTCAGAAAAACAATTTATTTGAAGTTCAAGGGTTTACAAGGGTTGTAATTTTTTTCTGTGTGGTCCAAAGCAAAGGTGTGGATACACTGTACACTGAAGCACCACATACCAGTATTTAAAAAAAAAATATGTACAGGGTTTTCAGGGTTTTCAGGGTTTTTTTTATTAAATTCAGTTTGTAAAAAAAAAACGAATGGAGTACTAAGTACAAGTGATCAGCAATAATAATAAAAAAAATGGATTAAAAAAAACCGTCATTTTTGGAAATTATAACCAAATTTGTAAGGCAAGGTAACGATTTCTAAAAAAAAATAAAAAAATTTTTTTTTTTTGAAAACCCTGTACATAATTTTTTTTTAAATACTGGTATGTGGTGCTTCAGTGTACAGTGTATCCACACCTTTGCTTTGGACCACTATTTACGCCACACCCTGTATATCACTCTTTTATATCTTCGGCTCTTTTAACTCAGTGATACAGGATGCGAATCATCCTCTCTTTCACATACTAGCGAGCAGTAGCACCGTCTCACTCAGTCCTGTAGTTCAGTTCATTTCGTTCAGTTGCTCAAAAGAAGTCGTATATCAAAAGAGTTAAAGATATGTTTGGGATGCAAGTGAGTTAGTGAGTGATTAGCTTCTTTGAAAAGATATATATCATTTTTGTCATTCACTCAGGAGTTACACAAGTCTAGCGTAAATCATTAGCCTGCCAACAACCGACGGGCGCGCGCGTACGCACTGTTGAATTATTTGTGTTGCGGTCGATTCGTTTCTATGCAAATTAATTAAGTAATATGATTTATACATCTTGTATTTACTGTACAAATGCAATCAGAAGCATATTATGTCCCGAATTAGTCTCAAATTTAAATAAAATTCTGGATTAGTCTCAGATTTAAATAACGTTAATAATAACAGGACTTATCAGAGTCTCGAATGTTTGAACTTTTAAAATCTTTTAATAAGTGATCATAATTTTACGGCAGACTGAAAGTTTCCACAGATGATTTTTATAACTATGTATGAATACACTTTTGAAAAAAATTTTGCACAGAATAACATCTTAGATCTTGTTTTCCCCATTACTACTTATTAAAACTTTGTACGAATCCGATTTGTTTTTCGGGACAACCGAAAAATTTGCACAGGTAAACATTTTGTAAAACATTATATTATTATAAAACATTTCAAACCAAGCTACAAATAAAATAGGACTTGTATTGAAAGAGGCAACCCTGACATTATTAGTTTTACTTCAAGGTCGCGTAGCTGCAGAGGAATAATAACGTAATGTTCGAAACTTAAGGCACATTTTCGGGCGCAGCGGTCTGCGACAAAAAATTGTAGGCTATTATAAGAGTAGGTATGGACGATTTTCCTTAAAGTGATTTATTTGTTACGTAGTATCTATTATATAATCTGTGGTAGTGCGACCGCTTGCGCTTGTGATTTAATTGGGTGATTTTAATTTTGAAATTCAAATTTCGCATTTTTTTGATAATTCAAATCATTCAATCAAATCCCTGTTCTCGTCTACCCACGCACCCCTGTAACTCGCAGGCGAGATCTCAGACAAGCGGTTAAACAATAGTTTAGCATTCAACTAGCATGAAGGAACGTCACAGACAAATACTTACTTACAAACGTTTTTCTACATCTTTCTTTACCTGCTGTTTTAGAATGTGTTCTAGCGATGGTGAATGCAATAAATATTAAAGTATATACGTGCATTCTTCACTATTTATCGTTATAATGAATAATACATTGTAAATATTATCTTTATTACACTCATAGTACCTACACTTTCACAATTATATTGCGTACCTCCGACCGAAAATCATAATAAACGAGATAAGTTTATTGTATGCCGTTACATCATCCTCATCTGTACGGCGCGAAGTCAATATTTATGTACTTTGTTACTTTTTAGGGTTCCGTACCCAATGCGTACAAACAGGATCCTATTACCACAATAGAAAGATTTGTTTTCAGAACAGTAGTGTGACTCAGCCGTATTTTTAAAATTAAAACCTACGGATGGGCGGAGCGCTAGGGTTGGTACACAAAAAGTAAAAAATGACTGGAATTTATTCTTCATATGTGTATTGTTTTAGGTTTAGGAATGAGTCATATTTTTATTAAAGATTATTTATCATACCACAGACAGTGGACTAACGGACTAACTAACTAAACGGGCCCGTTTTTACATTTTCAGTTCGATGAGACCAGGTACAATTTACGAGATTGCTCCTACACATCATTAAGCCTTAAAAATATATTTAAGTCCTATGTGTATGAAAAATACCCACAGACCCTGCAGTTCCCGCAATCTTCGGAGGCATTGAAAATTTTGCGAAAATAATTTTTATTTTTTTATCATGCACATATGTAGGTAGTTTCCGAGTTATGGCTGTTTAAATTTTGACAGCTGTCATCCGAAATAAAGATCTAGTCGAGCCCTAGGATTTGTCCCTACACACCCGTAATCTTGGGTGGACAGTTTCCGAGATATTTCCGTTTCAATTTTAATAGCTGTCATCCAAAATGAAGAACTCTACGAGCCCTAAAATTTGTCCCTACACACCAGTAGTCTGAGGTGGGTAGTTTCCGAGATATGGCCGTTTCAATTTTGACAGCTGTCATCCGAAATGAAGATTTCGTCGAGCCCTAAAATTTTTCCCTACACACCATTAGTCTGAGGTGGGTAGTTTCCGAGATATCGCCGTTTTAATTTTAAAAGCTGTCATCCGAAATAAAGATCTCGTCGAGCCCTACGATTTGTCCATACACACCAGTAGTCTTGTGTGGATAGTTTCCGTTCCAATTATGACAGCTGTCATCCGAAATGAAGATGTCGTCGAGCCCTACACACCAGTAGTCTAGGGTGGGTTACCGAGATATGACAGTTTCAATTTTGTACAGCTGTCATGCGAAATAAAGATGTTTCATATAACCTACTTTGTTCAATGATATCTATCTGCATTTCGAAAGTCAGTCTTTGACAGCTGGTAGGTTTGTCTGGCCAAGTCTGCTCAACGGGCCGTGTAACTGACGTGTATGCATGTGTGTGTCGATACGGGTGCTCTAGTATGTAGATAAAATACCGTATATCTATATACCGTGCTATTACTAAGATGCTACTGGTCGTCTGTCTGTCATCAGGCTGTATCCGTGATAGCTAGAAGACAGTTGTCTTAGAGATATATTTCTGTTGTCGCTCTAAGGAAAAATACTAAAAGCAGAATAAAGTTAATATTTGAGTGGGGCATTTATTTATTTTTTTATTTGAAATGGGTTTGCTCTTGACTCTAGACTAAGCCAGACGTGGCACAGACAGAGTCGATGATGGAGCGACAAACGTAAAATTAATAACGGCAACAGGTAGACGCTTAAAATATTAACAGAATAGGATTTAGTTGCATATTTACATTAAAAATGAATGATGAAATTAAAATAAAAAATGTATTAAAGGGGGGCTGCCAAACAACAAACGTGATTAATTGCCGTTTTTAAAATCGTCTCGATCTCGTTCGTGTTTTATCTACACTAATATTATAAAGAGGAAAGATTTAAATATTTGTTTGTATTGAATAGGCTCCTATACTAATGTAACGATTCAATTGCAATTTGGTACATAGATAGTTTGCGACCCTGGGAAGGACTTTTTGTCGCGATAAAAAATCATCAGGGGGGTGAAATGGGGGATGAAGAATTATGATGAGATGAGATGAAGTCGCGGGGAACTGCTAGTGTTTTAATATTCGTCTCGTCCGTATATACTTGCTTCTACTCTTTCTATTTCGTGGGTTGTACTGATTGTGATGTGACTTTTGTGCACATAATAAACTGTTCGTGTTCGTAATAACATTCCTCTACGTAATCACCACGCACCTACAGCCACACTAAATAAAGGTTACCTAAAATAGTGTCTTATGTTTTATAGATATTGGTCCGAAACCCTTCAGGTGCGAGACCGACTCGCACTTAGCCGGATTTATTTATTACTTTTTAAGACACTAAGATTATAAATCAGGTGTGTTATCTTTGGATGACATTATCAGCAAAGTGGGCACGGCTGATATTGTCTGATTTATTGCTTATGATATTCATATCAAATGGTAATCGGTGAAATTAAATATCACATTTGCCAATTCAGCAGAATATTTTTGTTCCGTAATATAATAAACTAAAAAAATCCTATTACCTCTGATTTGGTCTATTGGTGAGTGGCTGGCGCCTGATGAGCCGCTACCAGCTGATGTAATAGAAACTGTCAACAAGTAATGTACATAATTAGATGTTACTAGCTAGTAAAAAATGCTTGACATTATCTAAACATATTAAAAGGAAAACTGACTCAATGACCGACTGACTGACTGACATCAACGCACAGACCAAAATTTTAAAGCTAAAAGGATATAAAATGATATTAGCTATTTGGTTAAAATTATGAATAAAATATTTTAAGATTTTTGCAAATTCAACTTCTAAGGGGGTGAAAAGGGTGGTGAAAGTTTGTATGGGAAATTTAATATATACGCGCGGACAAAGTCGCGGGCAACCGCTAGTTACATATCGAGGGTATTCTGGCAGAACAGAATAAGTGCAAATTTCTCAAGAAATTAGTTATGTACATTGCCTAACTTAGTTTTTTTTGCTTTTTTTATCTAGCAAAACCATATACCTGGCATTTTTACTGGCAAAACAAAATATTGACTTTTATTTTGATCTCTCTGTTAAACCAAGATTACCTACTTCTTTATTTTATTGACAGGCAGAAGAGAATAAGTGTGGGTGTTTTGTTTTGCATGTTATAATATGTAATAAAGTTTTCATCTCACCTGTTCGGAAAGTTGAAATTTCGTGTGTAGATAGTCGGGTGGAAAATAGTTTTTCCCTCCTACTTTATACTCTACTATTGAATAAAAGGCCACTATCGAGAGTATCGATAGTTATTGCAATTGTCAGAGAGCTGTATCAGCTATCGATAGTGATTTTTTATTGAATTTTAATACTATCGATAGTATCGATAGTATTGCTATGTGTTGATAGTATTTATATTAAAGGAGCTATCGATACTATCATTACTATCCATAGACTTTCGATACTATCAATATTCTATCAATAGTATTGCTTTTACGTCAACTATCGATATTCTATCGATACTATTGCTTTTGCCTCAACCATCGATAATCTATCGATACTATCGCTTTTGCCTAGACTATCGATATTCAATAGTCTATAGATACTATCGATAATTTATCGATACTATTGATTATGCCTCAACTATCGATAGTCTATCGATACTATCGATATTTTATCGATACTTTTGCTTTTGCCTCAACTATCGATAGTCTATCGATACTATCGATATTTTATCGATACTATTGCTGTCTCAATCATCGATAGTCTATCGATACTATCGATATCTTATCGATACTATTGCTTTTGCCTCAGCTATCGAAAGTCTATCGATACTATTGTTTTTGCCTCAACTATCGAGTCTATCGATACACTATTTCTTTCCTCACAGTCGAAATGAAAAATAGTATGTTAAACTCGGTTGAAAGCACCCATTCCACCCTCGAGCTATTGGCGCTCTCACTTCGTTCGAGCGCCAGAAACTTCTCGAGTGGAATGTTCACTTTCGGCTCTCGTAGAACAATCTACTATTGGATGCACCACTTCGAAAGCAAAAGCAAATAACTCACTCACTTAGTTCGTTCTGCTTGCTAACGTTTTTGACTTGTTTGCATCAGGTCGCGAGCGCACGTGCTTAACTTGATCGAGATTTTGAATAATATACTCTGTTAAGGACTGTATACTTTTGTCAAACTATAACAGTTTATGTCATACTATCGTCCAGAAATAACAAAAAGAGTCTGCTAATATTGATAATTTAATATTAGGCGAAATTGTAAAGAAACTATGGAAAAAATTGTATCCTGAATGTTGGGCAGTATCGCGCGAAGGATCAACCAGAAAAAGTTCCAAAGGACATTAATTGTTTTAAATGTAAATATAAATGAGCCCACCACTTTGATGAAGCTGCTTGAAACTAAATTTGTCGCCATTATTAAAATCTTGATTGCTAGTAGAAAAAAAAACATTATTTCTCATGTAGGTATGTTTAGAGCGTCCTAACTCCTAAGTAAGTACTTGTTGTGAAAAACAAATGAAAGCAGAGAGCTTACACTGAAAAATTAAGCTGTTTAAACTGTTTAAAGATAATATTAATAACTTATTTGTTTTTTAAAGACTGTAAATCACAAAATATTTACAAGTAAAAACAAATAACTTTGAACAATTCTCTATTTTTTCTCCTTAAATACAAGATTATTTCAGTATATTTAACATTAACCAAGTCACATTTGAACAATAATCCCTTATCAGTATATCAGGTATTATTACTATGCGATAATTAGGGATTTACAGCTTATTTACGAATTTCAGGTAAAACAATATAACTACACTACCTTGATGCAAAATTTCCCTTTTTTCTTTTCTTTTAAGAGGAAACGCGGTTTAAGTGACATTTGAAAAATGGGTTTTTGAATAAAATGTTGCTGTCTCGATGCATGCTCTGGCGGCCGCCCCCGCACCCCGCACTGCTTTATCCATGTGTGAGTAGCGTAAGTTAGTTTGTGTGCGCAATGGACCTCGCGCAAAACTCGTTAAAATAAAATATTTTCAAGAAACATGTACTCTTTGATAAACTATAACCAAAGATACAGTACGCAATACAAAATAAATCCTATGTATACACAATTCTTTTTGGTGTAAAGTTTCTTAAAACTATAAAAACAAAGAAGACAAAGTTATTCAAATTCAGGTTATTGTAGAGTCAATATTGAATAAAACTTGTGTTTTGATTCTAATATTTACGTTATTATATCTTTTTAACAGGGCATAAATTAATGCAAGATGTAGATACGTTGCTATTTATATAGGAACTTGAACATGAAACATCAATAAATTAAAAGCAAAAAAAAAATGTAAATAAGTGCCGTGGCTGTTTCATGATTATATCCTTTAATATAGTTTATCAAAGATATACCTAGAAACACGAAGGAGAGGTGACAGATGACATTTTCCGGATCACTCATACTTCGAGTAGGTAACTAAATTAATATTATACAAAAATTATAATTTGCATAAAAATTTTATATCTTTACAAACATACTAGTAAGATACGACACGACAATCTACTTTAACAACAAGAATGATTTTGCAAAAGCTTAATATTTATAAAATTATAGTCATTATTTTTTTTAATTTTGTGCATACGTGGAACGGAATTTTTTACTTATGGAGACTGATTGACAACACCTTTCAACAAGACATTATCTAATTGTGCAACAATAACAAGTTGAAATCCACTATATTTTAAAGAAAATGAAGTAATGTCGTTTATTTATGACAGCTAAACGGAAGAACATCATTTTCGTATAAAATGCAGGATTCATGAATTAAGTATTCATGAATTGTTTCATATGCCCGACACAAATAAGTCAACCTGCACAAGCATCATGTGCTTTACACAAAGCGTTCGCAACAAGAGAAGAGGCTAATTATTCTAAATGTTCGCGTGGACGGAAAACGACAGAATTCCTTCAATAACACTGGTTGGAAATGGATATTGGGCGAAGAGAACTAACAAAAGTGGATACAATACCCTCGAACAATTTCATATCAGGTGCAGGATTATGTCACGTGTGTAGCACCTATAACAACGGATTCAGGGCTCTGCTTGGACTTTTTCGTTACTGTAGCGCGTCTGCGATGACTGCAAAATTTAGAACTGATGATCTTTACTCAATCATTCGCAAGAAGACGGGCTCAGTCTGACCAGAATGTTGTTGTTACAGTCTTATTGTGTTTGTGTAACGACATTCGTAGTTGTAATAATAAAATAGTTTTTCTTTCTTTGTTACTTACCTTAGTTATAATGATGATTGTAAATATCTACCAACAAGTGGTTCGCAATTGGCGCAATAAAAACTATATTATGAAACAATTTGTTTAATTGGTTTGAAGCTGGCATAAGTGTGTCCCTCCTGTAGAAAGTAAAAATAGGTATTTTTCTTATAAGATTTAGTGATCTGCATCTGCAGATTCGCGACAGTGTGCGTATAGACCATACAATAGATAATGTAATTTATTAGACGTCTTGGTGGATATTCCAACAAGCCTTCACTCACCTTCCATCCACTATCTTCTAAATATGTATATAAAAATGAAAACTGACTTAATGACTGACTGACATATCAACCCACAGCCCAAACTGCTGGGTCTAGAGACTCCAAATTAAAGGTTCCATAAGAGGTCTAGGGGTGCACTAAGAAAGGGTTTTTGAAAATTCATTCCCTAACGGGATAAAAAAGGAGGGGCAGGTTTATATGAAACTCCGTCACTTATGGAGCTAAATCGATAAAATGTTGTATTTAGCTTTTTGGTGAGAAATTAAGAATGACGTAGGCAACAGGATTTTTGGAAACTCATCCTCTAAGGGCGTGAAAATGGGAGTGGAAGTTTGTATGTTAAATTCGACATGTGCACGGACGAAGTCGTGGGCAACCGCTAGTAAAATCCATTTCTTCTAATTAGCTTCCACCAACATCAGAAATCAGCTAGGCTCCAATCTATCGAGTTGAAATGAATCAACTTACGCTACGTCCTCAGTAAGTGCTTACATGTATGTGCACAGTGATTCTAGGAGTCAGCAACGGAACTGCTTTTTTTTCTATAGAAACACCACTGAGGAGTAGGAGCAGTTGACCTTTAAAAGCCAAAGTGTATGATATAAAATATTAAGACAAATTATCAAGACAATATAATAACCTAATGCATCGATGTCGATTAGGCCAACAATGGCATATCGATATAATTATCGACTATAAAGCATCACTGTACGTATACGTATTTGTTTTGACATTACCCGCCCCCCAAACCTCTCCTCTTAAAGGGACAAATGCAGCTCAGAACAAAATTCGCTTCATAAAACTGACCAAAACAGCATTTCGAAGTCCCCTGTTTTCTCGACGAAAACTTTACCAATGATAATATTGTTTTCAGAAATAATTAAACAAAGGATGGGACTATGCTCCTCTGTTTTAGTTTTTGTCTTAATGTGGGTCGATTTTATTTGGCAAGCGTCTAAAGTTTGAGTTGAAATTTGGCAATTTTCTTAATGTTTGAAGGCCAATAATTCCTGTGTTAATTCAAATATCGGAAAAAACGAAACATAGGCGCAGAGCCGTAGTAAATGCAGATATTATAGCAAAAATTCTTCTATTCTTTCGTCTTAATGACAATTATTATATACATTAATGTACGAAAAACTTATTAAATGACATATCTAACTAAAAAAAAAATTATCGTGTTATTATTATGCTCCTACGTGAAACTAAAGTTACTCAAAAACTAAATTGCTGTTTTCTCAGCTTTACATATTGTGAACTTATTCTGTTCTGCCAGAATACCCTCGATATAATGTCCTCCTAGCCGAACTTCGACTACAGTGGCCAATCTCAACAGAGATTAGCCAACTGCGCGGGAGATATAAAGGAAATTAGTTGAGATTACTTTGGACGAATAGTTCTCACGTAACAGTTGAAGATTTCTAAGTGTAATTTCAGTGCGTATTAGCGTTGCGTGTGAATCACTTTTAAAATTTAATCACTTTTTAAGCGATTTACAAAAGTTGAATCAAACATAGAACGAAGTGACGACAAAAAGATTAGGAAAAGCTAAATCGTGGTAGATATCATGCGATTGTAAGTATAAAATGAAGATCGATTGGGCTGAGCGAGCGGTACTCGTATAAATAATAGGTTGGGGAAAAGGTTTCTTCGCATTTTTTAAGAAAATTCAAAACATTTTTAATATAGTTTATTTAAATTTGACTAAAATGTAGGTACCATTTTGTTCGATAACTTTTTGCCATCTTGTAGGTAGGGACATGATCCCATAGCTATAGAAATTTTGGGGCTTCTGATCAAATAAAACCGCGACAAGCGGTTTTGGCAGTCCTCTCGTAATGTTAACCTGACACTGCCTAGAGAATTCTGAAGGGAGCGAAACAGGTAGAAATCTGAAGGTGCAAGGTCAGGACTATACGACGGATGCATTAACACCTCCCAGCCAAACTCTCTTAATTTTTGCTGAGTGGCTAAAGATGTGTGAGGTTCTGAAGGATGCATTAACACCAAAGCTTTTTCGCAGGTTCTTGTCGTACGTGATCCATTTTTCATCACCAGTTATCGGCTTCTTCAAAAATAGTTCGGTTTCATTACGTCGTAATAAAGAATCACAAAAAGTACTCGGTTCATTACGTTTCTTTCAGTGAGCTCGTGGGTACCCAAATATCGACCTTTTTTGTGTATCCAGTTTTTTATAAGTTTAAATAAGAAACCAAAAATTCGCAAACAGGTAGGATTTGAACCTACGACCTTTGGCTAACCGGGCCAACGCTCTTACCAACTGAGCTACTGTGCAGTTCATCCATTGAATAGCGAAAGCGTCATCATCCAAGTTGAATTTATTCTGTGAAGAATAAATACTTGGCCCGCTGCTGTTGCAATGCATCTCGGGTAGATGTCGCACGCAATGACGTAAGACAAAAGAGACCAAGAATTTCACACGGTTGGATGAACTGCACAGTAGCTCAGTTGGTAAGAGCGTTGGCCCGGTTAGCCAAAGGTCGTAGGTTCAAATCCTACCTGTGTGCGAATTTTTGCTTTCTTATTTAAACTTATATAAAAAAGTAAAACACTGTGAGTATTAAAAAATATATTAAAAAACTACCCAGTTTTTTTTTCAAATGCGCCTAAACTGTTTTGTGGTTAATTACCAGTTCTTCAGCTACGTCGTAACTACTGATATGCCGATCTTGCTCCACTTTTTCAAAAATGGCATCAATTTTATCCGTAATAGGCCAGAGCGACGTGCATCTTTGACATCAAAATTTCCGGATTGAAAACGATTAAACCAAAGTGCTACTGTCACAGATACTGCATTAGGTCCATAAACATCGCAAATTTTTTTCGCGGCTTGCGTTACATTTTTACCTTTTTTGCAGTAAACTTTTAAAATGTATCGTGACACAGTTACGCTCTCTTGACAGTACGAAAAACAAATGAAAAACACACATTTTTCTAACTTGAATTTGGAATTATCTTCTTTAAAATTTAAACTTTTAATGATACCAAAACCAGCCAGATACAATAGTACAGCTAAAGAAATGTTATTACAAGTGTATACATACTATAATGCGAAAAGACTTTTTCCCAAACCTAATATTCATTTGTGCTGTACCAAAGATGAATAAAGGTGGGCACTCACCTGCAGTTAAACTGAAAAGTCGGACTGAGCACGTCCAAAATTTGACCGTAAATGAGAAATCATTAGTCGAAAATTTGATCGTACGATAACTGGCTACAGTCCGTTAGTTTTAGGAAAAGCTTAAAACCGATAGGTTTGCCGGTCGTTTTGAAGAAGTGATTAAACGATGGTGGATAAATAAAAGCTGTATACCCCGAAATCTTCAAATTTGAAATCTTTTATTTATTATATTAGTTGATCTTTTTATTCTATATATTGAATTAATAACACTACTCTAAATAGTATACAAAGTTAAATTTGTATTTTATTTGTATTGAAATCAGAGCTAAAATCTTGGCCTTAGGCATAAGTACTAGTACTTATTATTTTTTTTTAAATTGCCCTTAATTTACGGTTCCTACGACCTTTCTACCATTGTGTAAAGAAAACCTGAAATACCCTTTGGCGTGGGCCGTATCCACGGTCTGGCAAGGCAACACTGGAACTTAATGAAAGCCAGTTTTAGGCGTGGTTTTAAGCTAATAAGTGGTAATAGTTGGCCAAATAACTTTTTCCTGTTCGAAAAATATCTGGTGCAAAAGTCAATATTATAAGGTAATATTATTATCATATCAGTGTACCTACCAACCTACAGTTTACTTATTGTGCTTTTTTAGAAAAATTGGTCTTGTACTTTGCACACTTAAGGTCGCCACTCACGATCAGTTAATGGCTTCAGTTCGACTGACGTAAGTCCAAAAGCATACGATGGACGCATCAGTCGGACTGATGACCCCACTCACTGGAGTGGAAAAAAAGCACAATAAGTAAACTGTAGGTTGGTAGGTACACTGATATGATAATAATATTACCTTATAATATTGACTTTTGCACCAGATATTTTTCGAACAGGAAAAAGTTATTTGGCCAACTATTACCAATTTTTCTAAAAAAGCACAATAAGTTAACTGTAGGTTGGTAGGTACACTGATATGATAATAATATTACCTTATAATATTGACTTTTGCACCAGATATTTTTCGAACAGGAAAAAGTTATTTGGCCAACTATTACATATTTATTACCTACATATTTTTATCAAAATATTTTTGGTGTTAAGCATGTTGGACTTGAGGTTGACCAGCGAAGGTGTTTTCTAGGTATAGATAGGAACTAGACGTATTAATCAGAAAATTCTTGTGATCGGATATGCCTACCTCGCTCCTGCTGTTTTATTCTTGCTTGTGCGCGTTGCAACTCCTTGGTCCATGCGTTTGTTTCAGAAAGGCCTTGGTCGCCACATAGCTTCACGATCAACTTGAGACCTAAAAAACAACAGTATTACAATCGCTGAGAGGTTTATTTTTTTATTTAATAATAATAATAGAAGTTACTCTAAGCTACAAGTGGGAGGTTATAATTTTGAATGGTACAACAATTGATTGAGGGAGACTGGTATCTGAGCTAGGCACCTGTATTACAGGGAACCAATACTCTCCTCTCTCGATGCGATCAGATTTAGTATCAAAAAAAGAAATTATGCAATGCAAGGTAAGAAAACGAGAATGCAAATTATTAGAGAAGCTTCTCTAATAAGCTGTGTGTATGTGTGTGTGTGTGTGTGTGTGTGCTTTACAATAAATAAAGTCCGACAAGTACGTCTTACGTCTTGCGAGTCGCGCACGAACTTGTCGGACTATAGTTGGCATCGGAAGCGTTATGTTCTATCTAACTTGCTTTTTCCACACATGGGAGAATTGGTTTGTTTATCCAATTAACAAGAAGAAATATCTATGTCAATTATTGTTAATGTCGTAACCCCGATTTAGTATTAGTGATTATTAACTTACACTGAACATTATCTGGGAACTTTGCGTTCATTTTCTTGTACAATGCAAGCGCCTCCTGATAGCGACCGCTTGCGCGAAGGCAGCCACCCATTAGCAATCCCCAACGAGGCTAAAACATATAAAAAAAGAGTTGGGTGATAATGATGTAGGGTTAATGATGAGGTTTTGTTTTGCAATGGCATAAGGTCGAGTTTTCTGAGCAAATGATTGTTATGAAAATGTTAAGGCAAGATGAAATAAACCCCAAAACGACTTTATAGTTTAGCATCCGAGAGATTTGCTGGAATTTTACTGGTGAGGTGAAGAGAAACAAAAATCCTGTAAGCCTACTAGGTATCTATGGACCTATCTTTTCTGATCGAATATAAGGATAAAAAATAGACTTTAGCACCTTTAATCGCTTGGTTAAAATAAAGCTTTTAAAATCAAACAAATCTTACAAAGCCTTAGAATGTTTAGTAAGATAACAAAAGTAATTTATAGAGATTCAATTAATATGATAGGTATTTTTCTAATGCCCAAGTATAAGTTTTTTTGAAATGTATTTCATTATAAAATCAAATTAACGGTGGCGCTTGTTTCGCCTTACATTACATTTTTTTCTATACTGGACACCGTGTATGGCTATGAGCTTGTAGGTGTTACGCGTTCACTTTAATTTATCCGCCGTAGATCGTTATAAAATTATGTGATATGCAACACTACTAGTTGCGTCGACAAAACAATAATACGAACGAAAACAAATAAAAACTTTTAAATAATTTGCTTAATTTAAAAAATCTTTGCAATACTGCTTTTTTCTTCAACATTTTGTAGGTAGCTTTAAGATTTTTTAACACTCACAGTGTTGATTTAAAACTCATATTGTAGGTAAATTTTATTTCATTTATATGATTTTTCGTTTTAATGTTTTTGCTGTACCAAATTAGTAGTAATTATATTGTCAATAACATGTACTTATGGTGTAATTTTATACCTCTTCTGATAAAATTTAGAAAGAGCAAAGTAAAAAAATTACATTGAGTTTTCTGGCATAACACGTAATAGTAGATTGTTATACAAGGCGCTCGAACGAAGTGAGAGCGCCAATAGCTCGAGAGTGGAATGGGTGCTTTCACCGGAGTTAAACATACTATTTTTCATTTCGACTGTGAGGAAATCGAGGGTATCGATAGACTATCGATAGTTGAGGCAAAAGCATTAAAAGCAATAGTATCGATGAAATATCGATAGTATCGATAGACTATCGATAATTGAGGCAAAAGAATTAGTATCGATAAAATATCGATAGTATCGATAAAATATCGCTAGACTATCAATAGTTGAGAAACAAGCAATAGTATCGATAAAAAATCGATAGTATGGATAGACTATCAATGCTATTGCTTTTGCCTCAACTATCGATACTATCGATAGTCTATCGATACTATTGCTTTTGCCTCAACTATCGATACTATCCATATTTTATCGATACTATTGCTTTTTCCTTATCTATCGAGTTAAATACTAATAAAGTTCAATACTAAAATCACTATCGATAGCTGATACAGCTCTGACTATTGCAATAACTATCGATACTCTCGATAGTAGCACTTTCAATAGTAGGAGTGGAATATAAAGTAGGAGGGAAAATCTATTTCCCACCCGGCTATCTACACATGAAAATTCAACTTTCCGAACAGGTGAGATGAAAAAGATATATAGGTTTGATCATTGACTTTGCTAACCGTACTAAGCGGGTCTGCGTTGGGGCGCGGTTTGGGGATGCGGGAAGAAAGGCGGCGGCCAACTTGTAGATAATGATAATAGTAAGTTACGTTGTTAGGTTGCAAGCGCGCGGCGCGACGGTAGTACTGCAGCGCGGCGTCGGGCGGCGCCTCGCTCGCCAGCCACTCCAGCGCAGACACCTCGCACGGCCACACTGCCTCTACCTGCACGGTATTCATATGTCAAACAAAACCAACGTGCGACAAGGCCTAGCTCGTTGTGCAGTTCACTTATTAATGAGATACAAGTACAGCCACAGAATAAGTACTAGTGCTTCGTACAGAAGTACGAGTTTGCAATGAAATTCAAAGAAATATCTACTTAATGTTGTTAACGATATGGTGTAATTCAGTTCGCCTCTGATTCAAGCACATTTTCGTGTAGACAGCTACAGAAATACATTGCAAGAATTTTTCATTCTTATAACTCTGGAATATGATTCCTAATACACTAAACCTATTCAGTGACGTACTGTCACGCAACGCGATAGGATAGACTGCCACAAGAAGCTACTTACGCCATCTAGCGCATCTTTCTAGGACTTTATTCACGCTCGTCAAACCAGCAACCTAGTGTCGCGCACCGCCGGTGAATAAAACGCGGGAGCGTGTCGCTGCCGGCTAGCGACACCCAACTTGTTTAGTCCCTTACCAAGGGGTCGCCGCGCGTAGGTACGTTTTTGCTACCTACGCGGGAAGATACACAGACCTGGTTCAGCTAAGGATTTTATTTTTCGACCAACCTAAGCGTTACATCGTCGTACAGAAAATTGGCACCATAAGAACTATCTTAACTAAACACGAATTTTAAATATGAGTATCTGATACTTATTGTTATGCAACGCGAAAGTTTAAAATCTTATATTAAAATATAAGATTTTAAACTTTCGCGTATTTAAAGACAGCTTATCCTAAGTGTTAGATATCTTAAGTTTTACGGTTATTTTTTTTCAGTTTACGCTATTGCTCCCTCTGGCGACAGAACATGGCATTTAATTACTAATTCCTAGAAAACATACATTTCAAGAACGAAGAAAATATTGACTAACGTCCTCCGTAGCTCAGTTGGTAAGAGCATTCGCCCGGATAGCGAAAGGACGTGGGTTCGTGTCCCACCGGATGCCACAGTCGATTAATTTTTGTGAGCTAAATTAAATTTCGTAAAATATTACGTCTTGGTAGTGATGCTTGGCGGTCTGCGTGTCGCCCATCTCGCTGTGAACCTGTGCCAGCGCGCACGTCACGCCGACGTCCCAGCTGCCGATCATGCTGAACCTGCAACACACAACCATTCCATGCTGAAAACGTTCGAGTAAATGACACGTGGCAATGGTTGAAATAACACTGCTTACATTACGAACGAACGTTTTGGTGTAGTGATTCGCTCTCCGGACTATTCCACCAGAGGTTGCGGGGTCAAACCCTGCAAGGGGTTATGTTAGTGGGATGAGCACGAGCATTTGTACCTAAGTCGTGGATGTTATAAACGGTATATAATAATAGCACAAACTCACACTTAGTTTGGGGCTAGGTAATAAATTAATTAAAATATGAATAAATTATACATATATTTTATTTATTATTTCAGACTTAATTGTAACAAAGAAGTGTTCAGTAACAATGGTATGGTTACAGTATTTCTCATAATTATATCTGCCAGCTATCTACCTACGTTATTACAACCCATTGTGATGCAGTGCGGCGTCAATGTAATGGTTACTTACTTTAAAATTAAAATAGTGGTTCTCACATTCATTATAGGACATTGCAAAGAAAAAAAATTTGTCATCATCATTCATCATACTCAAGGTACAAAAATCCTATACTCGTAGGCTCTTCTTCTTCTTTGTGGCACGAAAATATAGTCATTCTTGCTTGTACTAAGTGTGTGTTATAGTTACTTTGGTTCAACAATATTACAGGGGCACGTAGCAAAATTATCGTAACATTTTTTTAACAGAGTTAATATCTGAAAACCGATAATCCTATAAAGATAACTACTTTAAACACACGAGAACAAGCACGTTCTCCTTTATCAATCTGGCCTATAGGTCAGGGTCAGAGATCTTAATTAATGTCACCCCAACAAACCTCATCTACTTATTTTAATTTATCAATAATTTTCAATTCTTGGAATTATAATATAACGAATGAGTTACGTAAATTGCTTCATAGTATTAATATTTATATCGCGTTAAATTTTCAGGTTCATTAATTCTGTTCCAGCTGCGTAGCAGTCTTGACGCCATAAAATAGAAAAAATGAATACGTGATCCCATCTAAATATTGGGAAAAACATGCGGATGTGGCTCATATCCGCATGTTTTTTCGATAAATATCGTATGTGGCATAATATCGAAGGCGTGAAAATTGGGCTCCTGACGTGCGGGTGGTTATGCAAGCAAGATGTCAGCGGGGCTGGATGACGTTGGGGATTCCTATGACAGTCGCCTGCGATGGACGCTTCCTCGCGACACGCACGTCTGACGGGGCGCAGGAAGAACGTGCACGAGCTTGTAGCGTCCACAGCGTGTTGTCACTCGCTAGTGGTCTTATAGCTATCGTATAGCTTACCAGTGGTCGGCGGCGGCGGGGTCGTCGGCGCGGTCGCGGGCCAGGCGCGCCAGCCCGGCGGCGGCTAGCGCGCGTAACGTGTTCCCCGCGCCCGCGCCGGCCGCACCCCGGATCCGCGACCAGCGCGCTTCGGCCGCCTCCACCGCTGTCGGTTCGCCACTTTTCTCGAGTGCCAGTGCTGTTTAGATAGTTTTTCGTTATACAGGGTATTGTTTGTTAAAAAAACGAGGCAAACTCGAGTAGAAAATAAACTGTATAGGCGTTTTTGAGCTATATGGATTTCGATTAAGTTCGGGTTGCCCTACATTTATTAATATTTCACTTAGGTGGTAATGTCGTAGTTTTTGTACGGCTTTATTTATCTATAACTCAAACATAATTGGTGCACTTTTGTATGGGAATAGTTAAGGGTATGCAAGCGGCGAAGGTTTTATTCACTGTCCCGACACGGGGTATTCCTAGCAGCAAAATACAAATTGCGCCCGCTTTAAATTACCTCTACCTTTTATGACACACACACATGAGGCCTAAACGGCGTATAGATAGTAGAAGCACACTTACCGAGGTCGTGCATAGCGACCAGATCGGCCGGGTCCAGGTGGCTTGCTTCGGCCAACGCTCTCGCGGTGTCGGCCCAGGCGCGCGGCGCGTCGGCCTCGCGTGCGGCGGCCAGCGCGCTCGACACGCGCGCCGCGCACGAGTACGGGTCGTCGCGCGACGCCAGACCGCTCAGCTGGCGCGCTTCCGACCAGTTGCCCAGCTAGAGAATATAACAAACGTTATTTAATATACTCCAATACGGATGTGCGACCGCACGATCCGCTTGCGCCCGTCCAGATGAGCGCAAGCGCGACTGTCATAGGAAATCCCCGTCCTTGTAACACTACCTGTCCCCGCTGACATATAGCATACCTTGCCCCGGCAAGAGGGTCGCGCGCGATCTTGTCGGACTGTAATAAACTATTTATTCGGTTTCAAATAATATCGGCAGGGGCACAGAATAAGTACTAGTACTCCGTACAGAAGTATGACTTTGCAATGAAATTCAAAGAAATATCTACTCAATGTTGTTAACGATATGGTGTAATTCAGTTCGCCTCTGACTCAAGCACATTTTCGTGTAGACACCTACAGACATACATTGCAAGATAATTTCATTCTTATAACTCTGAAATATGATTCATAATACACTAAACCTATTCAGTGACGTACTATCACGCAACGCGATAGGGTTGACTGCCACAAGAAGCTACTTACGCCATCTAGCGCATCTTTCTAGGACTTTATTCACGCTCGTCCAACCAGCAACCTAGTGTCGCGCACCGCCGGTGAATAAAATGCGGGAGCGTGTCGCTGCCGGCTAGCGACACCCAACTTGTTTAGGCCCTTACCTTGGGGTCGCCGTGCGTAGGTACGTTTTTGCTACCTACGCGGGAAGATACACAGGCCTGGCAGGGGCTACTTTAGGCATACGCTGCTGCGAAAGTAGCCTCAGCGTTAGCTTCAGTCAACTCTTTAGGGATTGGTCGTTGAGATGCCCTATAATTACAGTGTTTAGTAAAACCCAAAGACGGTCGGTCTTTGGGTAGATGACATAAGTAAACGTATGACTGCGATGAAAATATCGCATACGCAACAAACGCTGCGTCAGAATTAGACTAATTCCATTCAAAAATGCTCACGCTACAACTTTCAGCCGTTGCAGTCTCTCAGCCCAGCAGAAGTGAGGCGATGCGCGAACGTCTCGTACGTAGTTCAACCTAGACCAGGCCTGTGTATCTCCCCGCGTAGGTAGCAAAAACGTACCTACGCGCGGTGACCCTTACTTAGGGGCTAAAACAAGTTGCGTGTCGCTACCGGCCAGCGACACGCTCGCGCGTTTTATTCACCGGCGGCCGCGCGGCTACGTTGCTGGCTGGACGAGAATGAATAAAGTACTAGAAAGAGGCGCTAGATGGCGTTAGAAGCTTCTCGTAGCAGTCAACCCTATCGCGTCGCGTGATATTGCGTCACTGAATAGGTTTAGTGTATTATGAATCATATTCCAGAGCAATAAGTATGAAATTATCTTGCAATGGATTTTCGTAGGTGTCTACACGAAAATGTGCTTGACTCTGAGGCGAACTAAATTACGCCATATTGTTGACGACATTGAGTAGACATTTCTTTGAATACAATTGCTAAGTCATACTTCTGTACGAAGTACTAGTACTTATTCTGTGCCTAGACTACGAGTACTAGAACGTAAGTATTCATGGCTGACCTCAGCCAAGGCTCTCGCGGCGTCGGCCAAGGCGCGCGACACCAGAGCGCTCAGCTGACGCACCTCCAGCCAGTTGCCTAGCTGGAGAATATATATATACGCGATATTGAAGATCGTCCGACATATCGTCCGATACGTAACGTGCGACTGCGCGACCTTCCTACTAGACGCGCAGGGGTGGAAGAAGCGCCAAACACACCCGACTGACATAGTAAATATGTTTCTACGCAACCCCAGCCGTCCCCGCTGACGTCTAGAATACCTCGCCCCGGCAGGGGGTTGCGCACGAACATGGTGGGCTAAACTATTGGTGCTGTTTTTAAATTAAATCGCCCGGTCGGGGTCACGTGATGTTAAGGCATACCCAGGGAATGCAGCGTCAGCGTTTGCATCAGCTCCCAGAGAGCGGTGGTTAGGATGCACCAGCTCAGCTCTCAGGAAGCGGATGCACTCTAGCTACAGCTTTTAGCGGTCCCGCAGACCGACCCAAGACAACGGACATATAAGTAAACGTATGACTGCGAAACAAAATACCACATATGCAACAAACGCTGCGTCAAAATTAGTCTTCCGATCGGAAATGATCTCGCTAAAGCTTTCAGCCGCTTCAGCTTCCTCAGCCTTGTAAAAGTAGGCTCAGCTTGCGCGCCTTCGACCTGTTGCCTCTTACCTCCGCACCCCTGTACACCGCTGGAGAGGACTCAATTTAGGCGGTCTACCTATATTAAATATAGTAAACCATTTGTTCAGTTTTAAATCACATCGCCCGGCTGCTGGGGACACTTTAGGCATACACAACGCAGCGACGGTGTTGATCTCAGCTCTCGTGAGATGCCTTCTAGCTACAGCTTTCAGTTGCCTTCAGTCCAGCGGCGGCGGGGCCGTGGGGCCAACAGCCCGGCCAAAACTACTAAAACATAGTAAACTACTTACCGCATACGCAACAAAGGCTGCATCAGCATTAGCTTCGGCTCTCAGCACACGGTCGTTGGGATGCGCCCTCGCCACAGCCTTTAGCCGCTGTAGCACCTTAACAATAAGGATTATTTTATTAGGCACAAAAAAACAAACAATTAATAGATACACACAACCCAACAAGGTCCCGCTCAGTGTAAATCGTGACAAAATATTATATATTTATTTATTTATATAAGGAAGACCAAGGTTTCTAATCTAAAAGTAACTATTAACAGTAGCAATGAAAAAAACCACTTATAGGTCCTCACAAATAGAAAATTGAATATAAAGCACAAACAGGACAAAAAAAAAATAGAACAATGTATAAATCCCTATTACTTACATACTACAAGATATTTAGTAACTGGATAATATCTACTAATGCTTATATATATTACTACTATAAATCATGCTTGAAAAAATGCCCGCCCAGCAGCCGCCTAATTGTCGATATACTAGTACAAAAGAGATCGAGATCGAACTCTTTGCACAGTTTGTTAAAATTGTCGCATGACCGCCAGATACAACTATTTGCCTATAGTTAGTTGAAGCCTTCGGTAGATAAACTATTAACATTATCGTTACAACACAGCGAGAACCTAAGGGCAAAGTGTAGACAAAAATAATAAAAAAATAAACACGGTCAAATACTCTTAGGCAAAGCGTTGCAGACGGTGCGGCGGGCCAGTCTTTTTGACCGCGAAGTAATAAGTTTGAGTCCCACCGGATGACACAAGTCGATTAATTTTTGTGAGCGAAATTTGATTTAATTTCGTAAGAACTTGCAAAATAATTGCTTAAGTTAAAAAAATAATTATAAATAAAGACCGCGTCTGCCCGTCGATGCCAACGACTGCCCTCACCGCGAACACAAAGCACACGAGTGACGGAGGCAGTTAGTTCACGACGTTCGTTCTAGTGCGCGGCGCGGACTGAGCTAGCCGCCCCGCGCCGCTGTCAACGTTAATTCATACAAACTGGTTTGTGTGATCCATAGCGGGTAGCCACGGATATGCCGCGCCGCCAGTGCCCAGCGGGCACCTGCGCCTTCTACCTACCTAATACCTACCCTTCATATGCATGGTAGTATAGGATTCCCTTTACGCTTTCGTTGGCGGTGAAGTTGACCGGCCCGGCCCGGCCCGCCGTCTGCAAAACGCCTTACGCGTCACACTCACCTTCAGCCCGGCGGCGGCGGGGCGGTGCGCGCGCGCGGCCCGCAGCCCGGCCAGCGCGCCGCCCAGCTCGACGCTGTAGCCTCCCGCACCCCGCACCCTGCTACAGTGCGCGTCACACTCACCTTTAGCCCGGCGGCGGCGGGGCGGTGCGCGCGCGCGGCCCGCAGCCAGGCCAGCGCGCCGCCCAGCTCGATGCTGTAGCCTCCCGCACCCCGCACCCTGCTACAGTGCGCGTCACACTCACCTTTAGCCCGGCGGCGGCGGGGCGGTGCGCGCGCGCGGCCCGCAGCCAGGCCAGCGCGCCGCCCAGCTCGATGCTGTAGCCTCCCGCACCCCGCACCCTGCTACAGTGCGCGTCACACTCACCTTTAGCCCGGCGGCGGCGGGGCGGTGCGCGCGCGCGGCCCGCAGCCAGGCCAGCGCGCCGCCCAGCTCGATGCTGTAGCCTCCCGCACCCCGCACCCTGCTACAGTGCGCGTCACACTCACCTTTAGCCCGGCGGCGGCGGGGCGGTGCGCGCGCGCGGCCCGCAGCCCGGCCAGCGCGCCGCCCAGCTCGATGCTGTAGCCTCCCGCACCCCGCTACAGTGCGCGTCACACTCACCTTCAGCCCGGCGGCGGCGGGGCGGTGCGCGCGCGCGGCCCGCAGCCAGGCCAGCGCGCCGCCCAGCTCGATGCTGTAGCCTCCCGCACCCCGCACCCCGCTACAGTGCGCGTCACACTCACCTTCAGCCCGGCGGCGGCGGGGCGGTGCGCGCGCGCGGCCCGCAGCCCGGCCAGCGCGCCGCCCAGCTCGACGCTGTAGCCTCCCGCACCCCGCACCCTGCTACAGTGCGCGTCACACTCACCTTTAGCCCGGCGGCGGCGGGGCGGTGCGCGCGCGCGGCCCGCAGCCAGGCCAGCGCGCCGCCCAGCTCGATGCTGTAGCCTCCCGCACCCCGCACCCCGCTACAGTGCGCGTCACACTCACCTTCAGCCCGGCGGCGGCGGGGCGGTGCGCGCGCGCGGCCCGCAGCCCGGCCAGCGCGCCGCCCAGCTCGATGCTGTAGCCTCCCGCACCCCGCACCCCGCTACAGTGCGCGTCACACTCACCTTCAGCCCGGCGGCGGCGGGGCGGTGCGCGCGCGCGGCCCGCAGCCCGGCCAGCGCGCCGCCCAGCTCGATGCTGTAGCCTCCCGCACCCCGCACCCCGCTACAGTGCGCGTCACACTCACCTTCAGCCCGGCGGCGGCGGGGCGGTGCGCGCGCGCGGCCCGCAGCCCGGCCAGCGCACCGCCCAGCTCGAGCCGCGCGCCGGCGCCGCCACCGCTGTAGCCACGCAGTGCCTCCACGCACCATGACATGCCACTGAGAGAAACCGATATTTAGAATGATATAGTGAACAGGGCCACTATGCAGGGTGTCCGGGTTTCGACTAGCAATAATTTAAGGATCTTTTATTTATCAAATTTTAGAGACAAAATCCAAATAAAACATTTTTTTAGACAAAAAAAAATTCCGAAAAATTGCATTTTTGAGTTTAGTTTTGTAAAAATTTTGCAATATTTCTTTAAAAAAATATTTTCCTCTATGACGGTTAATATTTCGAATTGAAGTTACCATTCAAATGAATCATTTTCATAACTTTAAGGACCTCCAGATCGATAGAAATAGTACTTTCTTAAAATAATATAAATGGCTGCCATTTCAAGAGCGGGAGACTTAGAATTATACATATAACCAACATGGGGGTTTTGTCGATAACATTTGATGAACTAATAGCCCAAAAATTATCGCTAGTCCAAACCCAAACGAACAGCGAAAGGGGTTTCAGCGAACTTCGCTGTTGACAACAAATAGTCAAAATATGTACGCAAAAGTCAGTTGTTTCGATGGCTTATGTTAGTTCCATACGTTTAGTAAAGCGAACATCGCTGTAGAATAAATTGCATGTTGTGTAAAAGCCCAGGGCATATAGCACGAAAAATAGTTGGTCTTGCAAAAAAGTTCGACGACCCTTCGGTAGACAGCGGGGCGTAGGAGATCCTTCGTTACGATGAATGAATGATTGCCCGACCTTTTTGGCACAGTGTTTTTTTTAGTAGCATGATAGCCGAGCGGAGAAAATTTCACTTCTTATTACAGAGGTCGTGAGTTCAACCCCCACCTGTAAAACGTAAGTACACTTGTATAAGTTTAGTTTGTATGAAAATGAATAGATGGCGTTGCTTGTATTTACATCGCGATTTGTTTGTATTTTTCCGGGCAGACTAATAGAAAATGATTTGACAATCAATAAATCTTTCACACAGCTCTGAGGTATTTTACTTATCTGTGCTTCGACGTGAGGGAGAGGAACTACCACGAGGGAGTGACCGTAGAGTGTTCAACACTCTTTTTCAAAGATATCGCCTCTCCATATGCCTAACGGTGAAGGAATACAACGTGAGAAAACCTGCACACTAATTTATAACACTAATTATAGTGTGCAGCCAACTGGCTAGTGTGTGAAACAGAGAAGGCACAGGAATGGCACAGAATAAGTACTAGTACTCCGTACGGAAGTTTGACTTTGCAATGAAATTCAAAGAAATATCTACTCAATGTTGTCAACTATATTGTGTAATTTAGTTCGCCTCAGACTCAAGCATCAGCGATGCAAGTATCCACTCACCCCGAGTCGTCGTCCCTAGAAGCCGGCCGCACTAGAGCTGCAGCTGCCAACGCTAGGCAACGCTCGGCGTCCGCAGCCGCGCGCCGCGACCACCGCGACAACCGGTCACCCCGCAACACGTCTCGCAGTACACACTCGTACGCGTCGTTTTCCTGAAATACAAAGAATACGCAAATTTTGCCCACGAAAATTCATTGACCGCCTACTGGTGGAGCTTGAACCCGCGAACCCTCGCTATTCGGACGATTGCTCTTCCAACCGAGCTACACAGGACGTTAGTCACCCGACGATTTTTCGTAAGTGCTTGCTTTTACTTCGCGGTTACATTCTCAAAGTAGTGATGCAGTCAACGACGACTCACTGGCGTAGCAAGCACTTACGTCGAGTGACTAACGTCATCTGAAGCTAAGCTGAGAGGGCAATACATTTTTGTTCTGTTTAAATTTTCTTGCAACGAGACGCATGAGACAGTTGGGCCTTATTTGAGTCTTCGCCTGCGGGGGAAAGGGGTAGGCATGGACGATTTCATGTATAGCAGATAAAAAATCATATGAAATGAATTTCATTGTTCACACCTGCTATTTTTTTTTCATAAAGACTGCTACAAATCGCAATCTGCGAAATCATAGATCATGCTCATTTCATTTCATTCATTGATGACTGCATGTAGCAGAGCGAGTCGCGAGCGAGCGAGTAGGAATGATTTGCCCTAGGTGCGTGTTAGAAAAAGAAAAACACACTAGTTATGCGATCATAGGTGACGATCGATACTGGGTGGGCATTTTAAGAACTTTAAACTTATAAACACAAAGTTCAGATTCGTTTGCCATGATTTTTCATGACAACCTAAATATGAAATTTCATATTAGTAGCAAATTAGCAACCGTTCACAATAATTCATATTTTATTATAAGTAGCAAATAGCAAAAGGTTATGACACTGCGAAAAAAATCATTGTCAATGAAATTTCACATGTGATTTCATATGAAAAAAAAATATCATTCCATGAAATGAGAATGAATTAAGAGTAGCAATTATTTCCATGCCTAGAAAGGGGCGCTGAGTTAGGACGAGATATTCTTGTCAAAATTTAAATCACGCTACAAGCGCCCGCCGCCCGCATTTCTCATAGTCCTCATTCTCGTTTTCCCCTTGCACCCCCGTACCTTCCTGTTGAGGACTTAATTTAGCGGTCTACTTATACTAACATAATTATGCGAATTGTCATTACAATGGTCGACCACTACACTGGCCCTAGCAATACACTTTCATGTTTACAAATACAAAGACGATTGCATTAAATATAAGATAACTAGCGGCTATATCCAATGTCTATATACTATACATCTATACTATACTAATATACCACAAATCTTTACACCCCTTAAGAATAATTTCTGAGATGAATACTATTCTTTCCTTTCTCAAGACTCCAACTAACTTTATACCAAATATTGTCTAAATCGGTTTAGCGATTTACGCGTGAAGATGTAAAAGACAGACAGACAAACACACTTTCGCATTTATAATATTATTAATCAGGATTAGGAGTTTATCTAAATTTATATTTACATCATCTATTGTGATGTCCTGGTGGCAGGAAGGCGGCTCTACGTCTAACATGGCATGAAACGCTGCTTTGCCTCCTTCCGCATCGTTTAGAGCTGCAGAACAGAGTACCAAGTGTAAACCTGAAAAAAAATATATTATTTTAATTTTTATTCACGTTAAAAAATATATAGTCCGACAAGTTCTTGCGCGACCGGTCGACAGAGGCGCGGGGGGTGAGTCACGCTAGAAGTCAGCGAGTGACGGGTGATGTTGCGGGGAATGGATTTGCTTTGACATTGGCGCGTGAGATTGGCGCTTGGACTTTAGTAACGTATCGGTACAAAATGTGATTACCTGTTTGAAAATCGCCCTGTTCGTGCATAATGTGTTGAAAATTCGTTACAGCATCTCTGAATTTGCCCATTCGTACGAGTAGAAGGCCGATATTGTGCATCACCTTCATCCTGTGAAATAAGTAATAGTTTGTTGGACTAATCGAACCCCATGTTTATTTGAGTTTAGTGCCCCTTTATTCATTATACTATACTTATTATACTTTACTATTATCATTTCACTGATGACGTAGGGAAGTCTTAAAAACTTCCCGTCATAATTAGAACATAAGCCACGAGTTTTATCAACAAATATTTACCGCAAATCTTTTTCAGCAGTCGGAGTCTGATCCAAAGCCATTCTGTACAGCTTTAGCGCTTTTGGATGCTCCCCCATTTTAAAATAAATATTTCCCATATTGACCTAAAATAAAAAAGCATCAATAATAAAAAATATTAAATAGTAGGTTACAAATTTTAAGCATTACCTACTAATTTTGTTAAAGTAATTTGAAAGGGAACGGCAATTACCTTGAGACGGTTTGCGTGTGGAAATAGCTTGTTCCTGGTTAGCAATTGGTATGTGTTCAGGGCCTCCGTGTACATTTCGTTTAGCGCATATTGCCCAGCTAGATTGCACAGAACCTGCAAATCAATCGTAGATTTAAAAAATATTTTTTTTGTCAATATTAATAATTGTGTGATGGGTGTCTTCTTAACTGACCGCAAAAGTAAGGTCCAAATTGTGTGTGTCTCCAAGGTTGGCTTGCTCTTGCATACGAATCAGCTGTCTTTCTAAGGCTGATGCTTCTTGTGCTTTTGCTAGGGCCTGAAACATGGCAATAATTTTCTCTTAACCACAAACGCATAAGTGCAATAATACAGCTCTATTAAAAAACAAAGAGTAGGGTTGGCGAATTTCTACTTCTTGCGGCGCGTGAATTTATATCAAGAATTATAAATAATTATAATACGAATACCTGTCCCAAATCCTGTTCCCGTTTGACGCTGGAGTCGTCTTCAGAGTCATGCTGCGCGCTGAGCATACACGATTCTTCAACTAACGTCATTATACGAGCCTCCATTTGTTTGACCCTATCTTCAATGCTGAAAATTATAAATGCAAGAATTTAAATTAAGTTCAGGTGGATAGATAGATGGACATAAGTAGCAGGTGTGCAATAATTTTGTATGCAGAAAAAATACTTCAAATGATCTTAGCAAGTAGGTAGACCTTAAGCAGTCTGATCGACAAAATAAACCTACAAAAAAATTGCCGGCTTCCTTCAATATGAAGACTGAAATGTCAAGTTTCACATACAAACTCTACCTCATTTTCAAGCTTTTGAAGGATGACCGGCTATTACAGGGATAAAAACTATGGTATTCCTGGGGCTATAAACATGTATATCTACATACTATCTAAATCTTTACAGTGGTTTAACCGTGAAGAGGTAACAGACAGGCACATGATCGCATAATACGTACAATATTAATTTGGATGGGAAGGCGTAGAAAAATATTTCAGAGCTCCATCGCTAGTTAGATAGCTATCTTGGCGTGTTTCGGTCAGTTCTAGATCTTGGCTAAACAAGTCTGATGACTGACCTGTCTTCCTTAGCATCATCTCTCGCACGCAAGTTGCCGCTGCGGATGCTCACCGTGCCCAAGCGGAAGTTTGATATTTTGACATATTTCGGTCAAGCTAGATCCTAGCTGAACAGGTCTGACTGACCTGTCTTTCTTATACATCGTCATCTTGTGGGCGACTTGGGCGTGGCGCTGGCGTAGCCGGAAGCGGAAGTTTGATATCTTGACGTATTTCGGTCAAGCTGGATCCTTGCTAAACAAACTTACTGACCTGTCTTCCTTAGCATCATCCCTCGTGGGCGTCTTGGGCGTGGCGCTGGTGTAGCCGGCCGCGCGCACTGCGGTGACGGGCCGCACGGCCGCTGTCCCCGCACGTGAGCTGCCATTGCGGACACTCACCGTGCCCAAGCGGAACATCTAACACATTAAAATAGTAGATTATTCACCGAGGGGGTAAAGTGATGTCTTATATTGAATAACAAGCACAACGAGGGATTCGAGAGTTAACTCCCGAGCGCAGCGAGGGATTTAAGCGTTTACTCCCGAGCATAGCGAGGGTGTTAAAAGTAGAATCCTGAGATCAGCGAGAAAAAAAATCATACTTATTGTGCAAAAGTTTACATGTGTCTCAATACTGAGATTGAACAGACTGGCAAGTCCCACCCGTGTATATTATCAGGTCAGGAAGGAAACTAACTCCGTAGTGAGAGTAGAGTCCCCAAGTTACCCTAAGACACTCTAACAATAGATATAATAATTTATTCATATTACTAGTGGTTTTCAGCAACTTCGTCTACGTAGACGATGATAAGACGATGAGACGTAGATGATGCAAAATAACTTACTCCCATCAAAGTTATTATGAACTCTTATTTATACCATGTCGTATGGTGAAGAAAGCTCAACCCGTACATTATTGAGATTAATATACCTAGGCCGATTTAACAAAGCCTAGGCTGTACTTCGGACTATTAAATGTTCAAATTGTGGTTTGAGACTTAAAATTAATTCTGCAGATTTCAAACCTACAAGGAACCAACATACAGACAAAAAATTCAAAAACTATAATTAGAAATCCGCTGACCTAAACTAAGATCAGTGGGTACTTTTGGATTTTTAAAATCAATGTAGGTACAGAATTCGATTTTCTACAGTTGTATTGATGTATATCTATACATAGATAGAAGATACATTCTGGACAAATTAAACAGTTCGACCACATGTTAAAAACAGAGAAGATGGGTGGTGCAAAATAAGAAAGAGAAAAATAGCAGTAATAACCTTGATCGGGTAAATCGTTTACTAATTGATTGTAGAGGCTCGAGTGAAGAAGTGATTTTGCAACATCATTTGTTTTATTCTATCTATTACATGGTATATTTCCGGATGCAGCAAAATGTAGTGCAAAGACTTTTAACCACCGCTCTTAGAATTTAAAACGTATCTATACGAAGAGGTGTAGTCTACCCAGGGAATTGAAATTAGCTCGGTTATCAATTTCGTATAAGAATAATGACATATGAGCTATGGTGCCGCTATCGTTACGAGTGGATTTCTAACTTTTTAGCTTTCATCCCTATCTACAGTCCACTCACCCCCGTGCCCATGCGACTGGGCACTTTTCTCCCGATGCCTGCGGTCCTCAATGTCTCCTGGAAGGCCTGGTCCTCACGCAGGTTGCGGGTGTCCAGGGCGGGCGCTACATCATTGAACCCGCTATACAACTCATCGTCTTCATCCACTATCATCGCCGTCCGCGGCTTGGCGTCTGTGCCCAGCCGCGACGCACTGTAGTAACGAGTGCTCAACATTTTCAAAACTACAAATTATTGCGAAACAAATCACAATTTCTTTAGAACACATGGACAACGCGTCTGTTGTGACGCTGTAACCAAGGAAACAGTCACTTTAGTACAAATAGCTAATCTGTGGTCAACGTCACTTTGTTATGCTTTCACGTCGCTGAGCAACCATCACCGCCACACAACATATTCTTTCTAATTTGTGGCCGCCACACATTACGTGACCGTGACCACATGACTCACACGGAGAGTATATAAGATAAACGCGCATATATACGCGCGGCACTCGCTGTACGCACCGTGTAGTCATCGCATTTTACAATTCTTTATATGAAATTGTATGCTGCGGCGCGCACCTTTCTGCGCCACTCGGCGCATTTCAGTAAAATGCTGACATGTCAAATAATGTCTTCAAAATTCGATGCATGCGGCGAATGTGGTGCGGCAGCGTGGATAGGTGTGACGTTGCATACAATTTCATATAAAAAATTATAAAATGCGATGACATAGGCGCGTGCGGCTCCGGCGGGTGCGGATAAATGCGCGTCCACCTTTAGCCACCCGGCAGGGTTCAGTTCCATCAAAGTTCTAAGATGCGGCCAAACCAAGGCGTTCAGCCTGCGTCCGCGGTGGCGTGCACGATGGCGATCACTGCGCGTACAAAATGTGTGCAATTAGGGGACGCGTCGATGTGACCACGTTGCTACGAGATCGTAAACGACATCAGAACACCTTGGTTTGGTCAATGCTTTAGGAAAACATTATTATGGACCTCTGACTATGAACCGCTCAATGTGGCTAAACCATGGACTATTAAAGACGTAGACAAGGTTTTTGAGCAAAAATGATAGCGCTGCTGGAAGCTTAGGATTTTGGGAAACTGGAAATACACTGTCGCGGTCGATATCATAAATTAGAAAAAATATTATACACACATCAACACTGTCTAGGGATATACAAAACATAGTATTATTATATCCAAAATATCCCTAGTTAGTGTTGATTAGTGTATATATAGTTATAGTCTTAGATTCGCTTCGACCGGAGGTGATGGTAATGATTTTTACTATACTAAGTAATAAATGCAAATAAAAAATTTCTTTTAAAGTCAATATTTATTTCATAATTACTATTTTCATTACATTCAAAGTCCCTCGCTTTAACGACGCTCCATTGAAACAACTAAAATAAAACAGCTGACTGGAAAATTTACATCACAATAAAAAAACACCAGGCATTTCTTTTCAATTTAAACAACAGTGCTATTGGAAGACACTGACATGTAGTAGATCACTTGTTCAGCTACACACAAAAGTATCTAAAACCTAACTTAAAACTACAGCAAGTTTTTAAAGTATATTAAAAACGTACATACATACACATACAAAAAAGTTTACACTTCATCAAACCTTGTCCTGACTCGATAGTTCCGTCCACGTAAACATTCAAAATGTTGGGTATAAAAATAAATGTTTTCAAAATTCCTAGTATCTTCGAAAGCAATAACAATGATCTTATATTTATATACAATTTGATGAATTTTTATAGGCTTATGCGATTTATAAACTATCTAAACCTGGCAAATATAATTCGTGACCCTACGACTAGTAAGAAATGCAAGTACTAATGTTTTTGTACATGTTTTCACTTATCAATAAGATAACACCTGATAAAAATAATAGAAAGAACTCTATTAACGGGGATATGACTTAGACGTTAACATTCAATATTAATATTTAGTTGATTTCATATAATTTTATGTACATAAATTCAACGCAAGTCACAGACATATTCGTTATTTTATTTATGACTAATACGAATACATTCACACACTTAAAGGTTCAGACAAATGAAATCACGCCAAACACAGGCAATTACTATTATGTATCTTTAGTGTATTTATTAGGTTATTTTAGTAACGTTATTATTTTATTTGCTGGTTTTGTCGTGGGTGAAACATATTTCAACCGCAACGCAAAGCATTTTAATATATGTCACCAAATATGAAGGGACCGATTCCAAGAGCCACATTCGTATGTGTGTATTTTTTTTTAAATAAGCAGATTTAATACTTAGTACATTTCACAAGTAGGCGAAAATTCAAAGACAAATTGGACGCCCTGACGAAATGCAGATGCTATGATTAGCAGGAAGCACTGTAGATGGAAAACTTCATTTCTGCACAGCCCAAAGATATGACTGGTATAGAATGATACTTGGCATTAATTCCGGCTTTTGTACAAAGTTTAGTTGTGCTATAAAGTTAAAATAGATAAAAAGCTAGAAGCTAATTTCGTATCAAAGACGTTTTTTTGATGGTTAAAATAAGAAACATCACCATTGTCTTCTTCTATAATATAATAATTTAAAAAATAGTTAAACTTTAGGAATCGGTCCCAGTTTATATTTTAGGATAAATAAGTATTTTCGTTAATTACACAAAGCAAGAGGTTAGTAATTTTCGGAAGAATTGATTTATTAGTAAAAATATTCTGCATATAATGTTTCATAGCCTCATACTTACAGTCTATGTATAACTCGTACCGAATAATCGGCAATTCGGTATGTAAAGTCCAATAAAATAGCACTTAATAAAAATGATATTTAAACACGAAATGGGGTTTATTTTAAATTCACAATATCTCATTTAATGTAGCTGCAGAATCAAAAACATTTACAAACTCAAATCAGTAATAAAGATATTCATGATTAGAAATATGATCGATCATACACGACAAGTTGTAAAAAATTTACCTGTATTTGATTCCCAAGTTTAACATTTTTTCGGCATATTTACAACACGTAACACATTTGGTTGTATAAAAAGTCGCAACTCAAAACTCATCAGCAAAATCAAGGTCGATTATTATATTATAAACATTGCACATGATTATTATTTAAAAAATAAATTTAAACGCAAATTTTTCGTGACTGCGTCGTGACTTATCGCAACAAAATTGCGCGCATAGCATAAAAATATTTCTAAGGATCGCTGCCATAAGTTCAAGTTACATATAATTATTATGTCAGTATGGAATTAGGGTCACTGTATGTAATCACAATTGGAAAGCACCAATGCGTGGCCATCGACTCAATCGAACAGAACCATCGCGCACGACAACAACGGAGACGGATGAATCGGTAGAGCGGAACTTTTCTTATGTGCTCCTGAAACGATCAATTGCGATTGTAAATTTTTATGTTATTTATGGGTCAAATGAATCGTCGAATTAAAGGTGCGACTAATGGAGCTTTAATCGACGCGTTAATGGCTCGCTGCCATTTTGCTTCCTGTCGACCAATGATAACGAATTCTGATCAAACGATTGTAAACTGCACAGCGCGGCGGTCAATGGCTGCGTCATTCGCAATTGTCAATGAGCTTCAATTAGACCTGTGTCAATAATGATCGATCGAAAAGATTCAATCGCGACATATTGATCGAATCACAGCTCTCTAAAAGATTCATTCAGAGCCGAACTTTTTTGTCGTGTAGTTGTTACGTAACAAATCTTGTTTGTGGGTTATGTAAAGACATAGATTGTTCACATTTTGCTTACCTAGTAGAGTGAAAATTTCTATAACTCCATACAAAATGACTGCAAAAATGTTAGTGCGTCAACTTAAAATCAGTCGAGACGCAAATGATCAAATCATTTCGATCACCATAGAAATGGGTCATGATCGTCCCCATCATGGGAAATGATCAATCTACACATATAGGAGGTGTAACTTTATTCAAAATTTCCATCATTCGCCCTTAATCACGTAGTTGCAAATGACAATCGCTTCGTCGTCTCTGTAGACGATCATGCTGCATATGAATAACATAAAAATTGACATACGCGATAGATCGTCTCGGGGGCGCTTTACGGAGTAACGATAAGAAGAGATCTCTTACTAGCTAACAGGTTCGGGGCGGGGCGGGGCGGCGACAAGCTAGATCTGCGTGGAGAAGCGCGGCCGCGGCAGCTCGAACACATCGCCGTGCACCGAGCGAGCCAGCGCCTTGATGCTCGCCGCTATGTCCTGCGGCTCCTCCTGGTTACATTCGTGAAACGATCAGACTCAGTGACGAGTGGTGTAGTATTCAGATGTTTATGGGATCGAAGAAGCACTTGATTTTTAAATAACTGTGCTACTAACTAGCATTCAAGTTGAATTTATTCTGTAATGAAGAACTACTTGGCCCACTGCTGTTGCAATACAGCTCGGGTAGATGCCGCTGACGTCACGCAATGACGTATTCAAGAGACTTCGCACAGGTGATGGACTGCACGGTAGCTCAGTTGATAAGAGCGTTGGCCCGGTTAGCCAAAGGTCGTATTTCACCTTATACTAACTATCTCTATTGTCCTAGGTCTCTCTAAGCGAAAGTACGTTTATATCTTGATTTGTTTATCTTTTATGCAAAAATAATAGCATTGCTTTATATCCTGTAAATGTTAATTAGATGTCGCTGAACAAAAATATTTTATTTTATAGATGGATAAATTTTAGAGATGGTGGAAACCGGCTTCTACCGTTATGTGGTACGCTAGCGACACAATTGTAAGCACTAACTGAGAGTTACTGTCCTACACGTAAACCGTCACGTAGCCTACGCACGCTATAGTCGTTTGACGGTCGCTAGCATCTTGCGCGGAGACTAATATTCCCGAAACGGCAACGTAGCTTTTACCTATCACATACAAAGTACGCCTGCCTTAAATAGCGCCACCATGGACAGATAGACCTGACTATTTGTATGAGACTTCACAATCATGCAACATGATAAATTATTGTTTTTAAATGATAAGCATTAACTTTGCAACCAAGGGTTGAATTGCACTTTAAAAAAAAACCCTAAGGCGAGACTCGAACCCGCGTTCATCGCATACCGAACGATTGCCTAGACCACTCGGCCATCAAGACTTTGGCAAAGTCAAAGTTAAAATTCCTTTGTTGAGACGTTTATGAGAAGGTAACAAACTTACTTCGTCGTCCAGATCGTGATGAGTGTGTCTTTCGTGCGGGAAGTTGGGCATGTTGACGGGCAGCGAGCGCGCGATGTCGTCGCCGCCGCCGCGCGGGCGGGAGATGTGGATACCCTCGTCGTTACTACCGTCTGTTTAATATAAACAAATTATTTACGAGTCGAAACAATAGACGCGTCTATAGTCCGTAAGCGACCTTCCCGCGGTCGCCAGAGGTGCCGGGAGCGAGGCATGCTAGATGTTAGGGGGCAGATAGTTTATATAGATAGGTTCGAAAGGATAATTATCAATGATAATTGATCACGATTATTGTCATGACAATTACAATATGTAAATAACAGGTGGATAATTATCGATTGATAATAACAAAAATTGAGCTTGTTAAAGTAAACTTATTCGAAGTATTCAAACGTGTACTTCCACACTTGCGGGTAGTTGTGGGCGTTATTTAACATAGATAGTTATAAAACTATAGCTCCACAACAATCACTAGTTATAGCGCCAAAATAATTATCTATTTTCCACAACGTTTTATGCGGCTACCGATGGATAACTTGAAGACAATCAGCAACCAAAAACATAAAGCAACAACGAAAACCTCGACTCGCTAGATAAGCTCAACTGCTCCAGGTTATTTTAGCGTCTTCTTTCCCACACTGCAACACAATTTCTTATGAGACAGTAATTATGACAAATGAATATCTTATACTGTTCTTAATTTCGAACTCTGATTTCCAATGACAACAGCGTGTGATTGGTGCTTCCTAATCCCCCGCACGTCTTGGCGCAGGAAGGTAGCGCACGAATTTGTCGGACTATCGGATGTGATGTCAATGGGTGATTTCCGCCTGCTAAGAGGTTTAAGTAATTTAAAATGTATGTCTCAATTATTGAATTATGTCTCTGTCATTAATTTTAAATTAGCCGTTTTATATTTAAACAGGGTTTGGACACAGTTTTAATTTTTTGTAGTAAGGCGGATAGTGTTTAAGAGTGTAAAATCTCCAAATGGTTTTGGAATTAACATTAGTCATGTTTTAATGTACATACCGAATTACCCCGTGAGAGGTATTGCGTTGTTTCGTTGTATATTTTAAGCTTGAACTTACCATCCGAATCATAATCATCCTGATCTGAAGCCAAATTATGGCGAGAATCCATGCCCTCTAAGTCGAATAGCTCTTCAGCATCTAAGGAGTCCTCTTCTGGAGGAAAATTCCTGTTAGGCTGAAATAAATGAATAACAAAATTAATTCATGAAATTATGAATGCGAAAGTACCTCTGTATGTCTGTCGGCAGGGTTGTCAGATTTAAACAGCTGAACTAATGAGCCATGATTTGGTCGAGAGGTATTTTGTAACTCAAGGAAGGACATAGGATAGTTTCACCCCGGAAATCACTTCTTAAGGTTCAATTCACATTGTAATGGCAGCGGCGCGGGGAGCCGAGGATACGCGGCACCTCGCGCCGCTTTCTATTCTATAGTGTATCTATATCTTATATAATTGCACATAAAGTTTATCATCGTTTGACATTTAAAAGTGATTGCAGTGTCGCTGCCATTACAGTGTGATTTGAGCCTAAAGGGGGTGGGAGTTTGTATGGGAAAAGCTTACGAACCATAGGCCGGATTTAAACGAACTTCAGTATGGACTATCTCCATACTAAATTTCATTATGGAAACAACACTGGGAAAGTCATAGAAGTTATCATACAAAGAAATTGTTTTTTTGGATGAGTGGAAGTATGGGAAAAGCATAGTTTGTACACTGTACGAAATATGCGCAGATGAAGTTGCAGGGAATGTAGCGGACATTGAAATTAATGTTGAATGTGCTTTTCAAAAGTTAGTTAGTACTAAGTTGCTGAGACCAGTTACGAGATAGGGTGGGTCAGTGGCCGCCACGATTTTACACACACAGCTAAATCCATCGTCGCGCTGCGCTACCGAGTCGCGAGTGGACGCCACTCGCATCACGTGTGCGGCGATTCCATACAAAACAGCTTGTTGCTAGCCACCGGTGGCCGTGGCTGTGGTCGGTGGCTCATCAGCGCGGAGCCTTAGAGCTGTCCTACAAGGTGTCAAACAATGCTGGCAGGCTATTGAGCGCGCGGTTACTTTCGCTGCGGAAGACGCGTTGTGCTTGCCGCGTACTACTGTGCACTATTAAAATATGACGACAAAAGCAACCGCGCGCTTGATTAAAGTGCACGGCAAGCGCGATGCGTCTTCCGCAGCGTGTACCGCAAAACACAACCACATGCTTTAGAAAAAACAATAAATAAATAGTATGACCCACCTTTGGAATATAATGTGAAAGTTTTTTGGCATCTTTGATGGAGGAAAGTCTTCGTCTCTGTAAGGGAGGTAGCTGTGGTGATGGGGGGCCGTTGTCGTCAAAGCTGGTGTCCAATTTCCAGCCATCACTTTCAATGCTGCTGCGAGCTTTGCTTACAATACTGCAACATTATGATAAAACATAAAGAAATCAATAAAACCTTGTCAAATTTTAATTGATCTCATTTTCTATAGTAATCACAAAGTAAAAATATTGGTTCTTGAATTACCTAGCTAATATTTTATGATCTCTCTGGGCTCTTTCCCGGTATGCTTCAAACTCTGCATATTTCTGATCCCTATATTGTCTCACAGAGTCCTCAACTGCCTCAAGTTGAGACTGCAGAGTCTGATTGAGCTGTTTGCTTAGGCTGCCTATGACCTGCAGTGTAGGGGCCCAAGTCTTTTTCTCATTTATCACAACATTATTTGTGTCTATGTTCTCTTTCATTTCAATATCATTTGTGATTTCTGGCACCAACAAGTTGAAAACTGGTGAGAAATTACTAGACTTCTTAAGACTGTTCACTCGTTCAACTGTGGTCTGTAACAAACCATGTAAGTAACAATAAAGATTTTACAAATCAATTTTTGTAAACATTTCACAAATAAATGTATCTATACTAATGTTATGAAGAGGAAGGAGAAAATTATATTTAGGACTATTTGATTGATTTGATTTGAGATTGATTGAAATTATTTAGAAATTGCCACCAGTAGAAGTCTATATATTTTTTTAATATAATGGCATAGGATTTTTCTAATAAGTCACTATTGTTCAATGACTACATGAATGGTTGAAAAGAAAGCCTTAGAAATAGATACACACATACATAGTCATCATTATATTTACACATACCTGAATTGATTTGGTAATAAGTACAATGTTTGAATCATCTGGTTTTCCATTGAGCATTGCGTGTGTAGTTATTCCACAAGCAAGGCATGAATGCAGGGTCCAGCGGCCGATGATACGCTGGCTAACCAATGCTTGTTGTGCCACTAGGGTCTTCAGTAAGGTGGCAGGACATGCTAGGAGATTCTGCAAGCAGTTATGATGATACTAAAATTATGGCTCATTCAAGTGAGAATGTTAATCTCAATTGATCTTAGTTTGGAGCCGGGTAATTGGTTTGTTTGTTGAAACAATTTATTATTATTATTATCTGTGTTAAATATCTATATATATAAAAGAAAGTCGTGTTAGTTACTTCACTTATAACTCAAGAACGGCTGAACCGATTTAGCTGAAAATTGGCAGGGAGGTAGTTTAGAGCCAGGAGAAGGACATAGGATACTTTTTATCCCGTTCGACATCATTCCCGTGTGACTTGACATGTAACGTCAGTCACTATAAAACGTGGTATAACAAAAAAGAATCAGACTTGGAATAACAAAATTGACGTATAATGACAGCTATGTAATGACGTATGGATGACTATTTGATATTTGTAAGAAATCAATAATATAACTATTTCTATTAAATAAATAATTAACATTATTGCCCAATTGCCCATTCGTATAAACAGTGAAGTGAACTATAAAACTCGGTATGGTTTCTATATATATAAAAGAAAGTCGTGTTAGTTACTTCACTTATAACTCAAGAACGGCTGAACCGATTTAGCTGAAAATTGGCAGGGAGGTAGTTTAGAGCCAGGAGAAGGACATAGGATACTTTTTATCCCGTTCGACATCATTCCCGTGTGACTTGACATGTAACGTCAGTCACTATAAAACGTGGTATAACAAAAAAGAATCAGACTTGGAATAACAAAATTGACGTATAATGACAGCTATGTAATGACGTATGGATGACTATTTGATATTTGTAAGAAATCAATAATATAACTATTTCTATTAAATAAATAATTAACATTATTGCCCAATTGCCCATTCGTATAAACAGTGAAGTGAACTATAAAACTCGGTATGGTTAAAAATTTAAGTTTTTAGGTGAAGTGAAGTTTAATTAATAATGCCGCGACCAAGACGATCGAATCTTTCCCGACAAAGCCGTGATGCAAGAAGAATACGAAATACTGCAAATGAAAGGACTGAAGAAGAACAAGAAATTGCACGTGAACAGCGCCGCGATAGTATGGCTCGACTTCGTGCTTCTCAATCACGAGAGCAAAGTGAAGCAGCCCGTGAAACAGCTCGGTTGGCAATGCAGAATCGTCGAGCGAACAACAGAGGTCAACAAATAGATAATTTGCGACGCAGAACAAGATATTTATCAAGTGCTGATTTGAATCGAGCAGCGTTTCAATACGATTGCAGCAATGATTACAGCTTGCATCCTAGCGTTTGCATTGGGCAAATGGACGTAGTTTGCGAGTATTGTGGTGCATTAAAGTTTTCCGGAGAAACGCCTGGATTATGCTGCCTTAATGGTAAAGTGAAATTGCCATTGTTGACTCCGCCACCTGAGCCATTGTATTCATTGCTTTGTGGCGAAACACAAGAATCACGCCACTTTCTTGCAAATACTCAAAAATACAATGGTTGTTTCCAGATGACGTCATTTGGGGCAGATATTATCGAAGAACGGGGATTTAATCCGACATTTAAGGTATTTATTTTTGTACTTATATAGAATGTAGTTAAAGAATAACTTACTTTATCTATTGGTACCTATGTAGTATATTTGCTAATTCTGAACTCTACTCTCCCACCGAAAAAAGTGTTTATAACCCAGTTAATACTGTCTGGTTTTTATTTTGTAGATACAAGGACAGATTCATCATCGAATTGGATCATTACTACCTTTCGAAGATACACAGAATAAATTTTTACAAATATATTTCATGGGCAACATGGAAGAACAACTTGATCGACGCCTAGAGATCAATGCAGGAATGAAGCGAGCAATTCTTCAAGACTTGCAGTGTCTGCTTCATGAACATCATGCGTTGGTCAGGTTGTTTAAGAGTGCTTTAGAGCGCATGCCAAGTGATGACTATAAAGTTGTTATCAAAGCAGATAAACGACCATCTGGAACACACGAAAGGACATTTAATGCTCCAACAGTAGACGAAGTTGCCATCCTGATTGTTGGTGAACAATTGGAAAAACGCGATATTGTGCTTACACGTCGCGATACTGGGCAACTGCAACAAATATCTGAAACTCATCGATCATATGACACATTGCAATACCCGCTGATGTTTTGGCAAGGAGAAGATGGATATTATTTTAATATTAAAATGAAAAATCCATTGAATGGTGAGTATCAGTATCATAATTTATTTCATTTATTTGTGAAAGACACTGATTTAAAATAATGCTTATTAAAAAAATGGTTAATGTCTGTATTGTTTGCCTTTAAAATTTGCCTTTGAAATGGTTAATTATCAAATTTTTAATTTCAGGTGAAGAAACTACAAAGAAAGTTAGCTCAATGAATTATTACGCATATCGTTTGATGATTCGTCAAAATGCTGACAACTATTTGCTGCGGTTTCGTCGATTGTTTCAGCAGTATTGCGTTGACATGTATGTAAAAATAGAAACGGAACGTTTAACATTCATTAGGTTGAACCAAGCCAAACTGCGTTCTGAGGAGTACATCCATTTACGTGATGCAGTTAATACTGAAGGAAATGCAGCTAATATTGGTCGATTAACTATTCTGCCGGCGACATACATTGGTAGTCCACGTCATATGCATGAATATGCACAAGATGCAATGACATATGTTCGTCATTACGGTCGGCCCGATCTCTTTATTACTTTTACCTGTAATCCAAAATGGATAGAAATTACTCAATTGCTGCTTCCCGGACAAACATCAAGTGATAGACACGACATCACAGCACGTATATTCAGGCAAAAAATTCGGTCCCTGATGAACTTTATTGTTAAACAACGCGTCTTTGGAGATACTCGATGCTGGATGTATTCAATCGAATGGCAAAAGCGAGGCCTGCCGCACGCACACATTCTTATTTGGTTAGTGGAAAGAATTCAGCCTGACCAAATAGATGATATCATATGTGCTGAGATTCCTGATTATGAAGTCGATCCAGACCTACATGATGTTGTTACTACTAATATGATTCATGGACCGTGTGGTGCCATCAATCCCCAATCACCTTGCATGGTCGATGGAAAGTGCTCTAAACGATATCCACGGAAATTAACGGCGGAGACTGTCACTGGCAATGATGGTTATCCGCTGTATCGGCGTCGATCACCAGATGACAACGGTCGAACTGTCACAACGAAAGTGAAAAGAATGGATTTCGTTGTCGACAACAGTTGGATTGTTCCATATTCGCCACTTATTTCTAAATCGTTCAAGACACATTGCAACGTTGAATACTGCAATTCAGTTAAGTCCATAAAATATATTTGCAAATATGTCACGAAAGGCAGTGATATGGCGGTTTTTGGATTGCAATCCTCGAATACCAACGATGAAATTTCACGCTATCAAGTTGGTCGTTATGTGAACTGTAATGAAGCGATTTGGCGTATATTCGCATTTCCCATTCACGAACGTCATCCTACTGTTACGCATTTGGCGGTGCATCTGGAGAATGGTCAACGAGTATATTTCACGGCTTCGAATGCTACGCAACGTGCTGAAACACCTCCAGCAACTACATTGACCAGTTTTTTTGCAATCTGCCAAAGCGATCAGTTTGCACGAACTTTGCTTTACTCGGAGATGCCACGTTATTATACTTGGAATGCTTCATCGAAGAATTTTCAAAGACGGAAGCAAGGCGATGCGGTTCCTGGGTATCCAGATGTGCGTTCTACTGATGCTCTTGGTCGTATGTATACAGTTCATCCAAAGAATAATGAATGTTTCTATTTGCGGTTGTTGCTGGTAAATGTGCGTGGGCCAACGTCATTTGAGTCACTACGAACTGTTAATGGTGTAATATTCCCAACATATCGTGCTGCATGTGAAGAATTGAAGTTATTAGAAAACGATAGTCATTGGGATACGACAATCGCTGAAGCCATTATCTGTGCATCTCCAAGTCAGATACGCACATTATTCGCTATCATAATTTCGACATGTTTTCCATCAAACCCATGTAACCTGTGGCACAAATACAAGGATAATATGTCAGAAGATATTTTACATCAAATTCGTGTCAGTTCCAGAAATCACGATATTGAGATGAATGAGGAGATACATAATCGTGCTTTACTCTTGATCGAAGATATGTGTTACCTCATGTGCGGTAATTTATTAATCAGGTTAGGAATGCCAGCACCATATCGTGAAATGAATGACGCATTTAATCGAGAATTGGAACGGGAACGTGAATATGATCACCAGGAATTAGATTTAGTAGTTCAAACGAATGTACCCCTGTTGAATTACCAACAAAAGAAAGTTTATGATACTTTAATGAAGGCAATCGATGATGAAAATGGTGGTTTATATTTCCTAGATGCCCCTGGTGGAACTGGCAAGACATTCCTCATGTCATTAGTTTTAGCAACTGTTCGGGCGAGATCTAACATAGCGGTTGCAGTTGCTTCTTCTGGAATAGCAGCCACATTGTTAGAAGGATGCCGTACGGCTCATTCAGCATTCAAATTACCGTTAAATCTTCAAACTATTGAAGAACCAACGTGTAATATTGCAAAACACTCAGCAATGGCCAAAGTTTTAGCGGTATCGAAAATCATCATCTGGGACGAATGCACAATGGCGCATAAACGTGCATTAGAAGCACTTAACCGAACATTAAAAGATTTACGCAATGACTCGAGATGTTTTGGAGGAGCAATGATTTTACTTTCTGGTGATTTCCGCCAAATACTGCCAGTAATTCCAAGATCTACGGCTGCCGACGAAATAAACGCTTGCCTCAAATCGTCAAATCTATGGCGCCATGTGAAGAAACTGCAACTGACAACAAACATGAGAGTTGCATTGCTTAATGATACATCTGCTGAAGATTTCTCGGAGCAATTGCTGACTATCGGTAATGGTCAAGTACCTGTCGATGAATCGAGCGGATTAATATCATTTCCAAATAATTTCTGTAATTTTGTCTCATCAAAAGACGAACTTATCAACAATGTATTTCCAGAAATTATTTCTAACTACAAAAATTATGAATGGATGAGTGAGCGAGCAATTTTAGCGGCTAAGAATAAAGATGTAGATGACCTAAACAACATAATTCAAAATAAGATCATTGGAACAATGCATTCATTCAAATCTATTGACTGCGTCACAAATGAAGATGAAGCCACCAACTATCCAATTGAATTTTTAAACTCTTTGGACGTGCCTGGCTTACCACCGCACAATTTACGCCTAAAGGTTGGCTCCGTAGTAATCATGCTTCGAAACATAAACCAACCAAAACTGTGCAACGGTACGCGTTTGGTGGTTAGAAAATTGATGAACAATGTAATTTACGCTACGATAATGATAGGAAAATTCAAAGGTGAGCAAGTTCTCATTCCGAGGATACCGATGATCCCAACCGATATGCCGTTTGAATTTAAAAGACTTCAATTTCCGATACGTCTTGCATTTGCCATGACCATCAACAAATCACAAGGCCAATCCTTAAAAGTTTGTGGTTTAAATCTAGAACATTCATGTTTTTCCCATGGTCAATTATACGTGGCATGTTCACGGGTCGGAAGACCATCTGCGTTGTTTGTTTTTGCGCCTGATAATAAAACAAAAAATGTCGTGTATCACAAGGTACTTAAATGAAGAGCAACCTATGTACTAAAATACAGAAATAATTATGAATGATTGATGTAGAAATTTAATTTTTTTTGTATTTTTTCCAATAAAAAAAAAAAATGCTTATTTATTGACATTAAGGCGGAACAAAGTTCGCCGGGTCAGCTAGTACATTTATATTTATAAAAGGAAGTTGTTTGTTACAACACTTATAACTCAAGAACGGCTGGACCAATTCTAATAAAATTTGGTAATGAGATAGTTTGAAACCCTGAAAATGACATAGGCTACTTTTTGTCGCGATATAAAATTATCGTAGGGGTGAAATATGGGATGAAATTTTGTATGGAAAATCCGACTTTTGACGCGGGCGAAGTCGCGGGGAACTGCTAGTAGCTAATAAAAGCATGTAGGTACCTACTACTTACTTGCTGTAATCAATTAGACTAAGAGTGAATATGGTTAAAAATACTATGTACCTAGTCCAACTTGTAAACAAAATGTAAGATGCTAATCATAGGAAAATAGGTAGCAGACAGTCCCCCCCCCCATGGGAGAGCCATGTTTAAACTGAACCTTCTTTAGGATTATGTATAGTGTACACGTAAAATCTAGGTATTAAATTTGCATAACAAATAAAGTAGTGGCAGAGACTAAAATAACCTATTTACAAACACAAATGTTTAGGTAGGTGGTGCGCCGAGCACACATGTATGTGCTATTAATACCTACTTTATGTGATTAATGTTTATCAGCACCTTTTATTAACTACTTTATTTATTATTAGGCACCAAACAGGAGCCCTACTGTAAGTCAAGGTCAAGACATGTTTACAGATTGTATGTACTGTACCTCACTGAAAAAAAAATCCCTTTGTTCCACAGTAGATAACTCCAGTTTCTCGATATCAATGTTTTCTTCGACTTTTTCACACTCCAATGTTACGTTGAGACATTTACAAACACAGAGATGCATTTTGCTTGAAATTAAGCAGTTTCTTATATTCAAAACAACGTAATAACACCCAAGTCTACTAAATTTTACGGCAAAGCAAATATAGGTACATAAGTAGGTAGGTATATAAAATAAATGTAGTAAATGGGCGTGTGTGCGTGCAGTGTGTGTTATATTTGTCTCTTGTCAAAATGAAAGCTGTCTAAACTAAAACATGTTTTACTTTGTCTAATGTAATACAAACGAACGAGATAACTATTAAAGACACTACAATTCATACAAAAAAAGTTCCACTTAAGACTTATTTTTGGTGCGATTTTTTTATGCTCTCACCTTCGCCCGTGTGACGAAAATTTGTATGGAATTTAGTCAGCGCCCCTAGTGGCACGTTAGCGAAACCTGTATTTTTCTATAGAACTTTCCGTCACCGGGACAATCGTGCGTGAGCGAGTGTAGCTGTTAATGAAAACTCGCACTAAGCCCTCTGCGGCTTCTTCATGAACTATAGAATAAATATTGAAAATTATGAAAACTGACAGCAGATGACAAAATTGGGCCTTTCCCTGGTGGAAATACTCAGGCTCGAGATACTCAATGCGGTTATGATTTTGGTGTGGTTTGGTGCCTGCGCCAGCGTCTCTTAGCGGAAACTTAAAGCAAAATAAATTTATTTTTGCTATTTAATAATGGATTTCCGCAAAGTTTCGCCTGACTTTTATTAACTCACCATCGTTAAATCACTTTTTCAAAACGACCTATCGATATAGAGCTTTTCCCAAAACTAACGGACTAAAGCCAGTTATCGTAAGATCAAATTTTCGACTGATGATCTCGCATTCACGGTTAAACTTTGGACGTTACTTCAGTCCGACAATTGTTCTAAAGGTGAGTTCAGTCCGGATTCGGGCACATTGGAATCGAGCCCACTGTCAAAGTCAAAATTAGTTGTCAAAGAACCTTCATGGCATGCATTGCATGTAATGTTTGAGGAAAGAGAAGCGAAATTTAACAAGAAATCACTAACGTGGCACGATATAAATTCTATAAAAATGCGTCACTAATATATTTTATATTCTTGAAAGTACAGTTATGTGTCTGATCTTTACTGACTTGAACCGTATCTAGAAATATAGGTTATCGGTCTTGCTTTATTCAACATGTCTAAAAGAACTTTACCAATTTGGTCTCCTCCTGCGAGATCAGAAAACAGGCCAGTATTAAAGTTGTTCAACAGCTTAACCCGCCAGAAAGAAGAATTTGTACCTTCCAGTGGGAACAAAGTTAGTTGGTATAGTTGTGGGCCTACTGTGTATGATGCTTCCCACATGGGACACGCCAGGTACGGTTTTTAGTATTTTTTACATACCCTTTTAACTGAAATAATAGTGAAGAACCTTCTAAATTTGTGTTTTTTTTATATAGGCTTTCTATTATGACATCTTCAATTGAAACATACTAATGATGAATATTTTTCAGCATTACGTGCTTATATGTTCTTTTTGGTTTACAGATCTTATATATCATTTGATATATTAAGGAGAATAATGTCAAACTACTTTGGCTATGATATATTGTATGTTATGAATATAACAGACATTGATGACAAGATTATTAAAAGGGCTCGACAGAACTATTTGTATGAAAAATACATAAAGGAACCTAGGAATTTAAGTGACACTATAGATGATGCAACAGCTGTTGTCAATTACTATGAAAATGTAGTCAGAAATACTGGTGATCCAGATAAGAAGAATGCTATGCAGAAAATGTTAGATAAGTAAGTACCTACCTAGTAGGTAGTGAGTCAACTTGCTGTAAGTTTGTTAATAATGCCGTTATAATTCATGTTAGTGATACAATGCCATGCACCCCTTATTTATTGTAACCACTTGTATTAACCTCCACAATATTGAAACTTAACCATTTATTTAAAGCATTGCAGCTGCAGTGAAGCTTCTTCAGCTAGCTGTTAAGGAAAGTGACCCTGAAAAAATAAAAACATCCAAATGTGAAATGTTGAAGTCTGCAAAGGACCCTATTTCTGATTGGCTTGACCATAAATATGGTGCTACTGTTACTGATAATGTCATATTTACATCTTTACCAAAGTATTGGGAAAATGAATTCCATAAAGATATGAAAGCATTGAATGTAAGTTTTATTTATAATTTGGTTTTGGTTCCGAGTCCTTAATATTATTTTGATATCCAAAAACAGTCTAGTTTGTCTATTTTAAATAATTGTGAATTATTTATAGGTTTTACCACCAGATGTATTAACAAGAGTGAGTGAATATGTGCCGCAAATTATTAAATTTATAGAAAAAATCATAGACAATGGACTTGCATATGAATCTAATGGTTCAGTTTACTTTAATGTAAGTGAATTTGACAAAAGAGACAAGCACCACTATGCAAGGCTTGTTCCTGAAGCTTATGGCGACACAAAATCTCTGCAGGAAGGAGAAGGTAATACAATAATCTATTTTTTTTTTTAATACCCATGTTTTGTTCTTTTGCAATCACAATTTGTCATGCTATGACTATGACAAATGGCTAGAACAATCAATGATGTAAACTTAAATATTTTTCCATGATTGATTCATGTAATTTTAACAAAGGTTTTTCATTTTACATAATCCAGAAAAAATGTATGATAATAATAACTTTCAATTTTTATAGGTGACCTGTCTGACGAAACTGCTGAGAAGCGTTCAGCAAATGATTTTGCTCTCTGGAAGCGCAGTAAAGCAGGGGAACCCAGCTGGGTCTCACCTTGGGGCGCTGGTCGCCCAGGCTGGCACATAGAGTGCTCGGCAATGGCATCAGATATCTGCGGACGAAACTTAGATATACACACTGGTGGAGTTGATCTCAAGTTCCCACACCATGATAATGAACTAGCGCAAAGTGAAGTGAGTAGAATTGTAGCACCAAATTTTCAGATACTGAAGAGGGTCTTCACATACATATCTAGTAATGGGATAATACCATGGAAAGGACATTTAGTCAGAGTACTTAATGTCCTGTCCATAGTATTATCCCGTACCACATTCATGTGATGATGACATACTATACTCTTTCATGTATATTTTCTGAACATCCCATCCTATTCTATTCAGATAAAAACATGTGTCATATTTTGACAGTTAACAGAAGTTAGGTGGATTCTAGGGAACAAATGCAATAAGTAAAAAAAAATGAATTATGTGTAATAATAACAATAATGTCTTCCTAGCCGAATTTCGACTACAGCGCGGCCTATCTCAACCGAGATTAGCCAACTGCGCGGGTGATATTATAGTGCACAAGTGTGTGCACAATACACAGGTGCACTCTCTGTTCCTTCACTCTCATAATTCGGTGAAACGGCAGTCCGACATGACTATAGAGAGATCAAGTTTTTTTGTGTAGTATAATAGTAATAATAATATAATTCATCCAAAAAAAACACATTTCAGGCACATTACGATTGCCCAGGCTGGGTGAACTATTTCTTGCACACGGGCCACCTGACGATAGCCGGATGCAAAATGTCCAAATCGCTGAAGAACTTCGTGACGATAGCGGACGCGCTAAAGCGGCACACCGCGCGGCAGTTGCGCATCGCGTTTCTGCTGCACGGCTGGAAGGAGACGTTGGACTACTCTGACAACACTATGGAAATGGCCATTCAAACAGAAAAGTTGTTCAATGTGAGTATCATGAGCTGTTAACTGACAACTAGATGAAAAAAAACATAGTTATTGAAAAAACAAAATACCCGACTGCAAAAAATATTATATTTTAGAAATAGTCTTTACTGGCTTTCATTTGATACCCATATTGCTATGGTGAGGAAAAAATCAATCCCCTCTCCCCCCTTTATTTCCATTTCCAGGCGCCATTTTTTAAATGTATATAGCCTATGTCACTCTTACAATTTTGCCAAATTCAACGACACCTCATATGTCAAAAACTGTCGAGCCGTTTGGGCTGTAGGGCGTGCCAAACAATTATACATACATACATACATACTTACTCGAAAAACATAACCCTCCTTCCGCAGTCGGATAATAAAACTTTTATCTCTATAATCTTTGCTATAGTTCGGCAAGTGCGTGCGCGACCTTTTTGCCGTCACCATAGGCACGGTATATAGATGTACAGTACTTTGTCTCCATACTAGAGCGCCCGAATCGACACACGTCCACATACACGTCATTTACACGGCCCCTGGGCGGACTTGGGCAAACAAACCCACGAGGAGTGCCACCACGTGCGCCGCGAGCCGGTTCACTGTCAATGACAGACTATCACAATGCAGATAGATGTCATTGAACAAACAAAGTAGGTTTTATGAAACATGTATAAAATCATTTTTATTTTAGATGACAACTGTCAAAATTAAAACGGCAGATTACTGATGTGTAGGGACAAATTGTAGGGCTCCACGACATCTTCATTTCGGATGACAGCTGTCAAAATTGAAACGGCAATATCTCGGAAACTATCCACCCAAGACTCAGCTGGTGTGTAGGGACAAATCGTAGTCCTAGACGAGATATTTATTTCGAATGACAGCTGTCAAAATTGAAACAGCCATATCTCGGAAACTACCCACCCTAGACAACTGGTAGTGGATTATGTAACTTTTAATGGAATTATTTCAATCAATACTTGTTGCTAAAGTTGGCCATTCACGGCCAGTTACACTAATTAGTCGGTCTGAGGTATGACCAAAATTTTACATTCTCAATATCGGTAATAAAAATCTAGGCTATAGGCATAAGTACTAAAAAAGTAACTTAACGTTATTATTTTTTTCCACAATTGCCCATATTTTACCGGTTCTAAGACTGAATTGACCGTGAATGGCCAGCTTAACAGAGTAACTGAAGTTGTCAAATGTGTAATTTTCAAGCGATTTCAATCCTGAATTGTTAGCAACAGAGTTACGTAATTAGCCCCCTGGTGTGCATGTTAATAAAAAATTTCTTTTCGCAAAATTTGTTTCTTAAATTCATTTTAAATGCCTCCAAAGATTGCGGGAACTGCAGGGTGGATTTTTTCCATACACATAGGATTTAAATCGTAAATTGTACCTCGTCTCATCGAACTGACAGTGCAAAAACGGGCTCGTTTTACTAAGACTCCACTGTCCGTCTGTCTGTCACCAGGCTGTATCTTATGACCCGCAATAGCTAGACACGTAGTCCCACGAAATGACACAGTCGATTAATTTTTGTGAGCGAAATTTGGTTTAATTTCGTAAAAACTTGCAAAATAATTGCTTAAGTTATAAAAATAATTAATAGCTAGACAGTTGAAATTTTCACATTACATATTTGAACTATGAAAACAGCTTATATTACGATTAAGTAGGATATAAAGGTGGTCTTAAGGTCAAAGTGGGGTAGTCTGACATACTGTGCTGTTAATAGACAATAAACTTATTATTATATTTGTTAATAGTCATATGACTAATTCCCAAAACAATACACATGTGTAGAATAAAAATCTAAACACATTTTTTAATATTTGTGTACCAACCCTAGCGCTCCGCTGTTCCGTAGGTTCTAATTTCAAAAATACGGCCAAGATAAACTATTGTAAGAAAACAAATCTGTCTATTGTGCCATAGGTGTGGGAACGGGGCATGCTAGATGTCAGCGGGGAGTGGTGGTGTTGCGGGGAAAAGTACAATGACAGTTGCGTGCGATTGGAGCTTTCTAGCTCTCTGTGAGTCAGGGCGCGGGAATATCGTGCATGAACTTGTTGGACTACACTTAATAAGTATATTGACTGTAAGACTTCTGAACATAAAGGGTGGTGTTATATTAGGCCATTTTTTTCTTTTTGTAGTGTGCTAAAACAGAGAGCAATATAAAACTATAAAAAAGCCTCACTATTAAAATGAAAAAAAAGTTTTCATCAAAATGTCAACTTATTGATAAGTTTTGAAAATAAGCCTAAAATTTTCAGGAGTTCTTTCTGACTGTAAAAGATGCACTGCGAAGTGGTTACGAGGAAGGTTGCGGCGGCACGTGGGGGCCTGAGGAGCAGCAGCTCTCGAGCAAGCTGAGCTCGGTCAAGGAACAAGTGCATGCTGCACTTTGTGGTAAGCTCCCAACTGTCCCATTGCGTCGTAGCTGCGCTGATTTTGCACATGGGTTTTTGGCCATTTCATGAAATAAATTTTAAACAAACCAAAAATGTATTTCCATAGTTTTCGTTTTTGTTTACTGAGGAATAGGGTAAAAGGGGAGGCTCCGAAATGTTAGTACCAACAATCATATTAAACATACAAATAGGACAAAGTAAGACAAACTTCAGGAGGATTTTCTATCGAACCAAATTGCTCTAATCATGTTTCGAAAACCATAATTATCTTAGCGATGTTTTGAAGTTACTGATAATATAAGTTTGAAATTCTTTAACGCGCTCCTTCTTGACTGAGCTTCTAATACATTTGCAAGGCATAATATAAAATCAACGGCGGCGTCTTCGCTTCAAGTTTTGGTGTTTTTGAGGATCGTTTACTGTAATTTTGGACAAGATCTTTTAACTTATATAAGTTTCAATAAGAAACCAAAAATTCGCACACGGGTAGGATTTGAACCCACGACCTTTGGCTAACCGGGCCAACGCTCTTACCAACTGAGCTGTACTACCGTGCGAAATCGTATTGTGAAATTCTTGGTCTCTTTGTCTTACGTCATTAAACTTATGTCAATAAAAAAGAACACTGAGTGTTAATAAATATTATTATTATTATTTTTTATTTATTTATTACCAAAAGAACACATTTTTTTTTTACTATCACATGTCTGCCAAACTGCTTAGCAGTTTGTCGACAGTAGTTCTCGTCTAAGTAACTTGTTACATTTTGTCACGTACTGAACGTGAAACCAAAAAAATATCCAAGAAAATAAAGAAATAGCACGACCAGCTACCTGGTACCGCTAGTCATTATTTCGTTAAGCTTAGTAACTAATTTGTTAAGTAGTCTACGTGGCATAAGGCCTGCTCAACATCCACCAATAATGGGTATGGTCAACAGTTCACAAAACCATAGAAGTGTATACATCTCTAAATGAAGGTTTAAAATGTACATTACTGTAAATAGATATGGGACTATAGTATTTGGTGTAGTGGTTCGCGCTCCGGACTATAAAACCAGAGGTTGCGGATTCGAATCCCGCAAGGGGCAAATGTTTGTGTGATGAGCACGAACATTTGTACCTCAGTCATGGATGTATAAACGTACATAAGTATCTCTATCCGTAGTAGTCTATCCGTCATTCAACCTAGTCGCCATAGCACAAGCTCACGCTTAGTTTGAGGCAAGGTGGTGTGTTTGTTGTAATAATTTATTATTAAATCAAATTGAATTTGTAAAAACTTGCAAAATAATTGCTTAAATTATAAAAACAATTACAATTTATTATTCTTTATTATTATAACTTTTCGCCCTACCAACAGACAACATCGACACCCGAGGCGCTCTAGACGCGCTCCGCGAGCTAGTGGGCGCGAGCCACGTGTACCTGCGGCAGACGTCGCCGCGCGCGTCGCCGCTGCTGGCCGCCGCCGCGCGCTACGTCACCGACGTGCTGCACGTGTTCGGGGCCGTCGAGGGGCCGCGAGGGGGCATCGGCTTTCCCGTCGGCGACGCAGACTCCAACGTAAGTGTAGATCGCAGGTAGGGGGCCCTCGCGCTACGTCACCGACGTGCTGCACGTGTTCGGGTCGTCGACTATAAAAATATAGGGGCCGCGCGGAGGCGTCGGCTTCCTCGTCGGCGACGCAGACGCCAACGTGAGTAATGTAGATAGGGTTGCCAAAATTTTTTAACGAAATATAGTATTTTTCAAACGGATGTTTTAAAAAAACACAGTTCACTAAAAATATAGTATTTTATGGAACATGCCAAAAGTAGACGACGATATATTTGGTACTAATTTCTGTTTTAAGTTCAAAAGTCAAAAGTTAAATTAGCGGCACGCCCATAAATTTTTATAATAAGATATTTTTTTAGTTGCATTTCAGTCTTAAAGTACGAGGAAAGTGTCAGAATAACATTTTGGAAAATATTTTATTTAGGGCACCTATTTCCCCTAGATTTGAAGTGGTGATGATTTTTTTCCGTCATCCACCCCATCGTATGGGGTGTCGTTAAGTAGGTCTTTTTAAATTACATAGGGGTTTTTTTTAGGCCCTAGGCGGCTTGATAACATCTGATAGTAAGGTTTGTCACTTGCCTTACAGACACCCCTCCACCAATCCGCACTGAGCCCGCGTGGTGGAGTATGGCTCGTTCCTCCTCAAGTTGAGGTGAGGCCTTTGCCCAGCAGTGGGATCTAATAGGCTGACTTTACTTTACTTTTAGGGGTTTCTCCGACTATTTTTCGATGTAATGCTCCATTTACGAAATATTAAACAGTGCAGTTTTTTGTTCGTGCAGTGAAAAAATTCGTGATGATAGTGCATTTCATAAATTTTAAAGGAAAACTGTAGCGGTTAAGATAACTTTATTACTTTAGCAGTGATAGTTTTTTACTTGAGTAATTTAGATAAATTTAAAATCCTTAAAATAAATTCTTAAAGTGATCAAGAACAATATGAAGTAAGTGCTTATTTAACGGGCTACTACGGAACCATACAGTATCCGTGGCCCGACACGCAATTGGCCGGTTTTTTTTATGTTACTATGTGACACCCCATGACATGTTACCTGTGTCCGTTACGCTCGTCCCCAGTTGGAGTCGCCTTACTTCGAGGCGCTAAGCACGTTCCGCGGTACTTACGAAAACCGCAAATGTGGTCAGATCGTAGAAAGTGTTTTTGATTGTACGGAACGCGCAGTTCTCGAGCCTAACTCGAACTTGCCTTTTTTGTATTTTAATATGTAAACACGACCGCACGTCACACTACTCTACTACACTCCGGGGGTAGGCGCGAAATCGGGTAGACGAATCTTTTTGGGCGGAACAAACTTAATTATTTTAAAATAGACTTCCATTTGTTTTAATGTATTAAAAAGGCGTACAATACCTGCCAGTTAATCCTCTATAAATAGGTTCACTTAATTCACTTTTGTGCACAACAACTAAACTATGGAGTCACTGCAGCTGGCCATGAACGAGATGCAGGCATCATTCACATCACAACTGGCGGAATTTCAGAAAAGTCTGGAGAAGGCTACACCTTCAAACACCATAGCCACACTGGCGGCAGAATTTTCCAGCTTCAAGAAGTTCATTCTTGCCTCGTTGAACAATCTACGCCAACAAGCTGACCTTCTCCACCAACAGTGTGATCGGTTGGAAATGAGAGGACGCCGTAAGATGCTACTCATACATGGAGTTGCTGAGGCCCAGGGTGAGGACACATCTTCCAAAATTGTGAAGCTTGCATCAGAGCATCTGCAACTCTCTCTCTCAATAGATGTCATCAGTAGGAGCCATCGCGTGGGTCGAGTCTCGAAAGGCAAAGTTAGGCCTATTCTCGTGAAGTTCTGTAGTGTGACGGACAGGGATAAGTTTTGGTTTACTAAGACCGGGCTTAAGGGCACAGGAATCACACTATCAGAGTTCCTAACTAAGACTCGTCACGACGATTTCCTCGAGGCACGAAAGCGCATCGGCATCACAAAGTGTTGGACAAGAAATGGCATTATTGTTGTAACAGCAGCTGACGGGACACACCAACGCATCACTACGATGGAGGAGCTGAACCGGGCTGTTCCTACAGTTCCTGCTCCTTCAGCAAGTGGAATCCCGACCGCAGGAGGTTCGACCATTGTACAGGATGCCACAAACACCAGACCGAAACGCAAGAAGTGAGCCCGATCCAATTTCATTGTGTTTCTTCCGTTTTTGTCTAGATAGATACTATGGCGCTAAGTGCATGTATTCTACATTGTTTTTACCCTCTATTGCTTCAGAAATTCCAATATGTACCCGGCAGATTCATTTTTAAAATTATTTTTACAATTACCCATTTGTCCGAACCACGAACGATCACAAATGAACGTCATGTTTGACAGCTGACGGTTCGCATTACGTTCTGAACCGTGTTTTAACTATACCTAATACCGTTACATCGTTATTTTTTTGTTTTTTTTTGTTACGTTTTAGGTTCACATTATTTTGTTTGTTATCAATGATTTTGTACTGGTTGGTTATCTCAAATCAAACTGCTGGTGATACCCAAAACCGTTATATCAGTTTTCACCTATTTTTTTGTTAAATTTTAAGATCAAAATGTTGTTTGTGTTCGTCAACAATGTTTTGTACTGGTGATCTCAAATCAGACTACTGGTGGGTAGGGCCAAACTAGATTTGAAATACCCTAATTGCCTCTTATTTTTATTTTTTATTTTTTTTTATTATATAAAAATACAAGTTACTTTATTTTTATATATATTTTAGGATATTTATATTATTTATTTCTATTAAACCAATATGAATTTATCTAGTAGTGACAGCGACAAATCTGAGCATTTCATCTCCTTCTTATCTTCTTCCTCTAGTAATGATAGTTTCCACTCCGCTCTCCCCACACTCTCTGACGAGCTTGATGCCGCCTTCAGTGACTTCCCCAAAAATTTTAATTCCATCCATATCAACGCTCAAAGCATCCCAGCTCACTATCCAGACATGCTCACAGCTTTTAACCACAGAAATATACATGCTGTTCTGGTGTCTGAGACATGGCTGAAACCCTGCCTCCCTTCTACATCCTTCTCTCTTCCTGGTTTCCAATTAGTCCGCAACGACCGTATAGTCAGATCTGGTGGCGGTATAGCAATGTACATTCGATCCCATATACCTTTTAAGGTAATTAACGCCTCACCTCCTTCCTCATCTTCCAATGACGCCCAGCATCTCTTCATTGAAATAAGTCTTTGCCACACAAAACTTCTTCTAGGTGTTTTCTATAGCCCTACTCTTAAGGTAGATTATTTTTCTTCTTTTGAGCAAACCCTTGAGGAACTGACCCCTTCATATGGTCATACGATATTGATGGGAGATTTTAACACATGCTTGCTCAAAAATGATTCCCGCTCCACTCGTCTTAGATCCTTAATTTCTTCTTGCAATTTAAATATCCTTCCTCTTAAAGCTACCCACTTTTTTCCAAACTGTGAACCATCACTACTTGACTTAATTTGTGTCACTTCTACTGATCATGTTGCACGGCACGGCCAATGTCATGCCGACGCTTTTTCATACCACGACCTAATTTTCCTTTCTTATAAAATTCGCCCTCCAAAACCTAAATCAAAAATTCTCCTGCAACGCAATTTCACTGGTATAAATATTGAAGCTCTAAAACACGATGCTCTTAATACTGACTGGTCAGTGATTGAAAAGGCTGAAAATGTGGATGACAAAGTCTCTCTTTTCAATACACTTGTCTTACACTTGTACGACAAGCATGCCCCTGTTCGGCCGGTCAAAATTAAACACGTCCCTGCTCCATGGCTTTCCGACGAGCTGAAATTGTTGAGAGATAGGAAAAATACCGCTAAAACGAAGTTCAAACTGGACCCGTCCGACAAAAACCGCGTAAAATATAAGACTCTTCGGAATCGCTGCAATACTTTGTGTAGAGACGCCCAAAGACGCCATATTCATGAATCTGTACAAAATGGAGATCCAGCTAAAGTCTGGAAATTTCTTAGATCCATTGGAGTTGGAAGACCTCGTAATGTTTCTACTTCGAACGATATTGATATGGATATCCTAAACAAGCATATCTCCACATCGGCTGGTGCTGATAGTACTATCAAAAATAATACGTTAAGTCAACTTTCATCTCTTCCAACTCCTAACCATCCACCTTTCAATTTTCGTCAAATATCTGATTGTGATGTTGAGAAGAACATTAAATCCATAGCCTCTAATGCCGTCGGAACCGATTGCATTAGTCGTCGTATGATACTTCCCCTTATAGATATCCTTACCCCAATAATCTCCTATATCCTCAATCAATCCTTGTCGTCGAGTGTTTTTCCGTCCATGTGGAAAGACGCTCAAATAACTCCTCTCCCGAAAAAGTCAAATCCTTTTTCCATCTCCGACTATCGCCCTATATCTATACTACCATTTCTTTCCAAGGTGATGGAACGCATTGTTCATCACCAACTAAGTACCTTCCTTTGCGAAAACCACCTCCTTAATCCTTTACAATCCGGTTTCCGCCCCGGTCATAGTACGACGACCGCTTTGGTCAAAATTACTGATGACATCCGGCGTGGCATGGACAACAGGAAACTCACTGTCCTAGCTCTGCTAGATTTTAGCAACGCATTCAATACAGTAGACTTTGACATTTTACTTGGTTTGCTTTGTTCTCTCAACATATCTCCAACAGTACTTGACTGGTTTCGTAGTTACTTGCATGGACGCCGGCAGCGCATCCGTTTGGAGGATTCGTTCTCTACATGGTGCGACATAAGTGCTGGCGTGCCTCAAGGTGGCGTACTGTCTCCTCTCTTATTTTCAATTTTCATTAATTCTATAACTTGTAATCTATCATCTTCCTTCCACTTATATGCAGACGATCTCCAAATATATTCACAAGGATTCCTTGAAGACCTTCCTAGTGTTGTAAGGGTGGTTAACACCGATTTAAGTCGTATTCTTGACTGGAGCAAATCCTTCGGTCTCAAGGTTAACCCTACCAAAACGCAGGTTATAATCGTGGGAGGTTCTTGGCAAATTGCTAGAATTGACTGGCCGGCCATGCAACCTATCACATTTGACGGTGTCCAAATTCCTTTTAGCGAGTCCGTTAAGAACTTGGGTATCTACATCGACTGTTCACTTTCTTGGGTAAAACAAATCGCAGAAGTAAGCCGAAAATTGTTCGCCGCAGCAGCTTCTCTAAACAGACTCCGGAATTTCTTACCAATACCCACCAAAATTGCACTTGTTCAGGCTCTTTTGTTTCCAATTCTCGATTATGCAGATTGCTGCTACTTAGACCTGAACGAAAACCTACTCAATAAGCTGGAGCGCTTACAAAATTTTTGCATACGGATAATCTTTGGTCTTCGAAAGTATGATCATATTTCTGAATACCGTGCTCGACTCAAGTGGCTCCCTATTAGACTTCGGCGAAACTCCCACATTCTCTCTTTGCTGTTTACAATACTTTTTAACCCAAAATCCCCACCATATCTAAAAGAGCGTTTCCAATTTCTGCAGTCGGCACGAGGTCACTTGCGGGCATCCAGAAAACTCTACCTCCAAATCCCCTCTCATTCCTCTAAATGTTATTCAGATTCGTTCACTGTTCAATCTGTGCGCTTGTGGAACTCTCTACCCTTAGCTATCAGACACTCCGAGTCTCTTTTCATATTCAAAAATCGACTTAAGGAACATTTTCTTTCACTGTAAATTAATTATACTGCCGTTGGTTGAGTACTTGTCATATTGGTATAATAATACGTATATTATGTATGATTTATACAGTGTGTCCCTGGATAAAGTGCAATCCCGAAAGGGGATGAAACTAGACCATGAATCATTGACTAGAAAAATATTAAAAAAATATATAAAAAATTATTGTAGGATTTATTGGTATTTTAAGATTTTCATGTTTCATTAAGGACTCTATGTACAAAAGTATTGATTTCTTCCAAAATAATGGGTCTATTTCTTTGAAAAAAAAAAAACAGTATGCCTAATACCTGGCGATGACCATGAAATAATAAATAGTCCGCAAAAAAGTAACTATCTTGGGTAAAAAAAAATATTTTTATGAAAAAAATGATTTTTTTAGACGTTTATTTTAAAAAACTTTAAATTACTAAGAAAATGTGCCGTATAACTATGTTATTTTATAGCTTACTTTTATTCTTTACCATTTTAGCTTCCAAATAAAAAAAAACCAATGTTCTAACTAAAAAAACACGCTATCTACGAACTTTTAAAGTGGAGCCTAATCGTGTTACCGTGCAGGTAGAGACCGTTTTTTTTCATTGTTTCCGTCTTTCAAGTCTGACTTTTATTACCTACTAAAATGTAAATAACTCCTACCTAGCCAATTTTTGAGTTAGAACATTGTTTTTTTTTTATTTGGAAGCTAAAATGGTAAAGAATAAAAGTAAGCTATAAAATTACATAGTTATAGGGCACATTTTTTTAGTAATTGGAAGTTTTTTAAAATAAACGTCTAAAAAAATCATTTTTTTCATAAAAATACATTTTTTTACCCAAGATAGTTACTTTTTTGCGGACTATTTATTATTTCATGGTCATCGCCAAGTATTAGGCATACTGCTTTTTTTTTCAAAGAAATAGACCCATTATTTTTGAAGAAATCAATACTTTTGTACATAGAGTCCTTAATGAAACATGAAAATCTTAAAATACCAATAAATCCTACAATAATATTTTATATTTTTTTTTAATATTTTTCTAGTCAATGATTCATGGTCTAGTTTCATCCCCTTTCGGGATTGCACTTTATCCAGGGACACACTGTATGTAGGTATATTGATATTTTTTATGTATATATAGTATGTGTAGTATATTATAGTGATAGTATATAATATGTGTATGTATGTCTGTTTCGTACCTATTATTTTTATAATATGTCTTTTGCACCAATCACCCCCTTCCTGTGATTAAGTATTTCCTATACCCAAAGGATGTCTGGAAGAGATCGCTCTTAGCGATAAGACCGCCTAATTTGTACATCTTTATATGTAAATTGTATTGTTGTTACTTTTATGGTGTGCAATAAAGAGTTATCTATCTATCTATCTATCTATCTACTCTACCCTTGACCTTGAGACCGCCTTCATTCCCTTGTAATAAAACTGTTTTTGTAGTTAAAATGACGTGCTGCCGACCTTACTGTCACACCCCATGGCATATGCCTCGAGGATATAACGGTCACAAGTAATATTACTTGTGACCGTTATATCCTCGAGGCGCTAAGCACGTTCCGCGGTATATCAGAAAAAGATCCGAAAACCGCAAACGTCAAGCATAGAAAAAGGCTTTGGTTGAACGGAACTCACAGTGCACTCGCGCACTGTGAGTTCTGACTAGAAATTGCCTTTTCTGAATGTTAATATATACACTCAACCGCAGGTTAGACCCTACTTTTTCCTTGAGACCGCCTCTATTGCCTATGTAATAAAAGCTGTTTTTACAGTTTTAACACTCCCCATAACCTGTGACCGTTATGCTCGTAGTTGGAGTCGCAAGTGATGCCGTACCTCGAGGCGCTGAGCACGTTCCGCGCGTCAGTCCGCGACGCGGCGCGAGCTGCCAAAGCGCCCGAAGTGCTGGCGCTCTGTGACGCGCTGCGGGACACCGTGCTGCCTGAGCTGGGCGTGCGGCTTGAAGATAAACCGGGTATGCGCTGTATAGTCATAAAAGTCATTTATTCGTGTATGTAGGCCCACAGGGGGCACTTATACACGTCCCGACATATATTTTTTAAGCCCTACCACTGCTTCCGGACAAATTGTGGGCTAGTGCTGAGAAGAAGCAGCGCAAGAAACTCAGTCAATATTGTCAAAGCCTTACTAATCTAAACCTCGCTTTAGGTTCGGTTCAGTCGACGTCTATTCGATTCGTTTTTTGACATATTACGGCCGGTTCACGGCCGGTTTACACATGTCCCGTTTTACTGTTCCGTTTTATCGTGTACTTTTTTTTTTCGTCTATGGCGTTTGTAGTTGTATGAGCGACTTCACACATGGCACAGTATTCTGTATACAGTAAAAAATATCGTTCCGTAAAAAATTACATTCCGTTTTGTCATCGAATACTGGATGACGGAACAGTAAAAATATACGGATACGTAGAATGTGTGCGGAGTGTAGGAGGGGGAGTTATGCGACAGGTTTTGATTCATATTTCCTATTGTAGTAGAATAGCGGCGGTATACTGCGAGTTTTCTGTTCACACATCGGATCCAGTAATGACGGATCCGTTGAACGTTATACGGCGCCTATGTGTAAACAGAGCATAAATTTATGACGTATCCGTTAAAAACGTACCCGTGAAACGGATTCCCATGTGTGAACCGGCCGTTAGACGGAATATGAAACACGATATTTCCCCGCGTAGACTTCGTGTGAATTGAATTGTCACTTGAATATGTTCTCCACTGTCACTGCTCAATATGGCGCTCTGAACCTAGCGGGTCGTAGCACACATTAACTCGAAAACGGATCGTCACCATACTCGTATTATCGGTTTTGTCCGTTTGCGTCCTGTTGCGAGGCTAAGTTACAATTCCGATTAGTGTGCGTTGCAGCAGGGAGTTTCATACAAAGAATACTGAACGGCTCGAGTTGATACGATAACCATTTCGTTTCCGAGTTGATATGTGTGCTACGACCTTTAGATGTGTAGTTTTATAGTAAAGTTGTTTTGAGGTAAAAATATACTAGAAAGTTTTGACCATCTTATTTGAGAAAATCACACGTTATCACCTTCTAAGACTATTGAGACAACCGTGTCTTTTAGCAAACAAAAGTGAACTGACCACTACTTTGCTGTACTTGTGGTGGCGCCATGTGGACGTCAGTTCACTTTGTGTCAGTTAACGAAGGTTTATATTCAATGTACAAAAAATATACGGATCACCTTTCAATAAATAATAAATACCTATATATTACACTGGTAAATTCAGATTACGGATTTGTTCACAATATTTGACAGTTAATGATGCGTTTTAATTTATTACTAGATCGCACCGTTGTGAAACTGGTCAGCAAAGAGGAGTTGCTGAAGGAGAGGGAAGAGAAGAAGCGGCAAGAAGCAGAGAAGTTGAAGAAGAAGCAGGAGCTTCTCGAAGCGCAGCGCGCCAAAGAAGAGCAAAAGAAAATCCCGCCCTCCGAGATGTTCAAGCGCGAGGCCGACAAATACTCCAAGTTCGATGACAAGGTAGGATTTTTTCAGAGCAGTAAACTAACCTAAAGGATTAGTTTAGTACAGTCACAAGCAATGAAATGTATATAAGTTTTTATGCCATTGTAATAAGGTCTCAAATCGAATGCAGATGTATACATATTGATGCTCGTGACTGTAGGCACATGATGAATGTATGATAACAGGAACAGTGGATCATGGTGATTTTGGTTTTAAGTTTTAGACTTATTTGGCGTTTCTATCTAGGTAGGTAGTGATGATTTTCTTAAATATTACGTACTTTCTTCTTACACTCACAGTATTTATATTTATTGTTGTATCCGTTGTCGTTATCTTTGTTTTTTATGCATTCTATTAATGTATTGCAAAACGTAAAGGGTATCATCATTATAATTTTGTGTATTTTTTGTGCCATGTCTACGGTCTAAAATAATATAAGCCTATGAAAGACAGGCGAATAAATCTTATATTTTTATTCAATCTTATTTTAACGCCATATTCTGAACCTTGTTATCATCTGTGTTTCCAATGAAAATACAAAGTCATAATTAACATTATTGAATTGATTGTGCTGTAGTAAAATAAACAAGCAGTACGAGGTATGTAATAAAATGCACTGCTTAATTCATTTTATGTTGTTTGCAGTAACTTTCTTTCTATGGATATAAAGTAAAAACCACCGTAAAAAGTAGTTGGCTTCTAAGATAACTAATCAAAAATTAAATTTATCCGTTAACCTTCCTAGTTTAATGTTTGATTACGTTTATAAAACCTATACACATCATATCGTACTCCTTATTAGCAATACTTTATTGATTTGTCTTCATATTTTTTACAGGGTTTACCAACTCACGACTACGAGGGCAAAGAACTCAGCAAAGGGCTGATCAAAAAACTTCAAAAGCTACAACAAGCTCAGGAGAAGAAATATAACGATTATTTAGCTACCGTCAACTCTTGCTGACCTATGCAGCTTCAATCTTCTGTGCTTAAACTGTAACATCAACGAAAAACGCATATGGAAAAGTAATTGTGTTAAGATATTTTTTTATGAACATAGAGCAACCCAAAATCAGGATTTTTCTTGTGTCAGTATTTTATTGACCTCCATAATTATGTAAACAAACTTACTTAGTACTTACTCTTATGTTTGCATGTACCAGTAACATTGTGGCGCTGGAAGTTTTCTGGTGTCCATATTGCAATCTGTCATAACCATATGAGTTAATAAATTGCCTTTTATGGATAAGATAGGATTAGGAACATTGTAAATAATAAAATACTGTCATTAAAAAATATAGATTTGTATATATGAATGTTTCATAAAATAGAATATAAATGAATCACCATTCAGAGACCTCTTTGGATACTTATTTGGATACGTCCTAGATATTTTTGTATGCATGCTCATCAATTCATTAACTTAACTAGGTATCGGTATGGTTAAAAGATGTTTCTACATAATCGGATTATTATTCAGTATTGATCACGCTATTTATTATTTTCATAAGTACCTCCTCACAGAAAATTTCTAATAAAGGGATAAACATCAAATATCTTGGGCTTTTATTATTAACACAAACATCTTGAATATATTAATAGTAGATAGTAGTAAAACTAAAATATCGACCTCCGTGGCCGAGTGGCTCACACATCGATTTTCAAATTGTCGCCAATTCTGAGGTCCCGGGTTCGATCCCTGGTCAGGTCAGGCCATAACTATCTATACCTATTGTCTCGGGTCTGGGTGTTGCGATATCCGTACAGTTGTTTTTGAATTCCATAACACATAGCTGCTTACTTTTGGATGTAATCCAATTGTGGAGGACAGACATCTTTGATGATTTATATATTTATTGATTGTGTCATTGAGTTAAAAAGTTATAGTTTTTGTTTGCTGTCTATTTTAGTCTTTCAGTTTTGTCTGGATGTGGAGGAAAGTAGAGGGAACCCCCGAAGTATAATAAATAAAAATATATTTTACACAATCAATAAATATATAAATCCTCAAAAAGGTCTGTCCTCCACACCAAAATTATACATTTAAACATAAAAGTTAAATATAGAGGTGTTAAAAAAGTAGTATATCCATACTAATATTATGAATGCGAAAGTGTGTCTGTCTATCTGTCTGTTAGCTCTTGACGCTTAAACCACTGAACCGACTGAGATAAAATTTAGTATGGAGACAGTTCGAAGCCCTGGAAAGGCTACATTTTGTCGTGATATAAAAACATTAAAGGATTAAATTGGGGGATGGGGAAAATTTATATGGAAAATTCAACTCTTGCGGGCGAAGTCGCGGGGTACCACTAGTGGTAGTATATAACACTGTGTTTAGGGATCATATAGAATGAATCATAAATACTAATATAATAGGCATAGCATACTAATAATACCCTCTACTCTGCATAGCCAAATTTTAATTCTTTTTAAACACCATGGATACTAATAGCAAGTGTAATTTTATAAATCGTCAAAATGCAGATCTTATTCGTTTCGTAAATTTAAAGTTGTGTAACCATAAAGTAAATTTTGCTATCTTCTATTGGTCTTAAGTACTTTGCACCCAACATTCAAAAGTTCTACCCTGTATTTTATTATTGAAAGTTCAATGCGATGAGCATTGACAAATTAAGTTATAAAAGGGGACATTGAAATCCACCGATTATCTACATTTAACTAAACATTAAAAACGAATTATTCTGGCGTCTACTGCAACAATAGAGAGTCGTACGCTTCAATGAGATCTTTTTAAGGGCGGCCGCCGCGTGCGCCGCGATAAAAATACAAATAAAAAACGTGAACAGAAGTTGAAAAAGGTAAAAAGTGAGGTAAACAATCTGTGCGTTTTTACGCCGGTAGTTTCGGTGGGGCTGGGGTGGCGCAAGTTCAGCACGAGCGAGGTCGCTCCGCTAAGTGCTCGCATCTGCAGTCCGAATCTGAAAATGTGATGGTTAATGAATCGGTAGTGCATCTGATAACGTCTATCTGAAGGCTTGGAAGCTTGTTGGTGTGCAAAACATGTTTACAGTACTACCCGATTGATTAATTTAGTCCAAGACAAACCATCACCATGCAATCAAAACGAGCGATTAAAATTAACGTCCAGCTTGAACCATGAATCAAGTCTTTTGTGTGTATAAATAAAAAGTTTCTTCTCTCGCTTTGCCCTCGTTGATGATATAAACCTATGTAGGTACTTTATACACAACTACTTTTGATAGATATCGCCTTTTTAATGATATCCCTAACTATCACCTCACACCGTATACTTAGATAAAACAACTTTTGTTTGCTTATTCCTATCGGTAGGTATAAATAAATATTCACGACGACCTCCGTAGCCGAGTGGCTCGTCGATGTACGAGTTTTTAAGGTCGTCATCTCCGAGGTCCTGAGTTCGATTCCCGTCGGGGTAGGGTCAGTATAAAGTCCGTGTTTCATTGTTTGTCCAACATTGTAAACAATCTTGACATTCCTTTTTAATTAAATTATTCATTTAAAAATAAGATAGACCCAAAAATACATCCTAATATTGTAGTTTATCGTTTTATATATGCAGCTTTTTAGAGCTATTAGTTTTTTTTCACCAGTATATGTTTTAAAAGTCATAAAAATTGTTTTTACAATGAACACTCAAACAACGGAAACGGACTTTAGAAATTCTCATTTTCTAAATTGTATCGGATCTGGGTGTTGTGGTACCACGGTTGTTTCAGATTTCCTTATCACAAGTGCTTAAGCTACTTAGGGATCTGAGCAATGTATGTGATGTCCAATATTTATTTATTTAATTCGAAACTTATGCCCACATGTTGTACGAATTTAAATAAGATAACAAGAGAAGTCATTCATTGGTTGTAGCAACCAATGAAGGCATTTTTTTTTCAAACCAGACGACGAGTTTGAAAAAAAATACATGCCTTCGTAAATTGAATGATTTTAACGAATTAAAATTCAAGATAATAACGGAAATTCCCAGCAGACCCCTTAAAAATTAACTTCTGGTAGCCCAAGTTTGAATATGATTTAAATACGTTTGATCACAATCGTATTGATCGTGGTCAGAGACGCAACAATTGCCGCGGAGCCGCGAGGGTGCTCCGCTCTCCTTAGTACCTACTTACCGGCGGTTGACCGCCCGGAGAGATGTCAATCATTTGAATTCCATCGCACGTTTGTACGAATGTATATTGTTACATTTCAAATTCCGTTGAGATTTCACGATAACACAATACTCATTATAATGCAACCACCGAACTGAATATTGCGTTTTGTGCAAAAATTTTACTTTCCGTTTTTCCATATGATCGTTCAAGTGGCAAGTCATTCGTAACGTTCATACCATAGAAATGTAAATCTCGAAATGCAGCGTAGCTACCGATGTCGGGCAAATGCAGTTTACGAATTAGATAAAATCAGGAATAACCTTAGAAAATAACAGTAAAAAAATCACAAGATTTGACGACTTGATAGCACGACGGTTGACGGTTACATACTCAAAGCATAGCTAGAAATATTTTTAATAATAATACAAATTGAAACTGTAATATGTTCAAAACCTCATAGAAAAAGACTTCAACGGCCTACATTGTGAATGAAACTTTTCCCAACACATCCTCTATATAGCCAGCTTAGGCTCAATGATGCTCCCAACCCAAGAAGGCTAGATTATCTCAGGAGAAGTCTAGTGTGTTCGGATTTGCTGAAACAGAGACAGAAAGATAGAGAGAAATATAATTAAGTTTTTGGAAATCTTTCTACACCTCATCATTTATTCAGTAACCGTAGCCGAGTTTGATTGCCGCAGTAAGGAGTATTTTGATGGTAATTAAAAGTTAAATTTATGAATAAACGGTGGTGGCTCCCTCGCTGTCGTTAGTGGCTCGGCAATATCTCGCGTCCTCGCGGAGGCCAGCCGGGCGCGGCCGCACGGGGTTACGATTATGCCTTGTTTTTTTTCATCGCGACCCCAGAAGCGGCAGCCTCTGTAAAAAGAAACCAATTTTGCACGCTCATTAATTATTTAAATCTCATTAAACAGCCGCAAGTTTCCCTCTCTTGTTTTGTAATTTTGCGACGCTCTCCGGCTAATTCGAGTCGTTGGACAACGGGGAAATAAGAACTTGGCCTAACAAAAATTAAAGTAGAGAATCTATGCGGATTTTTTAAATTACCTAAGGGGCCAAGATTTATGTGTGTACAGCAATCTGTACAGATTTATGGCGACTGACATGATTAGTCCGTATATTCTATAGAATATTAGAAGTCAATCAGACGTGTAGCGTAGACCACTATGTAAGTCAAGCGATGGTGTCCTAACGAAAATAAAGCTCTGTATCTACGTAACGTTTTAGGCGTACTTATATTTATTTAATTTAATATATAAATAAAAATAAATTAGTAGAATTTAAAGTGATTGTATCTAGTTAGTATGTGTGCCCTCTTTTCCGTAAAAAACTAAGACATCAACTGAAGACGGTATAAATAAATGTACGCCGTTCTTAAATTAAATTTCGCACACAAAAATCGTTCGACCGTATCATTCGGTGGTACTCGAACCCACGACCCTTTGCTGTCTGGGCGAATGCTCTTTCCAACTGAACTACTGTTTGTCGTTCGTTAGTCAACTAAATAACTGCCTTTTGTACAATTAAAATATGATTAATGACACGTGCTTCAGTGTCTGCGTAATATAAATAGGTACCACGCAAATTCAAAGGAACCGAATGAAAATCCATTTACAAGCTTCAAAGTAATTTAGTTGAACAGGAAATTACGGCGTTGTTGTAGGTCCTACTTATACAGAAGTACCGCACAAACACTTGACTGTTCGCGTTGACGCTCGCTTCCGATTCGATGATAAAGTCTCTGAGGAACGTCTTGTTTTGGGCGAATATTTGAAAATTAGGAAATTAAGTGGAGCCGGCGGTTGAAAGGTGCGGAAACGCGGTGTCGCCCGCGCCCGCCCGCCTTGTATTCTCTTGCTACCACGTTTCTCTCCAAATATCACTTTGATAGAAACGTAAATACTAAATTTTTATCATGACAGGATATTTTTCAATAATAATTATGTTGACGAGTTCGTGTTAAGGCTTCTACCGTCCAGCTGCAGGAATAGACATCAGGCTTCAACGCCTTCATTAGCTAAATAACTCATCAGTAGTTAATGAACCATAATCAAATTCTGTTACTGCAACTGAAGCAAATTATAAATCTTTAACACTTTTGTTTTATTATTGTGTATGATAAATTATATATATATACAACATACTCTATTGGTACAAAATGCACTTATAATGTGATGTTATTATAGCCAGAGAAGAAACGTTATATTTATAGGTATTATTGTTGATCGAGTGCTCGAGAAGACAGGGGGTGGCGGTCGCCCGGGGGAGGGAGAGATCACTCGCCCGTGCTTTAATTGCTTTTCACTTAGCAACCGCTCATGAACAGAGAACGCTCGTGAAAATGAAGAAAAAATCATTACATCAACATCTTTTAGAGATTGCCCAGATTTAGGACGTTCAGCGAGACAGCGACCTTCTTATATAACGCTTTCCTCTTTCTTGTTTTTCCAGCGCGCCTCATTTCCGGAAGGGGGTCGCGAGGCGGCGCGGGTGGCGAGGGGCCTAAGTAATTTCGCTTAAGAACTCTAAACGTAATTAGTGTAGGGCGTGCAAAGGGAAGGGCTTGAAACTTGGAGAGGGTTGCGTCCCGCGTCCCGCGCCCGCAGCGCTGCCTGAATATTTGATCGCGCTCGTCTCGCGATAATATTTGCCGGAGGAGTTTTCCGTAAACACGAGCACATTTTCCTACCTAAGTACTTACTTGTACTTTCCTTCATCCCACTTTTCAAAGCTGTCGCGCGCTTTTAATTGGACCCAGTGTTATTTATAAGTAGACTCGTGATAGAATTAAAATCGTTCGCTACGACGCTCTCGAATAGGTGCCTACACAAAATGTTTTATAATGTTATTAAGTTTTTTGACGATTTTTCCTTTCAAGGAAATCCTCTTTATAAGACTTCAAACACATTTACAGCGTCTTTTTCTTTGACAGACGTGATGAATATTATTAATTTTCTTTTTTATTTTCATTTCATAAACTGCCTTGAGGTATTTATCACTCGTGGGTATTGGTTTGCTTAGAAAATTACAAGTACCTACTTATTTAATACATTTGTATACTTTATTGAAACACTTACCTTACCTAGAAGTTCCTAAGGCAAACATTGAAGTAAGTTTTTAGTGACGTACCAGTGAGGCGTATGAATTGCTATAATCGAAGTTAGTTACTAGGAGCCCCTATAGATAGGTCCTATACTACAGTGACTAACTAGTTAGATTATGTACAGTATAGGTGGTGTAACTAGGCCGTTACATCGTATCTTGCCGATTACCCCATTGTACCTTGTAGTGTTTGTACGCCCCTTTAGCATCAGACGGGAATTTATTTGATAGCCTAAAAAAGCAAAAGGCAATAATTTACAAATTCAAAAGGCCTGTGAAACAAGAGAGGGAATTAGAATTTGTAATTAGTCGGGAGCTCCGCGCGGCTACTCCTACGACATTTGATTAGCAATTATGGTAATTTGACTTAGAGCAGGGTAAGATTTCTTCTAATTTGTTAGTTAAATTATTATCGCGACTGCCAGGACATATAAAATTTATTTCTTTATTCAAATAACTTTCTTAATTGCGTCCAATTTTACATACCATTCATACTTACGTAGCTAATATTCGGATAATTAGCAGTCATTCGAAATATTATAATGGCCGTATCTCATAAAATATTAACGGAAAACTAGACTCGTTGAATATGATTATCCTCATAATTACAAACTGATGGACTCTGTGTGCCCGAACCATTGCGTGCTAGGACACTGCTTGGTACAGGATTACATCTCTACTATAAGGTATTTTAGGGCGTACCACTAAATTGCTATGAACGCAGCCTTTTGCATAAACGTAATGTCTTAGCCTACCACTATTGCGATTCAGTTTTGAGGTGTCAGTAGGTAAACTTACTGTTATGAAGGGCTCTGACCACACATAACCACCAGTAACAATCAATCTACCGGTCCTACTAGCTACTGTTAAGTCTACTCGTATGACCAAAGCCAAAGTTTTGTGGTTTCCAATCATTTTGATACTCACTGCCGCGCTACGTAGAAACTGAATAAGATAGATGGAATCATAGGTTATGATTCCTCCAAGAATACTATACCGACTCGTGGCGACTAGTTTTTGTGCATTTAATTTGTTTGTCACAAGGACCAGAATAACGTAGATAAATATTTATTGCACAGTAATAAAAGAACGAAGATACAAACCAAATCAAACGGGAAAATTACAAGTTCAATTTAAGCGCTTATCGCTGGTAGTGATCTCTTCCAGACAACCTTTACAATCTTTGAGGGTTTGATTCATATTGTTTTTTTTTCTGCAAAAGAATTACTTATTGTACGTGATGACTTTACTGATAGGTTTCTCATTAAATAACTGAACGCTATAATTTAGGTTTAGGTTTAAAGATCTTTATTCTCACTAAGACTTAGTAACTAGGTCACTTACATGAGAACAATGCTTACATGCAGATTAAATATGCATTCACCGTCGAAATCACGCAGTAGTATACAAAGAAAACACAACTATCATCACACACACATACACTTATTCACATTTATATAATATTGTATGGTACGAAGCTTACCTACAATTTTTAAAATAAATTAATCTTAGTTGGTATTACAAAATATTAAATGAGTGATTCATCTTCAATAAGATACTGGGCTACTTTTGTTTTGAATACATTGAACGACTTGATATTTTTTATATCTGAGGGTATTCTATTATAAATTTTAATATGGACCAAATAGCTTCCGTATTGGAAGAGAGTGTTAATTACAAAGAAAGCAATGTCAATGCATTTTACCGAATGTTACTGTGCAAGATAAATTTAATTAACAAATTTAATGTATTGCCAAACAATAATCCTTCGCTTCGGTAATGCCTTGCTGGCTGGGGTGACACGCGGGCGCAAAAAGTGCGTGCCGAAGCCGACACGAGAGCCGCCAAGTTTTTGCCTCCGCACTCCGCGGTGCAATTTAATTATCGGAGCGAGCTCCCGCGCTTTACCCTTTTGTATCTTAACCCCCGGATGAAAAAATACTCTCCCATAAAATAGAGGACGGGTACGAAAAAAGGAGCGTATGCAAATTCAGGATAAAATATAGCCCGTAAATGCCACCGTTTCTAAAAGAATATTAGAGACGTTTTTCAGTGGGTGGATGGGGGTGCTACTTTATACTTTGTCTCCTCGCGCTAAGTACTGCAGCGCCGGGTGTCCGCGCGGAATCCGCCTTAATTTGGCGACTGTTGTTCAACAATAAATCAACGTGCACGCTCGCTTCCAATATGCCCTTGCTTCGAGATACATTTTACAATTGCTTTTTATACTTCATAAAGTTTGTGTTGTGCAAAGATACTTTGCAATGTTGGATCACAGTTAGATCACAGTTAGAGTTGTATTTATGCAAACTGGTAAAGCAATTAATTTAAGTTTTATTTTTATGTCATGTCATCTTGTTACTTGGAAGCTTTTTTTACTTTGTAGAAATTATGTGAGGATATCGATATTTTTTATTATTGTACCTAGTAAGGATATGTATGATGGTATATTGGTATGGTAACTTATCAGTAATTAAACAGTTGATGGAATAGACAAATTACAGTACGTTAATATGGAATTAGAATCGTAATTACAAAGCATTTAGTCGTGTGGTAAGATTGGTAGGTTTTTTCGGAAAGTAACGAGGGGTCACCTGAAGAGGAATGAGTTAATAGGCGTTTTAATTATTGAGGACGCGGCTTGGCCGGGCTGCGCGGCCGAGCACAGAAAGAGACAACATCAAATATTTAGCGCGTAATGCCGGCCGCTCTCTCGCTTGTAATTAAAGCGTCCTTTCCTTTTTTCAGCGGCCTGATACAATATTCAGCATGAGAAGGAAGCGCTTCGGTGGCGGGGTGGCGCCTCCATTGTATTCGCTAAGGAAGATAAATTAAAAAATATAATTACAAGGCGGCCGCCATAATTCTCGGCAGGCGGGTTGTGGGGGGGCGGGCGGCGCGGGTGGGGATAGTGGAGGAGCGGGCGCTCCCGGAGGAGGCTTCTTAAATATTTGGGGATAGCGCGTACCTACGCATTACGTAAATTAATGACACGGATTCGAGGAAGGATGGCGCCCGCCCGCGCCCGCGTCACCGCTCCGACCCGTTGTTTGTTTTGTTTTAATGTGCGTTGTTAACGACGTTATTAGACGCAAATTATAATACGAGAACCACTCCGCTCCCGAGAAGCCCCTCAGTCCGAACTGATTGGACTAATGACTCCTTTTATACGCATTATTATTGTGCGAATCCGACTTACGGACCTCCGTTGATTCCCTCAATTTATATCTTCTACGAAAAATAACAGTCATTTATTAAGAGTTTACTTATTATTTCTGGGAAATATTTGTCATACTTTACAGTCCCTTTCTTTGTGTAATGAATAGATATATTAAATTGGCGTTAACTAAGTAATGGCATTATCTCAATTGCAATTAGGAGTAAAAGAAAGAATAGTTAATTTGAAATAAGCATTAATACATATTTGTACCTAGCTGAAGGGTTTCCTTAATTACCTTTATATCTCGCCTTGAGTCTTACAGACTAGGGTATGTAAGTACGTGACTCTACGTGAAACTGTTTTCCAACTTCAGTGCTAGTAGTATGTTGTATTGTAAGTTGTGAGTGGCGAGCGCGCATGCCCCACATATTCAACAAGTGGCCGCATGTGCTCGGTACGCGCCCCGTGCACACAATCACACACTTAACGATACATGACATTTAAATCGTCAATACACTTTGTAAGTCTACGACCACGTGCCTTACGTAACATCATCACCTAATTATAATCACTTAAATTTAGTTTAATAATCAATTTAGGTTCATAATAATTTCACACATGAAAACTCAATGGTTTTTACTTTATATTATTATGTATAATTGGTAGGCCACTGGCCAATTTCAACAGAGATTAGTCGACTGCGCGAGATATATATTATAGTGCGCAAATCACAGATGCACTCTTTGTTCCTTCACTCGCATAATTCGGTGAGGCGGCAGTCCGACATGACCGTAGAGATATATAGGACTAATGCATATAATACTCGTACTTGTGTCCTGCTTAAACCATAAATTGGTTCATGTCTGTAAACCTAAATTTTTCACTGAGTACATTAAGTAATTATCCTATTTTTAGCAATGATTTAACTTGCGTGTTACCATTAGTGCCGGGTATAGCCAGATCTAGTATCGTAGCGTTTCACCTGTTCAAAAAAAGTAGATTTCGTGTGCAATGTCTTGAAAGAGTAGTTTGCGAGCACAAGTGAGAGGGGCGATTTGTGAATGAATCCTCGCGAGCTGAACAGCGACGTACGAGTTCAGTCGCAAGTAAAAAAAGTCTAAAATCGTGTTTCTAAGTCATTGTAATAAGGTTTGAAATCGAATGCGCCTGTGTACATATCAACTAGCTCATGCGTGCCAGCGGCTGCCGGCTGTCGATAGCCCATTCAAGATCATCATGTCGAGCGGCATAACATTATCAAATGGGGGAAAGTATTGTAATGTTAAACACTTTTACTGTGACTGAATTAGCGCTTGACTTCCATCTTTAGCTAGTTAAGTGATAAAGCATGCTCAGTTTGTACCGCCCACGTTTATATTTGATGTGGTTAAACCACTGAACGTTTAGGTATTTCTGTGGTTGCAAAAATTTATCTCCACAATGCTACTGCCATTTATCCCCATTAGTCATAAGCTTTATTATGTAACCGAATAGTAAATTGCTTGTTGTGCTTTCCATGTGGAACATTGTAGTGCACAATTTGACACCCAAAGCTTTTTCTACTTTAATTAAAAAGGACTTTTTCATAAAAGAAAAAATATAATTACATCCAAACTTCACTTCAGTGGTTTCCATGGCAAGTTAAATCCTTATAGGTATTCTTCAAGCACTGTAGTTGCGAGGGCCCTCAAAGAAAACTTATTAATTTTCGTCATTATGAATTCCGCGGGCGAAACTCGAACGTCTAATTTCAACCCTAACTTATCAAGACGCGAATAAAAAAGTTCACCCCCGGCGCACCCCACGCTCACCCCCTTGTTTAAAACGCCGACGAAAAAAGAAGCACATAAAAATGCATGAGGCCTTCCTCGTTATAAGGAAAGGGTAGCGCCCCCCTTCCCCCCCCCTCGGGAGGTAGCTGTAAAAATCGTCTCTAATTTAAATTTGGGAAGTTTCGCGTGGCGCGAGGCAGCGCTGATGTCTTGATAAATGTGAGCGTATTCCACTAATTTCTCGTCTTCAGCGCTCGGAACTTTTAATTGGGCACGCATAAATCGCGCCGGAGTAATGGAGGTGGCATTAATTTCATCTCGCGACAAAATGGCCGCTCGGAGTAAGGTACATTTAGATAAGCATCGCTCATTGTTTCAGGCAGATGCTGGCCTGCCCGCCACGAAGCCAAATTGCATAGACCTTAACGCAGACAGTTCCCTCAAAAATATATTTTATAAATACACGTTAGTAAAATTGCACATTGCAACCCACCTTTTTTGTACCGACTATACATATAACAAAACTGTTGAAAGTTGAATTCTATACATTAATAAAAAAGCCGAACTGAGTTTAGATCAGTGGAGTACAACAAGGTAGTATGTCTAGTAGAAATGAGTACTCGTATAGTGGATGTTACAACTGTAGACATCCAGAGATAGGTACAGAATTACCACAAAGGAACACACGGACGCATGTCAGACTACCCTACGTTGACCTTGAGATTAGACCGCCTCTATTCCCTACATGTTAAAAGCTGTTTACGTAGTTAAAATCAGTAACCAAACTTGCAGCCGACTGTACTATACAAATATACATTTTTACAAAATCGATCTGTATTCTTATATTTAGTTGCTATGTACCTATTTATTATCTACCCAATTTTTGTATCACAGGTGAGTCTACGCTGACAAAGTCACAGGCAAAAGCTAGATATCAATAAAAATAAGCAGCGTGTAATATACTTCTACATACAGTACGTGACAGTATGACAAAGTAACAAAATACTGTAGACGCATGCACATACATCCCGCCGTTAGTATAATATAACATTACCCTATCAGCCACTTAGACTAAGACTACTGATTTATCATTCAACTATTGGTTGCCCGCGAGTTCGTCTGCGTGGACTCGATGATACAAATTGGCTCATACATACTCCTATCGCGCCGTCTAGTGGTCTCTTTGTTGTGCTCTATCGTACGGTGAAGGGTGTAGGTAACTGATGGAAATTGGTAAACTAATCACTGTAACTGCCATTTATTTCAAATGAAAATAATTGTACAACGTAACAGTCCAGTCATCATGACCTCTTGTTTGTCCCGTGAAGTATGGCGCAGAGGGGTCAACCTGTATCTCTTGATGTAATATTACTATCGAGATGAAACATTCCCTAAATTACAACCAGGAATATATATAATAAAACTGTGTTAAGTACATCAAGATTAGATCAGCAGATTTTGTGTCTAAAGCGTTCAAGACCCAAGATAGATACATACATAAGTCCATACTAAACATACAGACAAAATTTTCAAAAACTATATTTTTATACTCTACTGACCTAAACTAAGGCCTAAGAGGTATTTTTGTTTTTTTATACAGTATGTACAAAATTCGACCTTATACAGTTTTATTATATGTATAAATTAACAAGGTTATAATCATGTTCATTTAATATTATATAATTAATATCACCATATAATTTATTTCGATTTAAATAAGTCGGGGTAAGGGATAAAATATACATTGTAGTCAGTCAATCAAATAAAATAAAATTAACAACTCGTAGCGCCAGGCGTAGCGTCGTAGCACTCAATGCTACAAAGCTGCTACGCGCGGCAATCGTTACGAATCGAAGAAGTTGGGCACTTTTCTTGTGTATAATATATGCTACGAAAGAGTTTGAGCCTTTTATTGTTCTTGTTTGAAATTGTATTTTTAATACATGCTACGAGTATGTTTAACTTTAAATGATTCTAATGTAAATGTTTTTATTTCGTTGCTTTGTTTTCATTTCATTAGTCGCACACAAATGGCATGTCATTTTTTCGTTAAACAAAACTTTTCACTCCAAGTAATTAGAACAGAGGCCGTTTGTTTTGAGTGAACAATTAAGCGCGTGGCGAGTATCGCGTTCTTCTTCCTCATTAAATCGGGACAAAGCGACCGCGGGGAAACTTCGACGGGTGTAATGTTATTCATTTGGGAAAGTCAAAGGTTGTATTTACAAAAAAATAAGTTGCCGGAGAGCGGACGGTGGCATTTTTTCCATTCGGCGCGTTCCATTAGCGAGCCTTTGTTTGGCGGGAGCGCGCAAATTAATTTAGCTCTCCCGCCATTTCCTCGCCCCCCCCCCCCCCCCGCTCCCCCCGACGCGCCCTTTTTGTCTACGCCTTGCTCTACGTATCGTTTTCTTCTTTATGGCTCATTAGGCAACTCTGTCGCCATTGTTTTTTTCGCCTAACCCGCAAGATCTAATTATTACGATCAGCGATCCCATGAATCGATACTGCGTAGGCGAGATGTGCGATTCTGATTGTTAAGATAGTAATTGTTAGCTCTTACTTTTAGTGTAGCTAATAAATATGTATCATAATTGCGGTTATTAAAGGTTTAAAAATTAAATCATAATAATAAATTGTTTCAACAAACACACCAATTTCCTACCCCCAAACTAAGCGTGAGCTTGTGCTATAGTATAACTCAGGATCACGGCTAACTGTTGTCCTAGTATACCTACATATATGCTTTTATAAACATCCATAAATTAGGTATAAATGCTTATGCTTATCGCAGAAACATTTGCCCCCTGCGGGATTTGAACACGCAACCTCTGGTTTTGTTTTCCGGAACGCGAACCACTACACCGAGACATTACTAACATAATAATAATAATGTCCTCCTTGCCAAATTTCGACTACAGTGGCAAATCTCAACATATATTACTGATTCGCAGAGATTACTGAAATAATATTACTAATGTCAATAACATCATTTAGAAATACATTTGACATCCAAGCAAAGTAAGGAGCTTAAGTTAGTGCAGAAAGCTGAGGTTGTAATCTGTGGCTGCGATTCTAGGCGGTCCATTAGCGGGCACGGAGAGTAACTCGATTACTCCCGCATTTATAAATATACTCCGCAAACAAAGGCGCCGGCTCCTTCTAATGTATCTTATCGAAATAAGCATAAATATTTTGATAAGATACATAAGATGTACTTATGAAATCTGCAAACTAATCGGTGTAAATTATAAGCCCGTAATGTCTTTAATTACTAGTTAGTAATCGAGATAATTCGTTCGAAGGGAATCTAAAGATTATACAATAGGATGCCGTCCTAAAATATCAGTACAATAAATCATATCAAGATAGTAAATTGAAACAAACCATTTTACTCAAACAACACTTGGGGTATTGCAAAAAAAGATTGGCATAGACCAGTTCACTTGAACTGACCATTCAACTAGGTATTATTAAGAGCCTATTTGCAACGAAACAAACGTGATTTGAAAATACGTACCGAGATGTGAATTTAAATAAATGAAAATCGAGAAGAAATGCCTACCATTCGCAGATCGCCCGAATGCATTGGCATTGGGTTGTTGAGGGCGTGATTCCTGCCTGCGGCGGCCGAATATTTTAAGTGAAATATTAATTGTTACCCTTATGATCTAATAAATAAGTGAATCTCACCATTTAACACCTGCGCTGGCGCCGCGGCGTGGCTGACGCGCGTTCTCGAGAACAAAAAAGCAGCGACTGCCGCGCCCGCGCCGCCACCGGCACCGCCGCGCCCGTGACCCACACTTTTTTAACCCGCGCGTGCCCTCGCCTCGCCGCTTTAAACCCTTCCGTATTCATACACGAACGAACCGACTAATGCATGCACGCTACGAGAAAGTATACCCCGCGAACAAGTTATTACTCACAATAGCAAATGTTATTCAAATTCGTAACTATTCTAAATTTTGTCACCTCAATATTAACTTTGTAATTGTATGTTCGTGAACTATATTGTAAATACTCAAGAATTTATGAGAACGCCTACGCCCAGGAGCTAAGTAAAGCAATTAATTCTCTGTTTCATAAAATATTTAATTAAAATCTTAATAGCTCCACGGCGTACCTACTCGCAAAAAAGAAAGAAGAAATATCTTATCGCGAGCTTTAAGTTCGCAGACTGGAAATTTCTAATTAATTACTTAGTAGACACATTTTAAATTCTTAATTAAGCAATCCGTACTTTCTCCCGCCTATAAATTAGATCGAGCCGTTTCCATAGAGACTACTCATCCTTTAAAGCGGGCCGGGGGGAGGAGGGGGCTTTACAAAAAATATAACTTAGGGTGAGTAAAAAACCGTGGGGTGACTCAGCCGGCCGCTGCACCCCACAACGAGAAATCTACGATCAATATTAACTCTTTTTTTCAACGGGGAAACGCTGAATTTTTAAGTCGGTTTAAGTCGTGTCGCTACGAAATTACGCGTGATGTATCGGACATTCGCGAGCTGTTGCCGATGTGCCAATATTTGTGTAGAGGCATGGCACGTCACTATGAGCCACTATAAATCATTGCGATTGAGCGCCGTTGCACCGAGCGCGTTTGTCAAGGTCGCTGCCATATGTGGGTGACGTCTGCATCCGATTATTCCCATTGTTGTTTTAAATTGGTATTTTTATGATATTTTTATTCTTCACACTAAATGGTTACACATTCGATAATGGGAATGGTGATCGTTAAGAACCGATAAAAAAGATCTTTACTAAGCTACTTGTATTTTGATGAGTAGAGTAAACACTCTACAAAAACTTATGAGAGATTTTTAATAATAACATTTGATTAATTCGTATTATAAAAAATATATAAAAAACTTTAACATCAAACAATTGCATTAACTAACGTCACTGTGTTAATTAATTCCTACGACAAAAGGTGACGCGGTTTTTGTTATCAAAGTTTTTAACAATAGCATATAAAAGGGTATAAAAAACAACCTGCATGCATAATTAGATACAGTACATTAATAAAAAGTCAGGCCCGGTGTGTGAGTGCACGCGCGCCTTAAAAAATATTCGTTTGTAAAAAGCTATTTATGACAGCGGCCATTATCGTCTAATAAATCAGCTGCCCGCTCTTCTGTTTTCGATAATGATTCTATTATTATGGAAAAGCGTTATGTAACTGTAACATTTTTTTCTTGGCGGCTACGGTAATATGGATAAGGCTTTTCTGGAGAAACTCACCAGTCAGTTTCTTCAGTTTCAGTTTATCAGTTTCTTTGCTGTGCACAACAGTGCACAGCAAAGAAACTGATTGGCACAGTAAAATGTATTTTTCTTATTTTTCTTATGGTTTTAAATTAAAAATAAATAGCTTTTTTACAAAAGGACTAACACCTCACAGGCGTATAGAAGTGACGATTTTGTATTTGCTTTTGTTTCTTGTAATCTTACATTTAAGCTTGTGTTATAAAACATTCTAAAGAAGCTAATTTATAACTGATTTACAGTTACCTGATCCTAATGAGGAGAACTGGAGAGGTTTAAAATTTTTTTCGCTTGTGTTTTCGCTTCGCTATTATATATTTTTTTCATAAATCTATTTTTAGGTTTTTAATTTAGAAACGCCCATAGGTTCTGTACACAACGCAACGATTCGTTCCTGCTGTTGGCCAGGTTGCTTAGACGCTTACCAGGCCATGGGTTGGTCCTCCGTTATTCACTTTTGATCATCCTTCATCTACACTAAAACATAACCAAAATAGTAGCTAGTAGACATGCGCAAAATCGTTCACTGAAGTGAAATGAGTGATATAGTTCAGTGGGAGCTAAAGATATGTATCACTCATCTAGTTCAATTAGTTCATTTAGTTTAGCAGATCTACTATCAAAATCTCACTCACTACTTCATTCAGTTTAAATGTATCGTATACTACAGATAATTCTAATGACTAAAAAATATCATTTATCATATTTAGGCAGTCTAGAATTACGAATTAAAAACATTTTCATTAATTTCGAAGATATTGTTACACGCATTAACAAAGGATGTAAAGAGTTATTTATGTACGTAATGTACGTTTAATTAATACGTAACGTAACGTATTAAAAACGTATTAATTAGTACCGAAAATTTTACATAGAAAACTGCAGTGCAGAAGCGGAATACTGCAGTCTCGCTCTTGCAGTATTAACAAATATATCCGTACGTTTTACTCTCATATCACTGAGTTACTGAACTAAATGAATTGCTTTGGACTATAGTGAGTGAGTGATACATATGAACTAGATAGGTGAAGTAGTTCAGTTATATGATATCATTCAGGAACTACCCATGTCTAGTAGCTAGTTAGAGAAGCGTATTCCGTGCTATCATCGCAGGCCGTAGGTTTTTATGCGTGTCGGCCGCGCGGCGCCCACTGCACGGGTTACAAATTGTGGGGTGAAAGGGGTAGTTTTTTCTAATCGACTTTCCTAACTGTAATAAACGATATTTATCTTTCTTAATTATAGTTTCACTCCGCTGTTTGGTAGCATTGCTCGTGTTTTTGTTGCGACTGTTTGTGTTATTATCGAATTACGAGCGTTTGTCGTTCGTTTTGAATTTGTTCTTATTACAGCTGGAGCGAGATTCGGACCGTTCAATTTGGGGAATTACGTATAAACTTTATCTAGCAGGGTGATAAGACAGTATAGACTATAGATTAAAAAATAGAAAATTTAATAAGTTTTACGTTGTTCAGTCATGGCCAAAATTATGTAAAACCATAAGTTCATTCATTCACTTACCTACCTACCATTACTCACCTTATTATTATTAACTTTTCAGTTTAACATATACCGTATAGTAGATATGTAGATAAATATCTGCTATACGGATACTTACGGATACTTAGATAGAACATATTCTACGATGATTTTACTTCTCAATATCAATGCATCACTATGAATAAAGCTAACTAAACTTAATAACATCTATTTATTAATTTAGTTAAAATGTCTAAAAAAATATTAAAAAAATGTTGCATTAATTTCAAAGGGTATTGATTAAAAAAAGCATTATAAAATGTGCTCGGCTGGAAGTTTAAAATGAGAAACGAGGGCAGTGATCCCACGGGGCGCATGCGTAATGATAACCCTTTTTTACCCTTTCGCGTCCCCGAGTGTTTTTTGTAAGCGTTTTTGTAAAGGGTTGGGTGGGGTACGTACCTGCCACGCGACGCGGAAGGGTTGTATTTTTTCTGTATGGACTGCTGCGTTTTTTATAGTGGTGCAGTACTTTTTTTCTCTATGCACCACACCATGAGAACAATAGAGAGTGCATTGAACTCTTACAAGAGATCAGCTGATGCTATAATGGAGCACTTGTTGTGTGTTGTATTGATTTTCGTAGTTCAAGGTCGCTGCGTGCGTAGAATATGAGTGTATTTCATTCAATTTCTTTTTAAGTAGGACTTCAACTCCTGGAATGCTTTTTATAAGCGTTTAACTCATAGGCAACTAAACAGTTTCAACCGGGCTAGTTATTTAAGAAAAACCTATCACTTATTAATATGAAGAAGATTACCATATTGAATCAACTTTCACATTTGGTTTCAACGACCGTCTTGGTGTAGTGGTTCGCGCCACGGACTTCTAAACCAGGCGGTTGCGGGTTCGAATCCCGCAAGGGGCAAATATTTGTGTGATGAGCACGAGCATTTGTACCTAAGTCATGGATGTTTATAAATGTATATAAGTATGTCTATCCGTTATCCTAGTCACCATAGCACAAGCTCACGCTTAGTTTGGGGCTAGGTAATTGGTGTGTTTGTTGAAACAATTTATTATTATTATTCAAAATCGGGACTTCTTACATATTATTTTGACGTGCTTCATTTTTACGTTTCATAAAGAGAAGTCATTATTTTAATGTGTAAATATTGTCTGGAATAGAAAATATACTAGGTGATGATTTTCACCTCGATAAATCAATTTAAAATCTGAACAATTGAAAACTGTCTCTTATTTCCAGTACCTAAAGTCTACCTACATACATGAATGGAATACATAAATATGTAGGTAACTATTAAGAAGATATTCATATTAACAAAGCCCTTTTACACCCGTTAGAGTTACAACACTCGTGCCGGATGGTGTCATTTTTCGCCAACGCAACACCCGTTCAATTTTTGTCAATCCGAGTAAAAAACTAGACTGTTAACACCGGTGCTCTACATTCCAGTAACCCACATTGATCAAGGTGTTAAGCACTATCGTGTTGCAAGCCCGTTACTCCGATGTCAAGCCTTTGTTCAACTCTTTTTTGGCCGCGTAAAAACATGCCCCTTGCCGATTGTTGGCTGGTTGCGTTTTTTGCGGCAGACGCCGCTCGCGCTCGCGCTGCCTGGGCGACGACGATGCGCCTGCCCGGAGAGCAGGACCACCTGACGCTTATTTCTACGTTACGGTACCGCAAATAAATAAATAAAAAATATTAGACAACATCACGTACATTGTTCAGGTCCTAAAGTAAGTAAGTTAAGCACTTGTGTTATAGAAATCTGAAACAACAGTGGTACCACAACATCCAGACCCAATACAATATAGAAAATGTGATTTTCTATAGATTACCCGCTCGGGGATCGAACCCGGGACCTCAGAGATGGCGACACCTTGAATTGAAGTGCGAGCCACTCGGCTACGGAGGTCGTCCAATCTGGCTGCTATCACTGTGGGGGCTCAGCCTTTTATTTCATTTATGGTTTCAGAAATGTTCAGTTAGAGAGGCGCATGTAAATTAAAATTACTTATAATTTCTCTTAAAAAAGATAATATCTTTATATACGAGTGTCCCAGGAAACCTGTACCAGCGAAGGTCTATGGTCGGGGGACACTTGAACCTATCTATTGAACCCCCATGTATGTTCAGCGATCTTGATAGTTTTCGAGATATTTGCAAACAAAATTTCCTTACAAAATGTAGGGGAAATGTTCAAAATTTTAACAAACGTGAGCATTTTATTGCTGTGTGTACATAATACACTAGATTTCACCTCAAACTGAATAGTATGTAGAGTCAAAATAAATCAACACTAAAGCAATGTAATTGGTCCCATCAATTAATAGAAACACTAACTAGATACGATTTGAACTTGCATATTAAAACACCTACACGACGGGAGACTTGTATAGACCATTTCGCTAGTAATATAAAAGGAGCAATAGGATATACTAAGCCTGTATGCTTATCAGACCACAATACAGCCCAACTATTAACTGTACCAGTTAAATCTCGTAAAGTGCCGCTTGAATACTGGTTCGACATGAGACGTGATTACAGTACTGACAATCTGAATAAATTCAAATATTTTTTGACGAGCTACCCGTGGCGAAACCTAATTGATTTTAAAGATGTTGACATTGACTTTATGCTATTTCATAATGAACGTATCCTTTTGTATGATTTATGCTTTCCGAAATATAGAATTAAATTTTTAATAGGGTTAATATTAAGTCAAAATGGCTATCTAAGGGCCTAAAAATATCATATCAAACTAAAAGAAAATTACGACTTTTGTATTACCAAAAACACACCGATGATACCAAAAAGAAATACCGTAAATACAGTAAAACACTTCGGAAATGTATACAACTTTCACAGAAAATTGTGAATGAGAAATATTTAGATAAAGCTAAGAACAAATGTAAAGCAACATGGAACGTAATAAATAACAAAAAACATATAAATGACAATGATAATATTGACTTCATAAAAGTAGATGACAAAACAATAGACAGTCCCCCAAAAATAGCTAATGCTTTTAATGATCACTTTATAGGCTCAACCAATTCACCAAATATGTGTCAACATCATCGCACACATCAACTCAAATTCATTGAAAATAATCCAGCTTCTATATTCCTAAGCCCAACAGATGAAAACGAAATTATAAAAATCATAAAATCTCTAACCAAAACACAAATTCTACAGGCTATGATGAGATATGTATGTAATTATTGTTTTAAGTGATAAGCATTCACTATGCAATCTAAATATATTATTGCACTTGAAAAAATGACCGCCAGAGGCGGGAATCGAACCCGCGTTCCTCGCATACCGGGCGATTGCCTAATTTCATTTTTTCAAGTGCAATAATATATTTAGATTGCATAGTGAATGCTTATCACTTAAAACAATAATTTATCGTATTTGCAAGCTTCATCTTTCGATTGTTAAATACTTGCAATAGTATTTCTTTCGAGTGTTGAGGGTGTAATCCCAATAACATTGATGAAAGCAACGCGGCATTACAGCGTTAAGAAGCACTTGAAAATTTCGACAGGCTCTGCCAACGCCAGGGTGGCCGAGCGGTTAGGCAATCGCCCGGTATGCGAGGAACGCGGGTTCGATTCCCGCCTCTGGCGGTCATTTTTTCAAGTGCAATAATATAAAAATAGTTTAAGCTTGTGCAGGTGAATTAGCACCTTTGCTGGTCCATTTTGCGAACCGTTGCTTCGAAGAGGGTAAATTTCCTAGCACTCTTAAAATATCTGTTGTCAAGCCATTATTGAAACGTGGAAAGAGGCATATTTTGAGTAAAGACCAATTGCCCTCATACCAGTTTTATCAAAGATATTTGAAAAGGCCATGCAAATCAGATTAACTTCATTCTTCACAAAGCATAGTCTAATTAGGGATGAACAATATGGGTTTCGCAAGGGAAAATCAACAGCACTAGCCTGCTTCTCTCTTATAAATAATGTTTCGATGCAAATGAGCAACAGGGTTCCCGTATCCACCATTCTGTTTGATATGAGTAAGGCGTTTGATTGTGTCAACCACAAATCGCTTCTGTGTAAGCTGGAACGTTATGGTATACGTGGGTCGGCCCTTGATTGGGTTAAGGGTTATCTTGTTAACAGATCACAATATGTGGAAATACCAAAACTCAATAATAAGTCCCAGAGTTTGACATATAAATCGGAGCAAAGATTAAATACCTCGGGCGTCCCACAGGGAAGTATATTGGGACCATTGCTCTTATACTTTACATTAACGATTTACCTCAATGTACAAAATATCCTGTAATACTCTTTGCTGATGACATTTCTTTAATAATCCACAAAAAACCTAATACTGACTATAATTATGAAATAAATAATAAAAATAACTAATGTAATAAATTGGCTAGAATATAATGATTTGAAAATAAATATAAGTAAAACAAAATATATACAATTTTACAACAAAAATGGAAAACCCCAGCACTTACTAGTGCAGCATCATAACCTTCCTATTGCCATGACCACATCAGCGACTTTTCTCGGTATTGTGATCGATTCAAAGCTTACTTGGCAAAGCCATGTAGACCTTGTATGCCAGAGGATAAGTAGATTTGTGTACGCTTTTTATCGTCTGTCAAAATTGGCTAACCGTAAGACATCCATAATGGAATACCATGGATATGTTGGTTCTATACTGAGGTATGGGCTGATTCTGTGGGGTAACTCGACGCACGTGGATCGTGTCTTCATTCTCCAGAAGAGGTGTATACGATCAATCTGTGATGTCGAACAGATGGAATCTTGTAGGCCTCTATTTAAAAAGTTAAATATTCTTGCCCTGCCGTCCCTATATATTTTTGAAATTTTATTATTCACTAAGAAAAACGCTAACTTATTCACAAAGAAGATTGAAGATTTCAATAGCGGTCGCACAAGGAGATACCCGAGGAAACTATCTGTACCATTAGCAGCTACAACTTGCTTCGCAAGAAATAGTTTTAATATGTGCGTTCGACTATTTAATTTGCTTCCGAACCAAATTCAGAACTTGCAATGTAATGTTTTCAAGCGAATTCTTTTTAGAACCCTTATTGACAATTGCTTTTATAATATCGATGAATTCGAGAAATTCTGCCGTGACGGCCGCTTCAAGCGAATTGTTATTGATTCCTGACATGTTAATTTAATTTATCAATAACTTTTGACATTGCCCTTATGAATTTATGACCATACATTTTTATTTTATTATTTCATATTATACTGACTTGTAAAAACCTAATTTAACTTAGACATATTGATGTATTAAAATTTGTTGAAAAATGTAATTACCTATCTACTGAGATTTTGTAATCTGACTCTATTGACAATCTGTAAATTTTGAATGTATATGTATTTTAGTGATTGTACTTGTTAATATTAATAACTGCACGATGACGAAATATTTGCATATCGATAGTTCGATGAAACATGCATGTTCATACCTAATAATTTGTAAGAACTTAATATGTACCATGTTTTTTTCGCAAATAAATACTATTCTATTCTATTCTATTCAACCGATTTTTATTAGCACTTTGATTATTTTCTTCATAATTTTTTTTATTGCAAATATCTCGAATACCTAAATATAACTATAAAAAATCGCGGAACTTACATGGGGGTCCAAAGGTTCAAGTGTCCCCCGACCTGGTTTCCTGGGACACCCAGTATAGGCTCTCCCAATCTGGATGATACATAAATACGAGTATGCTTGCCGTAGCCTGTAGGTACTTTGTCATTGAGATTTACAATTTTATAAGTGCGAGTACAGTTACAGTAACATAAAACATATAATTTTGTGTAAATAGGTACTAATACAATTTTACGAAGCACATCTAGTATTTAGTTGCGCAAGGGCCCATCCGCCGTCGCCCAACGCGCACATTCGCGACTCTAAAATTAGTGGCAGCTGCCGAGTCCGCCCCCGTTTTACTTTTTACTCAGAAAACAACAAAAACTGAAGTTTTTTTCCACAAACGGCCGGGATCTGATTTCGCAAAGATAGAGTTTCATTAGTAGACAAAGCATTTCTACGAGTTCTTTTTAATTATACCTAATAGCCTTTGCCAAAACAGACCGGTTCAGGTGACTCCGTATTTTATTTGAAGACCTTTGTGAATAGGTAAGTTGAAAAACTTTCAATATATTTATTTATACTTAATTGAAAAAAATAGAAGGTAGTCAAGAACCTTAGTACGTGCTATGAATAACTAAAAAAATATAAATAATGTTACTTAGTGCAAATATAGAAAAGTTAAAATAGATAGGTACTTAGTTTCTAATGTTTTATATGTCAAACCCCATAAGACCCGCCGGCGGACTAATAACATTTTTTTTTGTGTGAAGGTGTGTATGTGTATGATACGTGAAGGTTTGAAAAGGTACTAAGAAAACATTTCTCCAAAACTAAAATGTTTTTTCAGTACTATAGTGAAAGATAAATAGTATCTATTGGGACATTTCATGTGTTACCGACTGTTTTGTTCCTATTATCGAAACACCCAAGAAAGGACATTGCAAACGGATTAAATGCTAACAAACCCAGTAGCCTCGGTGTTGTTACACAAACAGCGAATGTAAAGCGAACACAAACAAACTCCTTTGTTGGATTTCTTTATACGGGCGGCGTGTCTTACGGAATATACAATTTCAGTGACAATTAGGCATTGTCGGAGCTACTGTCCGGTAGTGATACTCGCCAGATTAAAGGATAACACAAACAACTTCGTGCGAAACCCATTTCTTGCTACTCCTTTAGCCGCGTTGTAACTTTGTCGGCAAAATTAAAAGCTTGTTAAAAACCTGCAAACCAAACTATACTCGTATTTCTACACATTAGAATATTCTTCGTCTCCGGTCGGTTTAGTATTATTCGGCATAGGGATGTAATTGAACTTTTATAAAATACCAAATCCTACATTTCTTAAGTGTATGACTTGCGAAACTTTCTATAGGCACTCTACAATTCTTTCTTCTCAGTCAGTCTATCTATCAAAAGTGTGATAGTGTGTGATTTCGAATAATATTGACTCGCGACAAGTTCTATACGGGTTATTAATGACATTGTGCAGCATCGCATCGTTCTTTTGTGCAAATACATCAAATGTAAAAGGAAGCTATAATTGCGATGAATAGAAATTTTGAAAAAGGGAATATTTGGCGTAAAAATCAATAATCAAAGTGGTGTGTGACAATAGGCAGCGGTCGCCGGAGCCGCTATCAAAATATAAGGCGGTGCGTGACACGGCGCGGGTGGATTTTTTATTGCATTAGCTCATTTCGAGTGGAGTGGAGTGGTGGAACGAAATCGCGTCACCGTAAACACTCCAATAAACATCACCTAACTTTGGTGGCACTTTAAGCGTTATTTATAACCTCACCTACGTATATCTACTGAATTTCTAGTCTAGTCTACCTACCTTTTTAGGCAATGATATAGAAATTTTTGCACTTTTAATAAAATAATAAATAGTTAATTAATACATGTCTATACTTATATTAAAACTGAAGAAATTCGAATATCTTGTCTATTATTAAAAAAAAACCGGCCAATTGCAAGTCGGACTCGCGCACGAAGGTTCCGTACCTATACAGTATTAGACACTACAGTATGTTTTTTTTTGTTTTAAAACGGTAATAAATCACGTTTGTATGGGACCCCCCTTAAATATATTTTTTAATTTAATATTTTTTTTGCAAAGTTTATACAACTTATTATTCTGTGAATATTTCAAGCGTCTATCTGTTGTATTAGCGCAAAAAACGGCAAAGAAACATGTTTGTTGTATCGGAGCCCCCCTTAAATATTTTTATTTTTTAAATTTAATTATTGATTTTTATAGTTTATATGCCAATTGATATTCTGTAAAAATTTTAAGCGTCTACCTGTTGCCGTTATTAATCTAGAGCATAAACCGCCAAAAAAAATCACATTTGTTGTATGGGATCCCCCTCAAATATTATTATTATTCTGTTTTTAGTATTTGTTGTTATAGCGGCAACAGAAATACATCATCTGCGAAAATTTCAACTGTCTAGCTATGCTAGCTATTACGGTTGATGAGATGCAGCCTGGTGACAGACAGACATACAGCGGAAGCTTAGAAATAGGGTCCCGTTTTTATCCTTTGGGTACGGAACCATAAAAATTAAGAACAACCAACTTTAACACTAAGGTAAATGTTATTTTGCTAAAAACCTTAATCTTGCAGATTAAATGCTAAAAACATGAATCAACACGGAGAAATTAACATCAGATACATACATTCTATAAGTACGTGTTCATTGTCACACAGCATCTTAGGCAAGGGTAGGTAAATAAAATAGAGCACAACTGAAGGTTGCGATTTTCGTGGAGATGGCACCGCACACGTGCACCGAATCGCAGTCAATCGGACAATGCATTCATTATTATTATTTGCGTTACGTTCGATCTCGACTATTGACTCGCAGCGACGCTTTCACTTCGATATGAATACATTGTGCTACTCGTATTTGTACAAAATTTTTTTTGTGTGTAAGATGATTGTCACTTCTTGCCTAGGTTTTTTCAATAGTTAATAGAGATGTATTTAACCTTTGTCTGAACAATTGAATTTATTATTATAATTTAAAATTTTAGGGATCCTTGAATTTAAACAAGGTAGTAGGTATAGAATGTAACATAAAAATAAAATGATTTCACTGAGTATGATATGAGGGTCATATTTTACCATCATTGTACTTCTCTTTAAAAAATATAGTCTTAAAACAATTAAACGACTTATAGGTGTATAAGCAATTGATTAAAATATATATTACTATCCAAAAAAAGAAAATATAAATAGTATTACTATTTATATGCCCTATTGAATCCAATAATTATGATTCCAACAGTCACACGAATAACCTAGCCCCAAACTAAGCGTGAGCTTGTGCTTTGGTGACTAGGATAACGGATAGACATCATATTTATAATACGTTTAGATTAGAATCATCCAAGACTTAGATACAAATGCTCGTGCTCATCACACAAATATTTGCCCCTTGCGGGATTCAAACCCGCAATTGCTGGTTTTGTAGTCCGGAGCGCGAAGATAACAAGACGGTCATCAAAATTTTGCTTGACCTGTTAAGTATAGGTACTTAGGAGGTTCAACTTCATCCGGGTTTTTGTTAATCATCCATATGTAAACCCTGGTCTTCCTAAAATAAATAAATTTACAACTTAAAACAATTTACTACGACCAGACCACCCTGGAACTTGGAACAAAATGTGGGACCAGTCTTTATTCAGTTACAATTTACTAGCCTAATAGATAAAGCGAAATTGTGAAATGATGATAGTGTTTACAATGTGGGATAGGTAGCGAGATGCCTTCCAGCAGTGTCTGCAACTGTTGCTTCTATTTCGAGAGAAAAAAGGCCAACACATTCATTAACTACAGCCTTTTTGCTCCTCGATGTATCTTCCGGCAACTCTTTTTTGCGCAAGAATACTTCTTATTTTTTGTTTAAAACCTTTGAAGACATTCAAACATTAGTGAAAACTTCGTCTCTATTATAAATGTGCGTAAAGCGTCAATGCTAACGTCATAGTCATAGAATTTTATCACAGTTACTTTATTGCAATTATCAATAGCCTACTGCTCGGTGGCCGTATCGCTGATTCACCATAACTTCTAGTCTGAAGTTTTATTATATCAGAATCATTTAATATTTATTAGAATAATGTGTTACTGGTACCAAAAAATGAAATTCAACATTAACTTAAAAAACCTGTATAATAAGATTAATCTGCCATAAGAGTTCTGCTGAATATTTACATGTTGAAAGTATATATTTTTGTAAAACGTAGAATTTAAATGTGCAATTACTTATTTGTATATTTGTTTCATTGATTGCCCAAAATGAAGCAAATATCACTCGATGAGCTTGAGCACCTGTCGTAGGCGGACGTAATCAATAGCCCGACTTCGTTTCCGTCACTGGCGCACAAAAACAAATGAATGCTAACTCGAAAAAAACGCAACAAAGCCGAAAGTGTTCCGAGCAGAAGATTATGAGCACGTTCAGTTATTAATTTATACGTAGCATCGCGGTTAAAAAACTCAACCCTCACTTACGATTAAAAAAAAATGTAGCGCGCGACGCGCAAAAGGGAAAGGGTGTCTCGCGTGCTGCGTTTTGTTTTTTAACAGTATTCTGCGGTTTGTTTTTTCTTGTGATGCGTTCCTGTTTTTTAACAACACAATTCTGTTGTTAAGAACTGTTTTTTAAGAGCGTCATATTGACGAGCCGCGAGCGCGAGGCGTGATCGCTAGTGTTTTTCTAAAAGATTTTATTTTTAAATCTCCACGTTTCGGGTAAATGAGAGATGGTAAAACTTTTTCATGTGTTTAGTCACGGGTTGATAAAGGGGAAGACGGTTCCTCGGAAATGAGCGGAGTTTTATATTTTTATTGTACTTGGTAAAGCACGAGCGCAGCAAAACATATGGTTCGTTAAACAAAGACGTCGGAGTTTTTCATGGGCAGGTGTGGCTGAACGATACACAGACACATTATATGCTTGTCATCGAAGTAGTTTATTAGCTCTATGTATGTACTTTCTATATGACTTGACACAGTTTATAAAAAATATAAAAAACAGTACCTAAAGTTAGAGGATTAGGTACGCAAATGGATTCATTAATTTATGATTTAATAAAACGGTCTTTAGTGCTATGCAATTATGCGTTGCAAAACAAAACAGCCGATGAAAAACGTCAATAATGTCCGGAATCTGTAAGTGCGCTATAAACACGAGCCATGAAAATGCCATTAAATATTAAAAGTGGAGAAACAGAGAGCTTAACAAGAAATAAAACATCGTTATAAGAGGCTAGGAGAAGACGAAGTCGCCCCCGGCCGGGCTAGCTATCGGCGCGCCTCAGTTAATGCCTACTTATACCTTATTATATAGCGGAGTTTGCGTTGAGGAACAAAATTAATTGGTTAAAACTCCTCTCAGTATCCAGGACGGGCCGCCCCCCTCGCCTCCCTCTTAATTCCGCCCGCCCGCGCGCCCCGCCGCCAGCTCCTTTGAACGCAACCTACCTAGAGAAAAAACAGAAAGTATAAAGTTTACATCCATAGTGTTGTAACTTAATTAATCAATGGCAACATTTAACTTGGTCCTAAAATCACTTTTGATGATTATAACTTACTCGTAAGAGAAATATTGTTGTGTTCAATCGGTAATTAATTTTGATGCAACTAATTAAAACATAATTTAGTGACATTTGTTTATTTTTTATGGCACGAAAACAGCATCATTAAAAATATTTTTGACACCATTTTCATTAGTGGTAACTTGTTAAACTGGAATTGATGGAATAATACGGTAGCCACCCGATTGAAAATAATTCGTAACATAATTGAACCAGTTCGTAACGGATTGTATAATTAAATTATCAAAGGATCTTTCGATCGATTGCTTATTGTGTAATTAATTGTTTTTTAACTTTTTTAACTGTAATGATATCAATTTACTTTCAATAACGATAATAACAATCTGCGATCTGTTGATATTAGTTTAAATCGTATATAATTTCGTATTGTTTATTGTATACTGTCTGTTTATAATTAATGCACGTTATGTTCCAACAAATATTTCCGTAGTTATTACGAAAATTACATCATTTAACCTACCGGATTACAGTAAATCTATAATTACATTAATTTGGAAAAAATATCCCGAAACTGAATACCGTGTTGATTTCGGAGTTACAACCCGAGGCGAGTGCGGCCGTAACGAAGGGCGAAAGCAAAGGGTAGGTCGGGCGGGCGAGGCGGGGGGCTCGTTGCCACTTCTACAAATAAATTATAATTCGCTCTCGGCCGCTACACCCGGCTACAAGCTGCCCAAACTCTGCTTTTACTCTTTTTTAAATTACGCCTGTTAAAAATTGACAAATATTGTATGGTAGGAATATTAACTTAATTACCAAACAAATCTCTTATTATTTATTTTAGTTCTATCTATAAAAAATGCTTCTGAATTTAAAAAACCAGACATATGTAGCTTTTATAAATAGACAAATTAAAAACCGGCCAAGTGCGAGTCGGACTCGCGCGCGAAGGGTTCCGTACCATTAACTTAATACATTAGACAGTAAAGGCAAAAAAAGTATATATTTTTATTTTATTTATAATTTTAAAAGTATTCATCACAGGATATCCGAAACAACTTTAACGACTTTGACGGGCTATATCTCGAAAATGGTAAAGCTGATAAAAAAGAGTTTTATCGAAACCCTATCTTATTTTCATAGTTATTTTCAACGACACCACACAAGGGGTGCACTCAAAAAATAATTCATCCCCCCTTTATCAGTATTAAGAATTAGTATTTTCAGTAGAGACGTAGAGGTTACAACGGTTTTAAGGAAAGAAATACTAGATACCAAACTAATATATGTAGATTGAAAAAAACAATATAAACTACAGAAACAAATCAACGGATTATGGTTTTCTGTAATAAGTACCTACATACATTGATCAGCTGCTAATACTCATAAGCAGATAACAGCCTACATCGTTTGACGTAATGAGACGTTTAACGTGTGTCGTAAGAAACAGTTTCACCACTGAATACCATTCTAGACTAATTCCTTTTCCGTAAAAAAAGCAGGGTGTTAATACTCATAATTATGTGTTTATAGGTGTCGGTAAAACCTAGTTGTGTTATCTTCTACGTCATTAACTAGTATTCTCAATATTATTTATTTCTGGCTATAGAGCGTCGGTGGCGCAGTGGCTAGCGGGTTGCCTCTCATGCGAGAGGCACCGGTTCGATCCCACAAACCGCCGTGTACCGATGACTTTTTCTGAGTCATGTACATTAGTTGTTTCACTAACCGATGCTCTTATGGTGAGGGAAAACATCGTGAGGAAACCTGCACATTCAGGGGACTGCATGTGTAACCATGATACAAAACTGGTCAGGTTCCCCTGGTAACAGGGTCACGGAGGTCAGATGGCAGTCGCTCCACTGCAATTACCTGATCTGCCACATCCTGGATCATGGTCAACGGACCCTGGGCCCACGCGTGCGAGTGCACAACCGGGATAACGCTAGGAGGATGATGAGAGGGCCCGTTCTCGTTAAATCCTGCCAGGTTGTAAATTCTACACAAACGAAGAAGATGGCATTTCAATGTTCAAATTTCTTTTAGATTTTTATACTTACTTTAATATCATGCTATTTCACAGTACAAAACTGAAAATACATATTGCGAAGTAAATAATGAATTGTAGCAACTGGATTGTGCAACAAGCTGATTTCTAATGGCTCGCAAGAAGCGTGGATATTAATCAGCACTAAGCAAGGATATAGGTGCCATGACAGGGTGGGGAGAGAGGGGGAGTGTTGTGGCAGGAGCCGGCGATTAATTTAATAAATACCAACCGGATTCCGGTGCGTTTGTCTCCGTAGTCCGGAGCTATGCGGTGGCGTGCGGTGGCTCTTGAATTACGATCGCACTATACGAATACAACCCATAAGTACTGGCTAACCTATTTTGGAATTAACGGTGGACGAATTGGGTTCTGTAATGAAAAAAGAGCCTATTATATTAACTATATATCTGAAACACTGCCGAAATATATGATCCTCACAATTAAAAAAGGTGACTTACATGATCGCATGGTTCGCATTTATGGCCCAAAAAAATGGAACAAGCTATGGATCGGTCAGTTAAGAATAACTTATTACGATGCTGCAGTTGTTTTAAATGATTTTCCTCTTCCATTTTTTCCCATCTGAATTTTTGTCATTTTGTTGATGGTCATATTTTTTTGCGTCAAATATTAAGTTTACCCAGTTTAACTTCTAATACCCCCTAATAGTAGATAGATAGGTATGAGCTAATGTGCTCATCTTTTATCAAGCTTTAACCTTGCTCATAGTATAGAAAATTAAATAACAATTATTATGTGTGCCACTTTGTTGGGTACGTATTTGTGGTATTATATTGCCGTAAAATAAAGAAGACCTTACTTACTACTTACCATTCTCTATGATTGATATAATGGTATGACTGTACCAGTCTCTATGAGCATTAATGTAAATTTGTACTGTGTGTGGTGTGCATTATAGAGTATCTATCTGTCTACCTTAAAACTTCCGCACGTCTCACTAACCCACTTTTACTTAGTGTGTAATAAAAGCTGTTTTCGTATTTAAGAGTACAGTCGATTAGTTGAGTAACGTCAAGCTGCTGACTGTTACTACTTACTTTAGCCAGTAGTAGTAGCACAGTAGCAGGTATAGTAGGTATAGGCCAAGCCTCAAACAATATTCTAATGTTGAAGACACCACAAATCACTTGCATAATTTTTATCATCAATGTGCTGTAAGTCTATAAATTTCGCTAATATATATTGTTAATACCTACTTGATAGAAACACATCAAAAATTAAGGTTCTTAATGATGTCATTTTAGAGAAACGATATCTTCATTTTTTAAGGGGGTTTTCATCCCTAAAATATCTTAAGTTGCGGTAAGACCAAACGAACAAAGAGCCAGAGTTAGATCAAGAGCATTGTTAGTAGGCTACTTTTAGTGTGAATGAAAGCTAGTATTCGGCGTAAACACCAAAATAATCGAATTGAATAGAATGGAATGTTCTAGCGAAGTTGTGGCGAACAAATGCTTATTGGTTGGTTCGTGCGCTTGTGGGTCGTACACCAAGCGAGCGAATATTCTTAGATCATTCAAAGAATCTTTGTGAACACAGGTAGAACAACGACATTTAGCTCAGTCTCTGTTTACACAAAGATAAGTCGAGAGAGTGGGGATAGATGGGTAAGTATATACTCGTTTGTGTGAATGTGAACTTACTGCACTTGTCTGTGTTGACACTCGGGCGTTTGTGATGCTGCGACAAGATTCTCATTACTTACGGCCGATCGTAGATAAATTACACTCCTTTCTTTCTTAACCCCAGTAGAGATAAAATTTACTCTCTCAGACCTTGAGATACAGATTAGTTCCAATTTAACGTTATGTAATAATGATCCTTTGATGTTATGTTTTAGAAATTAGCCACATCAACTGAAATGTTTCATTAAAAGTATTTTAGTTAAGTACGGTAACTAGTTTACGAGTTAAGTCTGAGCAATACCATGTACTATCTGTGTCAATATTTATGTCATTTATATTGGTATCAGTTTCAAAAGCAATAATCTCCGGAAAACTTGCAACAGCGGGTGTGGAGGTCAACTTAAAATAATAAAAATAAAATTAGTGATAGTAAATAACAAACATCTCTTTATTTTAATAATTATGTACTGGACATTGATAAAGAAATACATATATATTTATCGTACGTACCATAATGTCACATTTATCTTAGTATATTTTGTACAGTTAAATGCTTTATGTAAGTATTCGTTAATTTAAAGTAAGTCCTGTATTCCGAGTATGAGGTAGATGCGTTAGTGGCAGTTCTTTGTATTAAATAGAAATTAATAGAATTACTTTTATATTAATATTTATGTGGTTAGTACTACCTACTCAGGGTACATTAGACAAAAGGCTAGAACAAATGGCACCGAACATTATTAACTAATGAAAATAAACAACTTTCAAAGCAAACAATACATTTAAATTATTAGTTTAATAGGAACTTAAACCATTGCAAATATTAACATTGTCGTAACACTTTCTTTGTTAGGTACATTATTTATTTGAAGGTACTTAGAGATTTCAATTTTTATTTGAATATATAGATACTATAGTACCTATCTAATGTTTTTTTTTGGTTTGTTTGTAGTTTTCACTACTTTTGGAATAAATGTGGATGTAGTTCGAAAAACTACAAAACAAGGAAATGTTACTAACAATTTTATGTTAATACGTACGTCTAGGTACTGTTACATTCGGCACGTGAGTTTAGTAAGACAACAGTAAATAAAGTAATGGAATAAAATCAGTCTCAAAGGTAAAATGTTACAAAAAATACATACTGATGTATACATACTGATTATTTTGATCAACTGCGATGGCACTGTTAATGCTATCATGGAAATGAAAAATTGAAAAGTTACTAATGTGGCTTATACCCTGGGCGCTGTAATAGTAAATGAGGTAGATAATGACCTTCGCCTAACTTTACACTAACTACCGTAATATTACAACATTGCAACATGGAATTACAACTCTAATTTGAAATTACATATTCTTAAATTTGTACACATTAAACTTTGTACCAATAATTTCTTTGGGAAAAATATTTTATATCGTTACTTCGCTTCTATTCACTAAGAAGACCCTACAATCCGAAACCTTAACCTAAGGAGAAAATAAAATAATAATAATCAACAATCATTACAGCTTAAAGAGATACCATTATAAATCATGTGCGCTAAACATCGAGAACAAACTACAGATATTAAATTAGAGAGAAAACGAATAAAATAAAACACACTACACCTAGTAGGAAACTAATACCCGTAGAACAAATTGCCGAAGAGACTCAGGCGGCCGTGCGCGCAGGGAATTCACGCATACATTACCTAAATATGTACACCGTTTACGTTAAATATTTGAATTTTGCCATCTTAAAACTATACCGAAATATCTATCTACCTAACAAATCCTAATTCCGTGGGTGCACGGCCACCACTTAGACTCTATTCACAGTAACACGTACATTCGATCGTTAAAATTACCACCAAACCCACAGTGGCCCGGTGGGTCCCTAAACTAGCTACTTACATAAAATTCTGTTTTATTTTATATATCCAATCGTCCACGACGGTCAATGACTCGCTACATAAATAAATTATATACATACAGTATTAACATTAGAACCGTTTCTTCAATGGCCACTCGGACCGTAAAACTGAGAAGAAACGTCTGTAATTAAATCGAACAATAAATAATTTAATGAGAGACAGAGCTTATTTACAGAAGCTTGTATGCGCTCGGTGGGCGCCCTGCGTGTCCGGCGCGCGCGCAGCGCTGCTCAGCGCCGTCGGTGGCTCTCGACAAGTGACCCGTATGCCTGTATCGGCTACGCGTCACTAGACACACCCTAAAGTTGTCGACAGAAAACAGTAATTTTTGTAAAAATCTTTGAATAAAAGCTTGAGAACTGTGTGAAATAATAAGGGTGATTACGAACCGGTCTTAACGATCGGCAACGGATCAGGGCGCACGTAATTGTGTCGGCATTGTGCGGAACTGGCCGCTGAATCAATAGGCTCTTAATAACCGCCGATTGTGAACTAGCCTTTGTTGCTGAAATAATAAGCCAATGTCGCGGCCTTCTCCGTCGCATTCCGGTGTGCGCTCATCAGCGCGAGGGAGGACATCGATCCGAGATCAATACACGTCAGGCGTGACGAAAGCATTTTTAAGTTCCCTTGCGAAACAATAAACGCCAATAAATCAAAAAATATCTTTTGTGCAATGTTTTCTTTCGTTTTGCAAAAGTTGCGAAGTAAAAGAACAAAAAGAACGCATTTTTTGCCTCACCTCGCCTTGCGATTATGCAAATAGTACGACAATAAAATTTTAAACTGTAACACGATTGAAAAAGAGCAGTTTACGTCGAACATTGCAAATGCAAAAACTTAAAGAATAGACGACTACCTAACGAGTCTACGTCAGTAGTCTTACCGAGAAAAATATAAAACGATAAAATTTACAGGTACAATTTCGCGAACTGACACTTATTGTCGTTTTTTTATGATTCGGGCATGTAAAGAATTTTGAGCCATCTCGAGACGTGAGCAAACGCATACGAGTGGTCGGACACGGTCGAGGCGGCCGCAGCGGCGCGGGCTCTACGCAGGAGGAACTCGTATACCGGCTCAGCGGCGCGTGGCGCGCGGGGACTACGCGGAGTGCACGCGCAGGTCCGTGGGCGAGTCCGGCGTGGCCGGCCTCCGCGGCAGCGACAGGTCCTCCGGCTCCGTCTGCTCGGGCCACTCGTCCCAGCGCCAGTCGGCGGCGGCGGCGGCCGGCGGGCTCGGCGTGTCCGGCTCGCAGCCGGCGCCCGCGCAGCGGTGCAGCGCCGCCGCCTGTCGCCGCCGGAAGCGCGCTCCGCAGCGGCAAGCGAACGGCGCGTCACCCTCGTGGACCAGCGCGTGCGCTTTCAGCTGATTCGAGTCGGAGAACCGTGCCGGGCACCGCGCGCAAGCGTACGGCCGCTCGCCGGTGTGCACGCGCAGGTGGCGCCGCAGATTGGCCACCTGCACGAAGTGGCGCGGGCAGTGCGGGCAGCTGTACGGTTTCTCTCCGGTGTGCAGACGGAGATGCGTCTTGAGGTGGTGGTCCCGGGTGAAGCGTTTGTGGCACTCGCCGCACTCGAAAGGTTTCTCTCCCGTGTGGGTGCGCTCGTGGTTTTGGAGGACGTGTTTGTAGCCGAAGGATCGTGAGCAGACTTTGCAGGTGAAGAGTTTGTCGCGGGGCGGGTCGGCGGCGCCGGGTGAGGAACCGGAGGAGGGCGGGGAGGGCGGCGCGGTGGCGGAGTCGTCGAGCTTGGGCGTGCGCCGTCGCTTGCGGGCGCGGTCGAGCTCGGGCGGCGGCAGCAGCGGCGCGGGCGGCGACGGCGGCCAGGCGGCCAGCAGCGCGCCGGAGTACAGCTCGGCCGGCAGCCCCGCCACCAGCGCGGCGGCGCGCGTCGCCAGCAGCCGCTCCGCCAACATCGGCAATGACTCTTGACGCATGCTCGATAGCGGCCTCACAGACACACCTACGGACAAAACAGACGAGGTTGAATGTTATATCTTTGAATACTACCTAAACTCGTTCACGTTCACTTCCGTCACAGTTTGAGATCTGCCTAAACAAACAGTGCGTTCGAACCTATCGATAGCGCACTTATCGGCAAAGGAGAACAAAAAACACAGCAAAAAGCGTCAACGTCTGCGAAGGAAACATTTGGTCGCAATCACGAAGCTGCAGGTCGCTTCCGCCCCGACCTGTTGCGCAAATTGCCGCTACTCGGAAACACATGAACTAATTTTTGTTTCAGTTTTGTTATACTGAAATGAGGATCGAGGTGCGATCGGAGAACGAATCCGTCAGATGGGACGCGCCTCGATTACTGATTGCCACTTGTTCAGTCGTAATGCCCGACGAAGACGAGTTTGTGTAGTGTTGGCGGGAGGAGGCGAAGCGGCCCGGGGGCGACCGGACCACTTACCTATATAATGGAATTAATTATTCCTCAAGCGGCAGGCTCCTCCCGCCCGCTCCGCCCAAATTATATTCAAATATTAATTTCGACGAAGAAAAGCCTTTTTGAGAGCACTTAATTAAAATTAGACAAAATCATAATTGAAAGTTCTCCTCGAGGCGTGAAGAGGCGGCGGAGGGGGCTCCTTACATTATCTACTTAGCCGTGGAATTAATCCCGCCCGGGCTGGACTCGCTCGCTCTTCATTGAAACAAGCTAAATATTTTGTCTTCTGCGAGTGTCGTTATCGTTGCGAGTTTCTTGTTCTGTCGTTTTACCTCTTAGAGCGTTAAGATGGGTGGGATTTAAAAATTTTACTGTGTACAATTCTATAGTAGAATTAAATTAGACCACGTTAGTGAACATAAGTAATGTAGCCCTTGATTTAAGTCATAATTATTCGTAGATCAGTGAAGGGTGTTATTCAGAAAGCGTAGTACAAGATAATTTTAAAGTTGTGATTAGGCGGAGGCGCCGCGCGGCACGTAGAGCGGGCTTATCCCATAACTTTTTAATAACATTCCTCGCTGTTCCGAGGCCGAACAGTGAACCGCACTCGTGATGTGCCTAGAATTACAATAACGTCTAATGTAAAAGTTAAACAAGTAAATACGGTCCTCTCGACTGTAACAAGATCCTAATAAATCAACAACGTGTCTTAAATACAAAGAAGCTGATAATTCATTTATGGATAAATAATAATTTTCTAATAAAACATATTACGCTAATTACAAAAGAATGGTAAGATTAAGAGTATTCCATTCTCATGTCTGTGTTAGTTAACCAACTGTTAATGAAGCAATATTGTAATAGACATAAATGTTCAATAGATAGTTACAAAATAATATAAAATAATTTATAAATATCTACTTCTATTATGGGACGTTCAGGTATAATGTCTTTTATTTGGCGGCCGGGCCCACCGGGCGACAATGTTGGTGATAAATTTTTACAGCGCACCGCACCCTTCCGCGCGCCGCTTTTTATGTGCTAAAGAGTTGTAATTATCCCCTCTTTATACCCCATAAATATTTGTCAATAACCCATATTCAATACTTTTATGGAGTCGCCTGCGGCTGCCACTCCATAACTCATTATTGCGCAAGGGTTCTGCCGATAAGCGTCGATAAGGACCACATTGTACAGTAATTGACGAGCTTATGTTTTTTGTCATCTTTTGTTGCAATTACGCGCCTTTTTAATTTGAGTATTGCTCAACGGTATTAATGGACATGGTATTCTGTCAATGAATAGGTACGAATATCACGTTTAACGTTATTATGATTGTGCCTGGATAGATTACGTAAGGTAGAACGAGTTAATATTACAGGCGTATAATACCCTGTAGACGGTGGCCTAATTTCAGTAATTGTCATATAATGGGATTAACCTGTGGCTGCCGGGACGGGGCACTCGCACAGATTACGGAGCTGGTACGGTTTCGGTGCTTTAGGGTTAAGAGCGATACACGCGCGAGGGCCTTATGGGGCTTCCTACTACACACTTGGGCGCTTTAATTTGATACGAGTTATCGAACAGGACATTATTACGCGTTAAGTAGTTTAATCCTCTTACATTACTTATTTTGTTATTTAATACGTTTAGCACATTCAATTTATCTAAAATAGCAATGTCGTTTTAGAATGTTACATTTAAGAGACATCTAAAAATAAAAGTACGTACGTATAAAAACTTTTGTAAAATCATTTCTTAAATACCAATTTGACCCGTTTGTTTAAAACATCACTGAACAGTTGAAATATTTATTAATTAGCTGCGTCATAATTTTCCATAAAAAGGTAAAATATAAATGTAAAACGTTTTAAAAACAAATAATTATCTTGGTTAGTTCCAGCTAACTGTATCCATTTCTGAATTATAACAGAAACGTACTAATGTATCTAAATTATTGACCAAGGTAATAAGCTATTAGTTTGATCAAATTGTGATAATAGGTAACATATTAAAAATTTATTTCAAACAAAACACACGCCTTTAACCACGCAGAGTTTAAATTCATTTAAATATTAAATTATAAAACGTCAAGCAATTTGAAACAAAAAACAAATGTAACAAAAGAGAAAGAAAACTCTAGGTGCCAACAACAGCTGTAAAAAATTGTTCACCTTTAAATTAACGTAACAAAAGGACTTACTTAGTATAATTTACTTGACCACGCACACATAATTCTATCTAATCCAATTCCTCACAAAGACAAAGATTTGATTAACATATTCGTAAAACAAAACCGTAGCTACGAGACGCGCGATTCGTAGCAGCGCCGTAGCAAGCAGCTACGCGCCCGCTGCCGTCTACGGTTCACTGAATCTGCAAAAGCTCGCGTCGAATGCAAATAAACACATGTGTGCGGAGTGAGCGCGGCCAATCGCCGCCCTCGCGACACGCATGCCGTTCGCCGCTAACTTTTAAAACTTTTCACACACGCTCTTTCTTCAGATTCAGCGAGCCGAGCGACAGACCGCCGTAAACAGAATTATCACAAACCTCTTGAGTTCTGCGACGACTGCAACGACAATGCCATCTCACATCAGATTCACGGATAACGTATGCATTTATTCGCACCACTTGAGATTCTAGTTGTCTGTCCGAGTGTTCCGTAAGTTTGTTTAAAATGAGCGTTTCAGAACCGCTGACATGTTATGTCGTCGTGGAGTCGCGATTGTGAATGATCAGGGAGCACGATACGAGCTCGCTCGGTGTGACCTACCACAACACTGGCTGGCGGCTGGCGGCTGGCGGCCGGCCGGCGTGCGTGCCGCCCCTCCGCGCGGTAAACACACCCCCATCCCCCCGCCCGCCCCGCGCCGCACCCGCGCCCCTCCCGCCGCTGCAGTCACGTGTGCACGCAATGCATTCACTTTTTATGGCCGCTACTACATTATGTTCCTTCCTGAAGCAGTTTTTTAGCCCTCTTGTGCGAGCGCCACATAAGCACTTTTTATGTTTATGAGCGGCTCCTGTTCGAGACGGTGCTCACTTCGGCGATAACGTATCTGAAAATAGGATCTATTACTGATCATTTACGATTTAACAGTAGTACTGCAGGTTAAACTACTAAGCACTTTTAATATTAATGTAAATTCGACTTCCATAAATTAATTTGATTAAAAAAAAAGTTCTATCTAAACTTATCATATACTATCCTTTTTTCAAAAGACTCCAAAAAAGAGAAGGTTGACTGAATGCATTTTTTTTTACGTTTGTTAACATAAAATTGCAACCATATTTATAACTTGATTTTCTAACAAAACATATTTATCTAAGAAAATGCCATGATACAAATAAATTTAAGATTGATAAGATTTAAACCGAAAGTACGAGTACCTATATTGTTTTATTTCATATACTTCGGTCTAGACACTTTCTATCTAACAAGTTTGTTTACTTAATGAAAAAATCTATCACCTCAAACTGTGATAGTTGTTGTGATAAAACAGATGATGTGCAGCACTTGTTGACAGAATGTGTCAAAAACCAAAGTGAGAGGCTGTCATTGGTGAGTCGACTAAATCTTAAGACGTCAGATGTGGGAGTTTTTCAAACCATATTGGCAAACCCTTTATCAGAAGCTGCTAAGCTGGTCTGAGACATAGTTTCGGTGATTCGCCGGTGACAGTGACTGTAAAGGACATGTCCTCTTTTGGTATGGAGGCTGGTTTTTTATTCCAAGATATCACCAACCACCAATAACCTATATTTATCTTTAAGCGACAAAAATACGAAACACGTAACCATAGAAATCAGAATTTCAAACGCCTCCATTTGTGAAAAAAATATTTTTAACAGGCATCATCCATTGATCACTTACTTGTATTTCCTGGCTGTATGGCTATGTACTATTGCCTTTTCACTGGTGGATAAATACTACGAGGTACTACCATAGATTATGTAATAGGTAGTACTGTCAATGGAATGTCGATTTTGCCGGCAATTTTTTTTCATGCGTAAATTGATATAGGCAAAGGTGCGGTTTATGTACAGACAAAGAGAAAAAATAATTTTATTTTTTCTCTAAATCGGAGGCCTTAAAAAATATGATGATGATGATGTCCTCCTAGCCGATTTCGACTACGGCGGCCTATCTCAAAAGAGATTAGCCAACTGCGCAGGACATATTTATAGTGCACAAGTGTGTGCGCAATACACAGGTGCACTCTCTGTTCCTTCACTCTCATAATTCGGTGAGACGGCAGTCCGACATGACCGTAGAGAGATCAGGCGATCAGGAGAGTTAAGCCGTTGGTCCTGCGCCTGATCTCTCTACGGTCATGATAAAAAATATATTAATTATGCAAAAAGGCTAATTTTTTCTTCTAGTTCTTTCATATAATATTTAGTTTATTCTGGTTAGAAATATTGACGAATAAAAAACCATTAATGGACCTTTGTTATTTTTTACGTAAGTTTATTTTATTGTTTAGTTATAGAGATAGTTTTAAGTTTGGGTTTGATGGGTCTGACATACTCTGTAAAAGTCCCAAAATCAATAAAGAAAAAATAAACACACGAGCAAAAAGTTAACAAGATTTTGGTTTATTAAATAAGTATTAAAAAAACAGTACAAAATCTACATATATTTTAAGAACCTGTCACTATCTTTTTACTGTCACAATAGTTTTATACAAAAATAGGTAGTCCATAAAATAAGATAAACACCAACCACGAATTTAAGAAAGCTTGCAAAGTTGTTTAGCTTTTTTTACCCCACTAAATTCTGTACCTTGTATATTAATGAGTGCAAGAAAAAGTATTACCACGGTATGTTTTCTCAGACAGAATGTCTCATGTTGATTAATTTAATAACTGATTAACTTCACTCTCAGAAATGACGTGTTTTATTTATTACTAGTTGGAACAATTCTTGGTCACTAATTAAGTAAGCAATAATGACCTGTACCTACGCTCAATTATAACATAAATAATGTTCGGCTAAGTCGAATAATTAGCTAATTATTTTTTAAGTATCGTTGTCAAGAGAGACAGGTTCTGTAATTCTGTTACAATTACGAGTAGACCAGTTATAAATTGTATAACACAATAAGTCACGAAAATGCTTGTTGTTTTTGTACGAGTAACTTTATAATTAAAATGACATTGTTCAGGGATGCAGATAGATTTAGCTTTTCTAGTGAAGTTTGGCGGGGCGGTACGTTAGTCCTCGGAACGACACAGGCTGGAGGTAATTATTGGTTCAAAGACAACACGCATAAAGAGCATAAGTGTCGCGGCGCGGCGCGGTCCGCGTAAATTAAGCGTTTTTATTGTGGCCCGTACACCGCTATTTTTACCACTTTAACTATTTTTACCGTTTTGGTGGGCACGCCGCACGCGCCGCCCTAACGCGACTCGCTTTTTATCCCGTCGTAAAGAACTATGTAGACGGGTAACTTATCTACGAGATTATTATTAGAATCGAGGAACGCCTCTTTGTTTTGACAGAAGGCAGGGATATTTTCTCTTTTTATAAATTACAACTACGAAATAAAAAGGAGAAACCCTACTTATACGTAGGTAACTATAAAACTCGTTTAAAATGTATGTCTAAGTGCTAAGCTACATATCAGTAATGTACAGTGTGTCCCGTCACCGGTATCGGGGCCTTCATATGGTGACTAAGAAGCAAAATTGCAAACACTTTCATAGGAGGATCAACTTTGAAATCCAAAATATTTTTTTCTCCCATACTAATTAGTAAATCAACTTTGTAGATTTGTATGGAAAGCTGATATTTTTGGTCTGTTTTCAAGGTTCATGTAATAGAGAAAAATGTTGCAGGTGAACTTATCGATCACCTCTTAAAGGCTCCGACATCGGTGAAGGGACAATATATGAGATTATTTAATATACCCATAAATAATTTGGTACAAACCAACCTAATCAGCTGCCAATCACTACCACTTTTATTATTAGTCGGCATTCTCAAATACACTTACTTATTTTAAAGTAAATAGGTATTGGTGTTAAAAGTTAGCGAAAATTATTAAAACCCGAATGTTATTAACATAAATCATATACCAACAAGAACACTCATTTATTAACACCTAATTGTCTGAATTTTTCATTTTAACCAAAGCAATAGGTAAGTATTTATGCGCATATGAGATTACAAGCAGAGGCTACAAGTACACTTCATTGTTGGTTGAGAGGTCATCATCATTATAATATTTACCTAGCTACTTTACTAATTATCTTATTTCTTTTTCTTACAATAAACACAAGTTTCATATTCTACTAAAATTAGTTTGTACCTCTGTCGTTCGTGAGTTATGGTAGCAGACAGTTGCCTAATAATAGATCAGATGAGGACTTATTAAACACAAAACAGTTCTTTTCACAATGCTTAGTAAAAAAGATTGTTAGTTTTTTAACAGCATTGCTCCCCGTCCCACCTGCGGCTGTCGCGTGCCTACACTGTTATTCAATTAACATCCTAATCGCTTAGTCTGTAAAGAACATATTGGCTCGAACAGTAAGTTGTGCAAGGAAGTTTTTTAGATAAAAAGTGAGTTGTCGTCTCGTTCTGTTGTAGTGCATCATCCCATTCGGCAGGATGTTTAGGTTTGTTATCTGGCACACGCCGCACCTTGCCTCGTTCGGGAGCAGACCCTCGGTATTTTACCACCGTATCTATAAATTAGGCAACAACGAGATCTCTGTGGTGCAATTTTCGCAGATAAACAAGCAAGTTTGCCATAGAGGCAGGTGCGGCTCTTATCTCGAATCAACATTATGCCGTTAATTAAGCCAAATATCCTCAAACGTCGCCGATTGCATCAACCGCAAAGTTGATTTACGTGCCCACTATTTATTTATTTTTAGAACAAGGTACAAAAATGTAACATTATCTACTTAATTACGAAACCAAAGAATTCAAAGGAAGAAAATGCTGTTGCTAATATTAGACGCAGTTAATTTTAATTGATTTCTTAAAGTAGGTATGTGCGTAAATGCAGGAACAACATTTGATAAAAAACATATTAATGAAGACCGCTTTGATGCGGTTCGGTACAATAACATTATCCACATTTGAGTATATTGGGAAGTGCTTACTTTATAGGTATCTACCACTTATTTAAGCTTATAGACACAGAGTCCACAGTCATTGCATTGAACTAACTGCGAGAGAGACGAGTAAAATTAATAGCTCACGCAATGACAATTAGGTAACTCTATAAAAATGGGCCAAAGAAATAAGTTAACCTTTTTTAATTTAAGTTTAAGATCAATCACGACACGAAATAAGCTTAGGTGTGTAGTGAAAGTGATGGCGGAGAGTATTTCTTTGTTTTGCGAGAAAGGTAGAGCCCGAGAGGCCCCCGGGCCGCCCGCCCCCCGCAGCCTCCCCGCCTGCCCACTGCTCAAAGGGACTAACTCTTTGAAGCCGTGAAACCACAATTAAGCCTTGCCGAAGAGAGCTCAAGGACGCATCACTTGGCCCCTAAATGAAAGGAATCCGAAATTCGCCAACACTTTTACTTTCTCTTTCATTGCGCGATAGCAGGCGTCCATTGTTTGTATCGCTTATTCATAGCTAAACAATGAACCCTTTGAATAACTACGTAACGTACAATAAAACATGCCGCCTTTGCAAATTTTAACCCTTACTTTTTCAAACGAAGACACTCTTATCGCGCAAACTTATTTGCACGTTAACTTGACAAAAATCGAGGATCAGTGTGATTTGAAACCAATTTCAATATTTACATACAGTGTAAATAAAAGTCAAGATTACCCTCTATTTTATTGCTCTATGGCCATGTCCATTGTTGAAAATACCATGAACCTCAACACTTAAACCAACATGGTTTGAAGTTACAGACTTACAGAGCGTGAGTATTTCTTACTATACCTCTACATTTACCTCTAATAGTTCCAACATTGTAATTTCTTTGGTTTAGGCAAATCAGGAGATTAAAATATATGTGCCCTGTAAGACGCGAATGGAATCAGCATTTTTTAATTTTCTATAGGTATAATATGTGTATATACCTACCTACTTTTCAGCATTACCAACAATAAGAAACTGAGGGCATAGAAGTTGTTATAGACTCTTTAAATGTATCAGATTACTATAATTTCAAATAAAAAAATATTCGTCAACATTTGGGAAGCTTTATTGACAACAATTTCACGGAGCTTTCTGGAAGGCGGGCCATAATCATAAAAGGCAGTCAGCACACAGCACACACAATAATGAGTTCAAAACGACAGCGTTGATTAGGGACAATGCATATTATCAATATTAGTGTAAGTGCTTAAATTTTTAACTGACTAGTTCAAGGCTGTTTAGGTAGGAATATCTTTCTTATTCATTGCCAGGACGTCGCGGCATGGATGTTGAAAGGGAAAGTAAACAAAAGCTCGCCTGGAACAAAGCCTCCGACATGCGCAAGCCATTTGTCCTGTTGCGTTGTTATCTAGAACAATGCGAATCCTACTAATTTTGCAAATTGGGGCACAACCCGGTTTTATGACACAACGTTGGCTGTATTGTCCGCTAGCTAGATAAAGCCTTGCCAAACTTTTTGCAGCAGTAGTCACAATAGGTAGCGGCCGTAAAAAAGGCGAGGCCACATTAGCAAAATTACCCAAATAGAGCAAAATATGGTATTTTGTTTGTAAAGTGAACTTAATTGCGAAACTCGTTTGTAGCAACGCTAAATCGTCTTTTAGGTTTAGTTAAGCACTTACGATTTCGATCCGTAATAATATATAATTACTTTTTTTATGGATCCCTTCCGTGTGAACGACAGATGTGCGCGAACGCCGCCGAAATTACAAAAATGTGAATATTTCATTCAAATAATTGTGCGCTCGGCCGTTACGAATCAATCGAACACAATGAATTCCAGTTTTAGCTCGTTTTTTTATTTGTGTTGGATTTTGATGTAAATTTTGGGTAAACTTTGCACAAAGTCTGGTTTTGCTTCATTGTAACGGAAAGGGCGTTTGATCAAGGATCAATAACGCACAATCTTGTGATTGATTACAAACTTGTTTGAGTACATTGACATTTCCGTGATGGGAATAGCGGTTGTGATAATTATTAATTCTGTAGTAAAAACCAGTAATTTTTAATTACTCGCTTTGTTACAAAGCGAGTAATTAAAAATTAAAACTATATCAAAATGTAAAAAATAGTTAGAACTTATTGAGCTTTAGTTCCGTTTCTCGCAATTTATTGTTACGTCTCCCTTGTTTAAATTGGTTCATTTACTACTTGTCAAAATTAAATTCCGTTAAATTAATCTTTTCAGGATAAAAACCGAATACATCCACTGATTGTCAACTGTTTGTCATTCCCAAAATCCGTTGTACTTTAACTTGCTCAATCCCTCGTCTCATGTAAAATTGTAATGCTTTGAGCTTTTATTCTTACAACCGTTTCGCTAGATCGCGCAGGTGAGAGCCGGCGACAATCGTTCGGGAATAAAATATAAAATATCGCCTCCAAAGGATTCGCATTGAATATTTATCCCTACGTAGCCCTGTCCGAGCGCCCTTTGTTCTCGCCGGCCGTTTAAACTTTTGATTTTGCAACTGGCAACAGTCAACTGGACCCTCTGAATCGATCAAAGCGCTTGATACCCTTCTGATAACAAACCAATTTCAATCTTGCAATGCTGCAAATAACGTTTGTATCAAAACGGCAAAATTTGGGTGGTTAGGTCAATCTTTCGGCGGCAGGTGGCCATTCTGTGCTTGCGTCACGGGCTCTCCCCTTCCGGGTGTGATGAATAATTCCCTTTTCTCCGGGAAAGAATTGTCCTTGCGAACTATCCGGGCGACTCGATACGCAACGCCACGCCGGCCGCTCCGCATAAATGTGAATTATATCCTACACTATCCCACTTACAGAACTCCTCTTTTTATTTCAACGCTAAAGCTTGATTTATGTTTTATCCGAGTGAACATTACGACCGGTTAGTGTGTTGTGTCCACTCACTACTCTAGTTTTTCACTTAACGTTTATGTATTGATTAGATTATCGTTCCTACCTACTTAATAATGACATTTCTAATTTTCTTAATTGTGTTTTGCAAACATGTTTTCTATTACAATTACACACTGTTATTGTAATTTTAAGGTACATAGTAATCATATGCGCCATTAAGCTTGCTGCTAGCTTATAAAATCAATCTCAAAGTAAGTATAACATAATAGGAATGACTTAAGGAACAAAAGCCATCCTAAAATAACTAAATAATGTACACATCACCCAGTCTCATACAATTTTAACTAATGAATTGTTACACATAGATTTATTTAATTATTTAAGCTTTATTGCGCAACTGAAAATGTTGTAAAAAAGGCGGACTTAATGCCAACTGGCATTCTCTACTAGCCATACCTATGGGCTAAGCAGAAATTAATAGTGGGCGGTGCGAAGAGAAAAAAAGAAGTTAAAAAGCCTTTTTTTTAATTTACAGCATGGAATCATGTTTAAGTTTTAAGGATTTGTAGGATGCATGCCTTTTGTGTACTACAATTGTGAGTGCGTTAGTCACCGTAGCCACTACATCTACCCACGGATGATGTACTCGTAGCTGCTACGGCGAGCGCGGGAGACATGTAGTATGATTGTGTCACCCCATTAGTAAATGCATTAGCCATGAGACCACAGGCCAGCAGAGGCGGGTGCGGGGGGTCCACGACCAGCGCAGCTCCATCACTCCTTCTTTCATCCATTCACGACGCCTTTCACGTCGGCTCTTTGTGTCACTCCTTCCACGCGGAGCTGTCACCTTTTGTACGACTCGTCCCGTCCGCTGTCAAACGTCTTGCACAAATTCAAAAATAACATCGCCATACATTTTTTGTTTGGTCCCTGTGCAAACGATAGATAAGTTTAGCGTGTTGGACTCTTTGTTTGATGCAAACAAGGGACAGGGTCCTGTCGCTTATCTCCACGTATTGATCGTGAATGAAATCGAAGATAACCAGACAAGCTTAAGACGGGTTCTACTTTTGCTATTGGATATCAATGGATTTGAATTGATCGTCAATAAACTATTTGTCTTATCAGTTTTCAATGCCTTTTTCTATAAAAATATGTATAATACTTTAAAGCATCATCTGCTAATGCACTTAATTACAGCTACCTACGTATCAACAAACTGAAGTTGCGTCAAGCATTCTATCGATGTGATGAATTTACTATTTACCTGTGAACCGAACAAAATGTTATAAAATAATGTTTATGGGATATTCCTCTAATATCTGTATGAGCATTTGAGCGTACCTTGCATAATTTAATTAAAAACCAACAGCTTCGTATTCAAGTTCAGAAAAAATGGAACAGGATTGTTAAAAAAAACCATATGTGTGGCGAGGACTTGCCACACACACAATAGGTGCTTCGCTTGACATCAATTCGCAATTTCAGAATATATAATATGCACTCGTGCGCCGACGGGCAGTGCCATTGTGATGCAGCGAAATGCGTAATTTGTCGAGCACATGCCGTTTTTTATTTAAAATGTGCTAAAAAACTGACCTAGAGAGCGATTTTGTAACGGGAATCTGTTAGATATTCTATTGAATATGTTTTGACCCGTGGACAGAGGACAACAATAACAAAACGGAATCCAGGTGCATCCCCATAAAAGATATTAAATCGCAAACGCATTCTTTGTAATATGCTTTAAAAATGTTTTTAAACAAAATAATATTCAGTGAATAGCACGCGACCGATAGATAATATTTTCTATCGAAGTGTCAAGACCAAAAACTTATTAGCGATTCCAAAGAACCCCGTATTTTTTCTCAACATTTAACACATGAGCTAACATTACGCAGGTTTTTCGAGATGGCTTTTGAAATAGTTACGTATTTCGTGAAATAAGTATTACGTCTACTTTTTAAAAGTACTTACGAAGAATCAATTTATGTCCTGTGGAGCTTAGGGTGTAGCCACACTGCATACCTACAAGTGTTAAACATAATATACTCGTACTTACAGAATAAAACACTTTAATCCTCATAAGCACGAGTAGGTACAGGCGTGGTAAATAGGTGTTTAACCACCACATCTACTCGAAAACGTCAAATTAAAAGTCAAGTAAACGGCTTATTTAGTCGGTAAAGTGTCTTAAATTTCCTCCCTAGAGACGAAATGAAATAAGGATCTGTTTTATGTTTATAGGAAAATTGTAATCTGGATCTGCACATGCTGGCCTACAAATACCTAAAACATTACTTGAAAAACGAACTAAGCCCTTCTCCTGTTGACGATGTCCGTATTTTCGACTGTATCCGTCCATGTCACTTACGTTAGAATGACAACGCAAACGAACGAGATGGCTAGACCAGAAAATACGGACATCGTCAACCGGAGTAGCGCCTCTGGTCTGGTCAACATGGAGTGGCACATGAAAATATGAAAACACCGAGCTGCTATGCTTCACATAGTTATTTTTTGCACTTTCTTTCCTAAAAAAATTAAAATGCAATAGCTTTGATAAAAGTTTTGTTATATCAACAGATCTATGCTACGCCCAATTATTTTTGGCTGATCAAATTCGTAGTAGATTGATAGGATAGGTGTGATGACTGGTGTACTTGTGTGTTAATTTTAAGCTGTTAGGACATTACCTTTTCAATAAAACCGTTTCACTTAATATTTTTTATTTAGGTGGCTAGGACTTTTTTAACAAACAAATAAGAGTGTATGATTATAATATGGACGAGCACGCAAAAATAAGTTCATACTTAGTTTATTTTCGAATTCGAATCTACGATCTAATCCCCATGGTGCTGTTTTGGAGCAAGTATGTCTTTAACTACTGCTTAGTTTCCTTGTGATAATCATTCCATTCTAATATTTATAGTGATACCAGTAAAATTCTAAAATAGTACCAAATCAACAGCACCACTGTGGATATGGGTTTATTAGTGGACACAGCAAATCCTTTCCGATGTGTCGAGCCGGGACTCCGGGAGCGGAGAGGCTGAGGGCAGCCGACCTTTGTTGCCCTCCTGCCGCTGACATCTTTGACGCAAGAGTACGGCCCTTGCGCAACCTCGCACTCGCACTACAAACAAACCCTCTTCTGCCTTCACGTCGAATTTCGTACACAAATCGCTATACAATAAACTGCTATCGACGGCTCTATTTACAACTTCTTGTCGCCTTTTGAGGTTTACTTACTTAGATATTTTACTATGACATTTGGTGGAATTTGATCCGAAAAGAACGTCACACTTATTTAATCTAATGTGGTACGCTGCATTATTGATTGTTTTGTAGCTTAAAAGCAGACGTATATATTTTTAATGATCATGATATGGTAGATAGACATTCAAGCCGTATAAGTGAGCACATATTACACCATCCTGATTGTAGTATCCTAACTTCGATTACATCTTCCTATCCCACTTAGGAAATAGGAAGATGTAATCGAAGTCAGGATACTATCTATAGATACTTTACTTTACTTTTTTATATTTTCCATCTTACGGATGGGTGACGATAGGGTGGCCAAACGCATTTTCTTTTCTGAACTCCAGAACGGCAGGTGGAAACAAGACGGCCAGTTCGTACGCTTCAAGGATGTTCAGAAAAGACACTTTAAAAAGTGCAATATTTATCCCCAGAAATGGGAAGAAAAGGCAGGTGGCCGCCCTGAGTGGAGGAGCTTAGTAAAGAGCAAAGTTCATGACTTTGAAGAGCAGAGGAAATACAAACTGGATTCCAAACGAGATGCTCTAAAGGCTAAACCACCAGCAGCCATATGTTATAATTATGTCGGCGGTGTCCTCACATGCAGCCTTTGCCCGCGCACGTTCACTAGTAAGATTGGATACTCTAGCCATCAAAGGGCACATGTGAGAGCTGATGATCCTAGCTCTTCCGCAATTAATTAATCGGTAGCAGTCACCGCAGCCGAAATTGGCTGGGTAGTATATACAATTTATACTACCTACTTAGGTTCCTACCTTCCTAATTAGGATCCTAAGCAGTAATCTATAAATGGGATGATGTAATACATAAGTGCAGTTAAAATGCGTTCACTGCATATAGGTAGATAAGTAAGTAGGAGTAAAGTACCCATATACCGGTTAGTTAAGTAGATGATTACTTATTTACGTACCCACATAAACGCAACATAGATTAACCACGACATTGAAGAATAGGACTTCAAATCGATTAAACGACAATTAAAACATATTTGAAAAATACAGATCATTAAAAAAACTGAACCTCAAAAACTACTCAAAGGCGAGTAAAAAACATTATCGGATTACGAAAATATCATTTGACAGCGAAGGCCAGCTGTGGGACGGACCGCGGCCGCGGCGTGCGCTTTTTGCACAAGTTCGCAACAATCTATTACGAATTGCACTATTCAACACTCTGTATGCACTTCCGATTTCTAAAGTCCAATTTGGTTTCAATTCGGACGTGTCTAATTCAAAATTCATTAATCTTTGGCGGCCCACCAGATCCCACAGCCACTTGTGCATGGTCAGTTATTGACAGGAAATTGATTGTAGTTTTTCTTATGATTCTACATATTGCTGCGACTACAATTCTCACATACGTTTGGATGAGCCTTGATTTTATCTATTACTATTGTAGGTCGATTTGCTCGATAAGGAATTTATCTAAGTATAACTAGGTTTTCTTTTAGCAATTCACGCCGACTGAATACGAAGCGTAAGCCTATTTTAAGAGTAAAAAGATATTTAAGTAGTATGTTTGGAGTGGACATAAAATATTTGCCATCAAAACATCGGCAATAAATGAAAAGGATGCAGAAAAAATCGCACAAATGTGTCGTGTTCTTAATTTTACACACAAGATTGACACCGCGAATCTCTTGGGGTTTTTAATAGCAGCGTATCCTGTCCAAAGTGACACTAAACCGAAACTTTACAAAACATAACTTTCAAAAAGAGCATTATTAATACAGATTCACCTTTGTGTGGGCGTACGTCAGTCAAAATTATATCAATAGCCTCGTGTAAAAAGACATTCGGAAGGCAAGATTGCTATTTATAAATAAGTTAAAACCGAAGTTTCTTTCAAAGTAAAATAAGATCAAATACCTACCTAAACGAATTTATATGTATATTTTAATTTATAGAATTCATATATATATGTTATTTGTATGTCTATAGTAGTTAATGTATAAACCTTTCTGTCTTCAAATATTTTCAAATGTATGTAGGAAGTAAGTACCTATTAGTTTTGCTTTGTAATCTGCTAGTATGTTTGCAATTATAACTTTTTGCTTCGGGTCAACATAAAGCGAACGAATATTATATTTCTCGAAAGAAAATATCCCATTTCCGCATCTTCCCACAACAATGAGTGCGCCATCCAACTATTCAAATACGCTATAGGCGTTAGCATTTTTTGCACTCCGAACGAATTAATGGATAACCAAAACCGATGCAAAATAAAAAGCGGGCTTATTAAATGTTGGTTTCGCGTAATAACACGTTGGTGGTTTTTTCTTTGTTTCCAAGAGCAACGTCAAGATATCCGGTTACGGCCGTTAAATATTTTACCTCTCGATGAAAGGGAAACTTGGTAGTTTTTTCGGCGGGATTGTGTTTTTGCTCCTTACATGCGGAAGTCGTGTACGTTTATGCAAAAGCTGGAATATAGAATCGATTTCGCTTTTATTTGGCAACCACCAATCGCATGTAACATACAATTACACATATTCTCATTCAAAGAGTAACTGCTGTAATAACGCTCTATTGTGACCCGAGTTAAGACTTAAAGCATTTTCAGATATTCATTAATGGTATTAAGTGAAATATCTACAATTCAGCGCACTTATTCAAAGAATTTTTGCAAAGGAACATTTATCAAGCCCACAAAGAGAGTGAAACCTCTCTCAAAAGAGGCCTGCTTCGGACAGATTTAATTTGTTGCGAAGGCCTTTATAATTGGAACATAAAGATTGCGAGTAATTAATTTTCGCAGCGAGTCAGAAGCAAAGAGCCGCGCATTGAGCCCGAGCCTCGGCTCCACCGCGCCTAATTAATATTAATGACCCTGGGAGGAGCGTCCCCGCTGCCACCTAGCGCCTGCTCTTCCTTTATCTGACACCTACCTTCGTTAATTCCTTGGTGATTCTGTTACACATGTTATTATAGGTCGCCCTGTGTTACGCAGCGGGTAGGTATGTCGTGACGAAGTGCTATGTGTAGGTGTCCGGGCTGATGGATGTATGGGCGGGCGGGCGCGGGCGGGGCGGTGACCGATGAGATGCCGCTAAAAGCCGGACGGAAGCCGCGGACACCCGACTCCGGTTACAGCAACCGTGGGATCCGTACCAAACATGTCCAGGGCTGGCGCTTTTTCGCAAATTGCACTGAACCGTCATAGTTTTGCACTTTACTTATCTACCACTAAAGCATTTTGCAGATCCAGAACTGCCTTATCTGACATTCGTTTCTAACTCGTTCAATCGTAATCTTCCTATAGTTAAATAAGACCTAAATTACCTACAGTTCATAAAAGGAGAAGAGTAAATCTAATTGCGATTATGTATTAGGTGTAAGTTGGGTACTAAATACCTATCTAATGTTATACCTACCTACAGCGACTTTTGCTGATAAAGTCTTCGTACCAAACTAACAATTATTTATTTTGAGACCAAATTAAGGCGAAGGTAACTAGCGCTAGCGATCAGATTTCAAAAATCTGACTTTTAAAATGTAATCTTTATTAATTGAAAAACTTGCTAACGGCAGTAGTGGCTAATTATTTTGAGCAAGTTTTGTGAGTTACTATTAAAATTAAAATAATTTTATAAATATTTAAAGGTATGATCTTATTTAGTAGTAACCTGGCTAAAATCAATAGTGGCACTAGTTAAAAATAGACTTTGTTTTACCCCATGCGACAGTACAGCCACGAAAAAAAAATACGAGTTCGTAGATACCTAAAATTATAAGGTAACTTAGTTTGACAACCCTGTTATTATTGCACAAGTGAAGTGCGATATTGGACCAGCTCTTCCTGCCCATATGCGGATCGTCTCCCTGCGCCCTGTGTGTGATCATCACAAACAAAAACCACATAACACGCTGCTTTAGTTTTTGCACATGCTCTTACTTTTCTTAAGCCAGTTTCTTTCAATCGACGATGATTGAGAGCTACGAATATGCACAATTAGTTAATTTGATTTAAAAGGGCTAGAAACAACACCTTAAACTTTAAGTAGGTAGGTTATAAATGATATAATATTTTATATTTTGATATTGAATGAACTAAGTATAATGCTTTTAAGTACTGTAATGTCGATGTACGTACATACATAAGATTAGTATCTCTTTAGAACCTGAGATAAATAAAACATATTTCGATCATAGTCATTTTAGAGCTATTTCATTGCAAATAAATTAGGTACCTACTATATTAACACAAGATGAAATACAAAAGTAAATTGTTTACTTACATTCAACGTTAAAAGATGGGCAAATCTGCAAAAAAATGCCGGCATGTATTCGCCAAATACTTGTGCATGTAGCCATTCCGGCGGCTTGATCTTTACAAAGAGCGCAGCAAATGTAGGTAAGAAGGTTATAATCGAGTCTAAAGTGGGTTAAGCAAAAAGCGGCATATGTTTTATTGTAAAAAATCCTTTGAACGGCGTAATCTGCACGTGTGCGGCGAAAGTGTTCGCGCCAGACGCACTGTCTTGAGATGTACGCGCAACGCCTGCAGCCTGCATCATGCGCCGATGCTCAGATATGGTTCAAAATATGTACAACTTAATTTTTATATTGGAGTAAGACCTAATTAAAATAAATAAATACTTAGCAGGTACTTCTTGGGTAGGTATATAGCGATCAGCTTTTACATAGGCTTTGTAGATTTCGTTAGAAGACTAGTACTGTTATCAAAATATATGTATATAAGTACACTACTAGGTTCCTATATTTACTTTAAGATAATTTTGTCAGCAGTGATATTGGAGAATATGTCAATTATACAACGCCTAATTAATTTATTGTTAGAGTTAGACAATAATTTATTTATACTAGGTCCTTAAATAGGTACGTAGAGACGTTCGTGAGCAGCAAATATTGATCAGCTTTTAAGAGGGCTTTGTTGATTTCATTAAAAAGGTAGGTACACTTACTGTATTAAATTTCAGCAGCGAGATTGTATTTTTTTGCATTCAACAAGCTGCAAATTTTTCAGGCTGAAAATGCCTTTAGGTACTCTTCAGTTGAATCTCTCAGCTCTATCCACCAAATAATGCAAAATGTTACTTCCTACTTAATTACTTCGATAATTGAGAACTTCCTAACATAACTTATTTGTAAGAACATGGAAGTAACATGCATGATATTCAATTTCATTGTATTTTTCGGTGCTTACGTGTAATTATGTGCGGTCTCGGCGCGCAGTGAGCCGGAGCGGTTCGAGTCCACTCGAGTGCGAAATCACCCGTTCTACCATTGAGTGAGTGCACTGTGCATCTCCGACAAACGCAGCCCGCTCTACAAACATAAATAACTTACATGTTGTAAGTACACAATTGCTACATTTGCAAACAGAAATCAAGCCCTCAAGAGTTAACCACAAATTCCATTCATAATTGAATTAACATACTTTTCAACGTCTGTTTCCTTGTATTGTGGTTAAACAGGATAATAATTAAGGACCCTATAATTATTCAAAAAACTACCCTTTCATGACATAGCTTCAAATAAAGGAGTACTTACAGCGAACCTGTAACCATTTTTATTGTATCATTGTAAGTACCTACGTTTTACATTGTCGTCTTAAGTTACTGACCAGTCTTATACGTAATTTTTCACATGAGGTAAGTACAACCCTGGCGCAAGATTAACTAAACATAGGTAAAATAGATATGAACAACTAGTATCTTGATGGAGTTGAGATGAAGCTAAAGAAAATAATATACAGAACATTCAAACACCAATATCATCCGATCTGTAATAGTGTAGTATGGAACTCAGAACAATAATAATTAAATTAAAACATCGATCGCATAAGCATTACGCATTCTACGATTGTAAGTGCAATGAAAATTACCTATACCTATAATGTAGTTCTGTTCATTCTTAATAAAATTTGTAATCCTCAACTTCGATCTCTACCTTAAAATATTCGCTGTAGTGCAGGGTTATCATCACTGAGCACTGATCGCTAATATTACAAAACCTAGACAAGCGGTAAGGAGGGCGTTTGTCAAGACATTTTACTATGAAATGGAAACCGGAGCCTGACTGCAATCGGATCAGAAGGACGCGACGCGACCGAAAGTGCAAGTGTTGCAATAATACTTCATTTCCACTCGGAGCCGTTTCGAATTCCGACACTTTTTCTATCCACCATTCTTTTTGTTTGCCCGTCAAATGCAAGTTATTAATGATCGAAACTCAGATATCGACTTTCATTGCGAAATAGTCGATGGAAGCGCTTTTCTGAAACACATTCAAGTTTCAACCGTTTGTGCGCAATCTCAAAACACATTTCATTTCGTTTTCAATCTGTGTACGGCTGACATCAAGAAAAGGATATTTTTACCTGAATATAAATGTGAGGCCTAGAATCCCAAGGCAAAAACTGGTTGAATTTCTATGAAATAAATATTTACTTGATTGTGTGGTTTACGTACTACCTACCTACCTATTTGATATCTGATTTGAAGCCCTTACTACACCTATGCAACTTCTTTAAATACCCACGGGGCTCACCAATACTATTTATTGACATATTCTATAATATAGAATCGAGTAAGTACTCACTTTCGTTTAATTTGAAATAAATTGCCACCAGAAAATATAAACCAAACAAGCCAAACGATTTATATTTGTCGTTTTTTAAATTGAATCACAAAGTATTAAATTTCACACCGCCAACTCACATGGGCAGCAGTAAGCGCACTCTCAAAAACTATCCATCCTTTCATGGAAGCAATCCCGATGGCAAGTAATTAACCCGCTTTTTGTGACAATCCCATATTCATTTGATTTATTTTAGGGCCCTTCGTAAAAGAAGAATTTGCGAAATATTGCAGCCCATTCGATGTAATGCCATCGGTTCTCAAACTCTACTTTTTTAAATTTTGATTTGTAACTAATGACATTGATCCAAGGATATAACGTAGTGCGACTGTTAAAAAGTATGTCAACACTAAAATAGATGTCTACTTACAAAATATGTTTGAATGTTACTTTGAAGTTTCTTAAATTAAACGTAACAAAGAACTTCAAAGATCAAAGAAAACTGACCGAACTTCAAATATAATTTCGTACCAAATATAAAACAAGCATGCTGGCCTTATTTTTTAATTGATTGATAAATCAATAAGAATTGTTTTTTAAAATGTCAATTTAAAAAAAAAAGTGCGCAATCGTCTTCTTATAAAGTTTGAGAATCATGAACACTCGTCTGTCCTTTCCACGAATAAGTTTTCGGGCGCTAGTAAAAAGCGCAGGTATACGTCGAGAGTGAAAGGGTCGACGCAATTCGAGACCGGCCCAGTTTCACTAGCTCCCACTGACCTTCCCGTGGTTTTTGCGATCTGCACCAACACGAGAAGGCATTCTGCGGTCGTCCACGGCAATAGATACCTTAAAACATTCCGAAGCTACATGCACTACAAGGAGAAATAAACGCAATAGACAACAAGAGACAGTAGACAGCGAGTAGTATACAAAGTATACGTTAAAGATCTCAGTTCATGCGTCTGATTTTCGGAGTTGAAGATGTCCACACCAATTGCGAACACGTGGGAATTCGCCCTTTCATTGCGCTGATCAAGAGATATTGCATTATTTGCATTCAATATGGAAATCTGATACAAATTCTAGGTGAATAGAACAAGTTTTTCTTTTCTTACATTATTGTAAAGGTCTACCTTCAAGCAGGTTAGGTAGATGAAAATCAGGTCGGGAGAGATTCTCGCTGGATTCTCGAGTATTTAGGTGTGGAACTTTACTTACCTCTTAAAAATAAGAGAAATGGTCATCGGAATTATTTGCTACATTATATAAAATCTATAACTAGGTACACATAATTATGAAATGCGTTAATTGCGTTTCTCTTCGAGAATTCCACTATTCTAAAAGAATAGCTTAGCTATAAGATCAACATCGAGATCTCAAATCAATCATCCTACCGAGCTTTGCTTGTGTAAGTATAGGAAGTGTGCATGGTTTTTCTTCCTGACTATTATAGAAAGATATTCATCTAATTGCTATATTCAAACAATTACGAAAAATATAAAATTATCGAACTCTCGACTAGTATAAAATAGAATAGAATATTTTAATTGCCTTCATTACAAATAGAGTGATAACAGAAAAACACACAAAAAATAGAAAGCAAATGGAAGCTGGCTCAGCTTGTGCTGACATAGGATATATGTGATAGGAATTATATTTTAAGAATCCTATCTGCTGTGCTCTGTAGATTTATACCTTTACATAAAAACACACATATTTACAAACAATGAACAACGGACCGCAGTCTATTGTACCTAACTCTACGGCTCTACGTGCTATTGTTTTTCTAAAGCGCCCGAAACGCGACCCTGAAGGCATTTTTATAATATTTTTCGAAATATACAAATCGCGACCAACTTGCTACAAATCGACGACGTCCGACCGAACCGCGCCTAATAGTTCACTGCTAATCTAAAGCACCTAAGATTAATAAAACAGTAGTGGAATGGCACTAATAATTTTGCGCTAATAGGTATCTAATGTTGAATTACAAAACACAAGTAGGTACTAAAGTAGGCTAGTTTCCTGCATTTTATATAGTATATTGTCTAAGTAAACATCTAAATAAAAGTATCTACCTACTTTCTTAGTTCTTTTCGAATTTACCCCGGTCGGATCACACGAAATAGATTCCACCCTACACGCTGATCTTTATCGAGTGTTCACGGAACCAAAACGTTTGTGCATGGTAAGCCTCTGTAATCTTCAACGTAATCTAACATTAGATAACTATTTATTATTCCCAAAAAATATCTCGCATACGTACTCGCGTTTCACTATACTCATTTTAGTTAGGTAGTTTAGATAAACAACAAGCTGACACAAAACTTAGTACTATGTTTAAACCAGGACCAAATATAAGCCGATCGAACAGATTGTGTTTCTCTATTAGATAAATGACACGAATAATGTGTCATTCATTTCTTATTTGTCAGCTAATATTAAATCTTGGCTTAAACCTGGTACTAAGTTTTTTTTAATAAGGCCGGGTATGGTTTATTTCTTTTACTAAACTTCGACCCCGTTATTCCAAAAAAATAGTACCGGGTTTAAGACAGGACAAAGCTATTAGCTAGCCAATTAGAAAAGCGCATCTCTATTAGGTTATGTCACGAATGTGTCATTCATTCCTCTGTTGTCGGCAAATATTTAGACCCATTTTAAACCTGGTCAATTTTTTTTGTAATAACACCGTAAAACTTTAATACAACAACGTAGCTTTATTTCCAATCATCATTTTATTTTCAGCTCTGTCCCATCTGCACAAAATCTTAACCAGACCATCTTTAAATCGGGCCAATATAATTTTAAAGCGTTACTTTCGTTAAAGTAGCCAAATAACTTTCCCACGCACCTATGCACTGTGCTCTTATTCAATTCATCAAACCCATATCTGGGTAAAATTTAAATGTTTGACAGGAATTTGTATTTGCGCAAAGTTTTTTCAACTGAGCCGATGCCTGGTTGCACTTTCTACGCATCGTGGGAATGCAGGTGAGGAAGGGTTCACCTACACTGGCCTTTTTGTCCGCTCGGCCCGGTTGCACAAAAGCTAACATTAGCTCTTTGTGGAGACGTCAAGTGATGTTCGGCTAATAGATAATTTATGAAGCTGCCGCAAAATGTCACCCGTTGCACAACTTTAAAATATTAGGGTTGTTTGGGTCTGCTGCTATTCGGTCTTGTCTGTAGATTCGGAAAGATAATCATTGCGCTTCGGCTTCTTTTAAACTCATAAAATTCGTTTATCGATAAAAAAATATGTTCATTTATCACTTTTAGTCTCGTCAACGTAAATCGAAGTATAAAATGTCTGAGTCTACACGTGTCAAACTCGTTGTTACATTAACGCAATCCTAATCCGTTTGAATTGAGATATGGGTGTATGAAGAGCATTACAACCGCGTTGACAACTCTTGAATCGCAAATTAAGCCAGCAAGGTGTGCGAGTAATCTCCTCGCTGGCTCGTAGGGCACGTCTCTCGCCCGCCGCGCGTTCTCGCCTTTATGACACGCCATCATATGCGCCTAAAGCAACAAAAGTTAATTTTAAAAGTGAAACAGATTAACGCTAACCCTCCATAGCTAATATTACGCAAACCCATTGAGTCCTATTGGCCAGATTAATTATGATTTTGCAAGGATTTTCACGCTAGTAGGCTAAGGGCTCAATTCCAATGCTGTCTAAGATTAAATTTAGGTTCAGTCTCTCTCTTTCTCTATCAAACAAACGAAAAGAGACAGACTACAATAATTTAGAAACGTCAAATTAAGTGATGCTATTTCTAACGTATTTGTACAAGTTTTTTCGTGTTTTCGTCTGACTTTAGTCGTCATCGAATCACATCCCTACTAAATTGTCTATGGGTTCTCTAATTTCCTTAGCAAGGGACAGCTGTTTAGTCTGACGTTTCAAAATAATATAGTCTGTCTCTTTTCGTTCGTTTGGCAGCGAAAGAGAGAGACTGAACCTAAATTTAATCTTAGACAGGGCGCATTGGAATCGAGCCCTAAGTATTATTTACTCTGTGGTATAGCACAGAATAAATAAAGTACAAGCATAACTAGTGCGATACAATCATGATCGATCTTAATTACAATACAAACTATATTATTCTTAAGTTATCAATATTAACTAAAATATATTCATGCTTTCAATATTTCTATTCATGTAGCGTCTTGTAATAAATGTATTGTGATTTCATGGTGTGAAAAGAAAATAAACTTACAATGTACGTGCAATATCAATGGCGGATATGATCATTGATAATGTACAACGAGTATATATAGATGTGTGACCCCAATCATAATCCCCTTTTCACAAAGCCAAATAACAATTAATCCAACCCTTTCACTTTCCAAAGGGCACCGCCTATGTAAAGTTGCCTCCTGCGGATGACACGTCAGATTTATTTATACGGTAACCCTTTCGCCCAATCAAAACGCGTCATATGTGTACAAAAAATAAACAAACGATGCGATAAAAAACGTAAAAGATGGAGAGGTCGCGGTCGCGGCGCGAGCGCGCGTTCGTAGGGGCCTATTATTAACCCTTTCGCGGTGGAAGGGTTAACCGACCAATCAGGAACGAGGCGGGGCTCTGCTATAATTAGAATCCAACTTTGAGAACTTTATAATTCAATCGATATTGTGTCGTAATCAACTACAACGGATGGACTATTAGGATATTTACGTATAGTTAGATACATTTGACTGCCTTAGCCCTTGCCTAATGGAAGGTTAATTGATTTAATAACTAAACTTAAAATTGCTTAATTATATTAGTTATGCTTAATGGTTATACTCAAAAATGTGTAGAGTAATGTATATTATGTAATATAGTTACTTAGTATGTTAACATTGGAAAGTGGTATTCATCATCATCATTATCAGCCGCAGGACGTTCATGGCTGAACATAAACATCCCCGATATATTTCCAAAGTGACCTGTTACAAGCGGCCTGCATCCAATTATCACCAAATATTTAATGAAAAAAATAGTCAAAAAGAGAGACTAACAAACCAAGATTTCTGACAGACACCAAGAAACGAACCGCACATGCACGGATGCTTAATTAAATGGATTCATCAATGCGATGTAACTCACAATGCACGCAATAAACATTTAAGCTGTAGTTCCAGTGCACCATTTGGCCTAACGCTAACGTCCCGCCACTCCCACCACACGACGCGCGCTCATCAGGCAGGGTGAAGGCGCAAGGAAACGGCCTAATGTCCTGCGTCAGCCGCCTTCTATCGAGGACAAAATGATCCCGCATACGCTGCCACCAATGAATTAAGTGCACCCACCCTATCTGACTCTCAATTGGAGACAACTGCCTACATTTTAAAAGTACACGCACGAACAAAAGTGAGCGGTATGATAAAACTGTATTACGCTTGTTACTGGCAGTTTTGCTTCAAAACGTGAACTAAACCAACAAAATTAGGAATAATAACAACAAATTGTTATAAAAGTCTTGATGAAAGACAAAGATTTTTTATAATTTATAAAGTTTTATTCTCCCGCGCTAGTGTGCGTAAGTGTACAGATATTTTGTGAACATATATTTACAAATTAACGCCGTTGTTGGTGATCTACATTTTATTGCCGGCAATATGATTAGACACTTTTGGTTGGAATATTAATAGAATAATTTATTGCGAATTAACCAATACTTAACTGTGAACAAGTTTGACTCCTGCTCTCTTGTATAAGGATTTTAAATCGACCATTAAGTAACTAGTAGTTTACTTTTGTGTCAAAATATCAGGATTGCAGGTAGAGATCATTATTAAGATACAGAGTGGTAGTCTGACTGTAGTTACCCCCTACACTTTGATATATCAAATGATTCTAATTTCCTACAAATAATAACAAAATGTGGGTACAGCACCGAGCTTCGTCTGTTCGCTTTAGCATCAAATCTTTATCATCTTACGTGTCTATCTGTTCAATGAAAGCGACTGGTCTGTTTTACAAGCTCTTTATTCTAGCACAGATCCGTTACTTAAATAGTTTCTGTAATCCGTAACTTTTAAGTTTTTTACAAAAATGGTACGAGCAGGAAGTACTTTTATAGACACATTACCCTTATTACAGAACACAGTTTATGTTATTAACGCATAGATAGACTATCATAAAACGAGTGATAATAAAAGGGACAAAACGAAACTTATGTACTCGTACAGTGGTCAGCATATCAGACAACGCTACCATTTTGTTGCAAAATCCCCCCTATTTTAACACTGATAAGAGGTCATAGTATTTACAATGTCGCGATGTCGTCCCTACTTTAACTTGTTTGAAACTGAATTGATTGGAGTAAACTGTTACCAAAGGGCCGCTAACGACAACCATACATTGAATAAGTAATGTCCGCACGACACGTCATACAGTTCCCAAAACAACAATAACACATCGGTTATGGGAAACATAAAATTGTCCCCTATGAATGCGGACGAATTACGAGTGGAGTTTTCTTTTTAGTAAATAATCGGGTCGGTAATGAGTAGCTTTTGGTGTAACGTAAAGTGGTGTACAAAAAGCGCGAGTTGTCCAGATAGGGGCGTATTCACAGAGCGGGCGCGACGCTATGAGGGCGATTGTTTCAGTCTAATTGGTTAAGTAGTCCGACCTAATTGCCTTTGGACACGACACCTCTACTCTTTGGACCCGAGCGGGCTGCCTTGAAACGGATGCCGTTTATAAATTATTGTCATTGTAATTGGTGATTATTTTCTTTGTGCCTTGAAGTGGGATTTAAACAATATTGATTAAAGGTGCAGTAAAAACAATATGGGCCGGTTTCACCATCTCATCCGTCAAGTATTTATCATAAGATTATTTATAAGCAGTTTATAAGTAAAGAAACATACAATTTTGTTCCTCATCTTTGTACCTACGAGTAGACTTATCCCTATAGTAAGAAAATGCGTTGTTCTCAGTAATGTTTGTGTCCTAGTCAGAGTAAAAATAGTTTTACCATATTAATTACAACAATGAAATGTATTGAGAATTCGTTATAAAAAAATATTGGTGTAGTTGCCATATTTGACCTTGGAATAGTGTAGATATAGTTGTGCGAACAGTCTACAACGCGTAAACAAACAGTGACTAATAAACCCTTGATGGATGGGTTTCGCGGTTTATGCACACAGTTTATCACGGTGTAATCCGTGGCATTAGTCAAATTAACACGGCATAAAGCCTCCGCCCCCGCCCCCGCCCGCGGCGCCCGCGCCTCTGATTAGTTAGAGGCTCGCGGGCGCGACTCTGCCTAATTGACCTAAAAGTGCTCAACACGAATCGGTCCGAATTATACTTTGCAAACTCAGGGCTGGCTAAAGGTGCACACTCATAACTCTTAGTAAAATAACATTTTCAAGATCTAGGTAAGCGCAGCTATTACAATGAAGACGCTTATATAGGTATGTGCTGCTGCTGACTGCGTGGCGTATTGTGTGCAATCAGTTCTTAGCGCTTGTGACAAGTATCAACATCGTTTTCTTCTTTTCATGTCGGGTAACAGGGCATTAGGTATTACGTGTGTGTAAGAGGGACGTAAGCACGACAATTAAATAGGTGTGTCACTGTTTTAAAGAGACTTTACACAGACGTGCCAAACTATGACCCAGATCCGATCTGGGCATGTTCTCCTTGGTTCAGCGGACTTGTTTGTACCTATCCGCAGTCTACTAAAAGATTCCCAAACATCGTGTGACTAACAACAAGATCCAAAGCCCTTTAAGTCAGCCTTTACTTTGCAGCTTTTGATTTGCTGGCTTGCCTACCTGACCTTGCAAATCCTACCAGTTAGCGTCTCCATCTCCATACACATAAACTAAGCGTCTTCCTTCTGTGTGAAGGCGTAGAAATGTATCAAGAATCTATCAAGAACCGTTTTTCTTGCTATCTATGCATTTATCGCGTTACAAAACGTTGAAGCACCTTTGATACGTATCTTATCAAGTACAAGCGCGGACGCAGCCCTGGCGGGGCATGGTAATGCGTCGGATTGATAGGCCCGCGCCCACTAACCCTAATCAAATTAATGGCGACTGAACTCTGATTAACGCGACAGCGCGCAATACATTTCCATAGCACGTCCCCGCGGCGGGCGCGCCCGATTTACGAGTATAACACCTTTAGCGCGCCCGCGCCCGCTGCCGTTAACGTGATAGCTCCAGAACGCTTGCCGTCACGCTACCTCTTACTTACCAACCATTCTACCGATCTATTTTCAATGCAATAATTTCTTATATTATCTGTCATGGACTCTGGTAGGAATCGTCTATCGGCAATAGTATTAGCCACTAGTTCTCAACCTACCCCCTTTGACCAATTAATGCCGCCACGATTTTGGAATGTAGTGCTTATTCGTTTACTGAATAATTTGTACAGCAAAAAATATGTTTTTTATTCTATAGCCTGTATTGCAGCAACATACTACATTAGTTTACAACATACTGAGTAATGAAATCTTAATCGAAACACGTTGTACTACCCCTGGCGAGAATGGTTTGATGATACTCGGCGGAAAATTACGATATATTCACATTTCACAGGAGTAACTCCATGGACTGCTTTAAGGCAGAGTAGATATATGTATTAATATTCTGAAAGCTTCAGAAATACAGAACACAAATCAAGTTTTATTTTAGCTTAATTAATGAACAAGTGACTTCGCTAAGGGTAGGTACTTTTGTTTCAAAGACTTATTGGGCACGCATCTACATAATGAAAATGTTTGTCTTTTATTAATCATTATCTTGCGAAGTTGTGCTCAAGTGCTAAGTCCTCTTTTAATGGACTTTGAAGTTTGTTGGATCGGATCGAGATGAGCTTTCATCACGGTGTTAATGTACAAGTTGGTAACGAGCATGAGTTGGTAAATGAAACGTCTAGGAGTAGGTGCGCGGCGCGAGGGCGGGCGCGGAGGGCGGGCGGAGTGCGTGATCATTAGCGAGTTGTAACGAGCGCCTGATTGATACGCTACAATTACAGCGCGTAATCGCGCCGGCAGCGGCACCGGCTCCCACCAAACTTTCCTTCTCGCAACTTTGTTTGATGTAATTAAAATCCATCTCCCTGAACGGCGCGAGCACATCCGACGTGTAATTTTCCTTTCAAAGAGAACTTCCGTTTTAGCCCCCCCCCCCCCCTCACCTCCCCGCTCTAATGAAAGATTACTTTTCTCCGCCTAAAAAGGCTTTTAAGCAACGCCAACGAAATGACCGAAGTTTTATACTTTAATGACTTAGTGCAAAATTCGCCGATTCTCGAAGAAAATTTAAACTTAGATTAAGATTTCGATGTTTGAAACTGCGAGATGTTTTTCGGGAGTAGCTTTACTTTGAATTCTAAGCAATCAAGACTAATTGCTTTTTAATTACTTTTCGTGAAAAGCAGAGTTCTGAATATAAAAGCGATGTTTTACTAAAGTGTAATGTAAACGTTAGAGAGTTTAGAAAGAGCGCTGATAAAACATCAGTAGGTAAGTAACTAAGGAATTGTAAACTTGAAGATAATTTCAGTGGCGTAGGATGCTTTGTTTCTGTAAGGGAACTAAGGGGCTCCTCTCGTACTGTCGTCGAGGTATTCGGCGCGGTCCGGACTCGAGCCGGGCGGCCGAGCGAGCCTGGTCACCTATCACCGAGCACACTTATTAATTGCCCGGTCCCTCTCGTGTACAGTGCACGGAGGGCGCAAAAACGCGTCCTCCCGAGCCCTGTCAGCGAGGGAAAAAATCAGTGAGCGATCGTCCCCTCGCGGCGAGTCCATCATATTGATTGAGGGAGGGGCTGCCATTGGTCAGCGTCCCCCGCGCCCGTTCATTTATTATAGACACTGCGATGCTGCCGCCGGACCCGCGCTGAACCACTACTTTACAAACTTTAACTATCTGCCACTTTTTTGGAATATTCGTTGCATCAGGATTATCCTTAATACTGCAAAACTTATTATAGTACAGGCAAATGAATACATAATTACTTATCTAGCCTAAGAATTTAGATGGAAAATTAATAAGGTATGCAATTCACAACATTAGATAAACTAACCACTACATCAAGACGATCGCAAGTATGTACTTGACGACCGTCTTGGTGTAGTGGTTCGCGCCCCGGACTACAAAACCAGCGGTTGCTGGTTCGAATCCCCTTAAGGAGCAAATGTTTGTGTGATGAGCACGAGTATTTGTACCTTAGTCATGACTGTTAATGCATAAAAATAATAATAAATGTATATAAATATGTCTATCTGTTATCCTAGTTACCATAGCACAAGCTCACGCTTAGTTTGGGGTTAGGTAATCGGTGTATTTGTTGAAACAATTTATTTAAAAAAAGTATAAGATCAGCATGATAATTAAGTACAGAACCAGCTATTGTGAATTGTTTCGTTATTCTAGACGCGAAATAGGAATTTTTACATTATTAATAAATACACTCTTAAATATAAATAAAACATTTGAAGAAATGTTTTTGATCTAAAAGTGATGGTGTGTGCATTCCCTCTGTTACTTCTCGAGAGCATGCATTTTTATGGTAAGTATGGATTTCTTTCTTTAATTTAAAAACCATTTTACCCGTCTCGAAAAAAAAACATAAGTACTTTTCATTCGATCAGGTACTCTATTTTTTGGAAATTTTCTTTACAGAAACATGCAAAAACCTACATAAGTATATTGAAGGCAACTCTCACTCTATACCTTTAATAGTTATTACTAGTCATATTCCATCAATTCACATCCATGTTTATTTAGTGGTCAACTTCGACTGCGTATACTCGATACAAATTCACTCATACTAACTCCCATCTCGCGCGCGTCTTTGTAACCTCTCATTTGTCTGTATTGTTTATTTGTTTATATTGTCGTATGGTAAGAAAGGTCACCCTGTATCTCTAATTAACAACTATTTTTAAAACTATTTTTATACATTTATATATTTAATTTAATTATTTGTTACCTACAACAAATTATCAAATTACTGCCATAATACAGACGAGTTACAATTTATAGAAATGAAATCGTCGATTGAGATGAAACACACTTTATATTTTAATCTGGACTATATTATATTTAAACTGTGCTTCAAGATTATTTAGGCGCATCAAGATTAGTTTAGCAGATTTCGGAGTCTATAACAGTCAAACAGGCATACTAACATACAGACAAAAATATTGAATAAATAAGACATTTTTGTAGGTACTCAACCTAGGATAGATAGGACCCGATCAAAATTGACAACATTTTAATTGTAGATTGTTCACCAAGGGGGTAAAGTGATGTCTTACTTCACGGGCGTCATCTTGAATCTTGAGCGTAACGAAGGATTCAAGAGTAAACTCCCGAGCATAGCGAGGGAGTTAAAAGTAGAATCCTGAGTGGAGCGAGGGATTTAAGCTCGCCCAAGACGAAGACATTTTTATTTATTTATTTGAAATGGGTTTGCTCTTGACTCTAGACTAAGCCAGACGTGGCACAGACAGAGTCGATGATGGAGCGAGCTCACCCAGAAGCCTGTTCACTCTGAGTTTGAAGGTCTTTGGGTTGTAATCCGTTGGATCCGTTTATCCCCGAGGAGAGTACTCTGCTTTTCATACTTTCTACGAGGCAATAAAAAAATGTAGTACAAAAAACTTATGTTATCTATAAGTATATATCCTTTGACTTTTCTGGCAGTAAATTATTATTATTAACAATACCAGCAGCATAAAATAAATTCATAAAATTCATTTATTTCTGTAGAAAGGCTCGCAAGGAGCACTTATACACGTCAGCTTTACATCTATTGGACTCTGGTGTCATAAACTTCGTCACTCGACAGTTTTACGAAAACATTGTAATTCCTAAAAAACATAGGTATTTTTTCTTTATATATTTCTTTTTTTAGAAGCGCGCGCTTTTTTTTTCATTCCATTCGTGCTAAAATTCTTGGCTGCCAGGTTCAAATTTCAAATAAGTTCTCTTTGGTGCGGGACGGGCTAGTGTGATCATGCCTACGAACTCATATTCGAAATTCAAATCACTTTGCCTCCCTAGGGGCGTAATGAAATTTCATACAACATTACGTCCCTAGGGATGCAATGACTCATTTTGAGTCAGGTTTACTTAATGTGTAATTGAACATTTCCGAGTAGGTAGTGTGAAAAAAAAATTACATGCACATTTTTATTTTTTTCCTTATAGTATGTCAAAAAAGACATATGTATTTTTTCTTTTCATTATTTTGAATTGAATTCTTTAAAAACTATCCATTCTAAGAGAGCGTAAGTACAAGAGTGAGGATGTGACGACGTCACGCCTTTGCCATATTTTAAATTTAAAAAAATACTGACGTCTATAGTCTTGTATTTTGTAGCAGTAAGATATTGATATCGATAATAAGCCCGTATATCAAAATAAAAATCTAAATGAAGAAGTAGATAAATAATCTTAGTTAGTATTTTTATCCAAACACAACCTAACTAATTAACGCTTATGTTGCAATTTTCCTTACTTACATTTTCATGGTTCTTAAAATCAAATTAAACATCAATAAAAACGTTATGATTTTGTCACCATACTAGAAAATCATTTAAATGCATGTGTATATTTGGCAATCCTAAATATACTATACTAAAACTATCGATAACTAGATGGACTTCACTTCTATAGAACCACACTACCATTATCTCTTGTCTCACTCACTCATCATAGTGTCAGTGTCAATGTTAAAATGACAGCTAGCTTTTATGTATTGTAAAATACTTTTTTAAGTCAGACCAAATAACCAAGCAAAGGGATGTCTCCTTATAATGCTTTTATCATGGTTTGGTTGGTTTTTAAATTTTAGTACCATTATAAAATCTGGGGGATACTTAATTTTTTTTCAAATCATTGATTTGAAACCCTCTGTTTCAATTCGACCTTCTAGTTTTAATATATGTACCTATAGATACATAATTTGATTCGAACAACTCCCAGAGAGCATGGTGAGGCAGAAGACCGCAGAACATTCCTAGTCACAAATAATATACTTTTTATGTGTCTAACATTTAATACACCTAAATATTGAAATCGCAAGAGGGTTTCCGAATAACAAATAAGATTCAGCAAACAGCGCAGATATCACGTCGGACATTCAAAGTTAAACCGATCTTTGTTTTGATAGACAAAAAGGACACGCTCTGGATAAAGTTCTGTCCCAGCAGATTGAGAAAGTATAAAGATAAAAGTGCTTTACATTGACGTGAATAGGGACAGCAGCCGTCATCAATGTCGATTGGAGATAACTAATATTCGCAAAGTGCCTACGTCTCCACGGTACGGACCGCACGGCCGCGAGCGCGACTATCACAATTCGGAGGAAATAAAGCGATGGGGGCGAAAGGAAAGTTTTATTCTCCTTAAAATATGTAGAGAAAGTGAAAAGTAAGGGGGAGCGTGGGGGCAGCGGTCAGCGGAGGGATGATGGATCACCGCGCAATGTGCCAGGACCTCTCTTTTCTTTGCCAATTATAAGTACCTACGACTACGAGTCGGCTGCTACGGATGCTACGAATTTAGAAGATCATTCCGGCGGTCCGGCGCGCTATGACTTATTTACTAATAGTTTTAGTTAGTTTAAAACATTAGTTAAATAAACCTTTCTTTAGTGCCTACCATTTTACCTGGTTCGAAATGTGAGTGGGAATACTTGGTTAAATCATCCAAGGGGAAAACCCATTTAAACATTGATTTGAACCCAGTAAATAAAATATTGATTTTATTTTGGAGAAATGTATAAGGTCCTTACTTGGCCCATATTAGAAGTTAGTCAGAGCGACTTCGGTTTAGTAGGCAGATACCTAACTTAAGCGGCTTCTATCTCGCATCACCGTTTGCAAGAAAGCATGAACGCTTAAAAAATCTAAGTCATACAAACACTAAGCAACACAATGAGAGACAAAATTGGTGCATCATGTGTGGGCGCGTGTGTGGTGGCTGGGGCGAGCGCCCCCCGCCCGCCCGTCCGCCGTTGCCCGGCAACCGTTTGTTTTCGCGACTCGGGGCGGGATAGAAGGGGTAGGCTCATGATTGATCAGCCTATCCCACCGGAATGCCTACAGCCACGCTTCACACAGAAGTCCGCAGATAACTCCAACTTGTAAACTTGTGAAGGGACCAGCGAGTGACTTGAACTACCAGTGAACACAACATTTTATTTTTATTGTTTATTATCGCCTAATATGTATCAATATAACTAATTTTTAGTTACTAATAACTCTAAATTCCATGTGATATATGTACATATTATTTATTATGCATGTTATTAAAAAATGCTATAGTACCTACCGTGTTCAGTTCTTTCATGCCAACCTAGACTAGTTCAATTCAAACTCATTTTAGATCAAACAATTACTTTATACGTTGCCTGAAAACATTTACTTACGGCATCTTCTTCAACAGACTGCATTTTTAACTTTTTTTACCTAAGTTATTACTGTTTAAAATCTTAAAACCAGCCTAGCTGGAGTCTTTTAATACTTCCCGGTATTGCTTTCAAGGTTTTGACTAAAATGTAATTTTTTGCTTGTGGTGCAATCTTGCCTCATATTGTGTCCGCTCCAATTTTTTGCCATTTGCAACCAAAGACTGCATTTAAAAAGGCAAAGATGAAATATAGTTTAAAAAAAACAAGAACAAGGTACGTGGTTTATTACCGACTCAAATTGTATTGTAATTAAAAATTGTTTTGTATTCGTACCTTAGATATATTCCTACATAATATGAAAGCAAAACGGATACCGATATACTTACGATCAAATTAGTTTTACAATTGCGTTTTTAAACTATTTATTGCGTTTTTAAAACATGAAACCATACAATAGTTATACATGTCCCTAATATTTTCTAATAATTCTACTACTACTTATTTATTTTTTATTTAAATAGCAAATATATTTATTTTTAAAACATATTAACCCTGTTTCAAGAGATTCATGATTAAATACTCACTTCGAAGAAAACCTTAAAAAAATACGTAACTCTCTCTCAATTTTTGCTCGCATAAATGTATAGTTATTTTATGTTATTTACAACGTTTCTTTACCTGAATGCTACTACTTCATAATTATTCTTTTATGGATACAATGAAGACAATCAAGAAAAAAATGGGTTTCGGCTGGGCACGCTTTTTGCAAATCTGTTAACGATCGCCAGTTGGCCTCACCATTTAAATATGCCTGCTCACTTTACGAGTATAGGCCATTGGTCAATGTGCATTTATTTGAGTACCACAAAAGAGTTTGTGCCAATATTCAAATACGAAGAAGTTCAATATTTTTCTTGCATAACCGTTTTGGCAAGTCTATTGTCTTTCATTCTTCTGCGAAAAATGGTCCTTAGTTATTCATCTCATGAAATATCACCCAATTTCAAAGTCAGTGTAACTAGTTATACTAACACGAGTATAACACATTTAAAATTCAAGTCCCGTTTTAGTAATAATGATAAAATACGGTCTTAAAAAGATAGAACGTAAGGTGTAATTATCTCTAAAAAGTCAAATTAGAAAATAGGTACGAATAAAATTAATTTACATTACTCATCGCCCGTTAAAGTAGTTAAAAAGAAGGGAAACTAACAAGCTATAATTACAATGTGCCTAATTACAGCAGTTGACATCCTTTTGCCGAAAAAACTACTTCTTTAATCGTATATAATGATAGGGTTACGTTTTTTGACAAAAAAGAGCTACCAATTCGATTTTACAAAAGAAACACGGCTCCTTTTTATAATAGTACAGTTTATATATAGGTAGAGCACTCCATTAAAATTAACAATTAGGCACCTACTTGCTACTTAATCATGGCTAAGTACATGAAACTATTAACGTAGGTACGATTACAAAAATGCGCATTATCATCTGATTTTAGACTAGCAAATGTGTTTCATATTAATTAAATAAAACAGTATAGTGTCAAAAATACGAAATTCTTGTCTTAAATGGACTCACTTGGAAAAATGTAATAAGGGCAGAAATATTTCCATGCATATCTTATCATGAAATTCCAGCGAGAGTCCGCGCGGAGTGGGCCGCGCGGCGCGTGCCGTCCCAAATTACTGCTATTATTTTATAATCCCTCCTAGTTACGTTTTGAATATTAATGACATTCCACAGCTTTTTCTTTCATGCGATCCATTTCAAGAAGCAAATTTCCGTTACAGTCGCGTACTTCCGAAACTTTTCTGATTATACCGACTGGCACATACATTCATACCTAATAGCGCCCATATAACTTCAAACACGTGGTATCTTTAGACAGATCTTTTCGAAACGCATACAAAGTATCACTCTCATGAGAAATTAAAATAATAATCCTTTTAATTGGAATAAACTGTTTGTGTAACGTGCGCTCATATAAACGAAATATTATAATAGTAATGCATTAGTTAAGGTTCGATGAGGACCGAGTGAGGAGGAGGACTACGCACACAAAGCTCAGTGGAAGGCGCACAGTCCTTCGATAGCATCTACACAGACAAATTATGCTAACAAAGTTATAAATAAACGTTCACTATTTTATTATTAGCTGCGGGAACAGAAGTGTCTAATTAAAACATTCACCTACCGCGGTCAGATGGACGGACATTCAAAAAACTTACCCCAACGGCTGCATAAGGTGGATGGATGAGTTTTTTATCGAACCGCGTAAAAAACGCACACGCGCCTTCGAGATCCGATTAAAAAAGGGGTAGACGTGTGTCTTCAAAAAAAAAACTCTGGGTATCGCATAGCTATAACCCTAATTCGACGGGATACTGATAGAGCTATTTGAACGCCGTTAAGGTTCGGAACGGTCGATTGTTTCGATATCGATTAATTGGATCATACGGTAATCGATAACCTTTCTAAGGCAATGTGTTTTTCCATCTGCCGCCTAAATATTATTATGCTAAAGTATTTTTTGTCTTTAAAGATTACTTTTATTGATTATTGCTTACAAATGGTAACTCTAAAACAATTAGTATCTAAGTACCATGAGAAACACGAAATCAAAATTTCTAAAACTATGATAACATATTTCTAATTACGAATCGATATTTGCATTACAAAAGCATTGCGCAGCAGTGCTTACTCGCGACTTTGTCGGCGAACAATTTTTAAGTAACATAACAATTTTATAATGCATTGCAGTAGTTACAAATACTTATGATAGATACCTACTAACTATTGTAGAAAAAACCTTGACAAACATAAAATAAATAAAAAGCTTTAAATTCTACATTTTCCACAATGCTATCAAGCAGATAGACAAATGTTACTTTCACAAATTCAATAACTCTATAAGTGGTAAAGACAGGTGCTGGTCCTAGGTGCATAAAAACACCGTATCCACAGAAAGTTGTTTTGATACCTCAACTGTCACAGGTTATCAGACAAGTAGTTTTTAAGCTCCACAAAAAGTTGCCCTATGCAAGATATTCATAAATATTAGTAATATCCACTCCCGCACCATAATCATTGTAACGTCTCACGCGTGTCGTGGGACTCGTGGGCTGTCTAAAAAAGGGTTAGAAAAATAGTTGAATGTGAAACTTAACCCTACCTGTAGCCACATCAGTTCGCATGGTGTGTTTTTTATAAGTAAGTTAACATTTCTTGTTGTTTAATATCTTTTGCATAATTGATAAAACTATTATTGCTTACTAAGTCTTTCTTCTGTTTTTTATGTTTACATTACTAGTCATGGAAACGCTTTACGCCCGTGTCCTGCCCGTATGCGAATTTGTGCCTGTGTTAACTGAAATAAGAAATAGGTATTTCTTACTATTAACCAGTGAATTAGCCCTTATGCATTGATCAGTACTTGGTAACAGCAATTATACAAATCGTTTAAAATACAATTTGATTACTAACACAAGAAATCATCCTCAAATTATTATTATGAGTACTACATGTTATTTAAACATTTACTAGTTTTGGGCTTTATCCCATGGAGTTAAGACTGAAATAACTGTATACACCTGACTGCAGTAACCAGCCACAAAGCGCAGAAGGGTTGCGCTCGCGCATGGAGCCGTGACATCCGTGTAAACATCGTGTAATTGCACACGACAGGTAGAAGGGTTCCAGCCGACACCATTGTTCACTGATCGGCATTCCATTTCGCTAAATTGACGCAGAAAGGGTTGTGTACGAGGATTAAGGTGATAAAAAAATAATTGGTTAGTAAATCACGTTGGAATTGCAATTAATAATGTTGTTATTTGGTATTTTCACTATTATAGCAGTTTACCAGTATAAAATATAATTGACATACCTAATACTTATTTAAATAATTGTTTTTAAGTGATAAGCATTCACTTTGCAATGTAATTAGAAATAGGTACATGAAGTTGAATGTAAATCCATATTTAATCTTCATTAAATTGTTATGTTTGTAAAACCATTTAACTACGATATAAATATTTTGTATTATTCTATTCATGCCTACACATTAGGTGCACAATGTATAACGTTCTTTTCTGAAACGCCATGGAACGTAAATCGTTCAAGGACGATAAAATAAAAAACTACCAAATGACAATCAATGTGTTACCCTTTTATTATGGTCGATTGTACATTTGATAAAGGGATGAACGCCGCGGCTGTCCGCGAAACTAATTTATAAATGATTGAGACTTCATTTTTTTACAAAAAAATCCCCAATCGATAAAAACGCGATAAAACTGCAAATAAAAAACTGTGAGCACACTATCATATCCTATAAATGATGTTTTTGTGAATGTGATTCAACATTAGAACTTGAATCTTTACATTTAGTAAAGGAATATTAAATATGAGGATTGGCGGCAAAATATGTACATCAATGAAACTTTGTTTATAACTGGTGGCACTAAGAAGAATTAAGGATCTGCCGAGTCCTACCAAAATATCTGTCACTAAGCCTAGATTTTACTAACACAAGTTCAGTTAATCAGCCAGCTTAGCATAATTTGATATATTTTGTATGGGAATTCTGTCGAATTAACCGTTAATCGATGTTTACCGGCTGTTTAATAATTGGTGAACTCAGGTCTAAGTATAAATACTTATACAGGGTTGAAATTTAGAGTGGGCTAGTAAACCTTTATTCACTATTGTTTAAGGAAAAGCGTCTTAAAAGAAATTATCCCACTTTTGGATTCATTTAAATAGACATTTATAGACTTCGGAAAAAATGTACCTACATAGGTAAAGCAAGAAAATTGGCAAAAGCCAAAAACTTAGATGGTGTAATTAGATTGTTTCTGATGAGGATATTAGTTATTAAATTAGTCGTCGACCTTGAATACCAAAAACGTAAAGTCTTTTAACTTAGGTTTGAGTAAGTATACTAGAGAAATGATTTTTACGGTAGCTGTAAAGTTCGAATCATATATGTTACTAGATTATCTTGCACTACCTACCTAAATTTACAACGTAACCCTAAAAAGTCCACATCATAATAACCAGTCGACAACCATTTACCGTAATACCTCTTGCTCTACATTTCGGAATGTAAATCAAATTATTACTATCTACTTTAGTTTAACTTTAATTTCTTATAACGAGAATGAATCCTAAAATCGCGCTTTTTATTTTATTCATAACAATAAAAGAACCTTATTCACAACTGTCGATTCAAAAAGGGATTTTTCCCATAATAACGGCAATCGATAGACGCGAGGTAGTGATTACTAGTTTCAAAAGCACCCCTTTCTGACCCACTTTTTACCAGTTTTTAACAATTTTTCTGTTCCCTCTTCAAAAAGCTCCCTTTGAAAGGCCGGGCGTGAACGAGTTGATGATATTACATTTTTTGCGAAGAAAGGAAATTTACGAACAATCCGCCGTATTAACAACAAAAACAGCGATGTTGTGCGCATTGTGCGAGTTTTTTGCTAGTTCGCGTGCGCCTGCGCGTCGGCGGCGTCCGCGGCGTGCGAACCCTTCCCGGCGCGGATTGCGCACGGAACCCTTCCCTCTGCGGGCTATATGCACGACGCGAGGGTCACCCTGCTCACGGCCACAGCGCAGCATCAAAACGGCGTAACCCCACGAATCCCTTCATCGCATACGCCGTATAGCAACCGCAGCGCGCTCTCGCTACATTTCGCATGTGTGCCGCTCGACAGCTGCATCGGTTTTTATATACGCTCTCATATTTTTTCACAATATACGATCGCTGGGCACCCTTGAAACAGTTTGCGTAATCGATGACAAAACTAAATATTCCGCCCGATGATTTCCGTATTTTTGGAGAATCCGCGCACACAAAAGAAATGAGTGACGGTTTGAAAGAGTAAAAATAAAGAGCGATTGAATAAACAGTTGAACAAAAAGTTATAGTCACTGCATTGTACAAAATTGCGTTTTTTGAAAGTATTGATTAAGATAGAAGAATTCATACTTTCATTTTTATTTGTTAAAAATAAAGAGCGTAAGTCCAAGGATGCTGCCCTGAGGCACACCGTAGGTACTCTAAGTTTAGGTCAGTACTAAGAAACCCATCCATAATAACGTAATAGTAATGTTGTAAATACAACTGTATTTATGGAATAATTGAAACCTAAGGAGGTATGTTCTTTGCTTTAAATAAATCTTGTAACAAAAGTTTTCCTAACCTAAATTATCAATTCGTGATTCCAAATAATGTCGCTTATCAGGGGCAACACAGCACAGCACAACTTCATTCTTAAGGTCGCTGTCATTCATTCATTCGTTTAACTATAAAAATACTGTACTAAATCAAGTTCATTCAAATAGGCACCTTGATGAATCGTATAAATTGGACCTTAAAAAGTGGTGTGAATAAAAAAACATTTTACCCTGATTATAATCTATAGCGTGTTAATGAGGTGCCTATTGTTTAATCAAAATTTTCTGACGATATTCTTGTAAAGTCTTGTAACACTTTAGGCGAAACTGATGAATTGCTATTGAAAGCTGCCATGAATCAAACGCAGTTCGATTGAATTCTAATGTGTGGAAATTTCTGGATCCTATCGCGTTTCTAAGAAGAGATCTCATTTCAATATTGCGTAAGCAGGTAGAGAAGTGGCTCGAACTTATTCATCTCTTTTTAGAGCGTGGATGTAAATACCTTGTGTTTTTGTTTTCATTATAAACGATTTTCTATAAATAAATATCTGTTAATAAATAAATAATAAATATTTGACAATATCACAAACATTGCTCAGATCCCAATGTAAATAGCTAAAGCACTTGTGTTATGGAAATCTGTAACAACAGTGGTACCACAACACCCCGACCGAGACAAAGTGTTACTATACACTTTTTGAAATGAAAATTTGAATTTATATATTGACCCTACCAGGGATCGAACCTTGGCGACATCTTGAGAACTGGTGTGGTAGCTATTTGGCTACGGATGTCGTCAACATATCGGTTCCGATATTCTTACACTTTCACATTTTATGCTTGCATTTTTTAATAACGCATTGTAAGATTTAATGGTATGCTTCTACCACGGAACATTTTATTTTCTGTTCCGTGGCTGCTACAGACGAAGAAGTAGGTATGACGTGATAGTACTGTATTATCTGGGCTGGGGTACAGGGTAGTAACTTATTTAAGTAAACCGGCCCTTAAGTTATTTTGTAAAGAAATGAGCAGTCTAGTTATAGCGTCACATGCTTTAATTAGTTGATCAATCAATCATTGATTTAGCCTAGAAGTCCTGAAAATCGATAAGGCACTTTATTTATTTTTTTAAATATTAGAAAAAATAAGTAGTGTATTTAGTATATTACCGTAAGTAATAATAACTTTGTAAGATTATATGCACCCTCCGTATCGCGCACATCTGATAAGGAGAGTCGTTACCATCGCTATGTACTGCTACTGCATAACGTGTTTTTTTATTTACTTCGCCCCTGACCGGGTACATTGGCTGCCAGAGCTATTGATTATGCAAAGCACCGATGCTCGCTGCAATTGTCCGCTTTTTGCAGGGGCCGGACGCAGGGGACCCATTCACATATGCCAACCAACGTGGGATAAGGCGCGCAAATCTATATGGTTAACGGGTATTTTTGGCTGACCTTTCTCGCTAAAGGAATTTCATTTTTGCTCGCTTTAGAAAAAGAGTGTCAATTATCCAAAGATAGAGTATGAAACTCAAAATCCAATCACCTAACTAATCGTTATAACATCATGCAATCTGTGCCGTAACTTATATTATCGTATCATTATTGTTCATTGTCTCGTTTTGTTACCTACTCGCTAAAACTAAATGATAAGGTTTACAAGGTGTAAAAAAACGACACTTGGTCAAGGTAAGTAGGCTCGTAGTCTAAGTTAAATAAAATTTTCCTAGGATTAGGGTTAGGACTCCACATGTCTATTCTAAAGTTCGAAGAAGGCACATACATAAGTTAGTACGTTTACGTGGAAAACTTTATGTTGTAATGAAATAACTCAATCCAAAGTCTACGACGCTGTGTCCAGTAAAACAAAAGTATCGATTGCAAAGACGCAATTAAAGTTATAGAGCGTTAGGTAACTGCGCGTTTGTTGTCTCACGCGCCTATGTGTTGGTTCCGTTAACCCCACGGAACTTTCATCTCTGGGGAGCCTCGCGTGGGGAGGGCCGCCCTCCCTGCGAAGGGAGTAAAAAGTAGTTGCGACTTGTTCACCTCTTTCGGTGTCGCCCTCAGCAACCGTATATTTTTCGTACATGGCGGACCGTTGAAAGAAAATACTTTATTTCGTGTGTCTATGTGTGCCCATCTTTTGTGTGATAACTAAGTAAGATAACTACGAATTTTTTACTAAACATTTGATGGAACATAAGCGACAATGGATACTTTCCTAAATATTTCTCAATATAACTGTTTTCGTTTACTCCGCAAATATTGAGACAAATAAGAAAAATACTTTTTCTAGCTCTTGAAAAGCAATGTAATAAATGCTTTGCGTTTTTATTGTTAGTACTTTTGATGTTGAAGTATTTATTTATCCAAAAGATTCACGGGGATATTAAGCTGCTGTACAAACATGTGACAAATAATAACCCTTGCTAGGACTGTTTTTTGAGTCTGATCAGTAAATTGAGAGTAAGTAAAAGCCCGCCGCTCCTTTACCAATAAAAGGCACTTTATAAAGAAAACAGGCAAGGGTTTGAGGGTGAAGACGTGTGTCGCGAGTCGCGACAAATCGAGTGAAGAAAGACGATGCCTATCTATCAAGCCCTCACCGTGAGCCGACGCACGGCACACACCACGCAATAAAAAATCCCTTACCGACATAAAATCGAACTCGTGCTCATCCGACACGCAACAATTGAACTCCACTGCACGAGGACACGTTTTTCACTTAAAAAGTGGATTTTATTTTTAAAAAATGCCCTTCCCTCGTGCTACTGGCGGTTTAAAAAAGCCGTAATGTGTCCCCGAACGGTGCGCGCGCGCCGGCTGAAGATTTGACGCGCTCGCGCATGTGTTTATGATCTTCCCCTCGTAATTTTTACATTTTTTTACTAAATTTAAAGCATCCAGTACACCGGTTACTGGCGATCGATGCATTGCAAAAAATCGCGAATTGTTATTCGTATCGAACGGACATGAAAGGAATAAAAAAAGTAGACAAAACCGTCCTTTTTCACCGTCATCGCAGACGACCGGCTGGACGTTATGGGCCTGTAAGGGCTCAACGGTTTTTGCGTGACCCCCAATTTACAACACAAGAAGGGACGATATCCTCTCCCCGTTGTACCTTGACATCTCGTCTTGTGTGGAATCTAATGTAAATTTGTTACAAAAACGGGAATTTAAATAACTGTAGTGGTGCCCAAGAAAGGAGCTCTTCGCATAAAAACTGTCGTTATTAATACGGCCCCTTCGGACAAAAACACAAGTACTTCAAAATCCCCTGTCAATAGCACAGGGCTACTGTCTTAAGCAGTATGTAACAAATGGCCATAATTTAAACTCCTATTAGGGAAACAATACGCAGTAGATTGTTTGCTTGCTTACCTAACGCCTTAGAGAATTAGAATAATACACGGAGATAGGTAGGTACTCCTTAGTATTTTCTGAATTTTGTTTATTTTGGTTCGGAAATATCAAAATTAGACTAAGCAGGGTGACACTTTCTTTTTATGTACGGACTAAATAAGATCAGTTCATTTAACTTAAGTAGGTCATGTATTTAGTAGTTCTATTTTTAAAGCTAATGGTAGTTTGAAATGGTACCTATCATAACACAATAACACCTGGAGCCTGAAGCCTAAATTTTAATAAGCACATTTTGTTAGTAAATGAATAGGTCAAACATGTTTCAGTTTTTGCAACCGATCTAAATTTAATCAAGGTAAACCCCGAAACCCGTGTAGGTACATACTGGAAATACTATAGGTAAGGTAATATTTGCTACCGGTTAATATGAGTTTACAAAAATTTTTCGAACATACGAGTATACCATTATTACAAAGAGACGATTGATCGCATTATTAATATTTTAACCTTATATTGGGCACCAAAACTGTAACTTGGAAAAATATCGCGCAACCGTACGTACAGGAAATTAACATGATACGAGTTTTCCTTCGTGTGTCAGGGTGAGGCTGGATATCGGCAATAAATAAGATTGCCAAAAAGCAGAGCGGGCGCGGGCGGACAGTGGGCGGAAACAAAGTAAAAAATCATCTGACGCGGTCACCGCGGCCCCGCAGTCCTATAATGTGGTATTGCGTGTCGATATCGATGTATGTCAAATTCGTATTTAGCCGACAATGCGATCAGACGTGTTGACTTGAGTATTAATTATATAAATTTACAATAAATTTTTTAACCCAATTCTACATTACGCACGTCGTATCTGTGACACTTATATTGTACTTTGTAATGATGTGCAGTGTGATTCCTTGACAAAATGTCTGAGAGTCCCTTCAACAAAAGTGCGCTAACGCGCCGCAGCCAACCGCCCACGCCCACGCACCCGCCGCCCGCCCAGCAAGAGGACGACCAGCTGGGAGTTGTTCCTACGTCGGAGATCCAGAACTGGATGATTAGCATCGAGCAGTGTCTGAATGAAGTTTGCAGTAGCGCAGCAGAAGGAAAATTGAACTCGGACCAGAAAGTCAGGATACATAACCTGTGCAGAAAAGTAAGTCATGGAACATCTCAACTAGCCGTGCAATGTCAGTAAAACGAAAAACGATCCAAGCCCATATTAACATGCAAGCCCTCAAAGAAAATCACGACCTCTCGCAGCGAATCCAAGACCTCAAACAGAGCATTGAAGAATGCTCAAAACTTGCCCCGGGAACAATTTCCTTCGCCGACATGGTCAAGAAAACCACCAATAGTTTAGTTCAGCCGAGTAATATGAGGTCCGTCGCAATTTATCCGACCGATAAAATGAAGTCCAGTGAGGACATCAAAAACTTTGTCCAAAAAATCATACGGCCAGAGCAAATGAAGCTACATGTAAGAGGGTTGCGCAAGACGAAAAACGGCGGCGTGATAATCAGCACAGACACCAAGGACGATGTAGAGAAGTTGAAGCAGTTGCCGCAATTGACGACCTCAGGGCTCACTGTAGATGAGCCACATAAATGCCAGCCCAGAATAACAGTCATCGGTGTGCCTACTTCCTTGCAGGAGACAAAAGTTTTTAATTGTCTATACCAACAGAACCTAGCTGACAAGCTTCAAGACATTACACTCGAGTCCTTTTTATCCGCTGTTAAGCTCAGTCATAAATCGGGAAAGAAGGATGCTGCAACCTGCAACTATGTCATACAAGTCCCCGCACAAATACGCAAAGCCCTTGTATCTAATGAGAGAGTATTTGTGAACTGGTCTTCGTGCCCTGTAAGAGACTTTACTTTGGTCACGAGGTGCTACAAGTGCCAACAGTACGGTCATGCAGCCAAGACCTGTCAGGAGGAGACCGCACGTGCGGGCACTGCGGCGAAGTGGGCCACGCTCTGAAGGACTGCACGAAGAAGACCGAGCCATCAAAATGTGCCACATGCTTGCGCTTTAATAAGCCAAACGCGCACAAGACGGGAGTTGTCGACTGTCCAGCTAAAAAAGCGGCCGAAGCTAGGTACATCGACTCTGTGGATTATGAAGGCACATAAAATAGCTAATTTATTGTAATTTCTTTTTTTTTAAGTGATTAGTGTTGTAATAAGTATTTCCAGTATCGTAGTAATAATTTGTATTTTAAAAAGTAATATGATGTAAGATATTTATAAATAACATTGCACTACTAACCCTTAATATTACTGACTCGGCAAAGTGTTGAGCCACTTAACTAAAATATAATAATATTGTAGCAACAGCATTCATTTTGCCCTAGTTAATATTATGCTGATGACGCTAATAACGAATTCGTTTGTGACCGAATGCTGATTTAGAAATTAATAATTACCTTGTTAGTTATTTTTAGTTATCTAACCTTTTAATTTATTATTTCAAATTATTTTTAAATTATATAAGGCTAAACAATTTTGTGTAAGCTCCTTTTAGCCTGAGATACAGGTTTAACTAACCTAGTTCAGTTAGAAGAGAATGCACATGTGTTACATTAAGCATTACTGTTATTTCTGCAATTATGAAATTAATAAATGATTTATTATTATTTTTTAAAAAAAATGTCATTGGAAGAGCTAATAGTTACTAGTACACACTGATTTTAACATTAATTTTTGATTACCGTAGGTACCTACTTACTGCTAGACTCATTCGTGATAGAAGATGTCTGTAGGAACCTACACGAACTTATGCTCTGTTTTCGCGGTACGTTTTTTCACTAACGCTATACGTCCTATGTACCTTAAAGAATATTTCAGTGTTACGAGTAAGAAGCTTTGTGTTGAATTGCATTAATTTAGATATAGATAGTTTACTAACGCACGCGAGTACCGTAAACCGAGAATTACGCAGGTTCTACTCACAAAATTTTTATTTTTAATAATTTACTTTTTAATTAATTTTTCAGTCCACGGACAACCGATCTACATATTAAATCTACATTTAAATTCAAATTCATTCATTTATTTGGCACGCAGATAAAATGAACAGTACAGTAAATAGCATTAGACCAAGTGTGTGCCAAAAGGTCCCTGCTCAGCATTAATTGATTTAGAAATTAACTCTTCGTTTCAGACGTTTACAGAAGAACCGCTAAACAGTTGTATGTAATATTGAGCTTCACGTAAAATCGACTGTACCTAAGCAAATGCCGCCAAGTAAATAGTAGTACCACCTAGAGCACGCACGTTACTATTTATTTTTTGTTTATCGACAAAACTTGAATCTCTAGAGTCCGAGTCGTTGCGTATTTGTGTGGTTGTTTAGCACGAGGGTGGCGAAGGGCAGAGGAGATGCGAGGAGGGCCCCAGACGGACGGCCGCCGCCGCCTGCATGAGTTGCACGCTGGCTGCCCACAAGGGCTACCAAACACAACACACATATTAAATTATGTGACACATATGTAGCAACTGCATCTTGACTGGCTACTAATTCCGTTCAAGGTTTACTAAAGGAACGCTAGCTTGTACTTAGTCACATAATTAATAGACCTTTCAATAAATATAACCTAAATATACCTAGGACAATTCATCTCAATGAAGGGCATCCTGAAAAACAAAGACGTTAATAGCTGAAAAACAAATACGTTAATAGATAACGTAACCTCAATTTACCTAGTTAACCTGAGATATTAAATAATTTAATTATTAACTGATCTGAGGTAGGTAGGAATGTATATAATTAACGGCGTTTAATTTTTGGTTAAGTATGGCAATCGAATAGACAAACCGTTGAAGTAAGTAAGTACCCCGACACAAGTGAGTAGTTAGGGCTCTCACAGACGAGCGGAATGCTTGAGAAATAGGCAGACAACTGCCTACATTATGTCGTTAGCAATCGTCGGCATCTGTCGCTCGTGTGTTAGAGCCCGTACACTTCGTATCATTTGTGTCACATCGTAAATATACGATGTGATACAAATGATACGAAGTTTTCAAATTCTAGGAACGTATACCGCGTATATAATCAACAATGAGCGATTTTCCTAGTGTCAAAAATCAGTACTTAAAAATCCGCTGGATGGTGTTAAAAAACGTATGTTAGGTAGATTTTTATTTAAGAAAAAAGCTGGTTTTAGCGTTGTGCATGTTATGTTTACGTTTAGATCTACGCGTACTTAAAAGTAATTTTTTAACAATTTAGTGATAATCAAGACTTTTTCCATTTAACTTTATTTCTAACTGCATTTCGAAACTCGCAAATTTTTGACGTACCTAAGAACTTCCACTACGTCAGTACACGATATATTACAATATTTTGTGTAAATGCTCGACGATTTCGACGCATTTTTATGTAACTTAGATGACCAGCGCCATCTATAAACATAAAATAAAACTAAAATTTTGAGCTGTCAGAAAATTCCTCATTATTTGGAAAGAAAATGATGATACCCTGATTGGGACAGCCCTGCCGTAGCCGGCGAGTCCAGCACACCGCTCGCTCACCGCGGCGCTGGGCGCTGGGCGCCGGCCGCGGGGGCGCATTTACATCAAACTCTCGTTACGGCGCGGCATCAGCGCCGACACCAACTATACCAAACGCAATGTCTCCCTGGAGACTGGACTTTTTTATGTATCACGTCATGGGTGACCCGCTGTGCCCGGTTCTTCTGCAATTTACATTTATTACGTTATAACTCAATGTGCAGGATGAATGTTTTTGCTTACCTTCGCGAATAGTTTTTTTATAAGCTGTCAGCTAAACATCCATTAGCATTGCATCTATATAAATCTAGTCAGATAATCACTCACGGCAGACACTAAACGAATGTAGGTGTGTATAAAACATGTTTAATACTTATTATGACATTGAGCAACAATTTTTTGAGTAACAAAACGATTGCATTACATATATCTACGGCTGTAAGAAGCGACTCTCAATCGCATAACTACTTACATAGCTCGGTGGAAAGGGTTAGTCGCCCTAACCCTTTAGTGAGGGTGTGAGGGCGGGCGGCGGGCGCAGGGCGGGCTACGGAAGGGTTACCGCCCGCGGCGTCCCTCGCCCCGCTCCTCTCGCCCCTCGCACTTTTACGACGAGCTTTTTTATCGTGCGTGCTGTCGTTTTTCCTTTTCTATTTTTTATGTTTATTTCCCAGAGACCATAAATTATGTTTGAAAGAAGGGAACTCTCGGACGTTCATGTCGACAGGAACCGGGGTGAAGTCGAGTGAGTTTTCTGTTTTTCTCGTTTTTTGTTTTTTATGGTCTCTCATGTGATCGCGTGGGGCGGCTGCAGTGTAGTCATAGCAACTGCATCGCATTAGGCAGGGGCGTGCCACCGGTCTTGAGTTGATCGCGAACGCTAGTTACATAAATAAATAGAGAGTATTTGTAGTGGTAACGCGATATGCCCGCAAACACGCTTGTCTATATTCATTCGGGCGTGTTTGCGCACAAACTGGCGAGATGGACGCGCCACTGTTTGCCCACTCTCGCTGGATTCTCGTTCGTGTAATTTAGCAATATAATATTACACTGCCTTATGAACTCCTATGAGAGAGCGATTTTTATTTATTATGTAGGTCACGATAACTGCCTACAACGTAAAAATTTCATATTTGACATATACTAAAAAATATTATGTTTATTGCAAGAGCCGCAATTCGTCGTCAAGCATATGTGGCGTAGTGGCTTCCGGGCTACCTGTCATGCGGAAGGTACCGGGTTATAAGATATGCTTGTACATTTGCTGTTTCATTAACCGATGCTGTATGATAAGAGGAAAACATCGCCAGGAAACCTGCATATTCAGGAGACTGAATGTTTTACCGTGATCCAAACTGGTCCGGTTCCCCTGTTAACAGGGTCACGGAATTCAGATGGCAGTCCACTCCACTGTAATTACCTGATCTGCCATATCCTGGATCATGGTGGAAAGCAGACCCTGGGCGCTCTCGCGTGAGTGCACAACCAGGATATCGCTAAGATGATGATGACTGCAAGACTTGCAATTAAAAGGCGACACTCACATTTAGCCATATTTCTTATTTAACTACACGTGCATGATAAATTCAGAATCACTCGTATAATGGTAACAATACTGTCCAATAATTTCTGTACAAGTAAAATTAATTACTGATCAACCGCAAAAACTGAACAAAGGTAATGTTGTATCCACTTAATTGCTCACCCTTGCCTGTAAGGTGAAAAATGCGCGCCATATTGCGTCCAGCGGGCTAACCACCGCGAAAGAGAAATTGACGAATAAAGGGTGTAATAGTTACACGCTGCATTTAAAATTAAAACCCTTTAGGGCGCCACACCGCCAGACAAAGGGCCGAATGGCAAATTGTCGGCAGGTAGCGAATATGTCGGACTGCGTCCCAATAATTACTATGGGCTCTAGTTTAATAAATGGCTCTTTTTCTAAATTATGAAGGGCCCTATCGCGCCATACGGACGTACCTGCGGCCAACCCTTAGCCAACATAATGAGTTACGAATCGCCACCGCCGTATTCGCATTTTTGGAAATGTTATTCCACAAATGCGTCACTGATGTGTCTACATCTGATAATGGGATTATTGGAATTGAATAGGTTGTGCTAATTTTGAAATCCACTTTCCCACGACACAAACTGAAATTGGCGCACAAAAACATGCCTGTTAGTTAGGTAGGTAAACGCAAACTCAAAATACTGACAGATAGATAAGGAACTTGTTTTAAGTAACTACTTAAAAATGTTTTAAATCATTTATAATTAAATGCCTATAATGCCATAGTAAAACTAAAACAATTTTAGCTTGCAGATCATGTAAATAATATTATCCTTCCTACAGGTAATTATAAGTAAACCAACGACGCTGCTTCGTACAGGTCTAACTAAAAAATATATTATATACGAGTACAACAGCCGCAATATATTCAGGTACAATGAACTTATTTATTTCTCCTAGTTAAAGAAATTTCAATATCGGATTAGTTACATCAAAGTACTTTATACAAACATAGGTACTCACAAATTTTACATCTTTTTAATATTAGTAGTAGAAGTACTTAGATGTTTAAATCCTACGTAACGTTACTTAAATTTCTCGTCGAAGTAACAGATTTGCGACTAGCGCAGGATTAAAGCATAAAAACATTTTAGTGTTCATCATTGTAACATTCAGTGACAAAAAGGAACAAACAAGACCCGGGCTTTTTATTGATTGTTTAGATAAAACAGTATTTAAAAAAGGGTAAGGGCACGACAACGACACCCTTTTGCCCGAAGGCAATGGAGTGTGTCCTGATGACTAGTAATTCCCCGATGTCTCGCTGTTAAAATCGCATTTCCTGAGGACATTATTTAAGAAAATCACCGATGCGAGTACGAGAGCATTCCTGATATTTGGGGACAAAGCCTGTCTCCCAAACAAAATCTTTTAGGGGCTATTTAAAACGAATCCCTTGACAACACCTACGCACATAGAACTATCAGCGCTTGGTGCAAGATACAAACTCTTCAATTGCACGCACGCATAATGCGGAACTTGACCATGGTTTCGAAAAAACGAGTTTTTAATTTGATCAGTCTGCTATCCGGTCGTACTGAAACATCATTACACAATATAAAAAAAGCTTTCTAGACTTCATCCATTAACTGCTAAGATTCTATGTATAATTAACTCACCTGTATAATATGATGTACCACATACATACACGTAGGTGTAGGTACAGTACATTAATAGGGACTTTGAACTAAAAACTGAAATTGTGTTAACTTCTATATTATTTTGTCAAATTAAGTGTCAAAATTGCTGAACTGTGCCTACCAGCTTGACTAGAAATAAATTAACCAACCCACGCCAGCCAACGATTTGTAAAATCAGACTCACTTCTTACTACTGCAATATTCTTCCCGTGTAGGTAGTCAGCTAAACCAGGCATCTCTCACTCAATGTACTTGCGCGCGTTAATAGACTACTCTCGGGCGCACCGACGGCGGTGCGTAAATCAGTAGGCTGTCAACAACCGACGGGCTCGCGCGTACGCATTGTTGAATTATTTGTGTTACGGTCGATTCGATTTACGACGAATTTATGCAAACGAATTAGTAATATGATTTAAAAATCTGTTATTTACTGTACAAATGAAACCAGAAGCATAATATGTCCTGATTTTAATTACATTTTGGACTTATCAGAGTCTCGAAAGTTTCAACTTTTTAAATCTTTTAATAAGTCATCATAATTTTACGACATACTGAAAGTTCGCCAGATGCTTAGCACAGAACAACATCTTAGATCTTGTTTTCCACATAACTACTTATTAAAACTGTTTGTACGAATCCGATTTGTTTTTCGGGACAACTGAAAATTTTGCACAGGTAAACATTTTGTAAGACATTATATCATTGTAAAACATTTCAAACCAAGCTACAAATAAAATAGGCCTTGTATCTAAAGAGGCAACCCTGAGTTTATTAGTTTTACTCCAAGGTCGCGTAGCTGCAGAGGAATAATACGAGGGTCAAACTGAAAGTTCTTAGAAAATCAAAAACTGATTACATTAGCCAGTTATTAGTTTTATTATATCTTTTCAAAATATTGTCCATTGACGTCAATACACCGCTGCATGCGATGGAACCACTGGGAAAAGCACTTTGCCCACTCGTCCTTAGGGGTCTCTTCAATGGCATCGCGATACGCAGCCACCGCTTCTTCAGCATTCATAAACCGCTTTCCTTTAAGTTTTTCTTTAATTTTTGGAAATAAATAAAAATCACAAGGCGCGAGGTCGGGGCTATACGGCGGGTGACCCAGTAATTCAACGTTTGATGTCGCCAAATAGTCGATCGTTCGCTTGGCGGTGTGCGACGAGGCGTTGTCGTGGTGAAGGAGGATCCTACTGCGAGGTCGTTTCTCTCGAACTTTTTCCAAGACAAGTGGCAAACAATTGGTAGTGTACCATTCTGCAGAAACTGTTTTTTGATCCTCTAACACAATTGTTGCGAAATGACCTATCCTTCCAAAGAACGAGGCCACCATTTTTTTTCCCGCACTTCGATCTCTCTTCACTTTAGTTGGCAACTCCTCGAAAGGAAACACCCACTGAGCAGATTGTCTTTTGGTTTCAGGATCATAACAGTAAATCCAGCTTTCGTCACCTGTTAGTATGTCGAACACAGCATTTGAGTCACCTCCGTTAAATCTTTCAATCATTTTACGGCACCAATCCACACGATGGAGTTTTTGAGCCTTAGTCAAATTATGAGGTATCCACCGGGCGCAAAGCTTCCTGACCGCTAAATGTTCGTGGAGGATTTTGTGCACTTGACTCATACCGATGCCTAAGCTTGTCCGAATCTGCTGATAGGTCACTCTTTTGTCAGTCTCTATCATACGCCGCACAACACAGATGTTATTTTCAGTCGTCGCCGTAGAAGGCCGTCCCTCACGTACATCATCAGTGAGATTAGTGCGACCACGTTTAAACTCATTAAACCAGTTGTAAACAGTCGCACGAGATGGGGCTTCATTGTGAAAGGCCAATCGTAGTCTATCATAACTTTCTTGTTGACTTAAATGACATCGAAAGTCATAAAAAATCATTGCACGAAAATTTTCTCGTGTTAAATTCATTTTGACGTGACACAGACAATTTTCAATTTGCCGCCAAGTCGTAAAACAAATGACAAATGAATGAAATATATACTCAGTAATATTGGCAAAGAGGTCTATTTTCAAATTTTAGAATATTTTTTTTTATTATATTGTTTATAAGTGGCCAGTTCTAAGAACTTTCAGTTTGACCCTCGTAACGTAATGTTCGAAACTCAAAGCACATTTTCGGGCGCAGCGGTGTGCGACAAAAAATTGTAGGCTATTATAAGAGTAGGTATGGACGATTTTCCTTGGAGTGATTTGTGGCTAAACGCTAAACTTTACAACCCGCTCGTAGCTTATCGCTTGAGCACACTTTTGCGGAAGCGCGGCGCGGACGCCCGAGCGAGCGCGGACAGTACGACATTCAACGGAGGAACTATTGCGAGTAATCCTTTCTCGCAAGCCTTTCACAAGCCTCGCCTACGCCGCAAATATTAATATTGTCAAATATTTTGACGGCTGATCCTTTGTGCTATTGTGCACGCATCAAAGGATGAGATATAGGCATTTGCCGCATTACCATTAGGAAAGCATTATAAATAAAGGAAGGAAATACTATTTAGATCCTTACTTTGAAAAGATAGGTACCTTGATGATACCTAACGTGCAAACTTTACGGTGTAAATTTCAACGAACAGCAGAGTTAAAGACTTAACGATGACGGAACACATCGTGAGAAAACCTGCACATTCACATTCAGGCGACTGTGTAACCATGGTCTAAATTGGTCAGGTTCCCGTAAACAGTGTCACGAAGGTCAGATAGCAGTCGCTCTACTGTAATTATCTGATCTGTCATATCCTGGATCATGGTCCAAAGCGGACCCTGGGCCCTCGCGGGCGAGTGCAAAACCGGGGTAACACTAAGATATAGGTCCTGCTTAAGTTGACGTAACGAGATTGGTCAAAGTTAGGTATGTCAGTGTGATTTTACCGATGTACAAAGGTCGTTAAATCTGAAAGGTCTGATTAGACTAAGTATTTACTATTATATTTAGGAGGCCCGTGTCCATAAATAATAAAAATTGAGTTTACATTTAAACTGTAGTGTCACCTTTGAATTTTGTAACTAAAATCACATTATCTAGTGGCTTAAATTTTCGAAACTGCACTTTATTCACAAAGAAATAAATACCTACCTATGTGTGTATGAGTAGATACGCACATTATTGTCCTGGGTCTGGGTTAAATGTTTGCTTATTCACGACATAAATAGATAAGCAAACAAATGAATCTGGACACAAATGTAGTTTCATTAATAATTGTCAAGTAGAGACTACGAGAGACGTTTGAACTAAGATCACATCATTAATATTGAGTAGCACTCGTGGGCGGTGTCCGCAGAAAGGATACATTTCATGAAGAAATGCTTTCACCCTTTTGGATTCTCTATCTATTTGTCAAAGGATGTCCCGGCCGTTAAGTAAGTTCCGAAAAAATATTCCTTAGTATGTATACGTAATGGCATTTCAGCGTTAATGGTATCGCACGGGAGGCGTAATGAACGTTGATTTTCCGCTTGTCATCTGCATTGAGATAACTTAGTTACGTATTCATTAGAATGTATCCTACCTGACCTAGTTATCTTTATTCAGGATAGAGCTATTTTACTAAGTTTAGTAAAACTTACTATGCGTTTGGTCTTGATTTTCTTCCAAACCTAGTTTGTTTTGTTGACATAAGGGTTGCAAGAAAATGCCCATTTATTTGGGGTTGTCCTCATTTTCCGTACAAACACTGGAGAATTATTACCAACAATTAGAATTCCTTACTCTGTCACAAATAACACTGATATCTACAATAATAAGAAATGGCTTTACAAAAGCATTTTTATCAAAATCTGGTCTATATACTTCATACTAAAATGTCAAGAATTCCGTCCGAGTGGTAAAGAATTAACCAGTTAATTTCACTTAATTTATGCAAAAATTGTACGCATTTACCTTCACATTTGTAAACGGCTGAGAAGCGTCATATGATACTTCTCTGTAAGACCATGTGGATTTAGGCCGTACAAAAAATAAATAATATCCTACAGGGAGCTGCCGGTCAACCCATTAGTGCGAGCGCAGCGGGAGCTCATGATCACTTTGCTCATGTTAATTTATGTGCTTTGTCGCATTGTCCAGTGCACAATAGGCGCATTTTTATAGCCGAGCGCTGGACACCCAGATTAACATCTATGGTTGGCTTCGGCTTTCTCTCGTTTTGTGCAAGGCACAAAGCCCTAACCGGGCACCTGGCATTAATGGCCTCTCCGTAATGGATATCGCCGAAAAAATATGCTACCTATTGCCTTTGTGCAAAAGGGTTCTAACACAATTGATGTCCAGAGAATAAATAAACATTCTTCATTGTACATTGACTATCTAAGGCAAACATAAATTATATTTTAATCATTTTATTAATTAACAGATAAATTATTATGACGTATCTACAAAATATCCTACTCATTCTCGATCCTAAGATCAGCGTCATCGTTGACCGTGGGTCTAGGAGCTTGACCATTAACCAAGTCCCCGTGCACCCTAACTCTGTACACGCAAGTGTACACGGGGTGACCCCAGTTGGACATCACCCGCACTCGCACTATGTTATATCCCTTAGTTGAGGGGTGTTTCACTCCGAAGTACTGGATCGGTTTGCCGTCTTTGTCATATTCGAAACTGCCGAAGTCGTGCGGGTAGGGGTCAGTGCGAAACTCTAAGCCTTCGATTTGTATCAGGCGGGGAGCTGATGATATCTCTCTGTGCAAGATAATATTATAGTTTTTAAAATATAATAATAAAATTTAATGGGAAGTGTCCTAAAATCAATTGAAGATAACTACCTTATAAGTAATTAATCCTCGGCGCTATTAAGCTGCTGAACAGATAGATAGTAATTTACTGAAGAGATAAATCACTCATACGTATTTTTATTCTTTTCTAAGCAGGTATTTGACAGCAGTCACACTAATTACACATGATTGGTGCGTGCGATTTAGGGTGGTTAAAATCTGCATAGTAAAAACATATTCACTCTTGCCGCAAAGAGACCGAGGTCTTAATCTATAGAGAAGCAATAGCTTCCCTCGCTCCCTGCTAATAAGCAGGCAGCGAGTTCCAGTCCTTAGTTGTTCGAATCAGAAAAGTGTCGGCGAAACGCTTCGTACGGGCAATGGAATGAGGTCACGTAATTCCTTCGCACAGTGGCCGAAGTGTAACCTGTAGAACACCCACAGAGAGGCCACTTGAGGAAGAGCCTACGACGTATATCTACTCGTATACCTACTGCGATACGTTAGTTAAGTCTAACTAGAAGTGGTGGGGGCACGTCATAGATATGCTACATGCTACTCAGAATTTCTAAAATTTCTTACCTCGTAGGCGATATATGCGCCGGTATGTGCTCGACGCTGAAGCCCGTGACTAGCACGGTGCCCAGCAGGCGTATGGTGGCCTCTCCGTGCGAGCCCTTGAAGGCCCAGCACTCGCCGGGCAGCGTCCCGGGGCGGATCATGGCGCGCGCTCCGAGGCACTCGCGACACATGATGGAGGAGAACACGTGCAGCGCCCAGCCCACAGGAGACACGTATATGACGTGTTCCGCGGTGTCGCCGGTGTCTAGCACGCGCCCGCCGGCCGTCTCTAGCGCGTAGTCGGCCACCTGTGAGAAGCTTGTGACAGAGTATCTTACGGGGAATCGTGGACCACATAGGTAAGCGCTTACAATATATGATGATTAAGGATACCCGTGATTCGGTTGGAAGCAAGCTAAATACCAGTAAGCAAGACAACTATGAAGCCGCTAAGCGTCACATTAAATGAGTGGATATCAACATACTTTGTGGACTAAGAAAGTTCCAGGCGATTAGCGAACCCAAGAGGTTCGCCACCTAACGAACCCAAGAGACGGCAAGCCACTAAGCGAGCTACCAGCGATGCAGCCGAAGTATAAATATGTAGGTACTTAGTAATATAATATGATTAATACTAATTAATGATTCGATTAGGTCTAACATATTCTTATAGAAGGTGCTAACGCGAATGAATTCTATCCTGTCGTCTACAAATTCCTAAGCATGCTATGAATGGCTTAAGTTATTAGTTAGATGCTCTGTAATTGGCTTAAGTTACATCAAACATATAATATTTTTAAGCAACGTAAATTGTGAAAAAGCTGTGGAGTTCCTCAATAACTAAATACTATTTTATTCCTAATCAGGAAATCACAGATAGCTACTGAAATATTGGTGGCAGGTAACTGTCAAGCAACACCCAAAATGATGTGCCAATTAAACACGCAGGTTAAATACAAGTACTTTGAAGTTGAACCCACCTGCCGATCATAATCGTGCACGTCGAGCGCTTCGTGCGTGGCGCGTCGCGCGGACGGCTGAAGCGCGTCCTTGGCCCGCTCGGCCGCCGCCGCCACCGCGGGCAGCGCCGACGACAGCCGCTCCATCTCGCCCTTCAGCCGCTCGTGCTTGTGGTTCACCTTTGTAACAGTTTATTGATACAGTTCCGTTACCATGGGTTTACGGTGGTTTTACTCGCTAGCGACGACGTAAAAAAAGTGTATGGATAATTTTAGTTCACCAAGTAACCGCTACAGGCGCTGAGCAATTTTTCACACTTTTTTTACGTCGTCGCTAGCGAGTAAAACCGCCGTAAACTCATGGTAACGGTACAGATCCTGCCTTCTGGTTTAGATATTGAGAGAAAGAGGGAAATAGGATTGAATGAATAGAGGGTCTTAGGTGCAGAGGTAAGGAATGAGGAAACGCAATAGTCAAGCGAGAAACATTTCTGCGGGGTTAGAATAAGTACGAACTTTAAGTGAAGGGCCAGCAAGTTCAATTTCTTGGTTACAGAAAATGTATATATCTCAGTTATTTGTTCTTCATTAGGAAATGCTAGGTATTTTGATGAAGCCACGTGTCATGTTTCTAATATCTCTAAGTCCTTCTCTTGTCCTAGCAACATAATAGCAGTGTGCGTGCTAAGGATGCGCTGAAGTAAATGTTACACAAACGAATAAACTCGGTCGAGCAAACACACTCTATTATTTAGTAATTAGGCATTTATTTAATTCCCGTTAACTTGGTTTCACTTGAGATCCCTTACGTACTTCAGTCGATTAGGCAGGATGAAAACCGTTGTGAGTCTCTTGGTGAGCTGTGTGACTACGTAGCGCATAACTGCGATTTCTCGGTCGTGCGGATCGCGTAACCATAAATACGCAAGCAACGTTAGCAGCAGCCATAGCGCCACGCACAATTTCCCTATTACTACGGCATAAGAGATCTTGGTCTTGGTGTGTTATTGTCCGAGCCTGGTAATTCACTCGAAATCCCTATACTTCAGCCGACTAGAAGCAGGATGCAAACCTCAGTGAGTCCCCTGGTGAGCTGCTAGACGCCGTAGCGCACGTCGGCGAAGTCTTCGTCGGGTCGCGCGCGGGCGTCCAGAAGTACGCGTAGGTACGCGTGCAGCGCCAGCAGCAGCGACCAGCGTTACGCACACGAACGAGCAGGAAACGCGGCGGTACCACCCGTATCTCAAAGGTACTTAAATATGTTCCATGGAAGTAGTATTCTTAGTAGTAATACTCGATGTACGGACAACAACATGCACCTGGACCAGCAACTAATACTTGTTAATTTAGAGGTCCCTATACTTCAGCCGACTAGAAACCGGACGTTAACCTTAGTGAGTCCTCTGGTGAGCTGCGTGACGACGTAGCGCATAACTGCGAAATCTAGGTCGAGCGGGTCGCGTCGATTGCCCCGAAATACGCGAGCATGCAGTGCTAGCAGCAGCCACAGCGCCACGCACAATCCCCCTATTACTACGGCATAAGTGATATCGGTGTGTTGTTGTCTGAACCTCATAATACTCGATATCCCTAACTTCAGCCGGCTAGAAGCCGGATGCAAACCTCAGTGAGTCTCCTGGTGAGCTGCGTGACGACGTAGCGCACGTCGGCGAAGTCCACGTCGAGCGGGTCGCGCGCGGGCGCCCAGAAGTACGCGTACGCGTGCAGCGCCAGCAGCAACGACAGCGTAACGCACACGAAAAAGGGAAACACGCTGCGGTACCACCCGTCCGGATCATACTTATGTAAGTAGTATTATTTAAAGAATTACTTATAATAAATATCTCAATCGCACGTGTTAACACGGCATAAGATGCCATAGTGTTTATCTCGATGTACGGACAACAGCACCTGGGACCAGCAACTAGTACCTGGTAATTTAGAAATCCCTACACTTCAGCCGACTACAAGCAGGATGCAAACCTCAGTGAGTCCCCTGGTGAGCTGCGTGACGACGTAGCGCACGTCGGCGAAGTCCCCGTCGAGCGGGTCGCGCGCGGGCGCCCAGAAGTACGCGTACGCGTGCAGCGCCAGCAGCAACGACAGCGTTACGCACACGAAAGAGCGAAACACGCTGCGGAACCAACCGCCGTTTTCGTACTCGTATTCCATGGGCGTTGTTTTATTCAAAGAATTAGTAAGATGAAAATGAAGAAAGTGCTTTGTAATATTTGACTTCAACCGGTGTCAAAACATGTCAAATTAATGTCAAACTTGTCAACATGGGACTTTTACTTCACCAGGATGCACAGATTATTGTTAAGACAATATAACTACGGACTATTAGCACGGTACATAGATATACAGTATTTTATCTACATACTAGAGCACTCGTATCGACACACACATGCATACACGTCAGTTACACGGCCCGTTAAGTAAACTTGGGCAGCCAAACCCACGAAGTGACACGCGGGGCGCGAGCCGGTTCGCTGTCAAAGACTGACTTTCGAAATGCAGATAGATATCATTGAACAAAGTAGGAATGAAACATGTAATCATCTTAATTTCGGATGACAGCTATCAAAATTGAAACTGCCATATCTCGGAAACTACCCACCTCAGACTACTGGTGTGTAGGGACAAATTTTAGGGCTGGACGAGATCTTCATTTCGGATGACAGCTGTCAAAATTGAAACGACCATATCTCGGAAACTACCCACCTCAGACTACTGGTGTGTAGGAAGAAATTTTAGAGCTCGACGAGACCTTCATTTCTGATGACAGCTGTCAAAATTGAAACGGAAATATATCGGAAACTAGGTATCCACCCAAGACCACGGTTGTGTAGGGACAAATCGTAGGGCTCGACGAGATCTTTATTTCGGATGACAGCTGTCAAAATTGAAACAGCCATAACTCGGAAATTACCCACACTAAAAAACTGGTGTGAATATTCAAAAAAAAAAAATTCTTTTCGCAAAATTTTCAATGCCTCCGAAGATTGCGAGAACTGCAGGGTCTGTGGATATTTTTCATACACATAGGATTTAAATATTATTTTTTAAGGCTCAATAATGTGTAGGAGCAAACTCGTAAATTGTACCTGGTCTCATCGAACTGACAATGTGAAAACGGGCCCGTTTTACTAGGAGTCCACTGTCTGTGGATATGATAAATAATCTTTGATAAAAATATGACTCATACCTAAACCTAAAACAATACACATATGAAGAAAAAAAATAAAAATCCAGTCATTTTTTACTTTTTGTGTACCAACCCTAGCGCTCCGCCCATCCGTAGGTTCTAATTTCAAAAATACGGCTGAGTCACACTACTGTTCTGAAAACAAATCTTTTTATTGTGCTATTAGGGTGTTTTTAGAGTCGTTCGAATTTGTTCACATACTAATATTTGAGAAATGATGATCTTAATTTTTAGTAGCGTTGAGTACGGTACGGACCAATGTTCATATAATAATAAAATAACAAGTATTCTATTGGTATGATACTGAAGTATCTTTTGTAGCAAATATCCTAAAAGAGGGGCAGTGAACGCATTGAAGGGCGATCTAAGATGCCGTATACGCGTCGTCGTGCTGTATAAAACGAGCCAGTTCTTTTATATTTTCGCCGCCACTTTTTAACCGACTTCAAAAAAGGGGGAGGTTATCAATACGACTGTATGTTTTTTATTTATTTCTTGTGGCTATGTTACCGCATATATCAGTCAGTTGTGGACCGATTTGAAAAAAAATATGTTTACCTAGAGGTTATACCTTCTAGTTGGTCCCATTTTTGCCTAGTTGAGGTCTGATAATGGGATCTTGGTGTAATCGATGGAAACCCTCAAATTTTATTCCCCCCCCCCCCTCCTCCCTCTTAAAATGCTATTGGCAAATCTTTTCCTGTTCTTCTTTAAACGGTCTTCCCTCTCGTTACTACTTTCTTCCAAATGACGCTGTCGCATTTGAACAGCGCGTTTAGTAGGTCTACCCATGTTGCACCTTACACTAAATTTCAACTAAAATTAGAAAAACGAATTTCTTTAAAAAAAAAAACAGACTTCAAAACTGCGTACAGTGTTAATTAAAACTTAAATTTTTATAAACAAATTTAAACTAAAAAATACAAAATAATATTTAATTTCTGGCACCAAATAAAAGATTTTGGAGTTGGTGCCAGAAATTCTAATTCTTATGTTTTTTTGCAAGTAAGGGCAGGATTAAACCATCTCTTGGCTGCTTAGAGTAGATAGAATATCTAGCTTGGTTGGCACCGACTCCAAAAAATAACAGATAATAAATTGGAAATACAAACAACAGTTAGGTAATTTAAATATTATTTTGTACTTTTTAGTTTAAATTTGTTTATAAAATTTTAAGTTTTAATTAACACTGTAGGCAGTTTTGAAGTCGGTATTTGTTTTTTTTTTTAAATAAATTTTTACCTTGATGAACAACCACTAACTACTAACTAACCCTAAGCCAAGTATAGATTACTACTTCACTATATCAAATTCTAATTAACTATCGGCAGTAAGTACATAGTATTTGGATATCACAGACCCAGAAACGGACCGTGTGGCTAGCATTGGCGGATACGTAATTGTTACTTTTAATGAATAAATAGTCTGTTAATGTGTAATTGATTAAGTATTTCCTATACCCAAAGGTTGTCTGGAAGAGATCGCTTTTAGCGATAAGACCGCCGTACATCTTTCTGGGTAAATTGTATTGTTGTTACTTTTATGGTGTGCAATAGAGTTATCTATCTGTGTGTAAGTGTTTTGAACTTAGTTTTGTTCTGTGTTTGTGATGTTCTACGCGAGAGAGCGTTGTGGGATACGCGCACTGTAAAGTCAATATTAGTTATAGAGTGTAGCCCATACCCTTATCCCATAAAAAGAGCTCAATAAAAAGTATATCATAATAAAGTATACAATATTTATTAAATACAAGCAGATTACAATTAACATCCAAGACAAAAATACAAGTAGGTATTCTATTGCGACTGAAACATCCGGACCTGCCTCTTTAATACTCTCTGTAGACTGTATCTAAATGTTTTCTTTAATAGATGCTATTGTAGACCTGCGATGTGGCAGAGGCACGTCAAGTTAAGCCTTCTGCTGTTGCGCGGCGTACTCGATCTGCGCGGCCGCCACAGACTTCATGGCCTCGTGCGCCTGGTGCACGTTGGCGCGCCACGCCTGTGGAACACAACATTTACTATTGTGGATTTATCCAATCCATGTTATTTGTTAATAGATAGCGCTATGCACATTTGCATTGCACTAGTATTTATTTTTTTCCAATTTGATTTTAACACATCAAGGCTCGTGCGCCTAGTGCACGTTGGCGCGCCACGCCTACGCGCCTGCGGAATACAGCTGTTTTATAGTAGTTAGTGGATAATAGATGGCGTTGTGCACATTTATATCTTACTAGTTTATTGGATAATAGATGGCATTGTGCACATTTACATCGCACTAGTTTTATTTTTCAATTTGATTTTAACACTTCATGACCTCGTGCGCCTGGTGCACGTTGGCGCGCCACGCCTACGCGCCTGCGAATTGCAACTGTTTTATAGTAGTGGATAATAGATGGCGTTTTGGTCATTTACATCACACTAGTTTAATTTCTATTTAATTTTATTCTTGAAGCAACAGCTAACGCTACGAATACTACGAGAAGTGTTTTGAACTGCACAAAGGAGATGGTCTAATTTTAAACAACTCTTTTCGGCCCGACTAATGGATAAAAACCAGCGTGTCAAACACTAGACCAACCAGACAGTCAGACAGAAAAAAATGTCTCGCCACGTCTGGCTTTAAACGGACCCTGAAATAATAATATTTGTCTAAATATTAAACATTATTGCACTTGAAAAAATGATCACCAGGGGCGGGAATCGAACCCACGTTTCACATTAAAACAATAATTTATCGTATTTGCAAGCTTCATATTTCGATTGTAAATACTTGCAATAGTATTTAGAGTGTTAAGGGTGTAATCCCAATACCATTTATAAATGCAACGCGGCATTACAGCGTTAAGAAGCACATGAAAATTTCGACAAACTCTGCCAACGCCAGAGAGGCCGAGAGGCCGGTATGCAAGAAACGCGGTTTCTATTCCCGACTCTGTTGGCCTTTTTTAAAAGTGCAATTATATCTAATTTAGATTGCTAATTATTAATTGTGAATGCTTATCACTTAAAAACAATAATTTATAACAATTGTCTATGCATAGTTCTCTCATAGTTGAGGTGAGGCTTTTTCCCAGCAGTGGGATCTATATAGGCTGACTTTACTTTTTTCACTTTACTTTTAATTGTCTACGCAAGCTGTAAGTACCTGCAGCACGGATCGCAGCTGCTCCCACTGCGCGCGGCCGAAGGTGCGGTGCATGGTGCTGGACACGCGCACCGCGCGCGCCGCCTGGTCCATGCGCGCGCGCACCAGCTTCGTCTTCAGCACTGGGACACGTGCAGGCAGGTTTAAAAGGATTGACATAACAAAAAACTTTTAAAAAAACAACTATTGCATTGAGGTCAAATATCCAAGGATTGACATAGGTACTCAATAACTTAAAAATAACAACTCTATTGCATTGAGGTCAAATATGCAAGGATAGACTTAGTTACAAAAAAACCTAAAAAAAACACTATTGATTAAGGTCAAATATGCTTGACGCAAATGTATGAGAACCTCAATCAGGAAGGAGCACTTTGAAGAACTTAATTTTTATGATAGGAATTTAATCATGAAAGTTTCAAACTAATATTATCAGACACTTCAGGACATCGTCAAGATATTTATGGTTCTCGAAACGCGTTCAGAGGAATTTGGTTTGACAGAATATCCTATCCCTTTTTGCATGTTTAATATTGTTTTTTAGGTTTGCTAGTGTTAAAACCTTTCCGAGCCTTTCCTTTAATTCTATTCCTCAGGACAAGGACAAGGACGAAAACTATGCGAACACATTTGTGATTTGTTAAAATTTTCATTTATATAATTGCCAAAAACCCATTTTTACGTGCGACATCTGCGCAGCGACGACGCAATGGGACTGTAGGGCCTTAAGACCTTAATACACCATCCTATTTGTAGGTTTCCAACTAGAAAAGACATAGGAAAATGAAATCGAAATTAGAAACAAAATGGTTGATTTTCCGCCTGTGGTAAAGTGCAAAATCTAATATTTAGATTGCAAAGTGAATGCTTATCACTTAAAAACAATAACCAATTGTTCTATAGTCATGGTAATGCTTAAATAATTAAGTGCTCCCTGTGGGTCTACATGCATAAATAAATAACTTTATGACTTTTACTTTTGCACAAGTGCTAAAGCATTCTTAAGATTACCAATAAATATATTTACTCTGTCTGTTTTCACTCTGTTCAAACAGACAGAGTAGATACATTTTTTCTATATAACTAATCTTTATATTCACCTTCAATGATAAATGCTTCAACATCTTTCTCTTCAATTTGAAGCTCAGAGGTGATTTCATCAAATGTGATTTCAGGGTTTGATTCTGCCATCTGCATGAATGAGAGTATCCTCATTTTCTTAACATTTTGTTCATGATTTAGACCTAGAAGGTATAACAAACAAATGAATAAATAAATATAAAAATTAATTGAATGCTTTGCTTGCTTAAATCATCGCTAAATGGTGCAGTGATGTAAGTTGGTAAAAAAACAATTGTTAGATAATAAATAATGTCATATTTATGTACCTTGGGAATGTATGAATTCTTTGTGGTTTTTATAGAATGTTTGATAACTGGACAATTTTTCTGACACAAAGATGTTCAAGAGATCATGAATAAGTTCTCCCTCAAGGAATCTAACAGGTTTCAGAGATAAGAGAGGGTCCAGCAGGTAAGAGTTAGGGTCTGCCAGGGCTGTAGAAATGCATTTTATGGCATCCTCTCTTGCATGGGATGCATTCTCATCTGTGTATGTGCCAAGTAATTCAATCATTACTTTAGCTGCAAGTTGACTGAAACATCACAGAAAACAATAATTCACAAATGAATATGAAAATATAATTATAAAATATATGATGGTTGTATTAGAATCATATGTCCAATTATTCACCTGTTTTGATCTTTTAGCACTTGATGAAGAAGTCTGTACAACTTTTGCATTTGCTCATTTGTGGGAGGACAGGTGGCAAACTCCCTCCTGAGCTGCTCCACACCACTGAAGACATCTCTAACAGAGCCCACGCGTGATGCCAACTCTATGACATGGTAATACACATGGTAACGCAGAGGTGAATTGGCTTCCAAATTGTTGTAAAGACGCCAGAGGCTGTAATAAATTTGTATGAGATTAAGAATTTTAAACGAAGAGAACTTAAACGTAAACAGTTGTTTTTGGCAAATAAAGAAGTTGGTGAACTTACGATTGCAGTGCTATCATCCCAAGTCTAGGTCCAGGGGCTTTAGTCAGATGTTGGCTAAAAGCTAAGATCAGATTTTCACCTCTTTCCAATGGAATCTACAAAACAAATAGATTGTTGTCTTTTCGTATTATTTTACAAACTGCAATTACCAAGCAACACACAAAAAGCAGTGACATGAAGGACTTACTGAAACCATAATGGACACAATGCTGTTGAGGATAGCTTCAATATCAGACTCGTTTGGTTCTTTGAAGCATACATCACACACACCAACAATCTTGTGTAGATCATCTTCAATCCCTTTAGACGACTTCTCTTCAGCAATTTCAGCTCCAAGGCTTTTAAAATATTTTCGCAGTTCTAGAGCCTGCAATAAGAAACGGTAAAAATTGAAATCATGGCGATCACTAATAATTGGGCATAGAAGATTTTCAACTCCACAACAAATAATAAAAAATAGCTGAAGACTCAATACATTTCTAGGTTAGGTTTTTAATACTTTTAGAACTTACTTGATCCTCAAGCGATATATCCATAAATACTGCAGGGCCTTGCATTATGAATTCTTTTCAGGGCGGCTTTTATTTAGAATACAATTTTCTTACGAAAACAGGAATAAATACATGTGCAAGTATTAAGCCAACAAAACAAGACTTCTGCTTTTTTTTTGTTCAAATCACCCATTCTGGGTAGGCAAAGAATCAAGTCCATACAGCCACGTCTTCAGTATTTTTATTTTTTTTCATTCTCTTCTATAGCCTGTATGGGACCTCGCCATATTGCGGAAAACAGCTGGAACTAATTTCTTTTACTAGGAACAGAAAAATCATATCTTCATTGACATGTCATCAATTGTCATAACGATTACTGTCAAAGTGGACGCGTAATCAAATTTTCGACCAAGTGCAATTTTTATGTAATAAAAATACCGATAACTATTCGTTTTCGTAAAGAAATGTGGTTTAACATGGTGTTGTAGTGTTTTTCGATACGAAAGTCTATGTGATCACTACGGTTTCATAAAATTAAATACTGCTTATATAATTTATTAAAGCGTAATTAACTATATATACAACTTATTAATAAAAATTAAGATAAATTACTTAATACAACACAAAAACAAAAATTATAAAAAGGGTCCTTGTGGTAATACTGCTTTAGTTGTCATCTCAAATTTTTGGTATGTCATATAGTGCGAATAGTGAAAATTGGCTACTGATGGCTACGGAGAATATTTTAATAACGATTTTGTAAAATGATTATTGTAAATACTTGTTTTGAGTTTTATTTTAACCCTACTTTGATATTTCAACTAAAATAGTTCGTAGAGTTTTCATGATTCCCTATACATTATATAAGATTATGATAACATCGGTAGTTTATTTAACAAAAGGACACTAGTATCAGTAGTAGTAGTAGTATGATAGTAATATATACATACAACTTTTAATAAAAATTAAAAGAAATTATTTAATACAATAGACATAACATTATTTAAGAATATAATACTAATAGGAAAACAATCGATTAATGTTTCTTTTACCCGTTAGTGGCTATAATTTGGTTTTGATCCAAAATTCAACGCCAACATTACAAAGAGTTACTGAATTTAATAAGTACTTAATTTGCGAGTGTTCTGTCATGTTCTTTTATCGTAAATCTGTTATCATTAGGCAGTAGGCTTAAAAAATTAACATTCATGTAAACATATAAAAATATGTTTTTTTATGTTCAGTTGCCAATCTGCGCTGGTATGACTATACAGAGTGTTGTCATATAAAGTGGATTCGAAGCGCCCTTAATTCAGGTCCCATATATTCCTGGCCAGGCTATAAAGTATCCTTCTATACTTATACAACTACACTAAACTACAAATTAACTTAATCTTACATCTCAAGTTTGATCGGGAAATCGAACCGGATCATATAGGAGCGCCTTAGTTTGTTTCTCAGTTTTACTTCATTAGTTCTCCTCTGCAGCACATTATTAAGAATATTTCACCACAAAATCACAACAATGACCACGAACAACTAATTTAGAAAATTAAGAAACGAAGTCTAACTATTTCGGCTTGTTTTCCGCCAGAATATCCACAAGACTTTTGCTTATTTTCTCGTATTTTCTTAAGTTTCAAGCAATGGACGTATGACAGCACGTTAACTCTTATAGAGTAAATCAGAGTAGATGACTTGTTGAATAACCAACCTGTGAGATAACTATTACATAATCTGTGCCAGTGAGCACCAGCAGGTATTGCGCGGGAAGCTTAGCCGGAAGCGAGGAGAGAAAAATGGGCTTCGTTTCCACAAATTATAAAGAGTATGCATATTTTGTTTCTTATTTTTCGTATTTTTTGTGGCTATATTGTTGTGTGTGCTTGAAATTGGAATTATCTTAATGTTCAAAGAAGAAAACCAATTATGTAAATCGAAGAAATAATGTAAGGTGCTCCTATGTGATCCAGATAGCTTTTCCTGCTCAAAACTTCCTTGATTAGTGATGGGATTCTACCCGGTATTTTCCGTAATGGTATTTCCGTATGGGTATGTAAATATTAAAATTTTTATGTTGTATTTCACTTTATACACACTTGTATTTAGTGTTTAATTGTCATATCACGGCATTCTGTAAAATCCAATGTAATAGTTATGCAAAACAAATTAGGCTAAAAAACGGTTTTTAGTTTCTTTACAGTCGGCAGCACGTCAAGTTACCCTTGTAAACTACGACAAAAGCTTTTATTACGTAGAAATAGAGGCGATCTCAAGGTCAAAGTGAGGTAGTCTGACGTGCGGCCTTATGTACTTACACACCGCAAGTTAGACTACGCGTGTTAACCTTGAGACCGCTTCTATTTCCTACGTAATTAAAGGTGTTTTAGTAGTTCAAATGTAGCTATACCTTGACATACTTCCGACTGTACATAACTAGATTACCTGATTAACCTACTAGATATCTTCGCAGTGAAACGAAGTATTTTCAAAACATTACACCGCCTCTATAAAAATAACTGTAGCTAAAATAAAGGCTAATAAATGTTTAATAACCACTAATTTCGGCTGGAATTCTTGTCTTTCAAACCAAGGGCTACCAATAAAAACCTTGTATTTAAAGAAGCAACCCTGACTTTATTAGTTTTACTCCAAGGTCGCGTGGCCGTGGTAATGTTCGAAATTCAAGGTACATTTTCATGTGTAGTGGTCTGCGACAGAAAGTAGGCTATTATGAAAGTTTGGTATGTACTTTTTTGTATGAGTGATTTATCTGTTACCAGGCATCTCTCACTCGATGTACTTGCGCGCGATAATAGCCTACTCTCGAGCGCACCGACGGCGGTGCGTAAATCAGTAGGCTGCCAACAACCGTCGGGCGCGCCCGTACGCACTGTTGAATTATTTGTTTTTCGGTCGATTTGTTTTTAAGCCAACTAATTAAGTAATATGGTTTATATATCCGGTCATTTACTGTAAAAATGCAATCAGAAGAATATAAGTCCTGAATTAGTCTCAGATTTAAATTAAATTCTGGACTTATTAGAGTCTCGAATGTTTGCACTTTTTAAATCTTTTTATTTGTCATTATAATTTTACGGCAGGCTGAAAGTGCCCTCTGATGCTTTTTATAACTATGTCTGTATACATTTTTGAAAATTATTTATCACAGAACAATATGTTCTACGTTTGTGAGCAAAATTTAATTTTATTTCGTAAAAACTTGCAAACAAATTGCTTAAGTTATGAAAATAATTTTAACATCTTTGATCTCATAAAAAAGTGACTTTGATCCCTTGCCTTTGTTTTCCGCATGACTACTTACTTATTAAAACTGTTTGTACTATTCCGTTTTTTTTTCAGGACAACCGGGAATTTGTATGTAAACTTTTTGTAAAACACTAGTTCATATTTAAAAGTTTTCAACCAATCTACAAATGAAAAAACCTTGTATCTAAAGAGGCAGCCCTGACTTAACTTTTATTACCGACGCGCCGCACCGGTCACGCGTAGCTGCAGAGGAATAATAACGTAATATTCGATACTTAAGGTACATTTTCGTTCGCAGTGGTGTGCTACAAAAAATTGTAGGCTATTTTAAAAGTAGGTATGGACGATTTTGAATGGAGTGATTTATCTGTTACGTAGTAACTATTATATAATCTGTGCTGTTACGTAGTAACTATTATATAATCTGTGCTGTTACGTAGTAACTATTATATGATCTGTGGTATTTGCTTTGAATCGACCATTACGCGATTATTATCTGTCATATGAAGTTTTGTCTCCGTACTGTGTGCACGTGCTAATTTTGCCAACCAGTTTTGACAACCTGGACATTTATCTTATGGACTTCGAGGGCTTTGTGATTTAATCGTGATACTGACGACTATTACTGCTGCTACGCCCACGGACTTTGACGATATTTTTCATACTATACTTATTGTATTCATGATTAACATAATACATGAATTTGAAAAACTATTACGAATCGTACCATTAAAAACCGTACCTTTTCTCTTAGATATGTTTAGTAAGACCTTTGTTTTTTCATATTACAAAGTTATTTTCTGGGTAAGAGATTGTTTACGCGCCCCTTCAATCTTTTTTATTTGTTTTCCAAGAAATCCGCAAACTTAGACTGTCTTATCTATCTCTTTTGTCAGTGCGCTTAAACAATAGCAAGCGGCAGCTTTTGATGATATTGTTACATGCCACTTATTGATATCTACTTTAACTAGTTAGTTACTCAAACATTGAATTTTCCAAGTGCGTTTATGTTACATGATTTAAGGCATTACGCAAACTTAAATTTTATATCTTCATTGCAATCTAACCTTTAGATTCTATCTAAACTAACTAGAATTACAAATTCCCGGTCTGTCATTGCCCCATAAAAACAAATAATCGTTTTTACCCATGTTTTGGGTATTTTCCCGGGTAAAAACCCTATATTTACCCAAAATGGGTATTTACCCGGTATTTTCTCAAAGGGTTTTTTCCCGCCGCCCATCTCTATCCTTGATTGAGCATTGACATGTAAAAATGTTAAGTTATGTTAGTTTGTTACAAAATCTGAAAGCTGACGACTAGGCTGTAAAATCGGTAAAATCTGTACATTAAAAAAAGGCAGTGACAGTGACATTAGAAAATGTGACAGCTAAATCTGTCAAAAAATGTAAACATTCTGTTCGAGTTTTCATATTATACCCACTGCATTATAAATTATGTTAGAAAAATGACCAGTTTTCACAAGCTAAGTGATACTCAGATAAATATAAATGGAACAAAAATTAAAAACAATTCACTATACATTTCAACCGGGATACCATCCCTTGATCATGTTATTGGTAAAACATTTGACTCATAACCTCTGAAACATGCAATGTTTTGTTGATTTTAAAAAGATTTTTTTTAAGAGCTTGATAAAATATACATAATTATCTTTTAGGTGGAGGTTTGCCTGCAGGATCTGTTTTTGTTGTTGGTAAGTACATACAGAACTTGATCCAATACAAAATCACTACTTCTTATCCAATTAAAGTATATCTTGGCCTCCGACACCAGAAGACACCACTAATTTGCACTATGTGCACTCATAATATTCTTTTTTCAATTCATTATAATATACCACTATTTCAGAGGAAGATGTTTTAGGAAACTATAGTAGAGTTCTTAGCAAATATTTCCTTGCTGAAGGGAATGTGTGTAAGCATGCATTATATATTGCATCTGCTGATCAAGATCCACATGAACTAGTAAGTAAAATTCTGTTAAAAAATGTGTTTAATTATGTGTTGAATTTGGCATATAGACATATAAAGAGATAAATAAAATAAGTACATTTAATAGCACCATAGTTGCATTGAAATAAAATACATCATCATATGAATAATAATTAAAAAAAACTAATAAAAAAACGAAGAAGTGCTAACAAGGTGGGGCTCAACATTTCATATTTTCTTATAATCACTCTTGCTTTTATGCACTAACTACACCACATGCACTTCAAAAACCTTTAGTTTCGATACTGCTGTTACTCAAAATAAAGTATAGTATACAAATCTAATAGTCAGTAAAATATCATGTTTTAGGTGAAAGAATTGCCCAAGCCATGTACACAACCTCTTGAAGATGATGTTTCTGAAACTATTCAAAAAACCGAAAAAATGAAAATTGCTTGGAGATATGAGGGACTCAATCAAGTAGAGTCCTCATTTGGACATAATACTAATTTTGGACATCATTTTGATCTTAGCAAACACATTGATGACGACACTCTTAAGAATAGTCAAATATCATATAATTATTTACAATCAAATGAAATAAATGTACATGGTAAGAATTCTAAGAAGTTTTGTTTATAGGAATTTTCATAGGTACCTATATAAAAGTATTATTATAATTATAACCACCTTATTAAATTTCTAGGTTTCAAAAATGGTCTATACTTGAATCTACTGAAATCAATCAATAAAGCTGTACAGGATTATAAAAGTAATGAAAAACCTGATAAAAATATTCTAAGGATAAGTATCCAGTCATTGGGGTCTCCAGTCTGGTTGGCTTTGGATTGTGAAGATGATCACCATGATGGCTATGGCCAAGACTTGATCAAGTTTATGTATTGCCTCAGACAGTTGCTTAGGGACACAAATGCTGTTGCATTTGTCACTATTCCGTCACATCTGTTTGATGTAAGTTTATTTTCAGTTTCATTCTGTTAAATGAATAAATTACTGTGTAAAAAATATCAGAAAATCAAAATATACATATAGATAACATTTGTCATATCCAATTATTTATACATATTCATATTATGCTCAGTATAAAAATAAAAAGCATCGTCATAATGTATCCTTCATACTTTTGATGTAAAAGTAAGAGTCAATTATTTTATTTGTGTTTTCAGGATGACCATGTCATGAAAAGGCTTATGTATTCAGCTGATAATGCTGTAAAAATTGAATCTTTTACTGGATCAAGCAAAGAAACAAACCCAGTTTATAAAAACTACCATGGCCTCTTTCACATAACAAAACTAAGCGCAATATATTGTATGGTGCCATTTGTGCCTCCAAGCCTGGATCTTGCTTTCAAACTAAAAAGGAAGAAGTTCTTAATTGAAAAACTGCATTTACCTCCAGGTATCTTTTACACTTTACATTTGTCCCAAAAATTGTGTAAAGCTAAAGCACCAACAGAACACCTCCATACCAGTGTTTGTTTCTCAAACATTGTTCTGCCATGGCCCAGTAATTTTCACACTGCCCCAAATATTTTTCAACCGAAGCTATAGCTAGTTACACACATTCATTAATAATGTAAACAAATGTTTTTTTTTTCAAAACAAGACGGGTATTGGGAACGCCCTAGACAGACCTAAATAATACCAATATTCTACGATTTTTCGTATTTTTCAAAACACCTATTATTATTGCAAAAAAAGTTCGTTACAAATGCAGCACTAATGAAAATCTGTGTTTGTATTCTGACTGTACATACTTTTAATCTTGTCACAGAATACTAGTACTTCGTACAGAAGTATGACTTAGCAATTGTATTCAAAGAAATGTCTACTCAATGTCGTCAACAATATGGCGTAATTTAGTTCGTCTCAGAGTCAAGCACATTTTCGTGTAGACACCTACAAAAATCCATTGCAAGATAATTTCATACTTATTGCTCTGAAATATGATTCATAATACACTAAACCTATTCAGTGACGTAATATCACGCGAGGCGATAGGGTTGACTGCTACGAGAAGCTTCTAACGCCATTTAGCGCCTCTTTCTAGTACTTTATTCATTCTCGTCCAGCCAGCAACGTAGCCGCGCGGCCGCCGGTGAATAAAACGCGCGAGCGTGGCTCTGGCCGGTAGCGACACGCAACTTGTTTTAGCACCTACGTAGGTGCGCCGCGCGTAGGTACGTTTTTGCTACCTCCGCGGGGAGATACACAGGCCTGATCTTGTATTGAATTCTAGTCTATATGTACAGTCAGCAATAAAATGTGCAATTTTGTCAAAATTTTGAAGTTTTCCCATACATTTTGTAAATATTTTTTTGCAAATAAATTATCCCATCAAAAACAATACTTGTCAAAAAAACCAAGTCTCGCAACTCAGTTGTTCTGCAGTAAAAAGTTGTGAGATCCATGTAATACCAAGTCGGTTATTAATTTATTCAGTCTCTACTTAAGCGACTTTCTGTCTTAATACGTCCAGTCTCTAAGACCACGATCGTGGTCCATAACAATTGAAAATCAATTGTGTCTGGAATCTCCGTACTCGAAGCATTAAGTTGTTACGTAATAATTAACAGCATCTTATAGTGACGCATATCAATATTAAAATTCTTTAATGTTTTATATAAATATATCGAGACTTGGCCATCGCACTAAATAATTGAATTTACATGTGTTTTCAGGCGATTGAATTCACACGTGTTTTCAGGCGATGGCCAAGTCTCAATATATTTATATAAAACATTAAAGAATTTTAATATTGATATGCGTCACTATAAGATGCTGTTAATTATTACGTAACTACTTAATGCTTCGAGTACGGAGATTCCAGACACAATTGATTTTCATTTGTTATGGACCACGATCGTGGTCTTAGAGACTGGGCGTATTAAGACAGAAAGTCGCTTAAGTAGAGACTGAATAAATTAATAACCGACTTGGTATTACATGGATCTAACAACTTTTTACCGCAGAACAACTGAGTTGCGAGACTTGGTTTTTTGACAAGTATTGTTTTTGATGGGATCTCATTTCTTTTTGTATTTTGCGGCACGATCGCAGCGCGTAGTATAATAATTATTTTCAACCTTACGCACACGTAATTAGTACGAATACGCACGTAGGTACGTTTTTTGCATTAAATAATTTAATTTACACGTGTTTTCATGACGGGAATACCCATTTTTTGCTCGATTTGGCAGGGGCACTACCATGCGCCTTTATTTATATGGGACTAGCTTAAACCCGCGGCTTCGCACGCAATAATAATAACTGCCGTAAAACATCGTTACGAATAAAGCCAATATTGAAAAATTTAATTAACTGAAGACTTGGCTGTATGGGCTTAATTTTCTTTGCAGTCTTTTCTAGATTTTTTAGTTTTTCCTTGATTCATACACCAAACACTACTTATATTCATAATTTGAAGCTTCTAGATCTGCTAGAAGTGCCTTAGAATTTTGATGATTGGTGAGTCAGTGAGTGACAAAATTAAGAAATTTGACCCGTTATAATTCTTAAAATACTGGTTCAAATTGAGTGAAATTGGAAATATACCGTGTCTTTACAATGCCTGCATGGTTACTGAAAATTTCAGTCTTCTAGTTTTATCCACAACGAAGTTACAGGGGGTCGAAAATGGTCTGAATTGCTTCGAGAAAAGGATGGTACGGCCGTGACGCTTTTTTGCTCGACTTAGTGGGGGCACTGCCGTGCCCCCAGATCACAAAAACTACATGAGGTTTATTCAGTTCTGTTTAGGATTGTTCTGTCTTTGGGCTTAAGCTTTACACTACTTTTTGAAACATCCTGTATTTTTTAAATCTGTTAGGCTGTTAGTTATTCTTTCTCACATATAATTATTAGTATTTTTTACATATTTAACATGCTAAGTACCTACTTTTTTAAATTTAGTAATACATATAACATTTCAGAGCTTCAAGAATCTAGTGAGAGGGAACAAGATGACATCACAGCAACACCTCGCGCTTGTGGAGGATTCAAGAAAAAAGATATAGATTTCTAAGTAAACTAGAAATAAGTATAACATCTATATTTTACATAGATATTTTATAACAGTTCCATTATATCCTCTATATTCATGGATTGGTATTTTATTCAACATCGAAGTGATATTGGTCATTCCAAAGTTCGGAAACAATGCGGGCTCGGAACAGACTCTCGAATTCACACATTTGAGTGTTGGAGTAACTGAAGCATTAATTTTAAACAAAACTGCCTTAATTATTAGTCACCCCACCTGCTCAGCGGAGCGCATCTCCCTAAAACCGGCGAATCTATTCACGTTTGTTGTTTATTCACATGCTCGCGACGCCGCTTGCGCTGTAATGTGATGCCATCGCTATTGCTTCCCGGATTTTTCTTAATTTCTTTTATAAAGTTAACTAATAAAATTTGAGCCATCCACAATGAAGTGCAAAAAAGTTTCCAGTGCTAAAGTTCTGTTTGGATTCTTCAACACATTGTTCTTTGTAAGTACTGTTTATTATATTTACTTAGGCTTTCTTGAGCAAATAAATATTGTCCATTTGTGTGTGGATTTGAGACCATGTGACTAACTTCCGATCATACCTTTGGGTGAAGCAAAAATTAAATGCGGCCGGTGCGACAAAGTTATCTGTGTTCTATAATTGGTTCTTACACGCGTCGTAACTTGAAGCTGTCGGAAAGGATAATACCCAGCCCGCAATATGGCATACAAGATAGACACTCTTCAGGTGTGTTTCCCCAAGCTTTTCACAATACAAAGTCTTTCAGTTCCTGGTCCCAAACTTCGGTCGCGTACCCTAAAGTCTGTACCGTCCAACTGTCTGCTTACTACTCCTAGTTACACCTTCTCTTTATATGTTAGGCGAGTGGATTCTTGAAAGTGGTGTGCGGCTTCCTACTGCTGATGGACTCCCAGCGGGTGCTGCTGTCGCGGCTTCTGGCATCCCCGGAGGAGGGCTTGGAGCAAGCGCCCTTCTACTACCTAGCTCTGGCACTGCTGGCGGCAGGCCTGGCAGTCTGCGCCGCCGCCGCGCTCGGTTGCTGGGCAACGTATATGCCGGGATATGTCATATTGACAATTGTGAGTTTTCTGAATGAATGTTGAGTGTCCTATAGTTCCTAGACATAAAGTATACTATGAGATAATTAGTAGCATGATGATGATGGTGGGTTGTGAAGGGACGATAAAGTTCGTCTTACCAACCCAGACCATAAAAAATCCGTTCAGATTATAGCAAACGGCAGGTTTATATTATAACATTCACTCTAATGTGTAATTCGGATTCGTAATTTTGTGTAATATTACGCGCATTTTTAATTTATGAATGACGCGCGTAATAAACTTGGCTTACGTATTCGCATACATGACTGTGTCATAGACCTCTTTGAAACTGACCAGCGGTCTTTCATTAGTGTGTTATCAACGCCGTCAACTCTCGGCTTATTACCTACTACTTGTATTGATTGTTAAAATACTTGTATTTTTTTTAGTGTTGAGGGTGTAATCCCCATAACATTGATAAATAGTATTTCTTTTGAGTGTTGAGGGTGTAATCCCTATAACATTGATGAAAGCAACGCAGCATTACAGCGTTAAGAAGCACTGGAAAATTTCGATAGGCTCTGCCAACGCCCAGAGTGGCCGAGAGGTTAGGCAATCGCTCGGTAAGTAAGGAACACGCGAGTTCGATTCCCGCCTCTGGTGGTAATTTTTCAAGTGAAATAATATCTAATACTTTTAGAACTTTAACATCTAAACAAAAAAGACAAAGTGATTACATCTAAAAAATAAGTATAATGCGCTTTCATTCATTGATGTAGAATGTATGAATTCACTCAACGTAACTCAACATAAAAGAATAATTAGGGTGTCACATCCATTGATGACCGTGTACTATTAAAACGGGCATACCGTCACTACTGCTATGGTATATCTTTGACGCATTCATACCTACAATATATTACGCAATATGGCTCCATTCATAAAAGTGCTCAAACTAATTAAGCTTTATTTAAGCGTTGATTTTAGTCGTAAATGGTGGTTTATCCTTTGTCTAGCCTCTATACTGATAGTGATGATAAGTATGAGAATGAAATTTAAACATACGAGACCAGTGTGATTTGGACTCACGTATTAAGATACAGATTCATTTATTTGCTTGAATTACGGTACATAATGATGGTACATACAAACAAAGTCAAAGTTCGCACAATTCACCAGAAGCTGGCATGCAAATGTTTCATATCATAACACATTTCAATATTGTTGAAATTTAAGCATTATACAAAATTAATCAAACCATCAAAAATAATACAAAAATAATAAGAAAAATGTCAAGACAAACACGAGATACATATAAGTTTGGTCAACGTCTTTAGACATACTCTTTCTAATCTGTCGTCAACGTTCAAAAATATTGCAATGTCAATACCAATCACTGACAAAAACTAAATGGGTTACAATATGGTTACAATCGAAATTGAAAGAACTCAATTTCATTTCATTTATTTACACAGAAACACGGTACATTGGATAGAAAAAACATAAAAATATTGTTCTTTTTTTTTAAATTATAAATGAGTTTCAGTGTAATGTCAATAATTCCCTAATGCTATAAAAAAAAAATTCTAGGAGCCATACATATAGCTTGTTTTGAAATAGGCTTGGCCTCAAGACTGTTATGGTCGCTGGTATACTATTATATATTTTTATGCACATATTCAAACAATTTTTCTGGTACAGAGCAGTTCTAGGTACATAGTTTAAAACAAGCCTGTAAGGGTGAGGGTTCCGTTTAAATGTAAATACAAAAACATCTCTTATATGGACCATTAAATTTCCTTTACTTATGCTGTAAAATCTTCCTTCTTGCCTTTCAAGATGCTTAGGTCTAGGTTTTAATAACCCTCCGAAGTATTAAAAAATAAGTCTCAAATCTTTGAATTTCGTTTGCTTAGAGGTTTGATTTTTTCCTCGGATTTTAAATTAGCAGACATAAGTACCTTTTTAGGGTTCCGTACCCAAAGGGTAAAAACGGGACCCTATTACTAAGCCTCTGCTGTCTGTTTGTCTGTCACCAGGCTGAAATTCATAAACCGTAACAGCTAGACAGTTGATATTTTCACAGATGATGTATTTCTGTTGCCGCTATAACAACAAATACTAAAACCAGAGTGAAAATAGTATTTATGGGAGGCTCCCATACAACAAACGTGTTTTTTGGCGGTTTTTTGCTCGGTATTAATAAGGGCAGACGCTTGAAATATTCACAGAATATTAATTCGTATATAAACTTGAAATTATTAAATTAAAATTTTAAAACAATAAGGGGGGTCTCATACAAAAGCGATTTTTTACCGTTTTTGAACTAAATAAGATCATATTATAGTGTCTAACGTGATATAAGTACGAAACCTTTCGTGCGCGAGTCTGACTTGCACTTGGCCAGTTTTATATTTCAACTTGATATCTCCACGCGTTCCTGGTTAAAAAGGGTCTTGACAGACAGTAAGACACAACAAAGTGATTATAAATGGGTTTCTTGAGGACGTGTGGACCTGTACAACGCCACTAATAATGATCTGTTGGTTGATGGTGTTAATACCCGCGTGCCAAGCACATTAAGCCGTTAGTCCTGCACCTAATCTCTTTACGGTCATGTCGGACGTCCATCTTACCGAATTATGCGAGTGAAGGAACAGAGAGTGCACCTGTGTATTGCGCCTACACTTGTGCACTATATCTCCCGCGCAGTTGGCTAATCTCTGTTGAGATTGGCCGCTGTAGTCGAAATTCGGCTAGGAGGACATTATTATTGGTCCATAATAAGAATCGACACAAACCTTGGAAAGCACGTTAAGCCGTTGGAACTGCGCCTACGCCTGATCTCTCTTCGGTCATGTCAGACTGCCATCTCATCGAATTATGCGTGTGAAGGAACAGCAGTGTATTGCGAACACACTTGTGTACTATAATATCTCCCACGCAGTTGGCTAATCTCTGTAGAGATTGACTGCTAGTCAAAATTCGGCTATTAGGAGGACATTATTATTATTGGTCCTTAAAAATATAACGCCAGAGTAGACACGAAAAGAAGAAGACGGATTCCGTATTTCCCTTCTGTGCTGCGGATATAAAATATAGGCGATGCGGTCCGGAACTCTAAAAAGCGGCTTTGGTTGGCAGTATTTCCTGCTAGTGCTGTCGCTGCTGCTGTGCGAGTGCGCGGGCGGCGTGGTGGCGGCGGTGTGGCCGCGCTGCCTAGGGCTGCAGAACGCGCGCGGCGGCGCTGTCGGCGCGCTGCAGGCCTACTACGCGCTACCTGACTACGAGCAGTTCACCGCTGCTGTGGATCTGGCGCAGACTTATGTGAGTGTCGGATACTGTAGTTCCATAAACCCATTGGTTATGCCGTTATGATATAGTCGACAGTGGCAGATTTGTGGTCTCGGGACCTGGGGCATCAGGCTATTTTAGGACTTTTTTTAAATATTAGACAGAACCACATTGCTCTGATCCCAAAATAAGTAGCTAAAGCACTTGTTACAGAAACAACGGTGGTACCACAACACCCAGACCCGAGAAAATATAGAAAATAGTGATTTCTATATTGACCCGACCGGGGATCGAACCTGGGAACTCAAGACATGGCGACATCTCGGAAACCGGTGTGCGAGCTACTCGACCACGGAGGTCGTCAAAAGTACCAACCGCGCTCCATTCTCAGCTCCTATCATATAAACTACATAATAAATTTGGTCGCCCTAGGCCCGGGCCTACTGGGCCGTAGACAGCAATATGCACCATGCTCGATGCGGTCAGTACCACAAGTCGAGAATTTGAGCTTACGTGTCATAATACTGATCGATGTCTGAACCTACGTATGCCACACGAAATCCGTGATTCATTTTTCGTTGGGCAATGCTCTCATTGAGTGAACCACAAGGATCCTACATGGTGATGGCGAAGTACCGAGTAGTATTTATTCTTTGGTGATGGGTCACCTTATACTTTAAAATCTTAGTTATTTTACCTTAATCGATTTTTTTAAAGAATGAATAAAGAAAGCTTTATTGATATCCATACTAATATTATAAATGCGAAAGTGTGTCTGTCTGTCTGTCTGTTACTTCTTGACGCTTAAACCACTGAACCGATTGAGATTGAAATGATCATGGAAAGGACATAGGCTACATTTTGTCGCGATATAAAAATAAAGGGGGTGAAATGGGGGATAAAAGTTTATAAGGAAAATCTCTTGCGGGCCTTTGCCCGCCCCCCGACTTTTCGCGGGGAACCACTTGTTACTAATACATTATAGGTATGTTTTAATGCAATGCATAAAATAATTAGAATCCTATCACAGATTGCTCGAAGACAATCAATAACATCTACATAACTGAAGTACTATTTAATAGTATTTTGGTACAACATTATTATTGATAACCTCCACTAAAATCATGTTTGATTGCTCCCTTCCAGCTCCGTTGCTGCGGCATGACAGACGCGCGCAACTACGACATGTCAGTGTGGCAGCTGCGTCGTCTTGGTCCGCGCGGACTGGCCGTGCCACTGAGTTGTTGCGTGCAGCGCGCCGGCCTAGAGTCGCACCTCAACCCCGCGCCCTACAACCAGTCGCGCTGCCAGGAGCTACAGCCGAACGCAGAGTTCAGATACGTGCCGGTGAGAGCGAGCTGTTTATATATATCCTCCCTGTGTGTGTAGCCTACAACCAGTCGCGTTGCCAGGAGCCAGGTGAGAGCAAGCTGTCTACAACTTGTCTGCTGTGAATTTCTAAAGTAAGGTAACGTAACAGATCCATGTTGACTATCTGGCGCTACTAAGTTATAACTTTATGTTTACATCACTTGTTTGTCTATATTATAAGAACAAAAGTATCTGAAATTATATTTTTCTTTTCCAGGGATGCTTTTCCAGACTGGAAGATTGGTACCAACAACAATACTTGGTCTTCATGCTGGGTTTATTCATCATAGCACTTGTCAAGTTTGGCATCTTGTTGAGCACGGTGTACTCGTGTGTTCGGCTTAGAAAACGCAGACAGGACATCCACGCATTCGTCATGAAATCTATTGATAACAAAACAAATGAAAACATATACGACGCTAAGATGAGTTCGATGCACGATGAACCAATCACTGCCAAATACATCCAGCCAAATAATTTCTACAGTCCTCGTGTACGAAACCCTAGGATTTTTCACAGCAAACCCAATGAGATGATATGAGGTTTAGCAACGGAGATAAATGCTTTAGAGAGAAAACTGGAGAAATTCTCCGACTACCTGTACAAACACCAAGCTGATTCAATTATGTGGTGAAGACATGAAGAGACTTTATAAACGATGCACTGCTTTTGGACACGACTTTGACTGAAGTAATTGGAATGTTGGATGTGGCAGCAAGGAAAAAAAAATTTGCACATTGTACAGTCACCATCAGATATATAGGAGCATGCCATATATTCAAAAAATACTACACAACTTAATTAACCAAAAACATCTACACAACAATAGTATTCAAATTATTGTTGGCATCCTACGCGTCAATTTCATCTAAACACTCTCCTTTCAAATATATCTACACAAACAAATCTTCTAAATCATCTTGTCAACTGAGGTAATCAAATGTAACTAAGCAACCTAAGTGTTCAAAAACACGTCAACAATAACATTTATTAATATGTTTTTTATTATACCTGAGGCAAAGTAAAAACTTTTGGGTTTCTTCGTCAAATTAAATAACAAAGTTGAGTATGTATAGTTCATATTTAAACTTATACAAAACTTGTAACAAAAAAATGACATGGGTAGGTATACAGGGTGACTGGTACTGAGTCGTGGCGGATTTGCACATAATTATATACTAATCAACACTGATATAATAATACTATGTTTTGTATATCCCTAGACAGTGTTGATGTGTGTAGTAGGTCATTTTTGGTTATAATTGAACCTACATTTGGCATCTAGCATGCCTCGCCTCCCGCACCTCTGGCGACCGCACAGGAGAGTCGCGTATGAACTATTCGGTCAAGTCGAAGAATTACTTTGGTTGACCTGAAAATCCTACCGATGTCTAGCGAATGGAACAATTTTTAGAATCGGAAAGGTGACGAATTAGAGAATGCACTTAGAGTAGCATCTATTGTTGAAACTTTTTATTTAGGTTGAATTTATTTATTTGTTTTTTACCTTTTACCCTTGTTTGAGGGTAGTTCCGATGTATTCAGATCCCAAATGCTTATGACTACCAACAAATGACATAAAATAAAATTAAGATACGAAATTTATGTCAAATTTTGAAATAAATAAAAACCGGCCAAGTGCGAGTAAAACTCGCGCAGTCGCGCACGATGGGTTCCGTACTTTTATCTATACTTACAACATTCGATTCTATTTATGACCATTTTTAGTTTTAAAAACGGCAAAAAATCACACAATCAATGTGATTTTTTGCCGTTTTTAAAACCCCCCTTATTTTAATTTAAATATTTTAATTTAATGATTTACTTTAAAAGTGAGTCTACAACTCAATATTCTGTAAATATTTCAATCGTCTACCTGTTGTCATTATTAAGATAGAGAGATAGAGAAGCAAAAACGCCAAACAAATCAGTTTTTTTTTATGGAAGCCCCACTTAAATATTTATTTTATTTTGTTTCAAGTATGGCAATAGAAATACTTATATAGCCTGGTGGTGACAGACCGACGGACACCGTCCTAGTAATAGGGACCCGCTACCCTTTGGGTACGGAACTCTAAAAAAATACATATCTCCCAAACAATAAAATTTAGCTAGAGAAAGTTAGGTTAAATTATTGGCAAATGACCTCCTACAATATATATGCAAGTTAGCTTTGTTCAGTATCAGTCACTCTGTATTTAATGGTGAATAAAAGTAGCATTTCTAATTTGTTATTACATGAAGAGTGCGGAATTGTTTGAAGACTGGTTTGAAGTAATATCAGAAACTCCTTGCACAGCATTTAATTTAATTACCAGGAATTTAATTTGCAACCCACCTAAAGGCGAATATCGTACAGCAAAAACTGATCCATCGCGCATGTTTGTTGTTATGACTATACGGTGCATCGTAATTCGTAACTAGGCAACTGATTATTTACGTCAAAGAAATTAAACGGGTGTTAGGGCTCGGTTCACTAACATGTTTTTTTACGTCGCAATAGCTAAATGTAATATTGGATGTCATGCTAATTATAAAAAGCATATTTCGAAAATATTTTAGCGGTCGTTTAGCTGAGAGTGCGCGGTGACGTTTCAGTAACTGGGCGTATACGATGTGAAAACAAAAAAATCGGTTACTAAAGGTAATGCTCCTAATTAAAACTTCCTTAACTTCTACTTTAAGAAAGTTTAATTTTGAGAGACAAGTTAGGTAATTCAGACAAACACTGATATTATAATTCAGACAAAGACAAACACGTTCGTGTAAACGCACCCTTACCCCTTACGGAACTGTGAACAAAATATTCAATGTTCTTAAAATTTTGCCAACTGACACTATCCCATTTGACACTGACACATCAACACATGGGAACTGAAATCTGAACTTTACTGCACTGAAATTTTCAACCTTACTGCATTGTATTGTAATATATTTTACGACATTTTCACGAAGTGGGTCGGATCGGCAAAGTTCGCGAGCCCGATAACTTCCGAACTGAATGTTACTTCAAAATCACCTATGTTTATTACTGCTTTAAGCGAAAATGCTCTTTCAGCAAACGAAATAACTTGTATTATGATATACTTAGCACATTCGTATTTTTTTATTTAATTTCGCATTTTATACAAATCAATTATGAACCTAAATACATGAGCATAGGATTTATTCTACTTGTTTGATAATTCAATTATTAAGAACGCCTAGATTGCTTAGATACCATTGACAGTCTGTTTGTTTATATACCTATGACTTTTAGTTTGCTACGAAATATTTGACAACTTGTGTGCTTACTTTTATTTGAAACACTGGATGCTCTCATCAATCTGAAAACTTTCGTTGTATAGATGATTATGGTCACTTTGATTGTGTAGATCTATGTGAATAGCAGATTTGCTTATCAACTTCTGATGCTGACTGTACCACGTTAAGTACTTTTTGCAAGCAAAATGTTACTTCAACAGACATACAGAATATCAACTGCACTATACTTCCTTGATGGAATGAAAGTACAAAAAACATACACTAAAACTACAAAATGATGTGCCATAATAACTATTATCATATTCAATCATTATCACAAAATCTCTAAAGTATTTACTCCGTTGGTTTACAGACCATGATAATAATACTAAGCTGCTATCATATGGTGTGTTATTAAAAACTTGTTTGTGGATTTTATCTCCGAATACTTATTTTCAAAGATCAAAGCTGCTTGATTGCTGCTATTTGTATTGAAACGACTATCAAACGGTACGATATTCAGCTAACATTGTTTCTGAGGTCTTACTCCGGTTGACGATGTCTGTATTTTCGAATATAGCCGTCTCTTTCACTCACGCCAAAATGACAACGCGAACGAGCGTGATGGCTAGACTCGAAAATACGGACATTGTCAACAGGAGTAGGGCCTATGATACATAAAATTGTACCTTCTTGTTGTAAGTTATTGTTAAATGTAATGTAAGTTTTTAACACACTTGCTTGTAAAGTGAGCCTTATTACATCGTTCTTAGGGCCATAAACCGAACTATATAACACACTCGTGCATTATAATATTACACACTAGTGCGTATGTAATAGAATTATCCCTACAAAGTTAGTACCTAACTGCAACTTTATTTGACTAAGCAGAGCATTTTCATTTTACCGGGTAAAATGAATATCCATTATTTTTTTTAAAAAAAATATGTATCCCTAATTAAGACGAAAAAACATTATGAGGCTTTCGAGTTATTTGCAATAACACTAATACCTCTTAAGGGACAGATTCTGGTGATGAAATATAGGCAACACTTTTGCATGAGGCCAATATTACAATAGTGCGAGATTTTATTAGACTAAAAACACTTTCTCCTACAAATAATTTATTTGAATGATATGGACGAATTGGTATTTCGTCCATGATGATGATACTATATGAAGGTACAAGAAAGGGTATTTTGTTTGCGTTGCGAAAGCTAGCACCACAACCTGAATCATGGTCAGCGGACCCTGGGCCCTCGCATGCGATTACAACTGGGATAATGCTAGGAGGATGATGAATGTGGCATGCCCATGTCCTATAATTACTTTCCATTATGTACACAGGTTGTAACGAAAAGATAAACTTTTTATTTTGTAACACATCCATTACATACTTACGAGTATAACGAGCGAGAGAAAGGGTATCTTTACGTTACGACTTACTTGTATTAATAACGAAAGATACTGCAGGATAGGATAAATAAAAAATAAAAAAAATCAATTCTCAATATGTAATATTATTTCAAAAGAATGTTCAAAAATTGGTCCTAAAGTTAAAACATTGTTAACAATGGCTCTGGAATGTTGTTATCATACACAAATTTCGTAATTATGGATTAACAGAGAGCTGAACCTTTCGCAAGACATTCACAGGAGGGCGAATTTACATATCCTGGGTACCACTACCAGTCTTGTCGTTTTTCGCTACGCGGAAGCTTTAAGTTTGGGTTTGTTTGTTCGATTACCAAATAATTTTAACATAAATAATACATACATAATCTTGTATTCAATACAAATTATTGTAAGCTAATCCAGGATATCTTAAATAGGCCCAACTAATGTTGTTTAACAACAATCATAATGCAAAACGGCGGACGAGATTATACTCGAGTTTTGTGTAGGATTGTTATCCTAAAATTAACTCTCAAATCATGGAATAAAGGTAAATATATGAAAATCAACATCCTTCTAATTCCAGAATCCCTCATACCCCCTTTAAAATGATACATGAGATCCTTAACAATAACAATAATCTATCTCTTTATAATAATTGATTCTATATTACCTATTGACCATTGAGACCGACATCACAGTATAAACTACTATTATCTTAGGTACAGGAATGATTTTAATAATAAACCATAAAATTTACATTTGCACTAAAAAGAAAACCGTCATAGCGGGTCATTCCCAGGCGGATAGACGTTACTGATATGAAACATGAAGCACAAACTATGTTATCAGAGACAGTTCAAACAATATAAATATAAAAAAATATCGCATCACCTCAATCATATATTTTTTACAACTGCTATTGCCCCTATAGCTTTGTCAGTCGACAAACTCGGTATGTAAATAAAAATCGCAGGTCTTTTGTGCATTCCATCTTACATCCTACAACTGTAGTCAATAAATATACACTAACTATAACACCTACTCTGTGGAAAATTAAAGATCAGTCGCGTATAAGTATGCCGAGACTGCGCCTTGATGTCGTCTACTATGATAGTACGAAACGATTATCTTATAACTACAATAAAATATTTACAAAAGAAGTATTAACAATCTTAGAAGCTATAAATACTATGAAATGGGTATTTTTACAATAAATAGTTTATAAAACAACGCGATCGAAATTATTATAAAGACATCGGAAGATTCAATTCGTTACACGTAACGTGTCCCTCTTAAAGATAGTGTCTAGACTAACCACGATAAATTCAGGTGTAAATTCGTGGTCGATAACTTTGGTCGGTCGTGAGTCCAAAAGGAACGCTTCTACCGTGATACCCGTCAAATAGCGAGGCAACACAGCGCGGGCCGTAAGGGCGATAAAAAAAAAACAAATTTCCTACAAAGCCTAGTGACGACTATCATAAAACGAATAGAAACAAAACCGAAAACGCCTCGCCTCTACAGTTTTTTGTCGGTTATATAGCTCAGCGGCCACTTTTGCTTCGTAGTTAAGTAGGAATTCCCTCGAATGATAGTGAACAATCACTCGTGGAGTCCGCCGGGACGTTTCATAAACCGACGAACACCAGAAGAACGCGTCACAAAAACACTGCGACGACGTCAAACCAGAGTATGGGATTTCGCGCTATTATAGGTAGACCGCCTGCAGGGTACAGGGAAGCGAGAATACGGCGAGATCGGGGACCGTGAGAGGCGCTTGTAGCGGATTTGAATATGGTACATGACACCACCAATCGTCGACGTACTTTTTGAGGACTATCTAAATGCTATTCATCTAAGATTGTAACGTCACGCTTTGCTGCGCTAGACTAACTTAATTTTTAACAATTTTAGCATAATTAACAATCTAATATTACAAATAACTGAAAATAAAAAATGTCTAATATAATATTCTAAATATGGCGTTAATTTTTAAGAATAGGTTATTGGAAGTTGTGAATAGTGTCATCGTCCCTAGTTTAAGACACAGCTTTGAACGCAGTCTCTGATCTCGCCCTACCTCCGTCCGCACCCTGCAGAAGGTACTCAATAAGTGGTCAACGCGCGTGTTACACTATCCTATATGTAGTATCCTTACTAGGATAAGTAGGAAATAGGAAGATGTAACCAAGGTTCGGATCATATTTACACCAATTAGGTTCCTTTCTAATAAGGATCCTAAGTAGGATCTATAGTCCGACCGCCTGAGTCTTGGAGTCCAGGGGTGCGGGGATAGACGAGAACGGGGCCAGTGAGCGGTGCGGGCGGCTGGCGCTTCGATTTGATTGGGTGATTTGACGTCACGCAATGACGTATTCTAAAGAGACCAAGAATTTCACACGGCTGGATAGACTGCACAGTAGCTCAGTTTGTAAGAGCGTTGGCCCAGTTAGTCAAAGAACGTGGGTTCAAATCCTACCAGTGTGCGATTTTTTATTAAAATTTAAACTTATATAAATAAGAAAGAAACACAAACAAAAAAAACTATTGGGTGATTTGAATTTTGAAAATTAAGCTAATTTCAGAATTTCAAAATTCAAATCACAATAGCTCCCGCCACCGTCGTCTACCCCATACCCCTGTACCCTACGAGGACTCAGTAAGGCGGTCGGACTATAATTAGGATGCTGCAGTGTAATAAGTGCTTTACCTATCGAAGCTCTGCGTCGAGCGTCGCTTACAGGATATCGTTGAGGAACGAGTTGTCGAGCGAGTTGAGCAGCTCCTGCGCGGTGATGCTGCTGGCCTCGCTGGAAGGCATGTTGTCGAGGAAGTCCAGGTTGAAGTCGGCGGGCTGGCCCGAGAAAGGCGCCCCGTGGAGACCGAAGGGGGCGCCCCCTCCCCCGCCCCCTCCCATGCCGCCACCTCCTCCCCCGCCGCCGCCCATCGACATGCTCTGCGACTGGGACATGTGGATCGACGGCATCTGTGGATCACACCGACTGAATTAACTCTATGTGTTTGAAACGGCAAAGTTATATAAGGTAAAGAAGTATGGTCAAGCGGAAGTCCAAAGATAGAGCACGTCTTGGGGTACCCGAGTCACCACCATGTATGTTCCGCGATTTTTTATAGCTTTTTATTCTGAATTTCTAAACATTAATGACTTTTTTATTTAATGTTTAAGCCATATTTCATACCATTACCATATTTACTTTACTTAATATTCCGCCACTTAGTAACTCTCTGCATTCCCATGCGGTTGACTGGTAGAGAAGGCATGAAGTCCTCCAATTGTACTTTCTTTTTTGGTGCAATAAAATAAATTGTTGTCGCAAAATCACCCCTCTTACAACTCCATAAGATATTTACCTTGACGTGCTGTCGACCGTACTAACAAAAAAATATTTCTAAAAACTACATAGGTACTCTTATATGTCCATTGATATAGTTCCCACTTTTTGGATTTGTACTTTTTAAGGATTTTTTTAATAAATACAAAGACCACTCACTAACAAACATACCTACTTAGCTTATAATATTTGATTGACCTGGTTGGTATCATCTAGCGTTAAGACCAAATATGTAAATCATAGTTTAAAAATAGCTTCTTCTTTTAATTAACAACAAGTATACATAATATATTCCATTGTAGTTTTAGTCATTAACAATAACGGAACCTTGGTAAGCGATAACTTGCTGCCTTTGTAAGATAATGTCATTTTTATTTATCGTGCAGGTTACATACATTACAATACAAACTCGATTAATTTATCCTTAAACCAAAAACAATTACAACTCGATTCAGCTGTGTGAAAACCTTACACAGGCCGAGTTTACAATCTCGCGAGTTTTTTTCTATTATGGACCGAAATCAACACGAGTAGATACGGGCAAAAGTAAGTTACCAACTATTTTGGTTCCTTTCGTACTTTGACCTGACGGACAGTAACGTTGACGCGCTTATCGTTGTTCGTTTATCTAGGCGTGACTCACATTTTAAAAGTAAGCATTAAAACGCAACCTGTTATTTTTCACATTATGTACATACCTGGCCCTGTACACTCATCATTTGATTCTGCTGCATGATTAGATGCGACATCGACGATTGTTGTTGATTTGATGCCCTGAAAGAAAAAAACAGTTAAAGCAAAATACATCGAACGTTCAATGGCTTATCGTTCAACACGATAGTGTCACGTATTGTTATATCTCGCGATGCTATATTTAACTTTGGGGGAAACCAAAACTGTGCTCAGTTACAGACTGCAGGCAGTAGATTGATGTGTTATGTACTACATTGGCACAAGTTGTACTATATTGTCCATCTTTACTGTTGTACCTATACATTACTTATTAAAGCAAAATAATAAAATAAATATTAGACAACATTGTTCTGATCTCAAAGTAAGTAGTCAAAACACTTGTGTTATGGAAATTAGAAACAACGGTGGTACCACAACACCCAGACCCGAGACTATATAAAAAATTTGATTTTTTTGCGAAGAGTAAATAGGTTATACCGTACAGTAGGTTTATTTACATAATTTACATTCGCTAATTACAAAGAGAAGGAGAAAATAAATAGAATATCAAAACAGAAAACGGTAACAGAAAAAGTATGTACAAAACAGAACAGAAGAAAAGTGACAGATGTCAAAATGTCATAAAAATTAAATTTTCTAAAAAGTGGGTCGCAAACCGCGGAGGTTTTGATACAAATTACAAATTTCTATATTGGCCCGACCGAGGTCAAACCCGGGACCTCAAACTCAGACACCTTAAAAACCGGTGCGCAAGCCACTCGACCACCATTTTTAATGCGGTAATTTTCATGTGCAACACGTAAAGTGAGTTAACCTTTGCTGTTGATGCTGCATGAGCTGCTGCTGCTGCAGGCGCGCCTGCTGCAGCTGCATCTGCTGCTGCTGCTGGCTCATGCCGCCGCCCATGCCGCCCATGTTGAAACCACCTACGAAATCAACATTATATACATGTTATGTGTCGCAAAAAGATTATTGTTAAGGGAAATCAATGTCTTATTCTAAATCATGTATTGAAAGAGAATAAAAGAGAATATTACTACAAGAGTAACGCATGATATATGTAATGTATTGTAGCTTCGCGGCACTCGTTCCGAAGCAGCGCGGAAAGCCAGTAAAGAAAAACGGGCCATAGAAAGATATTCATTCATTATAGCACAATAAAACAAACCAAAGATACAACGAAGCAAATTATACAAAAAATACAGCACCATTTAGGCGGTTTTATCGCTGGAATAAGTACTTATTAGATATAACCGGGTCTAAGCACGAATTTAAAATATACATATTTGATACTTATTGCTGGAACTCAGCAGTGAGTATCAAATACATTTTCAATTCGAGTTTAGGCCCGGCGTCATGTTTACCTATTAGGTACCACCACCAGAACTTTTAATAAAATACCAAGCCAAAACTTTTGGACATGTAGCATGCATGAGGCTAGAAAAAATTGTAAGATCCGGGAATAAAGACAAAAGTGCAGTTTTCATATTGCGTTCTAAAACAATATTTATTTAAAGCCCCACCTTGATGATGGTGCGGGAACTGCTGCCTCGCGGCCTGCTGCTGCATGAGCATGTGCCGCCACTCGGGCGAGTACTGGCGCGCGTGTGGGGGGAAGGGTCGCGGCGCCGCGGTGGGGGCCCTTCGGACACCCCCAGGACCCCCAACGCCCCCCGGACCCCCAGGACCCACGCCGGGACCCACGAACCGCGCCTTGTACTCCGGCGGGGGAGGCCGCATCTGTTGCTGTTGCGCGCGCAGCATGTGCTGCTGTTGCTGTTGCAACATCTTGGCCTGCTGCTCTCGGGATATGCCCGCCGCTGCTACCCCTGAAACGCGACAGTGAACGTTGGGCATCGTTCACACCGAACATTGTTCGCCGCAGACTCAATCATACCGAACCGCTGACGATGTATTATTATGGCTGACAGTAAGCAAGCTCAGTCGGAGGCGGACAATACGTTTGGTGTGAACGATGCCTTGTAGATACAGTAGTACGCTTGTCTCCTGCACCAAGAAGGACCAATCGCGACTCATTTCCATCCGATACCCTGCATCTGATCCACCGGAAAACAAAATTCCCATTCGACCCCCTCATTAATTTGTTTTTTGCAACGGATCCCCCAATCGAATTTTTTCGAAGGAAAGCGGCTGATGAGTACAGTCAGAACAAAAAGAGTGTAGAACGTACCACCTACAAAAATAAGCTAGTAAGAACTAGGAGATTAGCTGATAATAAAATATTAAATTAAATATTATGATGATTGATTATCCACTACACAGGGGTCCGATAGGAACACAAACTAAACCGAAATACAACGGATCAACCAAGGTATCGGTTTCGGAGGATCGGATGGGATGGGAATACCCCCCGTCCCCGCTGTCATTTAGCATGTTTCGACCCCCGCAGCCCGCACAACTTAATTTCGCTCGGCAGGAAAGTCGGGCACGATCTTATCGGACTATAGACGCTAGGTTAAAGCCATCACTGTCCTGTGTTATTAGATAATTTCGGGTTCAGATCTGATAAAACTACTCCAGGCCCGAAGCAAGCTTAGCCTAAATGTTTATATCACATGGATAGCTCGTATACCCCAATGTATTATTTATTTAAAAAATGAGCGCGAGTGGGTCCGTCTTTAATACGGCTGTAATACATATCATGCACTACCCACAATGCAATACCTACCCTACCTACCTACACACAATCTCGCCGACGTTTTGTCGCAATCCGATTGATGGATAAGGAGTTTATTTGCTGCATTTCAACTTAACACTCGGGCGTAAAACGTTTTAAATCTACGTCATTGAATTTGATGCCGGCTGAAGTGCTCCCTTAAAGAATATTACTACTTAAAAAAACGCTATAGAGTGCACACAAATGGATAAAGTAACAATTTACTAAATAGGCGAGTGACTATGACTAACGTCCTCTGTACTACTCTGTAGCTGAGGTGGCAACAGCGAGGGGGTCGAACTTACGACCCCCCTCGCTATCTGGGCGATCCTATTAGGTATTTTCGTAGGTTCGAGTCCCACCAGAAGACGGTCGATGATTTTTTGTGAATGGAATTCATTTTGTAACTTGCAAAGAAATTACTTAAATTATAAAAACAATAAACAATTTTAGTCGGACAAGTTCATGCGCGACTTTCTCCTCGCCCGTACACGTTTTTCGCTCCCTAGGAGCCATGTATTCTCAAACTGTGAACTCACCAAGCGGCGGCCCCTGCCCGGGCGCTGGCTGCTGCTGCTGCGGCGGGCCGGCCGGCCGCGCGCGCATTTGCTGCGAGAAGTTCATGCTCTGCGACTGCGACACCGAGTACGAGTCGCACCCATTGCCTGCAACAGACACCTAACGTTACATACGTTCCTTTCTACCCGACAATGGTCTAGTACAGAGATTCCCAAACTTATTTCGTCCAACGCCCTCTTTGAAAATCAGTTATTTAGAAGGGGCCCCCATTTTTTTTTACCTTAAATATCTCAACACCCATTTTTTTTAACCTTAAATATCTCAACAACATATAAGTTTTCACCTAGAGTTTAATTAAACCTATATAACGAGACTTTTCTTGCCAGAGAGAGCAATAATAATACAACTTTAACATATTAAATCACATCAGCACCCCCATTTTTTTCTGAGCCCCTTACCGCTTCCGCTTGTGGGATCACAAGGGGGCGTTATCACTCACTTTAGGAAAGACTGGCCTAGAAAATATTTATTGTCTCAAAACGCCAGTAGGACCCAAAATAATAAGGAGACATGTTCTGGCCCTACATGGGCCAATATAGATTTTTTAGGGTTCTGTAGCCAAATGGCAAAAAACGGAACCCTTATAGTTTCGTCAAGTCTGTCTGTCGGTCCGTCCGTCCGTCTGTCACAGCCACTTTATTCTGAAACTATTAGTATTACAAGTTGAAACTTGGTAGGTAGATGTATCCTGTTAACCGCTTTACGATTGTCATACAAAAAATAAAAAATAATGATATTTCAGGGGTTTCATACATGAAACTGACGTTTGAACGAGATCGAACTAGTAGTTTTTGATATTTTCAACAACCGCAAACATAACTTTGTTCTTCATACAAACACTGTGAAAAACAGAGTTATATAATTGCTGTCAAAAAATACTGTAGTTTTGGCTAAGTGGATCCTAATTCAGTTAAAGTTGGCACGGAACCCCTTAGTGCGCGAGTCCGACTCGCACATGGTCGGTTTTATTGACGTTCATAAGTGGCAATTATTGTACTAAATTGAATAAATGAATTTCATGACTAGATCACCTAAACTGAATTTTGTACACATTATGCAAAGGGAGTTCCTGCTTGTCTCTACATAATAAAACAAACAAATCAATTAATTCCACATAATTATATTATCATTATTATTAATGATGAGTACTTTTTATTTAAGCATGTGTGCCATTCGTTTTCAATCCGATCGACTTCAGGGATTTGCTTGATCAATGAATTCTTAACTTGCCCAATCTATCCGTTGATAGGTAATACACGCCACTAGCACGCAGGCTATAAATAAATAAATATATCTACATACGACTGCTAATAAATACTTTGTGGTCGATGAGGGCTTTAACGTGATTAAATTAAAAAGTAGAATTTGAGATGTCTGTAACCGAACGGCTTTAAAAACTTACAAAGAGAAAGATCTCGAATAAATTAATAATGGCAATATGAAAATCACGAAATATAATTCAAGAGCATAATAAACCGACCCGAAGAATATTAGTTCGGTACTAATTTAAGCTTCCTAGATCCTCACATAATATTTTCCAAAAACAAATATGTATGAAAACCAAATCTACGAATCGTCTTCCTGTGGATGATTAATGAAAGGTTACGTGCAGTGAGCAACATTTTTTTGTCATCGTTGTTACATTTAACGTCGCGGGTCTCACCCCCGGGCAAGGAGGTCCGCGTCTTGGCGCATTCTCGCAGAGCGTCAACCTCGAGTGCGGAGTGCGGTGTGGCTAGGGTGGCCATGAGTCCAACAAAGTTTACAAGTCCCGCTTTACATCGATTAATCTATGCTATGGTAATGGTAGTATCCAACTACGGTATAGATAACTTTACCGTGGTCTAACTGTCTAATCAATTAAAATTTCAAATAAATAAGTGGACCGATTCTTGCGCTCAATAACGCACAGATTATTTACGTACACTCAGATTTTTTTTCTGGGCAACTTATGAAGATGTCAAAAATTAGGTATTACACATTATGTTTCAATGGTTGAAGTTGATGATGATGTTGATGTCATATTTCAAAGTTATATTGATTTACACATTAACAAAATCCACAATATGTGGTAGAACTCTGGTAACCCTATGTGCGACCCTCCCCTCGCCACAGCCACATATCACAACTAGGTACTACACTACCACTACAACACACGTCGCTATGTTGCCACGCGAACTTCCACCGATGTAAACATATCTATAAAAAAATAGTATGCGTTTTAAAGAATACGCTTCGTTTTATAAACACATTCATATTATGTGGGTACCTATACCTAATACGTAACGGTACCTATACCTAATTGTACGTAACATGTTACGTCTTAAAGTAATACAGCGCCTTCGTCATTATCTAATCTACGTAAAATAAATACATATCTTTATCAGAACCTAAAGAATGTCTTTAATATGCACAAAAATCATTATCAACGCCAATTTATATCTGACAGTGATATGATATGGACATATGTTAAATGAAGCACGCTAATAGGAAATCTATTTTATACTATTTACCTAGCAAGTCAGTGTTCAAAATATTCCCGGCCAAGAATTGAATCATCAGTTTAGCATTTCATCGGAATGAGAAAATCAATGTGTGGGTGAACGCGATAATACTTTCACGCGTACACAAACATGTGGATAAGCGATCGCTTCGTCACACTGTGCTCAAGCGTGTGCTCGTCTCCTTCGGACGTTTAATGGAATGCACATGAGTATAAACAGATAATACATACAAGAGCAACTCAATCAACTCTTACAATATTATTAGCTACGTGCAATTGTTTCGTAAGACACTAATTATAGGTTCTATTCAATATTCTGAATAAGGTAACACTTTAGCTCTCATAGCATGGAATGAACAACGCCTAAGCCTATACTGCGAGATTAGACTATGTGGACTATTTTGATAAAAACACGAAACACAGTATTATTTAGCACATTTTGCTGTAAAATAGATACTTTACCTCGATCAATGTAATATAAGAAAATTAAATCTGTCCTTTAAATATGGCAAACATTATTTTTAGAAACTAACAGCTTCTAAACAAGCAATATACCTTCCGACTTATTAACTTTTAATTTACAATCAGTGCAGTGGACGAACTACATTAAAGGTTGTTTATAGTATATGTTGTGGGTCAGATAAATCAACACAGGTCAGAAAACATAGTCATTGTATCTTATAATAGAATCCAGCTATCCAGTTCTTTGCAATTATCGAAAATCTAATAGTCGCTAAGATCCACCCAAGTCCAACTCTCTGTTTAATTATAGGATATCCTGTAGAAATTTATAAAATGTCAATATATAGACTTATAAACTGACTGACAAATCTTTATGGTTTTACCATGAATATCTGTTATTTTAGTGATCATGAATCGTCATACTTTTTCAGAGAGGTCGTTATCCTAAGTGTTGGTCAACCTTGCCATTTTCAGGCTCATCATTTAGTGAGCTAATATTTTCGTGTTTTGCCGCCTAAAACGTAGGCCGGGCTTCGATTTGAGTGGATTACCTTGATGGTGCTGTGGTGAGGGGTTGCCCTGATGCTGGAAGCTGGCGTACATGCCTTGCTGCGCCGCCACCGACACGTGCCCGCCGCCGCCCCCCGCGCCACTCACTTGCATGTGCTGCGCTGCCGACACCTAGGGTGACATACATCATTTTACATTACTTATTAAAAAGTTGCGCAAACATAACACATAAATTATCTTAGTATTATAAATTGCGGTCAAGCTTGCTAGGATATGTCCGTTAACGGTACACATAAAGGCTCCAACAGCCTTAATTAACTGTTAACAAACTGACGAAAACTGATGTCATAATGCACACCTGGGGATGTTTTTAACAAAACCGATTTGACCTAAATGCAGACACAATAAAGCTTTAAATCAGAACGACTGACACAGTCGATGTATTTTATTAAATTCTCCGCTGAAAATCTGAAATTTTAAGTAGGAGACCATCACACTCTCAGTGACTCTACCATAATGCTAGAGTCAAGGAAACTTATCAACCTCATCGACTAATCTTCTATTACCTACATAGTCTTATAAACTAAAGTAACAAACTGTTGGAAGTCGAAGTCTGTACTTTTATTTTAAAAAAACTGGCCAAGTGCGAGTCGGACTCGCACGAACGCACTGAGAGTTCCGTACAAACAAAGGTTTTTTCTACGATGTGACCACAAATTTGCCTTTTGAGGTAGGTACGGAACTCTGGAAATGTATAATCAAGTATATGCAGACGAAGTCGCGGGCATAAGGTAGTTGACAGTACAAAACGAATGTACGTCAAAGAATAGTTCATAAATTCATTTAAATTAAATTTAAATTTTGTGATACGTAATAGTTGCCCCGGCAGCTACTTGCATAGGTCGGTGATGAGTAGCTACACTAAGATTGACCTCAATCCTGGTTAGCGCAGATGTGGTTGGTAGTGGGAGGTTAGGAACAGGTTTGGTTTGAAGTCTAGTTCCACTTGTTGTTTTATTTGCGAATCAGTTTCTGTTCTCTCCTTTTCGATATGTTAAGTACCTACCTACTGAGATGAGCTGAGTGTTATATGTAAAAAATAACTAAATACTATTATTCGGGTTACTTTATCGAACCGAGTAATCGGTCGAATAACTCAGTACTCACAGAAATGACACGAATACAGGTTTGTAGCTGCTGGGAAAATTACTGACACAGAAGATCACAAAGGCAGCTTAGTTTAAATGAAAATTTGCGCAACTCAAATTTCAAGCACTGCTAAAGTGTTTTTATGAATACATACGTCCTCTTAATATTAGATATACCTAACCAATTTACATATAACACATTCCCCTAATCTATATCTACGTACTCAACAAAATATTAAAAAAATATGAAATACCCACTAGTCAGTTGAATCGAGCTATTCGGCCGAATACGTTTTTGTACAGCAAAAACACCGAATGCGAAGTAACGTAAAAACTGAGTCGATTCTCTAGTACATATAACCTACTAGTGTTATGAATACAGACTGCATATACATACGATTTTGCAGTTTATGGTTAAACCTTACAACAATTAACTGATCAATCGCTATAGCTATAGCTAAGTATTACTTGACTTAGCCAGTTATATAATACTACGAATCTTGAATGTAGTGAACCAAATATATGCTATGTAACTTATTCAATACGTGTTGTTTTAGGAAAACATTGTATCACATAGCTGTTTTGATCTCACACGTCACATTATACTACATTTAGTATTCTGCTGTTAGTCAAACCAGTTCTCGAGGTTCGGGTAATTAAGCATAGGTAGATACTTAGTGTGAATGCATTGTGCTCACATACTATATGTTTGAGAACACCTGTGCTGTACGTGAGCAATTTCGTATATTTTTGTGTCACGCATCGTAATATCTTCAAGGTCAGCCAGAACAGGCAAATTTTTAAAGAGACAAAAATTAATCATGATTTGCCAAACAACAGCAACCAATAAATATAACTACATACACAAGTACATGAATACTGCAACTTTATTCTGAAAATAAATGGTAGTTGAATGGTTCTAATGTGACATTTCGCCTAAGATGCTAGAATCGTCAAAATTTTGCCATTGAGGGATCATTCTTTGACACAGATTTTTATAAAAAAACGAATAAAAACTTGAAAAACTCTATTTTTTTTATATTATAGGATAATATCAATTTTACACTTACTTAGATAGAATGTATTTTTTAATACAATGTATTTTATTAGTGTGTAAAAGAAACTATTTAACAAGTTTATTACAATGATTTAACAAGTTTATTACAATGATAGTAATTATGGCAATTATTATTAATTATATGCGGTAACCGCGACCACTGGAGAAGTATGGGGGAGGCCCAGCAGTGGGACAATAACGGCTAAGTAAAAAAAATATATTAATGATTACATTGGTAGTTTCTCTTGTGTAAAACAAGGAGGTACGAGTATGCTGGTACATAAGAGTTCATTTAATAAAATATATATATTAAAAAAAATAACAGGGTATTTCTTTAGTAAATAATATCACGATGAGATATTAGTAGGGGGGATGACGGGATGTAGAGGGTGTCCCTCTGAGGGACATCCACGTCTTGAAGGAATTTTTTTCCGGAAATTGATTTTTTTTGGAGTCAATTCAATTCTTTATTGCTCCATAATGTCATTGCGCTATTGCGAATTCATTGTAATATTTGTTTAATATGTGTCTCGTATTTGGGTTTTTCCCTTCGAGGTTCCACACGAGACGGCAATTTTAGGACATAATTTTAAAAACAGATGTGATGTGCTGTCAGTGTCAATGCAACGACATATTTTGACTTGAGTTTGTGCAAAGCAAATGCTTTGCCGGCCGCAAATCCAAACGCTCTATCTGCTTTTTTCTATAATCTGAGGTAAAACGGTTAAAAATATTTCTTCCCGAAAATTGTGCAGTCCCAATCGGATTTTGTGATGGATGAGTGAGTAAGGTGCGTGATCGGTGACGGCACGGTGACAGCTGCCAGAAGCGAGGCAGCCGCGCGCCTTTTAAACCTGTTCCGAGCGCTACTCCCGTCCGGTGCACCCGCAATTTTTGTTATTCTCTGTCAATACGACTACGACTATAATATGCGTAAAGCCGCTAAGTCGTATTGTAAAGCCAGACAGAGTAACGGCACCTCTGTTATCTGGTCGCACATCGCTTATTCGAATGGCTCGAGGATTACCAATGGGTACGCTCAGGTAAGGACGCTCTAGGAGCACGAATCTATGACGGAAATGGGTACGGCACGATCACGACAATTAAGTAAAATGTACAGATATGTATTTTGCACCACGGAAGTTGATTTCGGACAGTGGGTGTGTTTACTGTTTGTGACTAAAGAGGTCCTATGGTCATCAAATCAGCATTATCGATTTTTATTTTTGAAGAAATAGTTTTAACCTAAATATGATTTAAACGTCAGAATTCAGTTTATTATCGACCTACTTGATAAACCACTTATTTAGCTTAGGTAATGATAATGTATGAATTCATAAATTCTTAACGATAAACTAACAGGTTAAAATTTCATTAGAGAATTTCTAAGATTGAGTGAGTGAAACACTGGGACACTGACCTCATGCGTGAGTGTCTGTGACAAATGCGGAACGCAGAACAAATCTACACCTACTATCATCATTGTATGAATCATTCTATCAAATTCAATATATTCCAATAAAAAGAGACCTTAAACTTTATTTTTCTTCTCTGAGCTTGGAACCAGAACAAAACTATATAGGAAGAAATAAACCTTATGAATGGGTAACAAAACAAAGATAATAAAGATAAACCGTAAGTCTAACGTCGTCGTCTTAACTGTTATAATACCATAATATAGAATCTCAAGATAACATCTTTAATTAAAATTGGATAATAATACTTATATAATGTTTAGTCTTCAATACATTTTGAAAAAGCTCCTGATAGTAAGCAACAGGATGGTGGAACATTACGGACCTCAGCTTCCATCTCGTCCCCTGTGACCGTTGCTTCGACGGAAATAACCCGGGCCACACCTACGTCACGGGCACCCACGCGCGCCCTGACTATGGAATAAAACTTAAATGTCAACTTCTGATGTATTGATCAAATCACAGCAGTGGAAATTTTATGAATTACACAATCCCATCGAAAATTAAGTTATAAATAACCAGTTCTGCATATACGATAGATAAACATTTGTACTGAACACATAATATGTTATAACTTATAAATAATAGCTGCTACATCATGATCTTTGTAAGTTTCATCTTACACCAGGCAAAGTTGTCTGGATGGATGAGTCTTCAATACTTTGCGGGTTAATTTACTTTAAAATCCAACAATATCTTCTTTTAAAAAAATGAAAAAAGAATGAAAGATAGTAGAGTATTATTCTAAATTAGTCGACACGGTTAAGTGACACGAGAAGACACGTGGTATCGGTACAGGAAGCAATCGGGTCGGAGCTCACATTTTTTGTTCCATTCTGATGATACTATAGTGTCATCGTCCTTGTCGCCCTCCGACTACATTTCTTTTGAATCCTTGAAGTTTTAAGAAAGCACCAAAAAGCAATGATAAAAGACAATACGCTACACAAGTTTTTTTTTATACGTGTAAACCTAGCAATTTTTTCGGTAATAAGGTTACGCTATTACGTACCTATAAGTCGTTTTCTTTATATTAGAATTATGCCGAGCCTGCAAATGCAATTGAACGCAGTATTTTTTTTGTCATTAAAATAAACCTAAACTTCGCATAACATTACTAGTTACTCAATTAGCACTTTTTAAATTTTCTTAAACTAAACAAAAGCCAAATGGACTGTTGGAAACAAGCCTAAAAAGTTTGTTTGTTTCAGTGAAACTTTACGTGTATTTTTGGTTGCCGTTTGTTCTTTATACGATAAAATATTTCAATAGAATAAGAAGTGACGAAGATTTTTGTACAGAAAAGTGGGGAAATCTGACGTGCGGCCGTGTGTACAGATTATGAAAACGTTTTGTTTTAAGTATTTCTATGGGTTGTATGTAGCGCAATTCCGTGAGGTCAAAATGAGAAGAGCTATTTGATCAGGTATACTATGGCACTAAACCACGGATAGGTATTGTAATTTAAATTCAAGCCATATTTTTTGGGTTCTTTGACTTTGATACCAACACAGAATAACATATTAGTAGGTATAAATGACCTGCTCTTGTTAAAAAAGTTGCATAATTATATTTATCAGTTTTCTATTTCAATTTTTTAATGGTAAACTGGGTGTGGCCATAGCTTTGAAATACAACAACTGAGAGCCGGCAAACGCAACTTGTTTCAGTCAGGCAGACACCATTTTCGAATAGGCACCAACCATTTCGGTGTTGTTTTTGCAACAATGAACCCTCTTCTAAGCACTATAATATCTTATATTTGCAACTAGTGAAAGCAGGCAGACCAAGATTTTTCATAATACGGTAATGGCATCGCCCTACAATCTATAGGAATAAAACATAACGTGTCAGTTTTTTTTTATTTGAAATGGGTTTGCCCTTGATTGACTCTAGACTAAGGCAGACGTGGCGTAGATAGAGTAGCGAGCTCACCCAGGAGGTTCTGGTACTCCCACTCGCCGTCGTAACAATCACGACGACTTGTAATCGTTCTCCTCTTATATAATTTTCACTCTTTCAGCCTCGAAATTGCCATTTCTCAAACGCTATTTTCAGATTTACACAATCGTTTCATCAACCCTGTAAAATGCAATACAACTTCGTAACAAGCGTGACGCGCTACCACAGACGAATCGATGTAATTTTACAAAATAATAAATTAATAATAAAATAATTAACTTATACAAGGTGTACATTAGATAATAATAATAATGTCCTCCTAGCTGAATTTCGACTACAAAGTCAAAGTCAAAGTCAAAGTCAAAAATTCTTTATTCAATTTAGGACACAAAATGCCACTTATGAACGTCAAAATATCAATCAATTATGGCCCATATGGGGCCGAACATGTCTCCTTATCTTTTGGGCCCTACTAGCGCTTCGAGACAAGACACAGACAATCTGGCAAGTGCTGAGAAGAAACGCCGGAACAAACTCAGTCACCACTAGCTGCCACAAAAATAAAACAAATCAAAATAAACAGGTAGGTACATCAGTTTGGTGCAGGCGGCCTATCTCATCAGAGATTGGCCAACTGCGCGGGACATATTATAGTGCACAAGTGTGTGCGCAATACACAGGTGCACTCTCTATTCCTTCACTCTCATAATCGTCCGACATGACCGTAGAGAGATCAGGCGCAGGACCAACGGCTTAACGTGCTTTCCGAGGCACGGGGGTGTTAACACCACCAATTTCCTGACTCCGGAGCTGTGTCTAAGTTTTTGCAAGACAGAAAAACTCAACACTCTAGGCCCGACCCGGGATTCGAACCCGGGACCTCGTGGATAGTACCCAGCGTGCTGACCACTAGACCAACGAGGCAGTCCATTAGATAGTCTAGTTATCGGTGAGTCTATTACTCTTTAAGGTTGGGATGCTCTTTTTAGGACACCCTGTGCATACGAATAGGCTACCAAGGTCCGGTGAGGGGTATCTCTTAATGTACTGTGTCTATTGAGGTGAAACACATCTTATATTTTAATCTGGTCTGTACATACAGTGTCCCACAATAAAGTGCAATCCCGAAAGGAGGTGAAAGTAGAACTTAATTTATCGACCAAATGTATATATAAATATAGGTAAGTACATTTGTTTTACTTTTGATTATGAAATGACAACAGCTCTTAGAAAACTAGCAAAAATATTCGCAATGCGCAATTTTAAAGGGTCGTAGAGGGTGTTTCTTATGTTAGATAGTTTTTTATTATGCGTATTATTTTGAGAAATTCAGAGATAATTAAAAAAACACTCTGCAAAATCTTTAATATGAAGAGTAAGTCCTGATAGCTACTTTTCAGCGAACTATGTGTTAGTTTAAAATTATATTAAAATAATTCTGTTCATTGTCATTTATTTGGCATATTTTTTTTCCTCTCCGTAATCAACCCTCAATTCCAAAAGACTAAAACTGTCATGATCTTTCGAGTTCTGATACTGCAAATATTTACTTTTCGACATTTTTTTCTGTGCCTCATAATGTAACATAATTATCATTAATAGTGCGATGGAAATAAATAAGAATAATATGATACATTTCATTATAAGGATCATTCTTAAAGATAAACAATATGGTTACCTAATTAATTTTATTTTCTAACATACGAACTGTTAAGCCTATTTTGCTGTATGATGCCTTATTTACAAGGCCATACACAAGTAAACATGTGGTTTTGGACACGTACATTACATATTTGTTCGTGAAATAATAATGTAGATTTTGTAGAGCATTACAGCCGCACGTGTTGTGGTGCCAATAAGCCGAACCAGCAGGCATGTTTTTAAAATTCATTGTTCACTACACTCAATGCGAATATGTTTTAATAACAATGCATCAAATAAGGCGGTCAAACGTCAAAGAGATATTAATTTCAAAGCCAAATATGTCATTTCATCTCTCAATTTTATATTTATATTGTATAGAATTATAGGACGGAGTACTTATTAGAATAAATATATATTAATTAAAGAACGGATTTAACACCAAATGATAAAATTCTTTTGAAACAAAAAAAAGGTTCAAATTATTTTTTTAATAACTCCAATGCACCTGGATTGGAGTTATTAACCAATTTATAAAATATAACCTGTTCCTGCTTCATGATATTTGAATTTCATGTCTACATACATTTATATAGCTAAGCTTAAAGTTAAGGCGAAATATGCTTGATGCCTTACAAATGTATGAGAAGCTCAGTCAGGAAGGAGCGCGTAAAAAAGATAAATTTTATGATACGAATTCGATTGTGAGACCTTTTTAAATCTTATATTACCAGAAACTTAAGAACATCGTTAAGATAATAATTATGGCTTTCGATTCTCAAAACACGATTAAGTACAGGAATTTGGTTCGATAGAAAATCCTACTGAAGTTTGGTCTAACTTTGACCTCCTCTTTGCATGTTTAATATGGTTTGCTGGTGCGAAATTTCGAGGCTTATCTTTTATTCTGTTCCTTAGTACATAAAAAGACTAAAACTATAGAAATACGTTTTTGATGTTAAAAAAGCCATTTTCATGTGCGAAATCTGCGTAGCGACGACGCAATGGGACAGTTGGGCCTAACTAATAGAGATCGCCCTACAGCATTACAATATATACCATTAGAACGTTACTTTAAGCATTCTACTATAGGGAAATAAATCATAGTGTAAGTAACGTAATTACTTTATGTAACATGTTACGTACATTTGCCATATGGTTGCATTGCACATCATAGCGCTCTAACATGAAAGTGATGAATCTGCAACTGAGAATGCATTCTTTATCAGACAGAAGCATCGCGTACCAACTGTAGCAAGTACTTACTATAAAATCTCGACTCGAATTTCTTATGACAATGCTCTGTCTATCTCGGGCCTGTGTCGTCGTAGAGTGCTAGAGAAAGACAGCGAAAAGCGGCAAGGCAATTGCGCTCAGTTCGAAACCCTTCGCGATGTGCCGCCAGTAAGTGGGCGGCAGCGCGCGCACGCTGTTGCCCGGTCGATACTCCACCAGACTCCCATGTTTTTTATGTCCTTTAGCGTCACGAATTACCCAATAAAGAAGACTTCCAATTACTAAACGAAATTCACCGACTACATTTTATGACATGCCAAACTCCCGAGTTATGCACATTTTCATTTATCATTTTAAGCACGCATTACGAGACCCCGACAAATGTATCAATAAGAAAACGAATCGGCAGCGGCTACTTTTATGAATTTATAATTTTGGCGGGAAACTATTGAAAACTTTCATAAGACCTTTTGCTAGACTCTATAAAAGTCCCTATTCTAATGGATAATGTGGGTATATAAACTTGATTATAAGTCAGCCTATTAGATCCCACTGCTGGGAAAAGGCCTCACCTCAACTATGAGGAGGAACGAGCCATACTTCACCACGCGGGCTCAGTGCGGATTGGTGGAGGGGTGTATGTAAGGCAAGTGACAAACCTTACTGTCAGAAGTTATCAAGCCGCCCTAGGGCCTCTGACTAGGCTTAACGACTAATACCACAGATATTAGCCGGGACCAACTGCTTAACGTGCCTTCCGAAGCACGGAGATGCTTGTCATGGACGTCACTTAAATGGTCGGAATGGTCACCCATCCAATCACGACCGCGCCGTGGGTTGCTTAACTTTTGGTATCACTACCAAAGCGCTGCCGCCACTGCGCCACAAGCACCTCTCTATAAACTTGATTAATATTGATTAATTATAAATGTCGTAAAAAACCTAGGGAAGCGGGTATTAATATTATAGCGATGCTAATAAAACGCTAATAATTCGGAACCACTTTAAATGTACTGCTGATTGCAATAAATTTCCCACGGAAGGCTAGAAATATTAGCAATCATTATTTTACGAGTGGTGCAAGTTGCACCTTGTAATTTCAACTGCATGGCTGTTGTCGATTGTTGTTGTGACTGTCAAAGCGTTTAAAGAACCAAAAAATGATAAACTAAAGTAAGTGCTAACCTGTAGATTGTGATGTGGTTGAGAGAGGTGTAATTGCTGCTGCTGCGACATGTGTAAGTGGTCGATGGGCGGCGGCGCGGCTCGCGGGCGGTAGCCGCCGTAGCCCCGGTACCGCGCCCAGTCGCCGCCGGTGGCCTGCTGGTGCTGCTCCGCCATGTGCTTCAACGTCTGCGCCGCCGGGGACATCTCCCCTCCGCCGTATGGCCGCGGGGCTGGCTCTCCTTCGGGCGGCTCCAGCCCCATGCCGCCTCCGTTCATTTTGCTACCGTCCAGATCGAAATCTTTCATGTACTCCGAGTAGCCAGATATTTCGTTGATGAGATCTTCAAATGTGCTATCGTCGGCGTCATCCTCGCCGATGAGATCCGCCAACCCCGGGAACGCTGACGCGGCATCCCTTTCGAGGGCCGCGGCGCATTCGTCCAGGCCAACGAACTCGTCGTCAGCCACCTCCGACTTGCACTCGGCCTTGCACTCCCGCTCGCAGTCCAAAGGCGATGGCGCCCGCGGCGGTGGTTGCTGGGGCGGAGGTGAATTGGATGTTTTCACCGCGTTGGCGAGCGCCTTTACGGTCACATTGGTAGATATCTGCTGCGGCTGTGAATCTGCCGCCGAGGTGGTGAACTCTAGCTGCTGTACAATTTCGACGGAAAATTTGGTGAGGGCTTCGCCCGAGCTGGCCCCGCCGCCACATTGCAATTTCGCTGGTGGCTCGTAATCGCTACATCCGAATTTTTGTTGCTGTAACAAAAGAAATGACATTCAGATTTTAAGTACACGATATTGATTTGTGCATAAGAGGCATCCCATCGAGACGAAATAAGAGTTTATCCTGAAACTAGTGATTGTCTATAATATTTTATTCGACATTATAAAATATTATTTTGGTTATGATCGTAAATTGCAGTATTTTTAGCAATAGTTTTTTAAATATGTATAAAAAAGTTATAGTTATTATTATTAGTCAAAATTGATTTTTTCTAGGACTATGAAAAAAATAATGCTACGAAAAGGTAAAACATTACAACCAACGCTATATGTAATTACTTGGAAAATTATAGCGTTGTTTGATAATAACATTTTGTGATAAATGGGTTTTAATATTTTTATACGACGAAAATTCCTCCTCCTCCTCTTAAATGATATTGCAATTTCCTTCCACCGTAAGATCTAACTCTATACTAACTCTGGACTCGTGCCGTTCGAAGGCATTCGGTGTCACTCGGTGTTCACGCAATTTTTTCAAACAAAATTAATGCCATTCTTCCCATCTCTCTATGTTATATGCTCGATGATAAAAGGCGAATTGTGATTGTCTGTCTTACCTACACATACATACATATCTATCTACTACGTAAACTGTTTTATATCCGGCTAGCGTCGCAACGATTCTAGTAAAACAAATCAGCGACTTTATTTAATACACACTATAAATAGAGCAATGTTTTTTTTTAATCTTTAATTTTTAAGAGGGTTTTCCCACAGGGGAATGTCACCCTCGTAAAGTTAAATCTATGTAAATTATCTACGATTAAGGGCAGACTGTACGAGTCTATATAACATTTTGGCTGTCCTGGATGAAGGGAAAGCCAAAATGCTATTACACCAACCCACTTCAAACAAGAATTGACAAATAAATAAAAATTGAATTCTCTCAGTCTGATTCCTTACACATTCCGTTATCACATGTACTACGTCTTCTATAACCCCACATTCTGTGCAATTAGGTGATTCAATTTTTTTCATTAGGAAACCGAAACTGTTTAATGGTATGTGTGAGCAGTGATAACAGTGTGCCTGCTCATATCGGTCGCATAAAACCAAGGTATTCTTAGTAACGTTGGCTGGATTGTTTTGTACCAAATTCCTTTGGTCCGTGACCTCTCATCAAAATATTCGCGCCAAGTCTCTTTACACCAATCCTTTACTATACTGAGAGATTCTGTGAAGTAAGGTACGCAGTACTCGTACCTACTGCATTATCGTGAATTAAAATAATGATTATGATTTATGACAATCTTATAATTAAATCAAACTTGTATTTTCAGTACATCAATAAGTCTGCCGAAAGTTAGCTGGTCGATATATTCTATCCTATTTATTTACCCATCAGAAGTAATTAATTACTTAATTACATAAAACACATTTATGTACGAGGAGCAATATGCAATCCATCCATACAATAGAATCAATGTGTTTGTCGTACATAATAGACGTAGTTATGGCCAGACCTTGGTAAATGATTTAATCACGTGCATCACGTGTTTGTTTTACCTACGAGATTACACGTGTACAGATTATAAAAACCGAGTAATCCCTATTGAGTAATATTAAGTTATTGATACATTGATCGCCTAGCTAGATCTACTGGATATTTGAAAACAACAAAACTCTAAAGACTCTAAACTATAAAGGCAGGCTCCGAGAGCGATTGTGGGTATAACAGCAGTACGTATTGATTACACATACATAGTTCGTTTAATTCAATGGCATTTTAGTAGTAGATATGCATATTGTTACTATTATTAACATAGTCACATTGAAATGTGTTAATTAATCGGATAACTTTTGACCGCCAACTGCAAGCAATTAGCACAAAGTTAATGATAAATTCCATTTAGCTGAAGACAAGTAAGACAAACAATCACGCCTTAGTAGTGTCGTAATTACATGATTTCGATAACGTCACGTAAACAAACAACAACAGTAGAAGTAATTGTTTATGTATAGGTAGGCTTGCTGTTTAAAAAAAGATAAGTAAGCATCGATGATTTAGAAGAATAATGGATCGTTCGTAACCACTGCTAGTACGGCAGTGGACATCATACATTTTGAGAAACCAAACAATACAAATTAGTTAGGTAATCAACATGTGTAAATATATCATGTAAAGTTTTTTTTCTCCATACAGATGCTAGAATCTTAGTTCTGTTGTTTGATTGTTACTACCTATCTTAGATAGATAGTTATAAAATGTGTCAGAAAACAGCACAGCCGTTCGGAGGTCGTCTCGGTGAGCGGCGCGAGACAATACGAAGCGTTTGTTGTGAAACTTGCACAGTTTGCACAATCACAGCCCGCCCTATCATTCACCGTGTGCGCCGTGCGCTCTTGCTCCGGCTATCGGACTGAAGGCTAGCCAGGCCTTCGTTCTGACCATGACAACTATGCTCTTCTGGTACCTACCTACTGTTTACACATTTGGATAATCTCGAAAAATATTGAGATTTGAGACACTTATAGACAACGCAAACCACTTTTTCCTATTCATTTGAACAACTTTGTCTATGAGAAACACTAGAATTGAAAGAAAATATATCACTTTCTCATATTTGTCACTTAGTAGATAGAAGATAATGTATGGAAATGGTTTTTTTTTTTGCATATCACCTCGGAATTAACTGGTTAACTATTAGCAGAACACGCTATCAAAGTTTGTTACACGTTTGGAAATTGTTCAGGAAAAACCAAGATTTTTTAGTGTATTTATATGGGTTTTTAAAAACCCCTTTGATCCGAAAAGGGCCAGCCCCTTTACAAATCAAGTTAGCGACTTAGCAACTTGAAAACGAAGAAGTCTGCTAACTGAACGAGCACATTGCGACTTTGGCTAAAAGTAGATTCCTCCTACCTAAACCGAAGCGTTGGATAAGTGTGACTGTAGACACAATATTAATACCTCTACTCGTAGTAATTAAAGTAACAAAACTATGAAATTCTAATTCAGTGCCTTACTTTACTAACCTATGCTAATATAAAATGTTCAAAGACCTAGCTACCGGTATTTTTATTTACTGAGAGTGTAATTGAGAGTGAATTAGTGGGAATGAGATTAGTAACGAAGGTGATCTACTAACTAACATAATTAAAGATGAATAAATTGTTGGGTCGCGTGCGTGCTGAGTAATCTGTATCGGGCATGAGGCACGGGATGCCGATGGCAGGGGGTCAAGTCAATTGACGTCGAGTGACATCCGGTGCTGCGTACGCACCACGTGTAGGTATACCAAATACCAATTATATTATCTCTAATTTAATAATAATGACCGACCGAAGTTTCGGTTTCGGCCCGTTCCAGTCCAAAAATCGTGTTTCGACTAAATTATTACCCAAATTTCGGTTAAGTTTATTTATACTTCGTACGTATGCTATGCTTAATTTTCTTTCGCTCACTATCGTTTCTTAGCCTTAATCGTATATTTGTTCATTTGAAAGTCTAAAGAACGTTATATTTTCCTTTCATTTTATAATTTAACATTTTTCAAAATGTGGTAGGGTTTCGATTTCGGTTTCGGCTTCGACCGAAATCACAGAATAAATAAAAGTATCTTTCGGTTTAGGTATTAGAAAAGGCAGAAAATCGTGATTCGGTCGTATAGTAGTGTCTACTTTAATTGCGATTGTTTGTGACTACGACTTGGTTTGGTAGGTTAGGTACTAATCTTAGATTATCTCGATTTCATAAAATACGTTAGTCTTGTAAGCAAAAAAAATGCTGGCATTTATTGGCCTTTCGCAAAAGAAAGGATTAGGTAGGGAGGCCTCTTAGGTTACACATAATGAGCATCTTCTTTAGGTTTTAACAATAAAATTAACAAACATGGGACGAGCTCATTAATTATGTTAATAATCCACGTAAACTTGCAAATGTGTTCGTTCATTGTAGCGTAAATCAGAAGGTCGCCTGCTAGACCCAGTCGGTGTTAAAGTGTGTTTGATCAATGCAATCGCGACAACGCCGGTTTGTGAGCACCTAGGTACTGCTGCTATACCTACCTAACTGCCGCGCGACCGAGACGGCAGCCAATGCGTTGCATTGCAACTCTACGTGCACATAAATTCGCTTTCACCTTCTACGGACGAGGCTATTCTATTCGCACATTATGTAAGAAAAAGCAACTCTATGTAACCTACATCGCAACAATACTTAAAACTAATGAACCCGAATTGAATGTATAACTTTTAAAGTTATCGCGATACCTCTACTTGCCTAGACACCCACCATCTTAAAGTGCAAACATCTTAAAGTTTTTACTTTTTAGAATGTAAGAACTTACAACATGAACACTGCTATGCACGCCACTAATCGCGGGCAGGTCAGGCTTGCGCTCGCTCTTCTTGGCTTGCCGCTTGGCCTTGCCTTCAAGGTACCGCTTCTGCAACGCACTCGTCTCCAAGTTCTGTTGTTCGCAGGCGCCGTTGAACGACTGGTCGAACCTCGGCACGCACTCGGATTGTCTTCGACGATAAGTCTCTATTCTCCGGCTGCAACAAAGAGAAAATCGTGATAAATAAACCTCCTACTAGTGCACAGTAGGATACTTAAACTTACTAAATAAACCTTTAAAAGTTAACAACCTGAATGCAATCATCCAAGATTTTAAAATGAATCCAAAATAAGCACCAACAGTATTTCAAACGATGCTCAGTCAGCCGCAACTCCGAGTGCGGTCACCTTGAGCAAATGTTAATGCGGACACTCCGTCTGCTAAATAAAAAAACATTACGGCTCAATCCCTAGGCATGACAACCCAAGGTTATTGTCAACTAAACTCTACTAAATAAGTAATGCATCATGATGAGTACTTTTTAGTTTCGGTATCTATGTAATCATCACTTATTACGACCTCCGTAGCGAAGTGGCTCGCACACCGGTTAACAAGGCGTCGCCATCTCTGAAGTCCCGGGTTCGATCCCCAGTCGGGTCTATATTATAAAGAAATCAAATTGTCTATATTGACTCGGGCCTAGGTGTAGTGTGATACCACCGTTGTTTCAGATTACAAGTGCTTTAGCTACTTAAGGATCTGAGCAATGTATGTGATGCTGATACAATTTGTTTTACGAACCCATCCTACAGGTATGATGATGAGTGATGATGACTTAACGATATCATTTCATCTCACTCTCTCTTACATTTCGCGTCTAGTTACTTTACTAGGTATATATATAACAGCCAATTCACAATTTTCTTGAAAGTACCTTTACAGATTAAAGGAATCATAGAATCACGATTGTTACGATTTAAATTATGTTTTTTTTTAGATTAATGATTTAAAATAAATAAACAACAATTTAATTTAAACAAATTAGACAAAAATAAAGAGTAAAGAGAATGAAAGTAAACATGCCAGCACATACATTTGTATAAAATTAAAAAACTTTTAAAAATATGTACCTACTTATTGATTTTACAGAGAAGATGTAAGTAAGGGAGAAGAAGATAATCCACAAAATAGCACAAAAAACAACTTATTACATACTTACAACAAGAATATATAGCCGTAAACTCTTAGGTAATCGATTCGATGTGCTATGTAACGTATTATATAACCTGCCAACAATAAGTATCAACGTACCTAGTCAGTTACCTACCTACCAACTAAGAACGTCACTCACTATACTGTGTAGTCATGCCATACTAATAATATAAAGAGGAAAAATTAGTTTTTTGTATGTTTGTGTCTTAGCTTTATATACTAATCAACACTGTCTAGGGATATTTTGGATATAATAATACTATGATTTGTATATCCTTAGTCAGTGTTGATGTGTGTATGTATGTAGAACAGTATTTTTAATGATTTTATTCGTCTATTTTCTTAGCGTCATTAAACGATGTATTTATTAATTTATGATTACAGCTTTCTAGTACTAAGGGAAGGTACCTAACTCTACCTGCACGCTAGACCGCCGACGGACAGATAGACAGGAATTGGAAAGATGGATGGATAAACGATGGATTAAAGGAATGCCCTGTGAATTTCAGATTTACTGTTTTCTACAGGGTGACTGGTACTGAACCCGCCATGGCAAAATCACATATGTATCCTGTAATTGGCTAATTACTGAACCTTACATTCCCGAAAAAAATATGATATTAAGCTTCCTACCAGTCACCCAGTATATATTTCTAGGGTTTTGTATCTCAAAAAGGAAAAAATAACAAATAAAAACCTCCGACGCATAAAAAGGAAAGGGCGAACATTTAAAAAGTCAAAAATAATATGAAACGATAAGGTTGGGCGCTATAATGTCGCGGTGCGCGGGGTACCGCTCAGTTTAAAGCGATAACTAAATAGGAGCTATAGCTATACATATAGTAAGATTTTTGCTGTTGGTAAGCCTCAATTAAGTGCACTTAAAGTGCGGATGAAAATATTTTTTCATTCAACTAAACCATCATGTATGGGATTAGTGAATTAAACGATACTTTTCAAATTTATTTAATTAGTCAAAAAGGACAAGCATACGCTATTATGGCCCCTAAATTGGGAATAGAATTTTTGCCCAAATAGGTTTTTTAATACCTGGTTACAATACGTAGACCGTAGGTGTTGTCCATTAGTTCAATGACCAGCGGCGTTGATTGTCGCTTTACTCACACAAACACACGCCTTTGATAAGTTTCGATTGCATATCACGCTATGACACAGACAGGCCAAGTCGATGCCTCCAAAATAAAATAATCATCTATAATAATTAAAATAATAAACTCATTATCTTTCGGGTTTCATTTGAATATTAATATTTAAGAAGTTTTTAAAAACGGACGTGATATGAGTAGGAGGTTTTATGTACCGTATTTGCTCACGCAATGGTATTATTGCACACTAGTTTGCATACAGTGAAATTACCTATGTCGGAGGCTTGCGTATGTCGGCGCTTAGTCTAGCTAACGGTACTGAAAGGCCAGTCGGTGGTGCATAAATGTTCGGCTCTTATTCCCATGGCGTCTATAGTTTCCTGGAAATTAGAGATTTAATACTTTTAGCATACCTAAATGCCACTTGACATTAAGTCTGCCTTTTCTACAAAAATAAATAGTTACTACTGGTCAGGTTATTCCAAGATGAGTGTCAGATTTTATTAAGATATAATTTTATTGAGACTCGAGTTCACCAATTTTTAAACAATCGGTAAACATGGAATGACGGTTTATTTGACACAATTCCCCTTCAAAATATGTCAAATAATATTACAACGGCTAATGAAAAATTAAACATGTGTTGGTTAAATCGACCCTGAGGCCCAAGTTCTCAAACTTTTGAACAGCCGATGAACATCGACGATCGATCGATCAAAATTGACGGTTGATTAGACAGAATTCCCATACAAAATATTTCAAATAATGCTAAATCGATTGATTATAAATTAGCATGTGTTGGTGAACAGGCTTACTGTACTAAAGTCCCGATTAAAAAACAAAAGTTAGCCGAGGCTTTGTGTCCCATGTATGACATAAATCAGGCATTTAACTTAGGAGTTTTCATACAACCTAATATTTGCCAACTTTACATTTATTGTCCGACAGAAACACGATTTTCGGCTGAAACCAAAACATGATTTTCGGCTAAAACCGAAACTGAAGAATCGGCGTCGTCGGTCTTAGTTTCGAAACTGAGGCCCTACTCCTGTTGACGATGTCCGTATTTTCGAGTCTAGCCATCACGCTCGTTAGCGTTGTCATTCTGTCGTGAATGAAAGGGACGGCGACATTCGAAAATACATATATAACTTTTTTTTTGTCGAAACCAACTATTTTCGCGTCATCTTAAAGCCCTTCGAATTCCGCGTCTTTTGAGCTCTCATAACATAATACGTCCTCGTGGCCGCACGCGAGCCGCCCGCCGCGTGATTTCGCACCTCGCGCCGCGCAAAGCTCGCGGCTAAGGGCACCTCTAAAGCCTCCTCAACCGTCACTAATATAGAAAAAAGTGTAATGACCTAAAATTTTCTGTGAAAACAAAAAAAAATCGGTTTTGTCTATTTCCAAAAAAAATGACGTTTCCAAAATAATTTTTACATTTTCTTAAAGCCCTTCAAATTCTGCGTCTTTTGAGCCCTCATACGTCTTCGTGACCCTAAACGTCAGGGTATCACGGGCGAGTCGCATTTCCAGCGAAAAATACACTGGAGCAAACGAAAAAACATTTTCAATGTTAATATATTTGATGCGTTTTGCAACTTTCTTTGATAAGGGTCTAGGGTAAGAATAATGGGTTTAAACTCGTCACAGAGTAAATACGCCACACAAAAAAATTGGTGTAAACTCGTCACACTTTTATTTTTCTATTATTGAATATTTTTAGTTAGTGTTAACTCGTCAAACATGTTATTGGGGTACAGTCAGCATAATAAATAACACAAGATATATCAGTAAAATCAATCAGTTTTAAAAATAAATATTACATTATTTGTTTTAATCACACATTTCTTAAAAATATTAAATAGGACACAAAATAAGTCAGTGCATCAATATGCAACGTATTTCATGTTCACTAAAACAAACAAATAAACAGTAAAACATTACATAATTTACAATAAAATCAGAGCAATATTTATTAACATCTAAAAATCAAACATTGTCTGAGTATGGTAACTTAGTCAATGTGTCACTATTTGTGATAAAATCGTGTTGACACTGATTTGTACATTCTATCAGAGATCTAATACCAAGGAATAGATCAATTTATTAATTAATACCAATGGTTTTTATATATCGTCGAAGTAAAATGATATATATTCCCAACGAAAACCCTCCACTTGAAATGGCAGCCGTTTTTATTTAAAAAAAAAACTATTTCTTTGGATCTGGATGTCCTAAAAGTCATGAAAATGATTCATTTCTGAAATAAAGATCAATTAAAAATTATTAAATGACATAGAGATAAAAAAAATTTTTTTTGAAATCTTAATAAAAATTTAAAAGAGTTTAATAGTATTTTAAACCTTTTACAAAACTAAACCCAATTATGCAATATTTCAGAAATAACATATTTTTTTATTAGGATTATGTGTCTAAAATTTAATAAATATAAGCCCTTTAAATTATCGCTTGTCGAAACCCGGAAACTCTGTATAGCCGGCTTGCAGCCGGTCTATTAGCGTATGTCCCGCGATAAAAGATAGTGAGGTTAAACTAGACCTACTAAAAGACATTTTATTTTTATTAAAATAATAAGGTATTATTTTCAGAAATATAGAGATACAAAATTAAAAAACAGTCTGAAAATTCATCTTTATAAAGTTCCATAAAACTCCTTTTTTGCGAACCATTTGTTATTTTATATTCATTATCGTTCATTTGGAATAACATTTTTTTTACCTCACTGTACATTTCTAAAGGAATCGATTCTTTGGAAAATATTTATATATAATACTTCGGAGAATGAGGCGGTTAGAGCTGTTTATTATGAAGTTTCGAGCGTCAGAACGTGATGACAGACGTCATTCGGATTTGTGGTTTAACTATAGAGCTTCGTTCGGAAATCGTATCATAGGATTAGGCAAAAATAGGCGTCTGTATTATCAAACTGGACTATTATTCCGAGTATAACGCCACCTGACAACGATTCCTCACAAGCCATCGACGACAAATACATCAATATAAAAATAGAAGAAAAAACTTAGTGTATATTTTTTTTTTTTTTTTGTCGATAATTTTATGTCAATTTTTACCTCCTTTTAGAATTGAATTGCACTTTATCGCGGGACACATTGTATATTTTATGGTAGTTGCATGCAGGTTCAAAAGATTATGATCCCATAATAGTACAATTTTGTAATGTAAGTACGCTGAAGAGACTATTGAATTCTTAATTACATGAGAAATTAGACGGAACTTCCTGCTCTGACTGTACTTGTAAGGAAATATAGGAGTGTGACGAGTTTACAACGACTTTTATTAATATTGTTCGTGTTATAACTACCTGTGACGAGTTAACTCCAAATGTATGGATTAGGAAAACGTGTGACAAATTTACTCTGTGATGAGTTTACAACAACCCAAAATAATCATTTAAATTAGATTTTTTTCATAAACCCCAAAATATTTGGGAAATATTTAAATGAACAGTAAAAGACATTTTATATTTTTATAACTTAAGCAATTATTTTGCAAGTTTTTACGAAATTAAATCAAATTTCACTTACAAAAATTAATCGGCGTGTCATCCGGTGGGACTCGAACCCACGTCCCTTCGCTATCCGGGCGAAGAAAATATAAATCAAATTTTAGGAAATTTGATTTAATTTCGTAAAAACTTGCAAAATAATTGCTTAATTTATAAAAATATAAAATGTTAAGCTGATTTCATCTTAACTGATGGTTAAATATTTGTAAAAATATTTCTATTGGATACATGCGGGTACATTCCCCAAGTATTGATGAAATCGAACGCCGGCTCACTGGCGTAGCAAGCACTTGCAAAAATTCGTCGACTGACTAACGTCCTCCGTAGCTTAGTTGGTAAGAGCACTCGCCCGGATAGCGAAGGGACGTGGGTTCGAGTCCCACCGGATGACACGTCGATTAATTTTTGTAAGTGAAATTTGATTTAATTTCGTAAAAACTTGCAAAATAATTGCTTAAGTTATAAAAATATAAAGGGTAAGCTGATTTCATCTTAACTGATGGTTAAATATTTGTAAAAATATTTCCATTGGATACATGCGGGTACATTCCCCAAGTATTGATGAAATCGAACGCCAGCTCACTGGCGTAGCAAGCACTTGCAAAAATTCGTCGACTGACTAACGTCCTCCGTAGCTTAGTTGGTAAGAGCACTCGCCCGGATAGCGAAGGGACGTGGGTTCGAGTCCCACCGGATGACACGTCGATTAATTTTTGTAAGTGAAATTTGATTTAATTTAGTAAAAGACATATCACCTATCAATTTGTGTAATTATATAATTTTTACATCAAATAAACTATTGCACTTTGCACTGCAAATAAATATATTGCTTAACATAACAAGTACTATAAATGGGTGTGCATCATTTTTTTCCTCATATTTGCTACTTAAAAGTTGTTTAATGTACAAAAATATGATTTCCACATCAAATGTACTGCTGGGAAAGCAGTACCCGAGCCCGGGCACACATACATAATACTTACACTCTTAACAAATTAACCATTCTTGCCTTAGTTTTAGTCGGCAGAGTATTTTTTTGCAATTTTGGTCTGTGTAGAATTCACACTAGGACTCAAAAAATAAGTTACACTTATTTTGATGCTCATCATGCCTTATACCACATGTCTAGCCCGGAGCAAACAGAACCTAGGCTATAGTGTCATCTTAAAGGAATAGGTACAACATACAGGGTGGCCCTTTTACAGTGGTCCAAAGATTTTTTCAGCTTGAGCGCACCATAAGTAATTGTTAACTCTGCCTTTGCTGGTCCCAAGCCCATGATGAGAAAAGAGGAGGGTTGGCCGTCAGACAACACTCTCGGTGTGCACCTCCATCCGCACACTGTCTGGCTGTAAAAGGGAGTGATGCCGAATATTGGGCGGCAGTAACTAACCCAATCCAAACCCGGTTACCAGGAACCATGAGGCCTAAATACCCTCTAAAAGACTGGGTGCAGGGACATGGGGAACCCCTTTATCTATTACCCAAAAACCCTTCGTAAACCATGACAGAGAGACACACGAATGATAATGATTTGCCATGCACTCCGGCTAGCCCCCGGCGCTCCCAGATACCCGGGTCTGGGAGTGTGAAATTAGTCACCGACGACCAAGGAAGGGTGGAGACCCAGGCCCTTCCTTCGGTCAATGTTACTGGTCGTAGCACACCTGCGGGGAGTACCCCGCAATCCGAACCAGGCTCAAGCCTAGACCTTTCAGGTCTGGCCGAGGCCATACCAAACACCGCCGACACTGCAATGACGTCGGAATGGAGTGTTGTTGCCCGGAGGCGCCCTTGCAAAGGGGCCGCTAAAAAGGTAACGGCTTCCAGCAGCCGAAGGCAGGAGGGCCAACCCGATCGCCGCCGCCACACCGGCCGCGCGAGAGGGGAAACCCGAAATCCGGAGGCTGCGCCGACAAGCAGAGGGCTGGTGGGTCAACCTGAACGCGTCCATCCTACCGCGTGCGCGAGAGGGGAGGCCCACCAGCCTGCAGTGGCGCGGACAAACCAACAGAACCAAGGGTTGGGAAGTCAACCGGAACGCGTTCATCCCACAGGTTGCGCGGGAAGGGAAGCTGAACAACCCATTACCAATCCAACAGGGACATCCACCGCAGCAACGCAAGCGATGCGCGAACTCGTGCCCTCCACCTCCGCGGAAGTGATCTCAGCTGAGGCAGAGCGGCAAGGATCGGAGTCACTGCCCCCACCACCAAGACCACCACTCCACCAGCGGAAACGGAAACCGAGGGGTAGCCGCGGCCGTCGGATTAAGGCGGTGGCTTTCACTGCTTCCGAAGGGGAGCAACCTGGATCCGGGAGTGGTCCGGACGACCTACGAAGTTCACGCACGTTCCACGAAGCGAGCTCGCCTGGACGACACTCGGTCCCCCAGGGGTGAAGCCAAACGCCCAAAAACTGACGGCAGGCAGAGGCGGACGGTGAGCTACGCAGATGCGAATCAATCGCATCTGAGAGTAGCGGTTATCACTGTTCCGCCGCGCGACCTTTCGCAGGGGCAGGCAGAGCGGCTTAAGGAAGCTATCGATGATAGAATCCTTCAAGCCGTACTGTCCCCGCCGTCTCCGAGCACGCAAGCTCCATCTTTCCGCGGACGCCCATTCCTTTTGGACGGGGTGCTAGCGATGTGGTGTGAGAATGCGAACGCCTTTAACTGGCTGGAAAGGGAGGTCAGGAACATCCCATCACCCATTCCCCAAACCACCCTGACTGTCATCAGACAGTCAGACCTTAAAAAGAGGCTCAAAGCTGGGCTTCTGCTACACACCCGCATCACTGACGCAGCCACGCTTCAGAGAGTCCTCAGTGCCCAGAACCCATGGTACAGAGTCGACTCCTGGCAGTGCTACGCCATGACAGCGGATGACAAGCCAGGGGAAGCGGGATCCAGTGAGAGGGTAGTCCACCTCATCCTGGGAATCCCAGAAGACCAACTCCAGACCATCCTGGACCGAGAACGACGTATTGCCCACATGTCGGGAAGCGGATACATCCGCTTCTTCGCACATAAAGAGGCGACCGCATCGATACCACCGACCGCTAACGTGGAGGAAACAAGCGCAACTCCAGGGCCGTCCACATCAGCTCCCCAACCGGGTCCGAGCTGGTTGGACATGATGAGCTCGCCGCTGCAGAGCGAAGGGGATACTAGTGACGAAGATGGCGTCCTACGTAGCCCCAGCCCCTAAGCCCCTCAAAGTCATCCAAACCAACCTCCAGCACAAACAGATCGCGACGACCACACTTCGCAGTGTGCTGGAGGTAAACGAAAAGATCGTCGCGCTGATCCAGGAACCCTGGATCAGAAATGACACCATCTGCGGTCTTAATAACATCAGTTGTAAGTTACTATTGAAAACACCGGTAGAAAAACCGAGAACATGTATCATCATGCCAAAAACCACAAATACCACCTTGCTAAACCAATTCTGTTCCAGAGACCTTACCGCTGTGAAAATCCCAGTTCACAACCAAACCACTCTGGTGCTGGCCTCGGTGTATATGCCCAGCGAGGGCGAAATTCCTGCCAAGGAACTAGCAGAGCTGGTGCAAAACTGCGAGGCCATGGACTGGGACCTAATCATCGCAGCGGACTGCAACGCGCATCATCCTCTGTGGGGAAGTAAGGACACCAACAAAAGGGGTGAGCTTTTAACCGAATACCTATTACAAACTAACCTAAACATTATGAACAGAGGCACCGAACCTACTTTTGTAACCTCAAGGTGTCAAACCACCATAGATATCACCTTAGCAACGCACAAAGCAGCGGATCTCATCGAAGGGTGGCATGTGTCAAACGAACCCTCTTTCGCTGACCACAGGCGCGTATGCTTCCAATTAAACTTTAAACTAACAGACCCTGTCCCATATCGTACCCCCGCAGGACAGACGTAACAAAATACAGTAACATACTAAACAAAACACTAAACGTCCGCGAAATAACCGACGTAATCCAAAACACTAACAACATAGAATCCAACGTAAAATCCCTAACTAAAACTCTACTGAACAGCTTCGAGCAAGCCTGCCCCGCCGTAACACCGAAAACCACGGGAAAAAGTCAATGGTGGGGGCCAGAACTTGAACGGCTTAGGAAGGCTTTCAGGACACTGTTCAACCGAGCGAAAAACACCCGGACCACTGAAGACTGGGACAAATATAAAACAGCACAAAAACACTACAAGAAGCGCACCAGATTCCGAAAAATGGGAGCCTGGCACAACTTCTGCAGTAGCATAGACTCAACGAACCAAGCCGCGAGGGTAAAGAAAATACTTTCTCAACCTACTGGGTTCCCTTAAAAAAAGAGGACGGTACATACACGAACACAGACCAAGAAACCAGCAAGGTACTACATATTAGAAACTCACTTCCCAGGTTGTCAAATTGCGCCAAACTTAGAATAGCAAGACGAACACCATGAAGTACCAACAGCGAAGGAATAGGAAGTCGCAAACAAAATCGTAACAACGGAAAAGATCGGATGGGCCTGGGCCATAACAAGTTTTCTACTATTCAAATCTTCGGGTCTGGATGGGATTTTCCCGGCTCTACTACAATGGAAATCACAGGAAATTATCACCCACCTACTACCTATATTTAGAGCATGTATAGCATTCAATTACATACCGAAGTTATGGAGAGAAGCAAAAATAGTCTTCCTGCCGAAGCCGGGAAAGGGGGACTATACACTGGGAAAATCGTTTAGGCCGATCAGCCTGACTTCATTTCTTCTGAAAACACTAGAAAGACTAGTAGACACATACCTAAGAGATGAGGTCCTAAAAATATAGCACTTCATTCACAACAACATGCGTACAGAAAAGGCAGATCAACAGAGTCTGCATTACACATGGTAGTACACAAAATAGAATCTGCCATAAACAACTAATCTTCTACACTTGCCGCCTTCATAGATATAGAGGGGGCTTTCGATAAGACCATGCACAACAGCATTAACCACGCCCTACAAAAACTCAAGAGTAGAACCAGTCATAACAAAATGGATAAATGAGCTGGTCAGTAAGAGGGCAGTCCAAATAACCACAAATACCACCACACGTGCAACAGTAGTCAGAGGACGCCCACAAGGAGGCATCCTATCGCCACTTTTATGGAACATAGTAGTAGACAGGCTTCTGAAAAGTCTCAATGAAAGAGGATACACTACTATTGGATACGCAGATGACCTAGCAATACTGATAAACGGAAACGCAGAAAACCTCCTATGTGGAATAAGCGCTTCAGATTGTAGAAAAATGGTGTGACGAGCATCAGCTATCAGTAAATCCGAAAAAGACGGAACTCATCCTTTTTACCAACAAAAGGAAGTTACCACACCTACAATTACCAAAATTATTTAACACCGAACTATCTCTCTCAACGCAAGTGAAATATCTAGGGATCACCCTTGATAGTAAACTGAACTGGGGGAGTCATATCGACGATAAAATCTAGAAGGCCTGCATAGCTTTCCATCAGTGTAAGAGAATAGTTGGTAAGAAATGGGGCCTAAATCCAAAGATAACACTGTGGTTATACTCATCAGTAATCAGGCCTTCTTTTACCTACGGATCAGTTGTATGGTGGCCCAGAACACAACTGACCACAACCAAATCAAAACTTCAAAGTTTACAACGCCTAGCAACCGTGGCGGCCACAGGATGCATGAAAACCACTCCATCGGCCGCGAGTTCCTCCTGAACCTGAGACCACTACATCTGGTCATACAGGAGGAAGCAAAGGCGGCTGCCCTGAGACTTCGAGCGAACGGATTATGGAAACAAAACACGGATACCACGCACTCAAAAGTCCTGGATGACATCCTGAGAGAAAGACCACTTCTAAACGCACCCATGGACAGGACACCATGCCAACACATCTTTGACAGAAGATACAATATCAACTCACTGAAGAGCCAAAAGACAGCTCCGGCATCAATGAAGTTAGGATATACACAGACGGCTCCAAGACCCCACAGGGTACAGGAGCTGGCGTCTTCTTAAACGATCTGAACATAAAAATATCAACCACCTTAGACAAACTGAACACAATCTTCCAGGCGGAATGCATCGGAATCACCAGAGCGGCGCAGGCGATAGCGGCCAGAGACATAAAAGACCTACATATAAAAATTGTCTCAGACAGCGCCTCAGTGCTTTAAGCTCTGCAGAACAACAGCATAACATCTGTCCTTATACTGGAATGCCATAGTGCACTCCAATTCATAGCAAGCACAAATAAAGTAACCCTGCAATGGATCAAAGGTCACAGTAACTCACTAGGTAACGACGCAGCTGATGAACTAGCCAAGAGGGGCTCAGCAACAACAGTACTCGGACCAGAGCCATTACTGCCCATACCGCAGGCCCAAACAAAGACATGGCTGCGTGCAGAAACTGAAGCAACACACCTAGCAGAGTGGAGAAACGGTGAAGGTTGCAGGCAAACAAAGGATGCAATTCCGGAGGTCTCAAAAAGGCTCGCCCGCAACCTCACCCGACTAACGAGAGACAAGCTGCGCATAGCCGTAGGAACCATAACTGGCCACTGTCTTCTAAACAAACACCTATTCAACATAGGTGTCACAGACAGCCCCTTATGCAGAGGATGCATGGAGGCAGAAGAAACACCGCAACACGTGCTCATGGAGTGCGCCGGCGTGGCGGAGCAGCGGGCAGATATCCTCAAATCCCGGGCAACATTTCCGGAGGCCTGTAGTAACCTGGGCAGGTTGCTAGCCTTCTGGGAAAACCTGAAGTAGTTGGAATAAAAGAATAAAGGGACACACGCACAATGGCCCAATCAAGAGGCTAAGTGCGGAAAACACCCCAGCCAAACTAACTAACTAAGTGATTGTTTAAAACATACTTTATTTAAGCGAAAACGGTTTAGAGATTGATTTTGAGTTTTTTTTTTAAATTCGAAATTTCAATATTTTTGATGCAAAACCTCTCTGTTATGAAAACTACTGGACCGAATCCAATGGAATCCTGTGAAAAAAAATGTACCCCCAAAGTCTTGCTGACACTGCTAAAAAGTATCTTAACATAGCTTTACACAAAAAATCATAGAAGTCCTTCAATGACAACATCTTCAAAAACAACATTATGCACATGAAAATCGAAAAATTATGAAATTTACCATATAAAATTTTAATCATTTGGCCGTTATTTTTGATTAAAATTCATTCCTTTAGATAAAAATAGCTACAAATCTGTATCTAAATGGCTATAAAATGAATGAAGAAAAATTTTAGCCTGCCAGCCAAGATAATTAAACTGTGCCAATTGCCACAAAGGGTTCCATAGCATTATATGGACACTATTATAATCTTTTTTTTTTGTTTTAAAAGTGGCAAAAAGATCATGGAATAACCATGATCTTTTTTGTATGGGAGTCCCTTTTAATTTTTTTATTACTATTTTTTTAGGAAGACATGCAGTTGAAACCACTGAATTGTCTGTATGTCCCTATAATAGCTTAGCCTTTTTATTTTAATTTAATTTAGAGATTATGTTTCCAGACACAATAGAAAATCAATTCTGATCCTCAAGGGGTTAAATAATTTTTTTTAAGTGAATATATAACTAAATATTTCAAGGGTCTACCTGTCACCATTACTAATATCAAGTAACAAATCGCAAAGGAGGTTGTTAAATCTTCTTATAATAAATAAATATATGATGGGACCCTAAGTGATGTCATGCACTTTTTTCCATAGTATATTTTTCATCTACATGTCTTTGCGGATGTGATTAAAAATCTAAATTATTCAGACTATAGTAGCACATTACCAAGACTCTGATATTATATTACCCACACTAAGTAGTGCTTAGCAATAGGACATGATGGTTGAACTGAAAGACTCACCGCAGCCTGTCAACAACAGCCTGACGTTTAGGAGGCAAGATCATCTCCTCCATGGGCTGCAACATGTTGGGCGGGTGCTGGGCGGGCGAAGCGCCGGGCAGCAGGCCGCCCGCGCCGCCGCCTCCCACCAGGTGCTCCACGGTGTCTAGTTAGCCACCTCACGTCTGCTCCCTCATTCTGTCTACACTCCACTTTTAGTCCTCTAAATTTCACCACTTGTCCACTCAAGTACTGCACCTCAAGTGAGACAAAAACACTAATAAAAAATAACTATAAGTCGTCCTAAATGCCTTTACATTCATGGTGTCACTAAGTTTTGGAAGGTACCGATCACTTGTTCACTTCACTTTCGTTATTTGATTTGCCGTCAATTAATTCTAGACCAACTGAACATTTGTTGATACGTCTGGCGACAAACACACGTAAAACGTCTGGATGAATAACTAGTTCAAATAAAAACACGTCAATGTTTTGAACAAGTAATACACGAAATTAAACGATTTTATCATCAGGAATTTGTACTGCAGAAATTATCGATTTATATACTGGTTTAATCCACTTGATTCTATAACAATTGTTTATTGTTTTATGCCCCAAAAAATATGTTGAGTCCACAAAATTAATTTAAACAGTGCACTCAAGCCACAACAACCTCCGAATCCCACCCGAATCCGTTCCTCAAACATCAATCTGTCTGACGGACGAGGACGCTTGCTTTCTTACTTTAGGGATGGGAAAAAAATCGTTTACGTTAAGGAAAAAATCGATGATTACTTTCTTTTGTAAAATGAATATGTTTATAAGTGTTTATGTAACACAAAATGAATCAGATGAATCGTCAATTTTTCACGGTCGATTATATGTATATTGGCCATCACTAATCACTTTTGCTTAGGAAATGTATCAAAAAAAAGATCTATGTGTGGTTTCCGTGGCTAAATAAGTTAGGAACCGGCCCTCTACCCAAAGGTATCATCTACCGGGATTGGCTATCATAGCATAAATGACGATTATAATTAGGTACGGTCGACGAAAAAAGTGATTTACTACCCTGAGGTATAAAAACATTCTCACACCTATAGAAATAAAGTTGGTTTTAAACCAAATCAACCAATCTACCATAGTTGCATTATAAGGAACCACAATCAAAGTTCGGTTTCCAACTAATTTATTATTTGTTTCAAATTCATCGCTTTCCATGACAGCCTTCATCGCCTCGCTCGGCAAGTAGTAATCAATTATTAAGTGCATTTAAATATAATGTAAATGCACAATGCTTTTCAAAAGTCCACAGACTCCTTGCGATAGTGTCGATGGGATTTAAGGAACAAACTATTGCTACTTAATGAAAGTATAAAAAAAGTTATTCAAATCAATTTTATTTCTCATATCGATTTATCATTTTAGAAAATGGTGTTCATCTCTATTTTCCTTGCCTGACTTTTGAAGCGATTGACGCAGACGGAATCCAGTTGCCAGTGACAAAATAAACGTAGACACGACACCACCACCCACCACGACACGACTCTTCTGATTAAAATGTGTTTGAACTATATTATAAGTCCCCTTTGACTTTGCTGTATCCTGATTCCTGTTGTATACAGGCTGGTCCAACCAAAAGGTGACGACCAAAATTTTTATTGGAACCCTTACATCCAGGTCTATCCCATTTTCAGTAGTTGTCAAGATAATATTTTTATAATTTTGAGATTTTTTGGTTTGAAAAAATATTTTATCCTTACTTTTTATTACGAAACGTAGGACTTTTTTCTTGTATTTAAACCATGATGGGGCAATGGGGATCCACACGCAAAGCTTGATGCAGATGGCGCCAGCATAGATACGCCTATGTCAAATATTTTGCTATTGTTTATGTCGGGCTTTTTTTCGTATCTAATTTACAGTTTGTCGTGACTATCTAATGTTATTTCATCACAATGTATTCGTCAATGAAGTTACCTGAACTAAAAGACGATCTTCGGAAACAAGGATGAAATGTATCTGGATAAAAAGCCGATCTTATTGCGAGGTAAACATTTGGGCGTTTATACAGTTTTATTACTGTAAATGGTACATTTAATGCTTGTTGAAATTGTTTTTATTGTATTTGTGTTACAAATTAACTACATAACAAGGTTTTTAATAAATATAACTAAAATAACAAAACACGTACATGTTTGTTTTTAGGTTAGAATTCATTATCGATGATACCGGGAATTTTGGTGTCGTAGCTTCACAATCTAGTTATACGATGAATTTTCCCGATCCAGAAGCTTATCATGATGTAAATAGTTCCAGTAAACTACCTAAAATTAATTAATTTTCTTCTTATAGCTGTTTCGCACTTCTTTTTTAAAACTGGCTCTTTTGGAAATAAATGAATACCATTATTGTAACAACCTGGCACAGCACATAACGGCATTATGTTTTAGTAGATTGAAAACACAAAAAAAAAATACTCAAAAAAACTCAACTTCTGTACTGGAATAGCAGATAGCTTTGGGCGCATCGACAATGCGCCACCTACAGGGAGAATTTGGCAGTGTGGATCCCCATTGGGTCGGCAACTGTCAAAGTGGCGCTAGTAGCGCAAACACCAAAAAAATAAACTTGAAGTTAATTTTGTCATAAAACTAATGTTTAATAAAAAGTTATGTCATAATAAGACTAATGTTTTACAGTAATACAAAAAGGATATCTTTAATCATTTCTACTTAAAATAGAAATTAAAACTTATAAGCACGAGGTATATATTTAAAATTATTAATAAAATGATTTTGTTTTTATCATACACTAGACTATTTTACATGATTTATGCAGGTTTTGTGACCTGGCATGAAATCATCGCAATTTAAGGAATTCCCAGTTTATCTCGGTTTTTTTATCTCGTTTAGATCAGCTCTCACGCTTAGAATAATCTAAGCTTTCACGTGTCATGCAAACTCCACCCGCCCCGGTTGCCGGTCGGTATTATTTTACTCTTTGGTAGTTATGACAGAGTCAGATAGACGTCAGATCAGTACCGTACTAGCCGTTTTCAAAATCGTGAACGTAGATACTACCAACCTTACCTAAAAAAATTCACTACCAACATAAGCACGAAAATTTGGGAACTATCAAACCAATAGTGATGTACCTCGTCAACTTGATCTTGATATCGATGAAAGATATGTTTTTGTACTTACGGTACCTCTTATAAATGTCTAGTATTTGATTCTTTAAATTAAAAGCAGGCGATAAATATTTAATTGTATATATAAAAAAAATATCTTAAAATCTCTAGATGACATGCTGTATGGATTATCGCTGAAAAAGAGCTAAAATTCTTCAGACATTAATTTACATATTATGTTAAGCAGAACCATTTCATCAGTCATTTGGAGGCTAAAACAAAAATGATATACATACAGTAAGTATGGATTTAATATTATATCTATGTATGTTTATGTAAGTTTATTATATTAATGAATGTATGTACAGTAAAGTATGTTTATAATGACATCGAAAGGAATTGACAAACACGTCATAATAAGCGGACGTCATATAAAGCGTTATGTGAAATGAAAAACTTTTTTTATGTGAATATGTATGTATTTAAGTATTTTAATACAGAAACATAGTACATATACTATTATTATTTTCCTGTAGCATAGGACCGCTGATAAGTATTCCTTTGTTTCTCATGTTTTTAAACCACTGAATTAATGCTTGATCAACATTTTCTTGTAGTGATTTTCGAAGCCTCTTCGGTTTCAAAACATTTGAATTGAACGATTCCTTAATGCGGTTCTTGTTTTTAAAAATCATTGAGATTGTCGAATGACTCACGCCAAATTCCTTTGCGAGACATGAGTTAGATTCTCCATTTTCTAATCTGCATATTATTGCACCTTTCTCCTCAATTGTAAATGCTTTACGTCGTTGAGATGACATTTTTTTTCACAGTAACAAACGAAAAACAATGCGTGACCTTTAACCGTCAATTACTCACTGAGATTCAAAACAAAAACGAGCCACGTACCGAACGTCGTCGGGAATCAACGAACAATACCGAAGGTGTAAAGAATCATGTCGGTCATTATAACAGGACATAATTTATTAAAAATCGGTCATAATAAGCGACATGTCACTGTAAGGGAAGTCATTATATCCGACTATTTTATAAATAATTTTATATGAAAACCAAACTTCGTAGTGCAATTACGTCATAATAACCGGCTGGTCAATATAGGCGGAGTCATAATAAACGGATTCTACTGTATTTGATTTTTAAAATTCAAAGCAGGCGATAATACTAACAGCACTTCATATTTAATTGTAAATATAATATAGTCTATATATCTCCAGATAACATGTTATATAGATTATCGCCAACTTTTTAAACATAAAAAGGCGCTAAAAGTTCAGTCATTTATTTACATATTATGAACACAGAAAATTTATTTCATCAGTCGTGAACATGATGGATGGATACTGTAACAAAAAACACTTCTTTTAATAACGTAAAAAATATATATATTTAAATGCACAGCAAAAAACTTTTCACCTATCAATTTTTGTTCTTCAATTATGCCACTTTTACATCAAATAAATTATTGCATTGCAAATATAAATATTGCATAACAAAACTAGTACTAAAAACAGTCCAAAAACGTACATCAATTTTGTTTTTTTTAAATTTCATTAAAACACAATTTTAGGGATTACTTCGCGATTTATTTACATTTTATTTTAAACCTGACGTTTGGAACACTTTACAGCGATCGTGGTCACAGGGAGACCACGATTTTTTAAATTTGCTGCTAAAAAGTTGTTTAATGAACAAAAGTATGATTTCCACATTGAATATTACTGCACATCAAATTAACCCAGGCATACATAATACACATGTATGCCTTAACCCATAAACGGCATCTAAAATAAACAAAAAATGTTCAGCATTTAGAATTGACTTGGCTTGGAATTGATTAGGTTTATTTTTTTTAAATAACAAGTAGAAGCACAGCGGCGAAGAAATCAGTCGTCAAAAATATCGATATTATCAAATCAACTATGGGCACTGCACTATTACTGGCAACATTTTTAATTATTTGCAATTTTCTTAGATAATTCGACTTTTCTATCTAAGTCCGGTAAATTAATATCTTTTCATCATTTGCGCACATTTATTAAGAGACTACGTAAAATTGCTAATTTGTTTACCTGTTTGGCTCCAGCGGAAACGTGGCTTAGAATACGCGAGATGACATTTTCTGACTCTTGCATTGTGTTTTGGTAGGGTTGTATTATTTAGTTGAATTTGGCACTAACTACGTTCACTACGTTTGGCACTAACTTTAAGCTTTTTGAAATGTCGTTGGTCGGCCTGATTTAATGTTGTCTGTGGTACCTAGTCAAACTGTCAAACAAAAGAAAAAATTGAAATATTTTATTAATCTTGCGTTTTTGCTGAAATTTTAACTGTAGAGCTTTCTAGTATTTGATTGATCTGATCATTAGTGCTACGAAAGTATCTAGCGATGTTTGCTTTACGTCCCAAATTACGAACATGTTCCAATGTACCTAGGTTATATTTTAGTTCCATACAAAATGGTAATATTTTTGCTGTACGAGCCTTTGCTGTTAACAGACGATATGGTAAATATATTATTATGTGCTCATCTAATATCTTTCTAAAATTATCAGGTTTATATCTTAATAACCTGTAAAAAAAAACGGGAGAAATACTGATGCTATATATGTTTCATGTTCCAGCTCATCCTGCAACACCCAAACCTTTTAAAATAAACTTTAGCACAGCAACAGAGCAGGCAGAGAACCTTAAAGGAGATGCTGAGAAAAGGGAATTTCAAGCTGAGACTAGAATGCTCTTGGATATTGTTGCTAGGTCTTTATATTCAGACAAAGAGGTGACTTCCTAGTGTTTATAGTATGGTTAATTACATAGTAGTTAGCTATCATTTATTTAAATTTGTGTAGCTAAGTAAAATTACTGAAATTTTACTTTTAATAACAAAATTATTAAAATCATACTATAAAACAGAGCAATTTGTGTTGTTTATTTATAGTTTGTGTTTTTTGTGTGTGATCACAAACCTTAGCGCCAAATTTATTGCTGAGTACTGCCATGTAGTCAGATGCCCATAGCTGTGCCTGAGTTATTTGTCATATTTCCTTTTTATTATTTTGACTAAGTTGTGTAATGATGATAATTTTTAGGTTTTCATCAGAGAGTTAATCTCAAATGCCAGTGATGCACTGGAAAAGTTTAGGTATGTCTCTGTAAGTGGTGCCCAAGACTCTGAAAAATTAGTGGAAATAGACAGGCCACTTGAGATACGGTTGACCACTGACAAGCAAAACAGAACTATCACATTCCAGGTATGTATCGAATGGCTTGGTACACAAAAAATATGTTTTATTGTTTTTTGTTCTTATCAGACGCTACACTTCAATATTTTCATATTTTCAGGATTCTGGTATAGGTATGACTAAAGAAGAACTAACCCAAAACTTGGGAACAATTGCCCGTTCAGGTTCAAAATCTTTTATTGAAGAGATTAAAAAACAGGGAGCTGAACAAGCCAACACAATAATAGGTCAATTTGGAGTAGGATTTTATTCCGCTTTCATGGTAGCAGAGAAAATTGAAGTGTTTACAAGGAGTAGTCGGGCTGATTCAGTTGGATACAAATGGTCTTCAGATGGGTAAGTTGTGTAGTCAATTATTTAGGTAGCTACAGCGACATCTCCAATTTGAGGCCTTGCTCTGAATAACAATGTGTGAATGCCAATACTGTGGCTGTTCATGTTGCTCATGCCAGCATGACACCCGAACGACCTTTCGGGGGTCGGGAATTGTGGGATGACAGTCGCGTGCGATTAGTGCTTCCTCACACCCCGCATGTCTTGCAGGGGCGCAATAGGGTTGCGCTTGAATTTGTCGGGCTATGCAATAAAAAATGTGGACATTGTCAACTGGAGTACAGCCAGACTTTAATAATATTATTTACGACAAATCATTGGATACTTTTACTAACTAATTAAGTTATGGTAGTTTGTATACAGGCAGTTGATAATTTCAATGGTAAAGTGACAGGGGGTTTGTTTTTCAGGTCTGGCATGTATGAAATCCAAGAAGCTGAAGGTGTGCCAGTTGGAACTAAAATAGTTGTTCATTTAAAGACAGACTGCAGGGAGTTTTCTGATGATGAAACAGTCAAAAGTAAAGATTTACTTTGTTTTGTTACTTAATAACACTAACAATGGACAATCATAACCTAACAATAATGGTTTGCACTGACTTTTGAATATTTTTCAGGCATAATAAAAAAATATAGCAACTTTATCGGCAGTCCTATTTTCTTAAATAATGAACAAGTTAATTCTATCAAGGTATGTTTATTTCATAATGTTAAATTATTTCAATGTAAGTAATTTACTGTATTTAATTTAAAACCATATTTTTTGTTTATAGCCCCTTTGGCTAATGGAGCCCAAAGAAGTAACGCAAGAGCAGCACACTGAGTTTTATAAATTCATAAGCAACTCTTATGACAAGCCTCGCTTCACACTGCATTATAAAACCGATGCCCCACTAAGCATCAGGTCTATACTGTATGTTCCTGAAGGAAAACCAGGACTATTCGAGCTCTCCAGGGATTCTGATGTTGGTGTAGCCCTGTATTCTAGAAAAATATTAATTAAAAGCAAGGCTGAGAATATTTTGCCAAAATGGTTAAGATTTGTTAAAGGTGATAAAAAAAGTTACAGTAAAATTATATTATCAAATATGCTCGATAGAGTTAAGTTATATCTTTGGTAATGTTTTTTTGCAGGTGTTGTTGATTCAGAAGACATTCCACTTAATCTTAGCAGGGAGCTCTTGCAAAATAGCGCATTAATTACGTGAGCATGACCTTTTTAATCATAATTAATTAAAAATATATATATATTCTAAATTAAATATTTAAATTTTCCAGAAAGCTGAGGACTGTTTTGACAAATCGGTTCCTTAAATTCATGATAGATATGGCGCACAAAGATCCTGTAGGATATGATAGCTTCTACAAAGACTACTCTATATTTCTAAAAGAAGGTATTGTTACTGGTCAAAGTCCAATGGAAAAGGTGTGTTTGTTTGTACCTATTCAATATTTTCAAATCATGTTTTTAAATGTTGGCTCCCTCTAATTTTGTACTGATAAATAGGTTACTATATTGACTGATTTGTATTTCATATTTTAGGAGGAAATATCAAAGTTGCTTCGGTTTGAATCATCAAAATTGGAAAATGGGACTAAAACATCACTTTCAGACTACAGTGCTCGCCAAAAAGACGACCAAAAGTTCATCTACTATTTAGCAGCACCAAGGTAATTGTATAAGGCCATCTACATGTTTACGCTATCAACTAAAGTTACTTTACTGATGTATCTATTTCTTGGAGCAATAAATCTTTAATTGCTACGATAATCGACTGAGCGTCGTGTGTATTCACAAGCGCCGGGCGGCCCCGACCAACTGATTTGCAACTTCAAGTTCGGGCGCTTCAGATGATTATCGCGGTAGGTATAGTGACTGAGGCCTGACTTAGCTAGCTCCTTGCGAAAGAATAGGTGTCGGCCTCAATAAAATTCAACCCAGGGATAGTTGTATAAAAACCCAGTCAATAGCCCGTATTTGTGTAAAACATTTCCGACCCAATGGTGATTCCTTATAAATTAACTATATGTGTTGTTTTCAGCCGAGAACTGGCACAGTCTTCGCCGTATTATGAATCTCTGAAAAAACGTGATGTGGAGGTACTGTTCTGTTATGAAATGTATGATGAACTCGTGTTGTTGGAACTCAAGCAATTCGGTGGAAGACATCTCGTTTCTGTAGAAAACGACATGCAGAAAGATTCGTCAGATAGTGAAGACGCTGTCATTGGTAAAGTCGGTTTGTTTTTAATAAAAATCTACATAAATGTTGTATGCCATATGGCTGTTTAAACTCTTTATTTAAAATATTTACTATGTATTATTTATATGATACCAATTATCATCTAATCTATAAATGTTTAAAAATTTAAATTAAATAAATAAAAAATAAAACTATCCTGGTTTACAGGAAGTGACAGTTTACAAATGACTCAAGTAGATGAGCTGGTGAAGTTTTTGAAGACAAATTTAGCAGGAAAAGTATTTGAAGTGCGTACGACCCAACGTCTGGACTCGCATCCCTGTGTCATCATTGTGCCTGAAATGGCTTCAGCGCGCCACTTCATAAGAACGCAGGCGCAAAGCCTTAGCGAAGAAAATAGATTTGCTCTGTTGAGGCCACAGTTAGAAATTAATCCGAAGTAAGTAAAATAACAATGGTTACACCGCGCCGCCAGTAGCAGAGGATTGGGAACCATTCTTTCGTTAATAAACCGGCCAAATGCGAGTCGAACTCGCGCACGAAGGGTTCCGTACTTCTACTTCATCTTAGTCACTTTAGAGAATTTATTCTAAGGATGCAACACCCAAGCACAGAATAAGTACTAGTACTCCGTACAGAAGTATGACTTTTTTGCAATGAAATTCAAAGAAATATCAGTGTTGTTAACAATATGGTGGTCAGTTCGCCTCTGACTCGAGCTCATTTTCGTGTAGACACCTACAGAAATACATTGCAAGATAATTTCATTCTTATAACTCTAGAATATTCAGTGAAGTACTATCACGCAACGCGATAGGGTTGACTGCCACAAGAAGCCACTTACGCCATCTAGCGCATCTTTCTAGGACTTTATTAGTGTCGCGCACCGCCGGTGAATAAAACGCGGGAGCGTGTCGCTGCCGGCTAGCGACACCCAACTTGTTTAGTCCCTTACCAAGGGGTCGCCGCGCGTAGGTACGTTTTTGCTACCTACGCGGGAAGATACACAGGCCTGACCCAAGTTGCGTTATCATCTTGAATTTTTTCAGATTTTTCAGGCCAGAATTTAAGCTTTTAGAGGAGGGAGGGGACCAAAAATTTCAATTTCGTAAACGAGCAATAAATCGAAAAATTGTTTTAGAAATCCCCAAATCACCTCGAGGATACACGAGCGATGGGGTAGACGACAAAACAAAATATCATCCCCACTTTTATTTTTACTAAAATTACGAATGTTTTCAGGCATCCCATCATCAAAAAACTTCATAAACTTGTGTCCAGTGATAAAGAACTCGCAAATATGGTGGCGCAACAATTATTTTCCAATGCAATGGTTACAGCTGGGCTAATAATGGATCCAAGAAACTTGATAACGCATATAAATGATCTTTTAGTAAAAGCTTTAGAAAAGCATTAGATATTGTTATTTATTATTGAATAAAAATATTATTAAAATATTTGTTTTGTTTTCATCATAATAGGTTATGAAAAGATTGTAGAAAAAAATGTCAAGGATTTAATAACATTAAAATAATTACCTTTTCCTCAAAAACAGAGATCATGTAATCTTTTTACTTCTGTCGACCGCTAGAGTGTCGCATACGCTACGCACTTGTCGGACTACAGTAGAATGGTTGCAGATTAGCATGGATGAAAAGTAAAAGTCGACTTGCGTAGTAGTATTTTGATGCTGTGTAGAGCCCTGACTCATCATATTTAGATTTTTGAATGTGTAATGTATGAAGGAAGCTAATGTGTTGTTTGGGCTAGTTAAAGTACTACTAACTAAACATCATAGAATAGATATGAGTTGTCAAAAAGAGCAAACAAAACATGGGAGTTGGTTTAAAGTTATCCGAAACTGATCGATTCGTTTGATGCGATTCTGGGTGAACTAGTGGACGCTTACCTTAAACCTGCTGTTCGTGTTAATTTATTTAACACCATCTATTGAGGAGAACGCTACGGAGTGAATCTGACATATGTCAATGCTACCAACATAAGAATGAGAAAACCATAGACTTACTTCACCCACAGATAATACAATTTGTTTTATTCAGCTTTAGGGGTTCCCTTGATCTCGGGTAAAATATGAAATTGTAATGATTTGTATTATAGGACTAAATACGCAAGTCACAAAATGTTTTTAAAATATTGCTCGCATACCAAAACGCAACTTGATAAGCGTTATCACTGATAATATAATAGTTATATACCTGGGGGGACAGGAGGGACCCGTTTCGTTTTGTAAAAGGTTTAAAAAACTATTAAACTTTTTTAAATTGTTAGCAAGATTTCTTCTAAATTCTTTTTTCCCTGTGTGAGAGTTAATAATTTTGAATTAATCTTTATTTCCCTTGTTGGGCGATAGCGTTACATTCCAAATAAATCATTTTCATAACTTTTAGGACCTCCAGATCCATAGAAATAGTATCTTTTAAAAACTAAATTAACATGGTTGTTATTGAATAGGGGGTAATTTAGAACCCAGCATGGGGATATTTTGTCAATAACACTTGATGAATTAACAGGCTATAAATTATCGCTAGTCTGAACCAGGACACATGTACAAATTCCATAGTCAAAATTGAGCTTTATAAACCCTAAGTTAGTTTGTGTTGTGGGGTAAACTTTGTTTTAACTAATAGTCACCCTGGGTGGCTTCTTTCATATTTTGTGTTTCTCTCCATTCAATAATCTGTGTTTCTCTCTCTATTTCTCTATGGTTTCCGAATGAAATCGACCGAAGCGGCGGGCAGGCGTTTTTTGCAAAATTTTGTGGTTGTTCCCGGCATGTTCGCGCATAATTTAATTGAATCATAAAATTCATACACAGTTTCTTTACATGATATCTGAATTTGCTCAGGTCTAAATACCATAAAAGTAAGAATGGTGTGATGGTTCTAAAATCGAGTCAAAAGGAGCTATTCAAATCAGGTTTATATTGTTTGTAATTTTTTTGTTTAGGCTATGAGCACGATGGATATAAACAAGTTAGAATATGAAGACAAAAATAAGACACCAGACAAAAAGCAAATAGAAGCTGAAGAAAAAGAGACAATGTTGAAAAGTGATGAAAAATGTGAAGTGAATCCTGAACAAAAAATTGAAAATGACGGTCCTGTTAAAGCTGCTCTTTCGGGTGATATTACTGAACAAGGCCGGGAAGTTAAACCAAAATTTATTCCTATCGGAGCAATCAAAATGCCTGGGTTTTTTATGAAAAACTCTGACAAAGATAAATCGAAGGTACATATTATGTTATTATGACTAATAGGTGTCGTCTCGTCTTTGTATGTAAAAAAACTATCATTGTAGGTAAATAAAATAGGACACCTATGTCCTTTAGTTTATTATTATAGCCATAAGTTGCTATATTTATGACAAATGTAGTTGTAGTACAATTAAAAGTCTAAATATTTATGACTGGCTTGCAATATAAATGTAGTGAGACAGGTAACTAGGATACTCATCACAAGAGATCAGAGTAGGTAGATTGATTTCGGGTCAATGATCCCAAACAATGCACATGCCTTCGGTATTCCATAATCTCAAAAGGCATAAACCTAAATGGTATTCTAGTTGTAAAACTAAAAAGAACAAAGTTGTGTAAAGTCATGCAAAAACAAGTAATTTCAGGTGACAAATGAGTAAGTTATTATCAGAGGTCGGAATTAGGTAGAGTTATTTATGTACTTGCATCGAAATGTTGGTATTAATGTGGACCTTCCTGGGATTTCTAATGGACAACCCCGAGTGGCCAACAATATTACAAATAAATAATAATAAAAACTCAGAGATAGGCAAATAAAACAAAGATGATTAACCTACAATTTTTATTAGTTTACATTAATTCACAATACAAATTATTAATTCTCTTTGGACATCTGATGTCATTGATGTAAGTTTGGCAACATTGCATGTGCAGTAGTTTAAATTGCGTAAAAGAAAATAACTTTTTATTTAAAAAAAACACGGGACTTTTCTGCTCTTTAAAATTAATCTCGAGATTTAAAGGCATATCCACTTTATTCGTTCGCTGTATAAAATCAGTGTAAGTACATGAATAACTCTACCTAATTCCAACCTCTGGTTATTATGATATAAACTGGAATAGTTCATTATGGGTTTTTCAGAAAAAAGCATATCCATAATATTCCAGCACTGTCAAAGTACATCAAATCAATCTACCTACTCTGATCTCTGCTCATCACATTTACCCCTATAATTAGAGGACTTCACTGAATTAAAATTGTGACTCATTTTTTCTTTTGTTTTTTATGTATAGGATGAAGAAGATGTACAGAATGAAAATGAAAAAACGGATGAAGATGGTAAAATCAAACATAACCGTCTACAGTTTTTACATACCTGCCCATTCACACAGTTCTTACATAGGCCTCAAAATGGTAATAAATATTATTCTTAGTAATGTAAATCTATTTTTAAATGATGGCTATCCTTTAATTTTCAACAATGCTTTTATTGATTATTTATTTTTTAGATTCTGAACCAAAGAGAGCACTTTTCAATTTAAAGTATCCAAAGATATTCCAAAAGCGATCTGAGTCTAATCCAGAGGCTACACTTGCATCTATGGAGACTTTAGAAGATAAACTAGATACTCCAAATGATGGCATGGAAAATGTGAAGTTGGAAATGGTAAACAAAGAATATTCAGTAATAATTATAAAAATTTAATAAATAATATAACAATCTTTAAAACATGACTACTAAGTTAATTATTTAATAATATTATCTTTCTTTTTTCTTAGGAGACAGAAGAAGGCAAAGTGGCTACTAAGCTTCCCTTAAAAGAAAGAATAAGGCAAAAGAAGTTCATAATTGGTAAGTTTTTATCATCATTTCCCGGTATCATAAATCCCCCTAAACTAAAAGTCCTTGTGGTCTGTATGTATGCTAATGATTATCTATAAATGTCTGAAAAACTATTGGACACAGACACTTACAGGCAGTATTTATCTATAAACTGAATAATTCTTGATGAAGGTTATAATGTATAATTTTTTATAGTGGTGAACAAAGCAAAAATTGATAGAAAACAGCAATTCCAGCCAAAATGATTTTATGTACCTAAAGTACCCATGTACCAAATTTCAAACCTGTACACCAATTTGCGTTTTTTTGTTACGTAGCTCGACTACGATAACGGTTTGTATAATTAACTTGAAATATGACTATGAATGTTGAAATTGACATTGAAATCAGAAAAACACAAGCAAGAAAATGCCTAATCTGTTTAAGATTAAAAAAAAACAGTCTGCAAAGGTATATGTCTATTTTTAAGGATAGCTTATTATACTCATTTTAACTTCTACCCACGCGAAGCCGCAGCAGTTTGCTGGTTCCCAATAATAATGTTTTACCCAAAATACAATTTATATTAATAAAAATATTTTATTTTAAAAATAAATAGTATTTTGTGGAGGTATTGTGAGATTGATCGATTATCTATTATAGTCATACAGAAGGTGATAATATTATATCATATAAAAAATTTACTTGTGTTTTATAGCCAACAAGAGGCAAGCTGATAACCCTACTGCAGGTAAAAAACCTGACATAAGCTTAGATAAAAAAACAAACACAAACACTGTTTTTGAATCATCCATCGTTAGTCACACTAGATCAGTAGCAGAATGTGCAAGTCGAGAAATGCGCAGGCTATGTAAAATGTGCAAATATCAAAATGAGCAGATCGCAAAATGTGCAAATCTCCTAATGTGTAGATTACATAATGTGCAGATACGAGGGTGGATTGAATAGTTCGCGGCCTGATCAAGAACACAGAATAAAATACATATTTACTTCGCTGGCTCAGCGCCCTAAACTGGATCTTGGCCTCCGACACCGGAAGACGCCACTCTGTCCAAACTGCTATTTGGAGCTCACACAGGTTCTTCTGTACTTCATCTGTGTAGCGATATCTAGAATGTCCGATCATGCGTTTCCCACTTGGTTGTCTCAGATATGCTCTCTTCATGGCACGATCTTCCCCATTCTTTCCACGTGGCCTAGCCATCGGAGTCTCGAATATTTCACCGATTATGTTAGGCTCAGTCACTAGGTCTTCAATTTAAACGACATAAAAGAGTGCAATTGATGCTAAATTTATTGTTTTGCCTATCGGAAGATAGTCCACCATTATGACATCCTTAGCATCCCGAAAAATCGACACCATCACCTTGCCAGCCGACAGAATCATCGCCATCGCTTTCTTTGGAGTTGTTTTACCTAATTTGTCCACTGTTTGGATTGTTGTTTTGATTCTGGGGTATAGTGGTGCTCCCAGGTTCCATCTATTGTAACGAATCTGCCAAGAAAATCTTGTGGATCAGCCCGAACACCTCAAAACATTCTCAAGAAATCATGAGTCGAATTTGCTTTTGCTCCACTGAATCTTGTTCCCACCTAGTGGAAACTTTAGAAAAGCCGAGTTCATCGTTGGTTCAAATGAGATGCTTATAGTGTCTGCAATTTACTGATAGTCAATCTTCGGTATTTCAAATGAGGTCACACACTTTCCCGATGTTTTTTTGGACGTAGACGCTTAGAGTAGACGTTATTGCCCGGCCGGAGCGAGGGTCATCTTCGATGTTCTCTCGTCCACGTTTAAATTGTGCAACCCATTGTTTCACAGTGGTATAAGACGAGGCAGATTGCTTTTATGTTGTTTCCATTTCATCGTGGATCTCCTCGAGTGTTAATTTTTTTTTAAACAAATATTTAATTACATAACGGTGTTTTAATTTCTCCATTATTAAAAATCTGTTATACCCATGGTTATACACACATATTTGAATTGTTCGTAAAATATTTTAACGGAATTACAAATTGTTAATTGGCGGGCTGATATTTGAATAATGACAGTTTAAAATGGCGGCAGAAAAAATTATAGCAGTTCTATTTTTAATGGTCAGGCCGTGAACTTTTCAATCCACCATCGATTATAGGTTGCACTATGTGTAACATAGGTATTCTTACGTTCATGTTTTTGTTGATGTAGTTTTATACAAGATGGCCCTGTTAATCAGCAACAGCAATACAAAAACAGTCCTAACTCATTGTAGTCGATTTGAAGTCATACCATAGCAGGATTTTTTTTCGGGAATAACCTCCTTTATCGTTTGGTTAGTTTTTTTTTAAATTTGGAATTTGTTTGCTCCTTACTTTAGATTTTATAGACTAAACCATACGTGACGTACAGATTCGACGGTAGAGCGAGCTCACCCAGAATTACAGGGCCACCCTGTATATTGCGTATTATTCGCGTGTGTTGATGTATGTCGCGAAGTTCGATGAACGAATCACGATGTTACAATGGCAATTTCAGATGATATAGTGGTGTGCGCGTTGGCACTGCTCGTGTTGCTGGCCGTGATAGTGGGCATTGTGATCGGTGCGCGCGCAGGCCCGCCCGCCGAGCGCCCGCTGCGCCTCGGCCGGTACATCACCACGCTCACCACCTGCGGGCCCGTCGAAGGGTGAGTTCATCACGACTATCTCTTTCATACACTTTAGGTAGCTGTGACCACGGACGCTGTAAAGTGACCTCGGACCACCGAGCACATAACCTATAGAGACGGAATGTCATTAACGTTGTATAAGAAAAAAACGTCAAAATAGCTAGGCTTTGAGCCTCCGTTTTGTCTTCAACGTATTTTATTATCAAATAAATTCACTAATTTCTTAACATATTTTAAAACAAAGGCATTGTTTAAAATATTGTTACTGATTGATGGAAACCGAAATATCTCATATTTCATAATATCGATTAAAAATGTACGCATAACTTGACACTTTTCGTTTAAGTTCCAATTACTGATAAGATTTAGAGATAAATCGCCCTTACGTCGCATCTATTAGGTTACGTGCTCGATGCCTCGGACGCTGTAAACGAATCGACGTGTTTTAAATACAATTTAAATATTGTGTTTCGCAATCCATGAAATTGTTTTATTAATGTATCTGACAAGTCTGTATGCGACCCTCTTGCGCCCTGCCAAACTTGCGAGACTGTCATCGAAGATCCCCTTCCAACACAATACGTGACCCGCTGATATCTAGCATGCCTTGCGCCCTAGAACAAACTTGTTGCTTGCGAAGGTTTTATCTCTATTACCTACCAGCTCATCATTTTTATCGTGAGGAATGCGTTATACGCACCTACTCTCTAGTTGCGAGTGTATGTGTTACCTTACCAGTTATGTGAAGCTTCCCGCCGTCCTTACCCCTTTAAACCTTCTGTATCGCCTGGGTGGCAGTGTCGTGAGAGATCACGAATCACCGTAACAAAATATGTATTATCTCCGTATTCTTTGTCTTTACAGGACTTTGGACGAAGGCGTTTATAATTTCTATAACATACCGTACGCTGTGCCACCCGTCGGGGAAAAGAGATTCACCTACGCCCAACCTCTGAATAACCTGTCGATGTGCTGGAACGATACGTACAAGGCGCACACACCCGGTCCCCTGTGTTTGCAATTTTTGGAGAACAGTACTATTGTAGGAGAGGAGGATTGTTTAACTCTGGACGTAGTCACGCCTCACGTTCGTTACGACACGCCCTTGCCGGTGGTCGTGCTGATAGGAGCTAATTCTCTAGCAGGCGGTATTAGCCCCGCGCAGCCTTCCGCTCTTTACGCTCGGACCAAGGAAGTCGTTTTTGTGAGACCCAACTTTAGGTTAGGTCCCTTCGGTTTCCTAGCCCTCGATATCATATCTAACTCGAGATATCCGCATACGTCCGGTAATTACGCGCTGAGTGATTTATTGGTCGCTCTGCAGTGGGTGAAATATAACATCAAACATTTCGGAGGAGACGCCTCGTCCGTAACTCTGCTCGGTCACAGGGCGGGGGCTACTTTGACCGCCGCATTAACTACGGTCACCAAAGCGCAGAAGCTGTACTCTCGAGTGTGGCTCTCGTCCGCGTCCGTCATATTCCCCGGTGAAACGCTCGAGCAATCGCAAAAAAATAACGAACCGTTCAAACAGAGAATCAAGTGCGACGATATCGAATGTTTGCAACGAATTTCAACCACCGAAATTTTATCCGCCTCTCCCGACGTTTGGTTGGGGAATAACGTCGGGACCCTGCCGGTCGCGGGCGAATTCCAACGTTCTTGGTTAGTATTAGACGGAGATTACTTGAGGGTTCACGCTTACGAAAGTTGGAACGCTCAAAAGGAAGCTAAAAAGTCCGGCAAAGAAAAGGTTTTCAAACCGATGGTGTTCGGGACTACGGAACATTCGGGCCATTCGGAGCTGTTGGCGAAGAAGCATTTGAATTGGACCGCCGAAATCGTCGAGCGAATGGTGAACGAGAGCGTGTTCGGGGAGAAGAACTTGACGTCGAGCGTGTTTAACAATTTCAATAAGTCGTACAAGGGGTTGGTGGAGCTGATCTCGTCTGTGCGCACGCTGTGCCCGCTGGTGAGCCTGGCGCGCATGCGGCTGGCGGCGCCGCTGTACGTGGTGCTGGGCTCGGGCGCCGGCGCCGGCGCGCTGGGCTCGGGGCTGGCCGGCATAGACGCCGACGTCGAAGCCATTCTCGGAACGTTCGACTCCGAAGTACCCGAACAACGCAGGTTTATGGCGGCCATGCAACAACTGTTCTACTACTTCGTTTGGCACGGACGCTTGCCCGGGCCGGAGACCGGATTGATCGCGGTAGGTCAGGATTTACTCCCGCTTCACGGGTTACCGGCTTGTGACTTACTTATCCAGGAGGATTTAGTGCCGAGGTACGCGCATATCGATTAATCGATTTCATCTTAATCGCGATTCTAATGCTAGCTAGTCTATGAATATTTGGCTGTCGTTTGTCGTACATACTTCATAATTAGAATTAGCTTGCGCTCCAGTACTTTTAAGCTTATGATAGTTGCATGTTGTTGTAATCACATTATCACATCTCTTAATTATTTTTTTAAACACGTTTGTTACACATACCGGGTTGATTTATGTTCATAAGTAATAATAGAATATTGCTGTTCAGTACAGCAGTCTTACCATTTACGCTACGGCCAGGCCTAGTGTTAGAGCATCCATGCGTAACGCATGGATGGACGCACAATACGTTCTCATATCAGACTCAATGTATGGAGTCAAAACCTAGACTTAAATGAAAGTAAGACTTAATTTTGCAGCTAATATTTTTTTATTTATAATATTGCAACTGCGCTCTTAGCGTCTGAGCCACATTGCCAATGTTCCATCACGTGATCTCAGTTCAACAAATCTCATTACAAATAGTCATCTTACTTAAGTACATACGAAAACATAAGTTGGAACATTTATTTCGCATTGAAAACGTACCTACTCATTTTGGAAGACTGATTTTTTTATAAATAACGTAAGGAAACCAGTTTTTGTACCTATTTTATTATTACCTACTAGTTTTAGGAATAACCGTACCAGTTTTTACTGAGGTTTTTACCAAAGTCGGATAACGTTAGTCATAGAACAAAACACGACGTCACGAGTTAAAACATCACGTCGAAATAGGGGTACATTCGTGAATTACCGTGTTAAATCCGCTTTCGAGATTTTTGAATACATTGTGGTAATTTCGTCTATGCTGGTGTATCTATTCAACAGGCCTTGAAATCTTGTCAACGAAATACCTTTAAGTTAAGAAGCATTCCTCTATTCATGATTAAAAGAAACTTCAGTCTAATATTTCTTTACAAATCGAATAAAATTTTTGGTATAAAATAAGAGTAAATTTCAGGGCCAATTGAATACCCTTGAAGTGTTTTAGTATAAATTGTTTCCTAAATTAAACTTAATTAAAAAGTTTTTTGTTACCTTTTAGTATTTTTATTAGGTAAGTAATTAAGAATAAGTCCCTATTCGTCAGGAATGTCTGCAGGAGCTGCCGATTTGCCTACTAGCATGTTTCCCAGTGTCGATTGATTTAATAATTAGGTTTTTTTTATGCCGTATGTTTTTACTGATTCTGTCATATAACACAGTGAACAGTACGAAAAACTGGAAATAGTCTTTCAAGCCAAAGAACGCAATTTTACCCACTTGTATTCCTACTAAAATGAATACTCAAGCTAGACTCTTCATAATAAGCAATAAATGCATGTTAAAAGCGCGGTATGCTTTTAATTATTTATTTATGGTTTTGATAATATCAGTATTTTTATGTGAATTTTGTGTGTTGACAGTGTATCTGTCTGTATTCTCAGGATTACTCGTGTAATTCCAATAAGTTTGTATAAAATTCAAACTTTGCCCGATTTTATAAATTGTGATTTTTAAGTCTGATTTACCTATTGATCCAAAGAATGTGAATAAGTTATTGGTAGGTAGTAAATAAGCTATTTTTGTAATTAACGTTTGTGTCGTTTTATGTATTAGTCGCGCTATTCCTGTAAAAAAGCTGCTTGTGAATAAAATAAACCTAAACCATTGCATGAGTGGCGTTTGAATTAAGGAGGTAAACATCAATGTTGATTTATCGATAGTAAATAGCATTTTCTAAATAAATATTGTTTCGTGGAATTTACATCAGAATTTTGAGACTTATAGATCTTTTTGAAGTACACATTATTATTTGAATGGCCTTTTTTGTATGTATTTTTTATTAGAATTCTGTTTTGATACCTATGATGTAGGTGTTGTTTTATACAAGCAGTTTTTTTTTACTTTTCTTTCCAAAACGCTTTGTGTACCTACTAATATAAGTCGTGAAAGCAACACTAGATGTATTAGAGGTAGGTAACGGCTTTGCATTGTTTTGTATATTGATAATAAAATAAAGTAAGACTGACTCTTGTTTTTTAATTACTCATTTTAGGTTTTGTCTAAATCGTTTCGTTTATGGTTTTTTAAGGTTCTTTATTTCAAAAGAAAAAACTGAACAAATGCAAGGCAAAAAGGGTTTGCAGGAAGTTCGTGTACGAACTTGTCGGACTATAGTATCATGAAATTTGATAGAAGAAAAAGGTCACAGTACCTAATGAATAAAACCGATTTTGATATTTATTACATCAAAAAAAAATCCTAGTATGGAACCCGTAGTAAGCAAATCAGACTTGCACTTGGCAGTTTTTTTACTTTTGCATTATAGCATGGCCAAGGGCTATGCTATAAAACGTGACATTTTGATAATCCACATGCGAAGATTAATTCGAATCAGTAATGTAGTAATAATTTGATTAATTCAAGCCGAATTTACATAACGACATGCATGACGCATGCATGATTTATTTAATTTCATTGCACTACTTTCAGTGAAACTAATTTCATTAAACATGTAATAGCTTTGTGTTATCCACAATATTTATATTATATATTATTGTAGTCAATCGCACAAAAGGCGCTTTCGCGGTATACTTAGGTACCCCTCCGCCTCGCGTTTATAATGATTATGAATGAAAAAATGGAAACGCGACACGAAATTTGACAACGACACGTGAAATTGTTGATGAAATAAATGTCACGGTAAAATATTCGTAATATAAATTCGGCTTTGATGGCTGTAGGAGGGGACGAATGTTAGGCCACCTGATTTGACACGACAATTTTATTAAAACGATAATAGAAGGAAAAAGGAAGCGAGGAAGACCAAGAATAAGCTACATGCAGCAAATAAAAGAAAAGATAAATGTCGGGTCGTATCAGGAGGTTAAGAGAAGGGCGGAAAGCAGAGAGGAATGGAAAAAACTCCACCGACAAGAGCCTAGCTCTTAAATTTGATGATTTGATGATGACGGATTGTCGCAACATGGTGAAGAAAATTAAAGAGTACTTAGTTTTGTTCATAAATTAATTATATTACTATGTTACTAACATAAATTTTAAAACAGATTTTTAACAAAATGCTAGTTTCAAAAGAAATACTAAATAGCAGCAATAAATACAAATACAACCGAAACATCGTACTGTCGTACATAATAAAACACAGCTAAAATCCTAATAAATAACCGATGATAAATGAACAATATTTATCAAAAAACAATTTAAACATTACTTTCTTTTAAAATTTTCATGTTTTAATAATTACGTTCACGCAGTGGCGAGATAACAGATTGAACATTTTCTTTGCCTATTTTCGTCTTCCTCAAAACTGAAGGCGACTTTGGTGTGGACTGAACTTGCTCTACGTCTTTTTTCATCTTGTCGATTATAGAAGATTGTTTTGCTACAGTCATAGTTAATTCTTCATTTTCTTGACGAAGTAGCGATAACTCCACTACAAGAGATTGTTGATCCTGGATCTGAAAGAGAAGTTTTGTTGCCCAATTATTTTGGTCGTATGCTGGACAGGGTGGCCTTAGGCGTTGGCAAACAGCACAACCGGTATTGCACAGTATTTGCGCCATCACCGAACAAAATACTTGAAAGAAAGGTATCTTAAGTGTGATTAAAGATATTATTTTTAAAATGCGCTTTTCCTACTTTCCTAGGAATTCACAATAACTTTTCGTTCTAGGTTTTCAAAAAGATATGCCCTCTGTTCATCATAAGAATAAGGATCTACATAACGAATGATGAAAGTGCAAACCTGCTGTTGGTAGCGTTGATTTTCTGCCTCGAGACGGTTTATTTCAGCCGCTGCCTGCGCTAGCAGCACGCGCGACTGCTCGGCGGCCGCGGAGGCCTGGCCAGCATGCTCTGTCGCCAGCTCGCATAACATTTTCTTTTTCTCAACCTAGAACAAAAACATTATTCTGTAAGATATCCCCTTCTCATTTATAAATAAATTGTTTCAACAAACACACCAATTGCCTGGCCCCAAACTAAGCGTGAGCTTGTGCTATAATGACAAGGATAACGGATAGACATACTTATATACATTTTTAAACATTCATGAATTAGAAAATACATTTATATTATTAATGAAGAAAGAAAATACATTTATTATTAATAAGGTACAAATACTCGTGCTCATCACACAAACATTTTGCCCCTTGCGGGATTCGAACCCGCAACCGCCTGGTTTAGTAGTCCGTGGCGCGAACCACTACACCAAGACGGTCGTTATAAGTTAAGAACAGCGCTCTTGTCGGTGGAACAATTTCCACGCATAACGGACCGACTCTGTTACACCTTCAACTTCATATGTCATGACAACTTATTCCTTCAACTGCTGTGTGTATGTTTTTCTTGACCTTCATCTTCTTCCTTCCATTCCCTACTAAAATGCAATAAATCTTACAGCTACGAGTATAATAATATGATAAATAATACACACCTCGTCGCGCAGCATCTGGATTTGAGAATTTGACTCCTTTTTGATGAGTTCTACGTCTTCTATAAGCTCGTTTTTAATTGACCCGAGTTCACGATAAGCTTCCTTTTCAACATTCTGCAAGCTCTCAATCAATGTCACATTGTGTTCCATTATGCGGTTATGTTCCTTAGCCAATGCAGCTTTTGATTTTAATATATTAACGAGGGCTTCTTTATATTCGTTACATTCTAATATAGTGTTATTTAAAGTATTCTTGTATGTGACTAGCTCATTTTCGAGCAGTTCTTTAGAATTGTTTAAGGCTTGAACCGTATTTTCCAAGTGTTCTAATTCACTATCAGATTCCCGTAAACGCATTGTTAATACTTGTACGATATCTCTGGTCACGGAAAGCGACATTTCAAATCTACTCTTTTCTTTAGCAGCTTTATCAACTTCAACGGTTAATTTATTGATCTCGTTTTCGAAATCAATATGTTTTCGTTTAAATTCTTCTTTCAAGTCATTCATTTCCTTAATTTTTTCGTCCTTTTCCGCTTTAAGACATTCTTTTTCATTTTTAAGACTATTGTATTTCTGCTGGAGAACTAAATTTTCTTCTTCGGTATGATTGAGGCTATATTTTAGATCTTTTACTTCGTTTTCTAAATACTGTATCTTACTCTGTTGTTGAGCCCAATGATCTTGAATGTTTCGTGTGCGTTCTTCAAATTGAATCTCACACAATTTTAGCTTCTCATCAGCAGCTTCATTAATCTGCTCAAGTTTTGCTGTGAATTCACGTTCTTTAATATGTAGCTGTTCTTGTAACTCATTTATTTCCTCAGCTTTTTCTTTTATCATTTGAGCCTTGATTGTGTCTATTAAGTCATTATATTCAAATCTGATTCTCTCTTGATCTAATTTGTGCTTATTGATTATTGTTTGTTTTTCTTCCTCCATTTTAGTTTTTATAGTTTCTAGCTCTGCTTTATATTCCCTGCGAATACTTTCGTTAGCTTCTAGTGCAAGTGCGTGATGCCCTTTTACCATTTCAAGTCTTTGACGCGTTTCTTCCAAATTGGATTCCATATTGGTCAGTTTTTCTTGCAAATCTTTGCACAAGCTATCTCTAATGGTAATAACTTCTTCTAGCGACGACAATTCCACTTGCTTATTACTAACTTCCTGTTCTAATTTATCACACTGTGATTCCAAATCTAATATAGTTTTCTTCAGTTTTTCTACATCTTCATTAAACTTTACATTAAGATCGGATTGTTTAGTGCCTTTGTCTAAATCTATTTGTGACAATTTGGTAGTTATATTGTTAACTGGATTTTTGTTTGAGTTGATCTGAGATTGAAGACGGGCTATTTCTGTTTTTAATTCTTCGATGTGCTTATTGTATTCCGAAATAGTATGATCTTTATTTCTGTAAAATACACTCAAATTAGGCGTTTAGTTATTAAACTATAATAAAGGTAGGTATGAGGTACTACTACATTAAGGTAACCTATTAAAAGATTTTAAACTTACCTAATTTCAACCTCTTGTGCTTTAACAACATCATCACTAATTTTGTCATCTTGTTTTCTATTGTTGATATATTTTGGAGGTGGTAATTGTTTCTTGAGACTGCTTGTAACTTTTGATGTTGTTGGAAGCTTTACTGGCTTTGGCTGCAAAGACAATAATACATTAGTAGGTATCAGAACAGATAATAATGTACCTACTAAGGATTTGTAATTTTATTTATCGATTTTCAAGTAGGTATGCTTGCAAGTGTGATCCCAGAGACGCGATACCTAAAGATTATCTTTGAATACGCGAGGATACGAGGACTGTGAAAGAGCGAAAATAGGGCCCGGGCCCGGGCGGTTGCCCTGTTTGCCACCCTATAACGCCGCCATTGTCAGTGTTCTTTTACAGATCTTTTTTTAAGTAGTTAGATACTGTTTATTATTATGGCTATGGATGGATTGACTGTTTGTAGATATTGCATTTCTTGAACAACCGACTACTTGATGCTGGAATCGAACCAGCTTAGCTGCTTATTTCGCAAAACGAGCGACTGCCTTATTTATTACTTAAAAACCAATCTGTAATGATAATTAAATCCAATTATTTTCATAAATTACTTATCGAATCCATAAAACTGATGCAATAGAATAAAACCATCCATGGCACTTAGAATAATCCATGGCACATAATATATAGGTAGGAGTTAGTACCTACTCCAACCATTTTGGGAAAATCATTAAGCACTGTAACAGCACGTGAAGGTAAACACCGTGGCAACTTATGCAGTTGCATAATATAGAAATTAATATTTCCTATATTGTCTCGGGTCTGGGTGTTGTGGTACATAGCACCATTGTTACCTTACCTTACTTTTGAATCTGAGCAATGTATAAGATGTTGTTTAATAAAGGTGATTTTGAGACAAAACATTTTATGATGAACCACACAATAAATAATAGTGATGAATTGGCCAATATTGTATGTATGTACAGTCGGCCGCACGTCAGACAGGATACCCATTTGAACTACCAAAACAGCTGTTATTACATAAGGAATTGAGGCGGTCTCAAGATCAAAGTGGGGTAGTATGGCGTGCGGTCGACCGTCGTGTGTACTTACATACAATTAAGTAGTATACATACAAGTAGGTAGGTATCATAGTATCTAATCCTTACAGCCTTAGAATTATTCTAAGTCTACAGCAAACCAAAAGGCGAAGCTTACCGTAACAAAAGATTTAACACTAGCTGCAGAACTGCATTGAGATCTGGTGTCTGTTTTGGTAGCTAATGAACCAAGTGGTGCTTTAAGTGGGCCAGGTTGCGTTTTTGGTTTTATGTGTTTTTCGGTTTCTTGTTTCTTAGGATTGCTCTGAATTTTAGGTAAAGCTGAAAAAGTTAGGTATTAGTTTAAGATCCCTACTACTATACTTACCTAGGTAGGTAGTTACCCTTATATCAATAATATTCTGCGAATATACAGCGCCCTCAGTTGGGCAGTGTTTAACATTTTGGAACCCCTTCTGAATCCCTGACTTCCGCTAGTTAGGATGGGTAAGTAAGTAAGTATAGCCAGTGGTCGTAGACGTACGTAGGTACGAATAGGTCCTACATACGTACATAGATAAATGATAACTGTATGCAGTCTAAATATCTATCTACTAGCATTGGTAGGTAGAAAGGGTGAGGTATATTACCTACCTGCTGTATACGTACCTACATAAACATAACATACGAGGGTCAAACTGAAAGTTCTTAGAACTGGCCACTTATAAACAATATAATAAAAAAAATATTCTAAAATTTGAAAATAGAACTCTTTGCCAATATTACTGAGTATATATTTCATTCATTTGTCATTTGTTTTACGACTTGGCGGCAAATTGAAAATTGTCTGTGTCACGTCAAAATGAATTTAACACGAGAAAATTTTCGTGCAATGATTTTTTATGACTTTCGATGTCATTTAAGTCAACAAGAAAGTTATGATAGACTACGATTGGCCTTTCACGATGAAGCCCCATCTCGTGCGACTGTTTACAACTGGTTTAATGAGTTTAAACGTGGTCGCACTAATCTCACTGATGATGTACGTGAGGGACGGCCTTCTACGGCGACGACTGAAAATAACATCTGTGTTGTGCGGCGTATGATAGAGACTGACAAAAGAGTGACCTATCAGCAGATTCGGACAAGCTTAGGCATCGGTATGAGTCAAGTGCACAAAATCCTCCACGAACATTTAGCGGTCAGGAAGCTTTGCGCCCGGTGGATACCTCATAATTTGACTAAGGCTCAAAAACTCCATCGTGTGGATTGGTGCCGTAAAATGATTGAAAGATTTAACGGAGGTGACTCAAATGCTGTGTTCGACATACTAACAGGTGACGAAAGCTGGATTTACTGTTATGATCCTGAAACCAAAAGACAATCTGCTCAGTGGGTGTTTCCTTTCGAGGAGTTGCCAACTAAAGTGAAGAGAGATCGAAGTGCGGGAAAAAAAATGGTGGCCTCGTTCTTTGGAAGGATAGGTCATTTCGCAACAATTGTGTTAGAGGATCAAAAAACAGTTTCTGCAGAATGGTACACTACCAATTGTTTGCCACTTGTCTTGGAAAAAGTTCGAGAGAAACGACCTCGCAGTAGGATCCTCCTTCACCACGACAACGCCTCGTCGCACACCGCCAAGCGAACGATCGACTATTTGGCGACATCAAACGTTGAATTACTGGGTCACCCGCCGTATAGCCCCGACCTCGCGCCTTGTGATTTTTATTTATTTCCAAAAATTAAAGAAAAACTTAAAGGAAAGCGGTTTATGAATGCTGAAGAAGCGGTGGCTGCGTATCGCGATGCCATTGAAGAGACCCCTAAGGACGAGTGGGCAAAGTGCTTTTCCCAGTGGTTCCATCGCATGCAGCGGTGTATTGACGTCAATGGACAATATTTTGAAAAGATATAATAAAACTAATAACTGGCTAATGTAATCAGTTTTTGATTTTCTAAGAACTTTCAGTTTGACCCTCGTATAGGCACTTACGTGCAAAACAAAACAACACACTATACACTATCATAATCTGTGCTATCCTCTTTACACGCAATCGAGTCCAGTCCAGGGTTCAGAATAGAAGTCCAGAAATGAAAATATTGCCCACAGCTGTTTGTTTTAGAAAATCTCAAAGTAAAAGCATTAATGATAATTGATAACTGACTTACCCACTGGATCAAAACGTTTGGCTTTTGAGAACATGATAAGATAACTAACGAATGCTTTAACAATTTGTAAATAACTAAATAGGCACTACTAACATTAGGATAAATAGTCAAATAGTATTCTCAAACAAATAACCACTAGGTATCGTAACGTCTTCTGTGAAATCGCGCGCGAAAATGATTTTTTACGCTCTCTGCGAGACTACGTACGAGGGGCTCACTGCTGGCTGCCTGCCCGCCTGCAGGGGCTTGGGGACTGTTTGGTAATAATAATACCGGCCATTCATTGTTGTGTTAAATTTAACGAACCATTGAATGGGGAGGGAAAACGACCGTTACATTTACGTTCCGTTACACTGTACGAATGGAAACAATTATTTTTACGTTTCGTTACACTGTATGGACATACAGTGCAAACTTAATTTAAAAAAGTACGTACCTAGTAAAAATTTAGTAAATAATGTACGGTACCTAAATCCATTTTGAGTATTTTTCCGAATGAACCCATGCCTACAGCTCAAACGTTTAGACGTTTCGTTGAATTACATACATTTAAAAAATTGCGTCCGCAAATGGAAATAAAGGGGGGAGGGGGAATTAATGAAATCGAACGCCGGCTCACTGGCGTAGCAAGCACTTACGACAATTCGTCGGCTGACTAACGTCCTCCGTAGCTCAGTTGGTAAGAGCACTCGCCCGGATAGCGAATGGACTTGGGTTCGAGTCCCACCGGATGACACAGTCGATTAATTTTTGTAAGTGAAATTCAATTTGATAGACAGTTAAATTTTTCACAGATGATGTATTTCTGTTGCCGCTATAACAACAAAAACTAAAAACAGATTAAATTAAATTTTAAGGGCTCCCGTACATATTTTATTTCATTTCCCATACAACAACTACGTTGCGTTTTTGCTCGGTAATAACGGCAACAGGTAGACGCTTGGAATATTCACAGAATGTTAATATGTATATTAACTTTAAAAATAAATAATTTCATTATAATATTATTTAAGGGCTAAGGGGGGCTCCCATACAACAACAATAGATTGTTATACAAGGGACGAAAGTGACCATTCCACTCGAGAAGTTTCCTATCGGTCGAGAGTGGAATGGGTGCTTTCAACCGAGTTAAACATACTATTTTTCATTTCGACTGTGAGGAAAGAAATGCGATTGTACCACATAAAAAAGAACCACTATTTCTTTAAGCACCCGACCGCTACTTTTTGGCATTTCACTTGGTCTGCGAGCGGCGTTCGTTAAAGTCACAGCACAGGTTAAAGTGATAAGCGTTGCCGCTCGATAGTCCACTATCGATAGTTTTTCGATATCAATAGTTGAAGCAAAAGCAATAGTATCGATAGAATATCTTTAGTATCTATAAACTATCGATAGTTGAGGCAAAAGTATCGATAGTTGAGGCAAAAGCCGTAGTATCGATCGATTATCGATAGTTGAGGCAAAAGCAATAGTATCGATAGTATCGACAGACTATCGATAACCTAGGCAAAAGCAAAAATATCGATAGTTGAGGCAAAAGTAATAGTATCGATAGTCTACCGATAGTAATGACTGTATCGATTGCTCCATCAATATAAATACTATCGACACATAGCAATACTATCGATAATATCAAATTTCAATATTTAAATCACTGTCGATCGATAGCTGATATAGCTCTGACTATTGCAATAAGTATCGATACTCTCAATAGTGGCCTTTTATTCAATAGTAGGAGTATAAAGTAGGAGGGAAATGCTATATTTCCCACCCGGCTATCTACACATGAAAGTTCAACTTCCCGAACAGGTGAGATGAAAACCTTAATGAAAACGTGATTTTTTGTTTTTTTTTTTGCTCGATATTTATAATTGGCAACCAACAGACAGATGCTTAAAATATTGTTGTAATTCACTTAAAAAAATAATAAATAAAAATATTAGGGGGGCTCCCATACAAACGTTTTTTTTTGCCTATACTGTCTAATGTGGTAAGTTAATGGTACAGAACCCTTCGTGGGAATAGGAATATGGGTATCAAATGAAAGCTTTTAAAAATACCATTTCAAAAATATAATAATTTTTGCAGTCGGGTGTTTTGTTTTTTCAATAATTATGTTTTTGTCGGTAGAGTTGTGTTGTGTACTACCTATGTATGTATTTAACAGTACCTATTAGTTGCAGGAGGAAAAAGCTATCTCACAAATGAGATAGGTATGTCTGAAGACTCACAAAGTGAACAAATTCTAATCTAACACTATTTTGCAGTAGGTAGACACATGGCCGGCCGCATGTCAGATTAGATTACCCACCCCGAAACCGCCTCTATTCCGTGTAATAAAAGCTGTATTCGTAATTCAAATTTGTAACCTTGTCATGTTTAGGATCTCAGAATCGAGCCCAACTTTTTCAGTTTTTTTTTAAAGCTTCGGAGCACAATCAATAAAATAGTTTAAGATATTATACCTACCTACACATTTACATGCGGTACCTATACATACTCTGTGCAAGGGTGAAATAAAAGGGATCACTAATGCAATTTTTATTTATTTTACCTCTTAACCTATATGTTTACATTGATGGTGGGGGTGGAGGTACAGGAAGTAAAGGTGGAGGAGGTGGCACTCCCATCATGGGCGCTCCTGGTGGAGGAGGCAGCCGCATGCCATGACCTTCCCACATCTTCGGCGGGGGTGGAGGCATACGTAAAGGTTCTATCTTAAATGCAAATTGCAGGAAAAATTGCTTTGTATCCTTGTTCCAGTGAGTCCAAAATTTGGAGTCATGCTTCTCCACTTCTCTACTTGGAACTTTAAATGCAATCGTTTCGTATGGCTCTGCAGCAAACAACAAATATTGCCATCTGCGGTCAGGGGGTTCTATTTTCTGCTCATAAGCCGACATGAAACGATGTCTTGGCTGCACACCTTCTGCAATTTCTGAAATACAACAAAAATTATGTTACTCGATAAGTAATTATCAATAAGATGATTCAGTTATTTAATGGATATTGTCTTTGCTTGTCCATACCAGGATAATCAACTTGGAAAAGTAAGCTTTGTTGCCCATTCTCTGGGTCTTTCTGTTTGGTCACTCTGTATCCAGGTCTTCCAATTTTAACAAACTTCTTGGGTTCAATCCTTGGCTTTTCAGGCGCCAGTTGTTGCGGAGCCTCTTTGGCCTCTTTTGCAGCTCTGCGGGCAAGGTTTGCCTGATGTTTCTTCCCCTGAGTGTGAGCTAAATAACTGCCCTCGTTGTTGTGGAGAGTTAGACATAGCTTGCATTCATAAGATCCTGAAATTATAATGCACAATACTTGATACAAGTTACAACTGACACAAAAGTAAGCATGTAAGATCACTATTTACAAACCTAAATGATTTTTCATAAAATAGGGATCCTTGTTTAAATCTATAGTTTCCAGTGCAAGCTGGCGGAGCCTTTCGCGGCGGTCCCTGTTGCTTTCGGACCATGACGCCACACCGCCTCCTCCAGTTTTTCCACCAGGCCTATTTTGGAAATCCATAACTAACAAACCGATCTAGTTTTATACGAATGGCTTTAAACCAACGCTTCAGTTTATGGAGATAGTCATAATTTCGTCAAATTCCAACAAAATGCACGAAATTACAAAACAATCTTGCCGATTTCGACAGTGACAATGTTTTTTTTTTCGGTTACAATTTTTTTTGTTCAATTTACCCATTCTGGGTAGGCAAAGGATGAAGTCCATACAGCCACGTCTTCAGTAATTTTATTTCTATAATTTTTTCTTCAGTTTTCTTCTTATTATATTATTTACACAACTACACTAACCTAACTTAACTCATTGAAATGCGAGGTGGTTCACATTTCAATGTTCTCAAGAAAATTTTGAGCGGGATATCGAACCGGATCAGCATTGAGTAAATATAGAATGGAGAGAGCATGGACGGCCTTCCCCTCTAGCCAAAAATGTTGGCCATATAGTTTGAGTGCTTATATAAAACTAAACTACTTCGTCGGTCGTGACCGTTTGACAGAATCTATCGCGAATTGTGACCCAATGACCCAACAAACATCTCCGTGTAGAAGATTGAAAATGGTAAATTGTGCCGTTTTCGGACCCAAAAATCGCTCATCGAAATCGAAATCATATTTCGAAAATCATCGTTCTTTACTTTGAGGTTATTTCGACAAGTTAGCGATACATACGTTGTTTTTTCTTCATAGTAGGAAGGCTAGTAGCTTCATAGTGTGGGGACAACAAGGGTTACTAAATTAGTTAGTAATTAGTTAGCTAGCTTATCGCCACAATTATAAATAATAAAGTGTATGTTATCTAAATATTTAAACATACCATAGACATGTAGGATGATAAAAGTAAGTTTTTTTTAAAAAAAAACGATAGATCCCTTGAATGGATTGTGGTCGAAAAATACTGGCTTTCTTCTCACTCAAGTGTGATTTATTCAGCTTCAGCACACTTTGAGTCAAGATGTTTCCAAGAATGTTCGGACGGAAAAATAATTTTGTCCGTGCAGCAGCAGCATTACCTAGGTACTTTGAAACTTCTTAGCCAAGTGTGTAGTTTTAAGGGTTTTTTACTGGTAAAAACGGGACTTATTAATACTCCGACGTCCCTTCTGTCTGTCACCAGGCTGTATCTCAAAAACCGTGATTGCTAGACTTGAGTTTTTTACTCTGTTTGAGAGTTTAGGCAGTGGATTACACGTGGAGGGCGACAATGATAGGTGGAAAATAAGTCAGGTCTGAGCACTTATAGCTAGGTACTTGCCGGTCAGGGTTCAGATATCACTTCACAGGCCACAATCACTCGAAATGTCTGTAAGGAGCTTCACAGGATACACACGCGGCGAAAGCGCTCTGGTCGATCTAGTACATGTGTCATAGGTAACGTCTCGATGTCGACTGGTCGTCGGGGTTCTCACGGTACGTTTTAAACAAATAAAAACAAGGCAGGTACGCGTGCGAGTGCGCGCTGCGCAGTATCAATAGGGTACACAAACAAATCAAAATATTGTAGTAAACATACTCGATAATATGAACGCCAACAGGTAGACGCTTAAAATACTCGCAGAATATTAAGTTGTATAATCACTTCAAAAATAGATTATGTCTTATATTTTTATATCTATATAATTATGTAAGTAAGTCGTGTTAGTTACATAACACAAGAACGGTTGAAACAATTATTATGATTTTTGTGTTTTTTAATTTGCCTTCTTCTGGAATAGGATAATAAGTATTAAAATATGATATTAATCGAAAAAAATATATCCTAATACATAATAATTAGACTAATCTTTCCCGTAACATCACCATGATTATTCTCTTATATTCTGATTAGAGTTGTAAATTACACATCTTTAATATACTTTTCAATAAATAAGCAGTAGTATTGTGCTAAATACAACCTTCCCATCTATTCTGTCCTTAAAATTTGCAAGTCCTTAAATATTGTCAGGTTTTAACCGTCCGCCAGCTCTTCATCTTACAGACTGTATTGATGCAACACAGATTGGCGGTGTTCGACGCCTGTCTGCATAGCCGTAGACGAAATTGTCATGTGATAACAGCCTCATTATTTAATACCTACTTCTCCCATCGCTTCTTTTGTTTTCTTGGCCCTTATCTTTACAACCATCTTAATCACGATCTATACGCCTTGCCTAAATTTCATCTATAGTCGAAATTATTCTGCTACTTACAAAGTCTGTCCTATTCTGACACGGAAAATCTCTCCCACTAAGGTAGTCCCCCCTCACTCACACTCACTCACTCACACTCACACACACACACACATACACATACACACACACACACACGCTACACACACGCACACATACACACACACACATACACAATCACACACACATTCTCTCACCCACACATTTACACACACACACGCACACACACACTAACTATTCTGGTTATATCTTCTTTTGTTAATTTTTCTTTGTTTGTGTCATGCTTTCATATTATTTGTACCCATAACCGAGTAGATTCCGAGAGTGGAGAGTGCTGGCGCTCTGTAATACAGGTTTCTCACCTAGTTCAGACGCCAGTCTTTCCCAATCTTTACCTATTTGTACCAACAATGTACTTATTGCAACTAATTATGTACCTATTTAGATTGTGGTGAGAAAAATAAAGATATTTTATTATTTTATTTTAATTTTATTGTGTTGTTTAAAAAACTGCAAAGGTGTTTTATGATATTTCCACGTCTATTCTCGATCGTCTTCAAATTGTTTCGCTTATACAGCCATAATATTAGTAGTATAGGATGAGTGCATTTAGTTAGTGAGCTTTCGAATTAGTTAGCCATGTCCCGTCCTTAGCAGAAAATGGGAGTGGCAATAAATTAAAAAAAAATTGTAGTGTGCTATATGCGTGCTTCCTCGTCCCCCGCCAAAAGTGGCGAAATTTTCGGAACTGGGATTTTGACACATGTTCTCTCCATTCTATTTTCTCAATGTCATGGATCAAACACGAATTTCTTATCGCGACAACGTGACGACGAATCTTCGTTCAATATGTAGCCGTAGCATAATAATACCGTGTAGGTACCTCTTGGTAAATAAGCTTGGTAAAATTAGAAAATGGCAATTTTTTTTTTTACTATCAAAAAAACAGAAAGCTGTCAGGATTTGGGCGGGAAATGAACCGTGATCCATGGCTGGGCTTCGTTTCTTAATTTTTTAAATTCGTTTTTCATGGTCATTGTTGTGATTGTGTGGTGAAATAATCTTAATAATGTGCTGCAGTGGAGAACTAATGAAGTGAAAGTAAGAAACAAAGTAAGGCGCTCCTATCTGATCCGGTTCGATTTCCCGCTCTAAATTTCGTTGAGAGCATTGAAATGTAAACCATCCTTACTTTTCAATAAGTTAGGTTAGGTTAGTGTGTGTTTATAGTTGCGAAAGTACTTAAGAAGAAGATTCTGAAGAAAAGAATGATACCGAAATACTGAAGACGTGGCTGTATTGACTTGATCCTTTGCCTACCCAGAATGGGTGAATTGAACAAAAAATTACAAGAAAGCTGTCGTTTTTTTTTTTTGGCGGGAAGTTGAAAAGGGTGGTCCAGCTATTTTTCTCTTATTTTATTTTCTTGTAAATTATTATTTAAACTGTAATTTTCTGTTATATATTAGTGTATTTAGTGTTAAATATCGTATATACATAAAATTTGGTAAGTTTTTGCACATATTTTATAAAGCAGACAGCAGCATCATGGAGACGGAGCCCGACCCCGACCCTGACCCTCCTCCAGCGACGACGAACTCGTTACTTACATTGTTAGAAGCTGATAGCTTTATTTCTAACCAACAGTCAGAATACGAAAGTTTTAAGCTCTTAACAGATAGAAGGAATAAAATAAAAAAGAAACAGCACATTACTGCCAATAAACTTAAAAATAAAACAACTCCTCCAAAAATACATATTCCAGATGCTTTATTAAAGCAAATTTCCAACAAGACTACAACAACATCACAACCTACAACTGATTCCTCATCAACCCCATCAGTATTTCGCAGCAAATATGCAGAGTCTGATGTTGGCCCCTTTGTTGTGCATGTTAGCTTGAAAGAAAATTCTCCCAATGCTGGCTCCACTCTTCATCCCATTAAGTTTGGAAATTTCTTGTTCAAAAACAATCTGAAAAATATTATTGATGATGGCATCAAGCGTATTGGCCGAAATAGACTATCAGTTACTTTCAAAACTCCAAGTGCAGCCAACTTGTTTATGACAAATGAAATAATCTTGAGAGAGTATAACTTGCTTTTACCATCATTTAACATTTCTAAAATGGGTATTGTTAAGGGGATACCAACAGAATGGTCTCATGACGAGATAGTAGAAAATCTCAGAGTGCCTGATGGTTTCGGGCCCATAATTCGTTCTAGACGTTTGAGCAGGAAAATATCCACTTTTGAAGGTGTTTCATGGCAACCTACACAAACTGTGGTTCTTACATTCGATGGTCAATCTTTACCAAGTAGAGTGTACTCATTTTTCTCATCCTTACCCGTGGAACAGTACATATTTCCCACTATACAATGCTTCAATTGTTGTCGTTTTGGGCACACTCGAGTGCAATGCCGAAGTATGCCCAGGTGTTTTAAGTGTGCAGAGAATCATCCAGGATCTAACTGTAATGAATCAGAGTTCAGATGTATCAATTGTAACAATAATCATCAAGCAACTGACCAAAATTGTTCTGAATTTATCCGGCAAAAAAATATTAAGCACTTCATGTCCCATCACTCTGTTTCATATCAGGAGGCAGCAAAACAGTTTCCATTACTTAAAAAATCCTATTCAGAAATTGTTTCTAGTCCCACAAAATCAGCTCCAGTTCCAGTCCAAGAAAAGAAGTCATACAAAAAAACTGTTACCATCCCTAAAAAGTCTCCTCAGAATACAATCAGCCCAGGGTATGATAAGATTGAACACAACTCATTAATTGATCATATACCACAACCTCAAAATGGATGTGGGTTTTCTACTGAACCTTCACATGATGACTCAATCTCTTCAAATGCTTTAAACAACTTATTGTCTTCCCTAATAAACATAATAGTAAATTCTGCTCTACCGTACACCGTTGCCATATCTCTTATTAACAACTTATCAGTATCAATCTACAATCTTCTTAAAAATGGATCAAGTTCTTCAGTGGAACTGTAAAAGTGTGTCCTCTAAAATACCTGAACTAATTTCTTTAGTTAATAATTATCAACCTTTTGTACTTGCTCTTTCAGAAACCTGGCTGAAGCCAGGTTACAACTTTAGATTCCGTGGCTACTCAGTTCTAAGAGATGATAGAGATGATGGGTACGGTGGAGCGGCCCTTCTTATTAAAAAGAACTTTAAATTTACTTCTATACCACTTCCAGCCTTCAACCATAAACATTTCAATGCTGTTGCAGCCAAAATTGGGGATATATCAATTTTGGCAGTTTATATCTCTTGTAAGGACACATCTGTTATTCCAGTATTACGAAATTGTTTGACACATCTCACTGCTCCTGTAATGATCTTAGGTGACTTAAACGCCCACCATTCTTTATGGGGAGCTCCAAACAACGACCAGTTAGGAAATGCAATTGTTGATGTTATTGATGATTTTAATCTTTGTGTTCTCAACGATGGATCTGCTACTAGGAGACCTTGCCCTGGCCAAAATCTAAGCTTCCTAGATATCTCTCTTTGCTCCCCTGCTCTTTTATCATGTTTAACATGGACATGTTTACCATACACTTTCGGCAGTGATCATTATCCCATTGTCATAACTTTGCCAGAAAACAATCGGTCAGTAACTTCTCTGCCTCCTATGCTAAAGTACAATCTGAACAATTGCGACTGGGCTACATACAGGTCATTGGTAGAGGTAAAAGTAAAATTGTTGCCAATCGTCTCTAAAGATAACCTCATTTCTTCGTTTGACAGCTTAGTTCATGCCATACAAACGTCAGCTGATGCAGTTTTTAAACTGAAAAATGTTGCCAGCAATAAAATACCATCTCCACCATGGTGGGATAAGGATTGCACTCTTGCGATTAAAAATAGAAAAGCCGCTGAGAGACAGTGTCGGGATTCTCTAGATATGCAAACGTATTTGAATTACAAAAATGTTTCATCCGCCACTCAGCGTCTATTAAAAAGGAAAAAGAGAGAAGGTTGGCAGCGATTTTGTTCTTCTTTGTGTCCGGACACTCCATCTACCGTTGTCTGGAAAAATATTAGGCGTTATAGATGTTCTTTAGCTAATAACAATCATACTTCTTTTACATTAGAATGGGTAAATGCTTTTGTAAATAAACTTGCGCCAGATTATGTCCCAAATATAAATGAAATTCCTTCTGCGCCCTATGACTTTAACGATGATATAAAATCTATTAATAGACAATTGATCTCACCTTTCTCCATGAAAGAGTTAAAATTAGTTCTTAGTCGTGTTTCAGATTCCTGTCCTGGGCAAGATGGTATACCATATTCTTTTGTTTCCCATTTAAGTCTCTTCACTTTATCCTTCCTTTTAGATGCCATCAATCTGATTTTTAGTTCTGGTGTTATTCCCCCCTCTTGGAAGCTTCATGTCGTTATACCAATCTTAAAACCATCAAAAAATCCGTCAGATCCAACGTCCTATAGACCAATAGCTATGGCATCTGTTTTCTCTAAAATTACAGAACACTTAATTAAGAATAGATTAGAGTGGTATTTAGAGCGAAATAATCTCTTGGCTCAGTCACAATTTGGCTTTAGGAAAGGCAAAAGCACTTCAGATAATCTCAGTATTTTTGCCACAGATATACTTCTAGCCTTTTCTGAAAACAAATCGATTTCAGCAGCTTTTTTGGATATCCAATCCGCATATGATCAGGTAAACCTTTTTGTTCTAAAACAAGAATTGGATAAGCTTGGGATCCCCAAAACTATGTCTAGCTTCATTTTCAACCTTTTTAGCGGAAGATCTATTCAGTTGCGAGTTCCAAGTGTTAATATATCCCGTCATCTGTGGAAAGGAGTTCCGCAGGGCTCTGTTCTCAGTCCCCTTTTGTACGATATTTACACGAGAGAACTGGAGAGTTCAATCTTGCCCAAGTGTTCAATTTTGCAATATGCTGATGATGTTTTAATTTACTCCATAAATGATTCCATTGAAATAGCTTCTGCTGACTTAGAAGAGTCATTGTGCGGGCTCTGTAACTGGTTGAGTGATCATAACCTTTCATTATCAATTACCAAGAGTACTGTAGTTATTTTCTCCAGAAAACGCACGATTCCAAATATCTATGTAAAAGTCAATGGTTCTTTACTTCCTGTTGCTGAGGAAATCTTATTTTTAGGCAGGAAATTTGACAGCAAATGTAATGGACTAGCGCACGTTAATTACATCGTAGACAAGTGTGAAAAGAACCTCAATATCATGAGAGCTCTTGCCGGAGTCTGGTGGGGAGCTCACCCGTTTACATTGAGACTAGTGTACAACGCTTTAGTAAGAAGTCTTCTGGATTACGGTTCATTCGCCAGTGGTATAGCTAGTAAGACATCTCTAAAAAAATTTGATCTTATACAATACAAAAGCCTCAGAATTGTTTTAGGTGCGATGCGCAGCACACCAGTTAATGCTTTGCAAGTTGAAACTGCTGATCCTCCTTTGCATTTTCGACGCCAATATCTTTCCGATAGATTCTTGTTTAAGTTATGTCAGTTTGAGAACCATCCCTTACTCGACAAACTTCGTCTGCTCAATGATTTTTTGAATAATGATAATCCTTTCTGGCGTAACAAACCTATCCCTAACCTCATAAACAGCTATAGGAAAACTCTTGAACTTGACTGCAAAATCCAGAAATTTCCTTGTCATCCAATATTTTATTTTGACTTTGAAGCTTTAATATTTGATCCTAATATTCTACTCTCTGTTGGTATTAAGAAAGACACACGTAATTCTAATCAGAAACTTTTGAGTTATGTTCAAGAACATGCACCCAACTTCGAAATTTTTTTCACTGATGCTTCTAAAGTAATATCAGATGATCCTTTTGCTTTGAATTCAGGTAATCCCGTAGGCTCGGCCTTTTTACAACAGTCATCAGGGCATTTTAAATTGTTTAAATATCCAAGTGTGACCTCTAATTTTAGCGGTGAAGGTTTGGCCATCTTAGAGTGCATCAACTATATAATTAGTCAAAAAATTAGTCACTGTCTTATATTTACGGATTCATTGAGTTTTTTACAGTCTCTTCTTGCAAATCCCTTTAATAATAATACGTTCAGCCCTCTTTCATTATTAGTCAAAAGTAAATTATTGGAATGTCATAATAGTAACTTGAAAGTTAAATTGGCCTGGATTCCTGGTCACTCGGGTATTCAGGGCAATGAGTTAGTCGATGATCTGGCTAAGCTTGCTGCTAGACAGGGCAAAGATAATTTTAACACTATTTATTGTCACGACTTAGCGACTTCACCTCGTGCTATTCTTATAAAAGACTGGAACCAGGATTGGCAGAGCTCTAGTGAATTCAAAGGCAGGTTTTATCATAATTTTCAATCTAAAATAGCATTAAAACCCTGGTTTTCTAAACTTCGTTTAGAGAAACGAGTTTCTTCCACTATTTCCCGTCTACGTCTCGGCCATTGTAGTTCTCCCTCTCACTTAGCAAAACTTCACATCAAAGACTCTTCTGTTTGTGAATGTGGTCTAGAGGAAGCAAATATTCAACATATTCTTTTTAATTGTCCCTTATACAGGTCTTTGCAACTACATGACATCCTAGTCAAAAATAAAGCTCCTCTTCCCTACAACCTTTCATGTATATTATCGCTTTGCAATAAAAAATATATTTATTCCCTTATAAAGTTTTTAAAGTATCATAATATCAAACTGTAACCTTGTAAAATATGTATACTATTATATATTAATATTAAATATATTTATATACCTATCGTCCCACCCAATAATCCTATCCAAACCCGCCAATCCTACAAACCAACAAAACCACCAACTTGAAAATGGCAAAAGTCATCCTCGGTCTACAAGGCTGAAGAAAGGCATGGATTGCCATATGGAAAAAAGAAGAAGAAGAAAGCTGTCAAAATCAGTGTGTCACTGTCATCATTTTCTGACATTTCCTTTTTGTGTTGTCAAAGTTGCCGAAAGGTATAGTCTATTGAAAATCTGTTTAAATTTTAGGAATCCTCAAACGTTTCTTTCAAAAGACTAGATAAACCTCAACTAAATTATATGTAGAACTGTGACGGCTACGTATTTATCACTTGGATACAGAAAATTCTTGGATAACCTATAGTGCGAATTTCGTGTTGTTTTTCAGGTACTGACTCAAGATGTTGATGCCAAAACAAAATCGTGTTTCCATTTATGAATACCTCTTCAAAGAGGGAGTCATGGTGGCCAAAAAAGACTATCATGCACCAAAACACCCCGATCTGGAGAAAATTCCTAACCTCCAAGTTATCAAAGCTATGCAGTCCCTGAAATCTAGAGGTTATGTCAAGGAACAGTTTGCATGGAGGCATTTTTACTGGTAAGAATTAGCATTAAATATAGTAGTATAATTATTTTGATGAGAAATTCAATGACAATTTCATAAGCACTGTAAATTATTGAAATCCATCAGGTTTGAACTGTATCATAATGGCTTAAAGTTGTGGTGGGAATACTTATTTCATTAGACAGAGACTGTTATAATTAACTTGATGTCAGTAATACTGCAGAAAATATGATAAAATAAATAATGTAGGCATAAGAGCTTTGATGCAGAACAGGTACTGACCCTGTAAGAATCAAATGGAATACCCTATCTCTACAGTGGTTGATATAACCTTCAACAAGAGATCCTTGCAAATACCAGGCTAACAACCATTGTTCCTTGGTAACAGGGCCGCAACATTTTTACAATATTTAAACATATACCAACTCATGATTATGATCACCTTTTTATGTTAAAATTCCTATCCCTACTACCACTACTGGTTAAAGAATTAGGAGACATCTAAATTACAAGTGATTTGGCTTTTCATGTCTTATTAATTAGTATTATGCATTATCATTGTTGTTATGGTTAACTGAATCTTCAGTAGGTGTAAGGTTTTTTGTTATATTAATAAATTAAATAATTTGTTTCAACAAATCAACAGCCACAGTAATTACTTAACACGAAACTAAGTGTGAGCTTGTGCTGTGGCAACTAGCAAATAAGGGTATTAATTAATAATTCTGTAATAATGCTGTATAAAAATATCAGAAAGCTATAAATATCCTTATAAATAATCTTTTTGTTTAATAGCAACCAACTTTTATGTGTATGTTGAATATTTTAGGTACTTGACTAATGAGGGTATTGAATACTTGCGTATCTTCCTCCACCTGCCACCTGAAATTGTACCAGCGACCCTGAAGCGATCTGTACGGACAGAGACTGTCCGCCGTGGTGCAGTTGGCCGGCCTGATGCTCCAGCCCGCTCAGCTGAGGACCGTTCAGCTTACCGTCGTGCACCAACAACCCCTGGTGCTCCGCATGACAAGAAAGCTGATGTTGGCCCTGGATCTTCAGAGGTTGAATTTGTAAGTGTATTTTTAATAGGTATTGTGAATTTTATTAAGTGTTCTACAAGAACATATTACAATATTACTGACCCAAAGGCTAAAGTTGACTTCTCAAGCAGTTTTAAATGTTAACCCTTTATAAAGTTTATAAGCAATGTTATAAAATATAGATATGCCTGCGATGAAGAGGCCCGAGCAGCGCAGCCAATCCATGAAGCCTATCTATATCTTATGATATTGCTCATAAAGTATATAATGCTTTGAGTTTCAAACTGCTCGCTGCGGCGCTGCCGGCTTCTGCCATTACAATTTTAATTGAGCCATATACTTTCATGTGGCATTTTTGGTGATGAGAAATGTATCCAATGTTTGATAACATTTATTTTGGTAATCCTCCTTAAAAAAATATGTTTTATTGTTGTTGCAGAGAGGAGGATATGGTCGCGGCAGGCCTGCACCTTAATTTAAGCCAATAAAAATATGTAAGATCAGCTGAGTGTTTTCATTTTTTAAGATTAACTTTTTACATCTTAAACCAGTTAAATATTTTATTAAGAATATGATTAGAAGTGGTTAATTATTCATGGTGGCTTTGTTTTGTCACAACAAATAATCAAAATTATCTATGGGCCCTGGAAACGAACTAGGTACCTTAATTAAATCCTTTAGTTAGCTCAGTTTACTAAAAAGAAAACATTCCTTTATTTTTACAAAGAAACAACTGCAGTGATAAGTTTTTGAAATTAGCTGTGCGGCAAATTCTCTGGGCCCTGGAGGGGACTTACCTTAATTAAATGTTAGCTCATTTAACTGAAAGGAAACATAATTTTTAAAACTAGCAGTTTCCCGCGACTTAGCCCGCGCCAAAAGTCGGATTTTCCATACAATCTTCCATCCCTCATTCCACCCTGATGATTGTATATCGCGGAAAAAGTGGCCTATGTCTTTCCCAGGGCCTTGTACTATATCTGTCGTAAAGTTCATTTGAATCTGTCCAGTAGTTTCGGAGCTGTATAAGTACAGCTGAAATAAATATGAAGTGGTCGTTTCTTGGGTTAAAGTCACTCAAGGGGTACTAGAGTATAAGATGGTTCTTATTTTGTGCATGTAGGAGCTCGACTACATAGTCGATCTAAAAAGAAAATCGCATCCATCATTCCATAGTCCATACATTGTGCCTTTTACAAAACGCCTAGATAAATGTTAAAAGCAACATTTGATCTTTCATTAACCTTCTGCAACTGATGTGGTGGTCTCACAGACACCATTAATCAGAAACTATGTAATATTATCGTCGTTGTTTAGGTACGTTGCGACTCGTGATTTTAGTACCTTCCTGAATTGCCATGCGGATGATGCTTCGTACAGTGTGGACAGCTTCGGATGTCTAGTCGTGTGTTTTTGAAAAAAAGTGTACGAGACTACCATCTCAGCATTACTGTTTGTTATTTTATATTCTTGTGATTACTATGGAAAAATGAAATTTTATGAAAACTAGTCAAAGTCAAAAATTCTTTATTCAATTTAGGACACAAAATGCCCCTTATGAACGTCAAAATATCAATCAATTATGGCCCATATGGGGCCAGAACATGTCTTCTTATCTTTTGGGCCCTACTAGCGCTTCGAGACAAGACACAGACAATCTAGCAAGTGCTGAGAAGAAGCGCCGGAACAAACTCAGTCACCACTAGCTGTTAAATTTTATTAATGATAATATATGTTCTTTATTGTACTTATTCAGTAAAAAATAAATTTATTTCAAAAAAGTCAAAGTGTAATTGGTACAACATCTCAAAAAGGTGTCTGCCAGTCTATCACCTCAGTAGAATTAAAACTATAATTCCACCTCAGTTGCGGAAGGTTAATAATAAAGTAAGTCAACAAAATTTCGAATAAATGTCTGTTGTAAAAGTATCCACGAACTTATACTTAGCGTTAAGGTCAGCACCATCAAATTATGACTCTTGAATGTAAACGCTTAAATACCTAAAAATTAATGCTGTAGCAAATATATGGTAAATGTTTCCTACGGCGCTCTATTCATATCTCTTATAGTTAGCTGAGCTGCTAGGGTTCTATATCAGTTGCTCCAAACCTTCAATTTGTGTACGTCAATAGAAAGTGCTTATCACGCTGAACAATGTTCTCTAAGGCGCTCTATTAATATCTCTTATAGTTGAGCTGAGCTGCTAGGGTTCTATATCAGTTGCTCCAGACCTTCAATTTGTGTTCGTCAATAGAAAGTGCTTATCACGCTGAACAATGTTGCCTTAGGCGCTCTATTCATATCTATTATAGTTGAGCTGAGCTGCTGGGGTTCTATATCAGTTGCTCCAGACCTTTAATTTGTGTACGTCAATAGAAAGTGCTTAATACGCTAACTTTTCTTAAGGCGCGCCTTTCATATCTCTCTTAGTTTAAGTGTACTGCTAAGGTTCCACGTCAGTTACTCCGATCTTCAAAATAAATTATAGCCTAGAATTTGCCTAGACTCAATAGCTACACAATAAAAGAAGTTTCATTCAAATCCGTTCAGTAGTTCCGGAGATTAGCGTGTACAGACAAAAAAAAAAGAGTTAGATTCCTATTCTGTTACTATTTTAACATCAATTAGTTTTTGGTGAAAATACTCAATGTACAGACGCATCGGTTTTACTGTGTTATCTATGTATAGATCTTTCTGAATTTGACTGGTAGAGAATGCTATAGGACATTAAGTCCGCAGTAAGAAGTAATGTTAAATAAATATAATTATTATCAAACTTTTATTTATTTAACAGATTGTACTTTCTTTTTTGGTGCAATAAAGTTTAAAAAATTAAAAACGAAAGAACAAACAAAATAATTTATTTATAAATGTCTAACCCAGCATTGATTATCTATGAAACATGGATCAATTGGAGTTTCTACCATTAGATGTAAATTAATATCTCTTTAAAATGATTTGTTCAGAATAATGGTTGTGGTTTTGGTGGATCGGGCTTTGCGAATTCTCCGAGTTTGTCGATGTAGTACTGGTAAGCTCTGAAAGGTTTCAGCTCCCACGGTACTTGGTCTTGCATGCGGGTGAGGCACACGCCCAAGTCTTCCAGCGTCGGCACACCATTTTGAGTCACGTCTGTAGTGGCCTCCTGTAATATTTTTATTTTTAAATAAACATGAATAAACATATTTTACCAAATAATTAGAGACTTATCTGTGTTAGGCATGATAGCTCTAAGTTAACGCAATCCAAGATACAGCCATTTCAGCCGCGTTTTCTAACATTTCACAGGGGAATTAAAACCTATGTATAGGTTACTTGCCATGGACCCCCCATATAGTGTACATCCGGCCGTCTGAGCCAGTCCTAGAGAAATCTTGCTTATCTAGGCTGATGGTAACGAATCGTAGGTGACGGCAAGGTGACCAAGGTTTCATCATTTGTGACGCAATAGTTTCTTTGAAAATTGAAAAAAACCTGGCTCAGACAGCCAGAATTCACATTTTTGGACACTCTGGATCTTAACTTCCAGAGGGTTTCAGAGCCCCGTTTTTTATAAAAAGTATAGTTACGCATTATGTGTTTTCGAGATATCTTGTAAAACGTGTGGTCAGACAGCTTGATATCAAGTCGTTTTTCTCAATATTTCACGAAATATCACATTTTGGACTAATCTTTATGGATTATACTAATGTGACGCGTTATGTGACGGCTCTCAACCAGATTTGAACCACCAAAACCCACACGTTTTTTAAGATATCTCGAAAACTGTTGCACCAAAATTGATGGAACTACTTTAGATGCCGTCACATAATGCGTCACTATACATTATATTAAAAACGGGGTTTTGAAACCCTCTGGAAGTTGAGATCCAGAGTGTCCAAAAAGGTAAATTTCTGGCTGTCTGAGCCAGGTTTTTAACAATTTTCAAAGAAACTAATGCGTCACAAACGATGAAACCTTGGTATATTGCCGTCACCTACGATTCGTTATCAGCCTAGATATGCAAGATCTCTCTAGGACTCTGGCTCAGACGGCTGGATGTACACCCCATATAAACGTATTTTTTTTACTGATTTAGAACTAAAAAAACCGGCCAAGTGCGAGTCGGCTTCGGCCCGAACGGTTCCGTACCTATACAACATTAGATATATATTATATTTCAAGCGTCTGCCTGTTGCCCTTATTAATATTGAGCTAAAAACAGCGAAGAAAACACGTTTGTTGTATGGGAGCCCCCCTTAAATATTTTTATTATTAATTAATAAATATTAATTATTTATTAATTTAATTCATTTAAAAAAAAAACATAGAGCAAAAACCGCCAAAAAATCATAGTAAGTTGTATGGGAGCCCCCTTAAATATTATTTTGATTTTAGTATTTGTTGTTATAGCGGCAACAGAAATACATCATCTGTGAAAATTTCAAATGTCTAGCTATGACGGTTCATGAGATACAGCCTGGTGGCAGTCAGACAGCGGAGGCGGAACCCTAAAAAATATATAATTTATATTGTCTTATGTTGTTTAGGAACGGAACCCTTCGTGCGCGTGTCCGACTCGCATTTGGCCGGTTTTTTTTTATAATCGAAATAATCATTCTTATGCAATATATTTTACTTCAGCGGTGCTGATGAGTACTATCATTAAAATTGATTTGATTAGTAGGTAATTTTAGGAAATAAAAAGGAATATGGACACACCCTTTCAATGGACTCCCAGTGAAGGCTTCCCCAAGGATACGCTGGCGATATAATGTTGACAAACGCCACCTTAAGTGGGAAGATGGGGTCATACTTCATGTCATAACGCTTATAGCCCCAGTTTTCATCTTTGCGCATTAGCTTGAAAAACCAGTCCACCATGTCTGCTAATAGGTATCTGTCAGGCCTGAAAAGTAAGAAATAAAATGCTGCAATTGTAATAACTACTTATTTATTTTAATAAGCTTTACTACAAAAACTGACACCATTTAAAGTGAACCCTTAGCACACTTATAAGATTTAAATCTGTCAGTAGAGGATTGCTTTAATTGACAAATTCTGTGATTTCAAATGAAGACAGTTTTGCAGCTTACAGGTCAAGATAAATCTGTTTCTATTTTAAAATTACATACCCAACAGCTTGGTAGACTTGACATCTAGTATCAGGGTCCCGCGCCGCATTGACGATACCCTGAGCTACATCAGAAACATATACGGGCTGCTTGAAAGTAGCCATTCCATTCTTGTACAGTGGCAACAGCTGACCATGAACACGCCATTGGCTTGCGAAAGCCCTGTGTATTTTAAAAGTAGGTAATTAATCATAGGTTTCAGAACCTATGAGTGGTAATTTAAAAACAATATATTTTTCAAAGAGTAGTCAAATTTAAAAACATATATGAGTGTGCACCTATGCAATCTGTATGTATCTGTGGCTCATTGCCAGTAGGCATTGACTCCATTTATCAGTTTATTTAAAAGAAAAGACCAGTAGAATAGACCATTTGACATCACCAAATGTCACAAAATGCTTTTCTTCATATTCCATTAATTTTGTTATGGATATAATAAACTGCATTGCTGTACGCAACTGCTTTTTGGCAAATATCAAATATTTTAGATAATTAAAAAAAAAAACAATGTTACTGCTGTTATTTTCAAAAAATAGGGTTTTAGAAATATTTGTGGCTAGTGTAATTTACAATTATCTACTTAATTAAAAATTTTAAAAGCACAAACCTCAAAAATCTATCCTCTGAGCCATAAATATCAGAAGCTCTAATAATGGTGGCTGTGGGGAACTCTTCCCTCACTGCCTGCTCTCCTTCATACTTGGTGATCTTGAAACCTGATGGCTTCCTCATAACCAAAGGTGTTGGGTTACTAGAGGCATTGAGGTATGACAGATGGATAAATCTCTCAACTCCCATTTCACGACAAATCCTGTAAAAAAAGAGTTAAAAATTAATAATGATTACATGATTTTGTTGTTAAGATATTGAGTATGAGTATTAGTAAACACATACTACAAATAAACTTTATAGTGGATTGCTAGCATCAGGTTTGTTATCAATCATTTTCATATTTAACAACTAATTAGTTAAAGTACCTTGCAAGACGGCGGGCTCCATCCACATGTACATCTTTGTATTTGAAGTTTTTGGTTTCATAGTCCCTTCCAACCAGGTTGATTACTACATTTGAGTAACGAACCGCTTTGGCTATAGACTCCTCATCACGTAAGTCAAATGGTGTAAAGAGCACTTGCCCAAGGTCTCCACAAACTTTCAAGCGTTGGGCATCATAGAAGTCACAGCGGTATGGAAGAATCATCTGTGGGATGTTAAACATACAATATAAACAGCCCTTCTGTCAGTTTTAGCCCATAATTCTGTCTATTTTACCAGATGGGTTAAATTAATAGAATATGATAGAAAATTTTACCACCAGATGAGTTTATCTCAGCGTTGCATTATTATAATAGAACATTCTAACACTAGTGGTCGTGTTTGGTCTATAATACTAACTGAAGAGTAAGAAAGCTACAAATAACAAAAACAGATTACCTGAGTGCCTATTTTTCCCAATTTGTTGCAAACATAGCGACCCACGAAACCTGTGCAGCCAAACACAGTGGCTACAATACCATTGAAGCTGCTGCGGCCACCAGTGCCACGCTTGTACGCAGCCAGGTTAGGCCTGCCATCAGAACTGTACTGTGCAGACTTGACGTAAACAACGCCCAACGATCCGCTTTTAGCTAAAATAAATCATGTTTCTTTAGGTATTGTGTTACCTACTCATACATATTAATAATCTCATATTTTATGTTTAATTATCATAAGGTTTCGACAAACTGAGATTGGATGCAAATTATGTAAGAGATATTTGGGTTTTGCTGAATCAATAGATATAATTTACACATATACTTACGAACTAACTTAGCAGCAAAACGACCCTTTACAGCTACTGAAGCCATTTTTGGGTCGCAATTTTGTCAACTTTTTGTTATTTCGGATTTTTCAACAAATACAAAAGCGATCGACAGACATTTGACATTTGCAGAAATGTCACCTTGATTGACATTTGTCTAGTCTGACTATGTTTTTTGTGTATAAGTTTTACGGCTTCGAGGCTAGCATTTATGGCCAGCATATATAGCCATACAGAGAAAAATATTCCGTAAAGTGGGGTTATTTGGAACATTTATTTCTTGAAATGGGTGTTAATGAAAAAAAAAGTTATAGCCTATGTGATCACTACAGTTTCTTTAAATTAATTTATGCTATATAGTTTTCATCACAAATTTTTGGTATGTCATATAGTGCGAATAGTGAAAATATGGCCACTGATGGCTACGGATAATATTTTAATAACGATTTTGAAAAATGATTATAATAGATACTTGTTTTGAGTTATATTTTATTTATTTTAACCCTACTTGGAGATTTCAACTCAAATAGTTTGTCTAGTTTTACATGATTCCCTACATTATTTAAAATTATGATACAATTATAAATAATATTATTTAGAAAACAATCGATTAATGTTTCTTTTACCCGTTAGTGGTTTTGCAAAAAATATTATTTTGGTCAACAATTCAAGGCCAATATTACAAAGAGTTATTAAGTACTCAATTTGCGAGTGTTCTGTTGTATTCTTTTATCATAGAATCTGTTATCATTAGGCAGCAGGCTTAAAAAATTAACATGAATGTAAAAATTTAAAAATATGTTTTTTTATGTTCAGTTGCCAATCTACGCTGGTATGACTATACAGAGTGTTGTCATATAAAGTGGATTCGAAGCGCCCTTAATTCAGGTCCCATATATTCCTGGTCAGGCTATACTACTAATTCCTATTATTACCACATAAAAAATATACATGACGAATCTTAAAATTCAAAAATTCCAAATAACTTCACAATATCAAATAGCCCCACTTTACGGTTCTCTTTTCTTCTTCATATTATTGTCTTTATTTTTAACTTAAGCAAGTTGGCAAGTTTTTTGGAAGGTTCGATTTGAGTCCCACCGGGATGTCACGACGGTCAATCAATTTTTGTGTGCGAACATTAATTGTGTTAACATTAATTAACGAATTTGTGTGTGAACATTAATTAACGAATCCTACCTGTGTGCGAATTTTTGGTTTCCTATTTAAACTTGACGACCGTCTTGGTGTAGTGGTTCGCGCCACGGACTTCTAAACCAGGCGGTTGCGGGTTCGAATCCCGCAAGGGGCAAATGTTTGTGTGATGAGCACGAGCATTTGTACCTAAGTCATGGATGTTTATAAAAGTATTTAAGTATGTCTATCCGTAAGCGTGAGCTTGTGCTATGGTGTCCTAGTCACCATAGCACAAGCTCACGCTTAGTATGAGGCTAGGTAATTGGTGTGTTTGTTGAAAAAAAAAAAAACGTATAAGAAAAACACTGTGAGTGTTAAAAAATATTAAAAACTGTTGCATGGCATTAATCTTCTCGCTCTCGTTTTTCTTTATTTTTTATGATATGGATTCATATTTTTGAGTGCTCTTCTTATATTGTTAGCTATATATGCAGAATTTCTGAGCTCAATTTCACATTAGCTTTTTAGGGTTGACAGCTGAAGTTCAACTTGTCGTTCATTCATTTGTACAAATTGCATGTTTTCTTCGTGGTTTTCTTCTTTCATTAAATAGGTAAAAAAATAATAAATAATTTGCTACCAGTGCTTCAGTGCTTGCTCAGTGTTTGTAACTAGGAAAAGCATCAGAAAATAAAATGAACGAAGAGGAAATAGAAATAATTAGCAGCAGTGCTAATTTAGATGAAGTGGCACAAGTCTTGAAAAGGTTCCTGAAAAATGTAAGTGTAAAAAATAAATAAATAAACTTGTAGCCATTGATTTATATGAATTAATGTTTGTAGCTAATAAAATTAACATTAATAACTGTTGTGTCAGTTTCACTATAAAAAGAGGATAAATTAAGTCTTTTCTATGTTATAAACCACAAAAAAATTAGTCCGAAAAAAATAAACAGGTCTTTTTTCAGAATGAAAATATTTTCACATTCCCTTTCCTTAATGAGAGCAACAGAAGAGTTATTCTGTGGACAGCACTATTCCAACACCTTCAGCAGCAGACATCGGAGTGCATTCATGATTTGTGTTTAGCTGTTATAAGAATATTGAGGTAAAACAAATAATGTAATTTTATGTTCCTTAAAATATGATAACTACATTTTAAATGTGTCTATTTCTTGTAGTCGAGACAAAGCTGAATTAGACAGTTTGATCTGTGAGAAATGGATTGCCACTTTAATTGAACGGGGTGGATTATTCAATTATATTGGTGTAGAAGATGAATCGACTACACCTTTGGATAACATGCCAAGCAAGGCAATAGTTGTTGAGGCATTGAAGTGTTTGTGCAACATTGCTTTTAACAGTGAAGTGGCTAGGGCTCTGTGTGCCCACACAAGCATTGATCAAGCCTTGATAGGCAGGCTGAGAGTCTATAAAGACATACCTTTTAAAGAAGAAGTGATGCTCTTTGATATGAAACTACTCTTTATCCTAACTGCATTAAGGCAAGACATAAAGAAGAAAATAAAAGAAGTGTTACATGGGATGGATTACTTGATTTGTGGCTTAAATGAGTTACTGCTGGAAGCAACTATTGAATCTGAGGAAGGTGCTTGTGCCTCCAATGCCACAGCTGACCATGGCTACTACCTTCAGGTACATAAGCTATACTCTTGTTAACATTGTTCATATTGACTAGTTTTCAAAATCCTGCAAGGGGCAAATTGTTTGTGTGACTAGCTTGGCCATTTGTACCTCAGTCATGGATATTTATAATTTTATTAAGTATGCAACATAACACAACCTCACACATAGTTTGGGGCTAGGAGATTTTAACAAATTGAAAGAATTTATTTAATTTTTAGGATAACCAACAAGCCATTGTATGTGAGATTCTAAAGACACAGTTCAACTTGATAATTCACTCAGGATCTGATGAGCCTGTGAATGAGCAGGAGGAGGCCACATATCTCAAGTTGATGCCAGTGCTTACTGCATTGCTGTATGCACATGCCACCAGTGATGCTAAACTTATAGAGCTACACAGCAATATTGCTAATTTGTTGACAAGGTATTCATTTAACAAAATATTGTGGGTTAAGTTGTAGTCTAGTTATTTATTTAATTATTTGTCTTTTTTTTTCAGTGTACCACCAATGTTCTATCCCTATTTGACTCCTGAATTAAGCAAAGGTGAAGTGTGTCAACATGAGTTTGATGGCAGAAACATGGATGCATTGCAGGCACTGGTGCAATTACTGCACTATCGCTTAGATAGTACAACAGTATGTTATTGATATTGTTATGCCCTGTAAATTTATTTCTGGGTTTCTTTTCTTATAAGATATATATTTTTTATATAATATTAGCAATATCTCCGTTTTTTTCTTGTTTTTCTATAAAGCTATGATATTTCAACAAGTTATGTTTGGGGGTTATAAAACACCCTTCCTTTTTTAAACATCCTTTTAAAAATATATATTTCAAACTATTGATTTTGATAGGCCATCATGTAAAAAAATGTATCAACCAAATCAGGCTAATTGATATAACCAGAAGCTATTGATTTACCAGTAGCTCAGTTATTGCAAATTTAGAATTTGTTTAAATATTGACACTTTAAAATTGATCTTTATGTTAACATAATGACCCATAATAGCCCCGCAACGCAAGGCGCGTTTATTCCATTTCGTATTTGCAGGGCACAAAGAACCAGTATGAGAACCTGTCGCCGATTCTGACGGTGATGGTGAAAAGCGCGCGCGGGTGTCGCTTCCAGCGCAAGTACTTACGCGCGTGCGTGCTGCCGCCGCTGCGAGACGTGTCGCGACCCCCCGAGCAGGGCGGGGCGCTAAGGAACCAGCTGTGCCGTTTGCTGACTACCCCCGTCACATCTGTGAGGGATCTCGTCGCCGAGTTCCTGTTCGTTTTGTGCAAGGAGAAAGGTAAAATGGCGTATTGTTACACATATGACAAATTTAATTCTTTACTTACAATTCTACCAAATGTTCAGGCATTTGAAAGTTATGGCGAAAAAAAGATATACATACGTGCAGTTAGCAGTATGTCACGAAAACAGCTTTTATTACACTTAGATGAACATAGAACAGCAATTATTATCCCTACAATACAGACCACTGCTTCTGTGTTATTATAGCTTTGAGCGAATCTTACGATTTAGGATCCATATAAGAAATTAACAGTTACTATTATTACTATTATCTTGTAAAGTTCTAAGCAAGCTGCCACAAAATCTTTCGGAGTGCTGATAGTTGCACAAAAGGAGCCATTAATTCTACAAGTTTTACAATGGTGTTTATTAGATCTAATACTACACCAAACATCTAAAGGCTTACAAAACCCCCAGCCTTGTACAACAGGACTGTAGGGATTTTTTAGGGGGGGGGGGAATAGTAGGGATTTTTCTCTATATTAATAGAATGTATAGTGCCAAGTCAACTCAATAATTCAACCTTATTTAATATGAAGGCTATACCTTCATATTAAATAAGGTTGAATTATTGAGTTCGTTACCACTTTAGTACCCCTGATTGGTCACGTGTGCTGCGGCCCCACATCAACCTACCCTGATCTGTCAAATTTCCGCAACCCTATTTCCACGTTATGCTGATCACATAGAGTTCCAGATATTTTGACAAATTTGGGTTAGTTGATGCGGGGCCCACTACCTTCCTTCCGAGTGACAGACGTCAAAGGGGACCTAGATGTCAGCGGGGACAGTTGGTCAAAGACAAAATTTAAATCCTTTATTCAATTTAGGACAGAAAATGCAATTTAAATGTTACGAATGTTATGCGGGGTTGGAATTAGTTGGTGGTTCGGTGTTGCTAGGAAGTGGTTTTCCTATCACAGTCGCGTCCCCGCACTGTAAGAGGGTCACTCACGGACTTGGTCGGACTATAATATAGTGTACATCTGGACAGTGGGTCGTATGGTGAAGTACACCGGGTTCGGGAACGCGGCGGGGCACCTGGCGCAGAAGGGGTTGCTGGGAGGCGGGCGGGGGGCAGGCTACTCGTCCAGCAGCGACGACTCCGACACCGAGGAGTACCGCGAGGCGCAACCGCATATCGACCCCGTGGTTGGGTGCACGCGACCGCCCAGGGCCAACCCGTTCGAGGGCATGACTGAGGAACAGGTGAGATCTAATTGATTTATGTAATGATTTTATTACAGTATAGTAGCGGTGCCGCACCACTGACTACCTGGAGGCGAACCATCTACTGACTACAGAACGACCTACTGACAATGGGCCTATAGCCAAAAATGACACAAAATCGCCTAGAATGGCTTAAAAGTATCAGGAAGCCTGACCCCAAATAGGGAACAAGCCAGGGGACTGATTGATTGATGTATAGTAGCAATCCTGCACTATGTGTTACCTCGAATATAATCTGCAATATCGATAGGCCTATCGATGTCGAAGTCGATACTATCTATAGCATTGATAGCTCCTTTAGTATTAATGCTATCGACACACAGCAATACTATCGATAATATTGCAGCTCAATATTGAAATCACTATTGATAGTAAGTATCGATACTATCGATAGTTTTGTCCTATCTATATTGACCTTTTATTTAATAGAATTGTGTATATTTTTTGATGTAGCTAGTAAATATTTTAAGGCTTGATTTATCTTGAATAGTAACTTGACGTAAACTATATTAAGTCATACTTAATATAGTAAAATAATAATAAAGGTGGATTCATTTGGAAAAGGTATTAAAAATAATAATTAGACAATTAGGTAAGTACGCAACCATTCGATAAGTAGGTATTGTATTTATCAAGCGGCAACGCTGTAGTAAATATTCTAGAATAGAAACGCTACGAAGGCGTAGTGTCTAGCAGGTTGCGTCTCATGCGGGAGGTTCATGGATCACGGTCCAAAGCGACCCTGGGCCCTCGAGTGCACAACCGGGATAACGCTAAGGTTTTTTTCGCAAATCCCCATTAGATTATTGTTTTTACATGATTTAATTGTTATAACAAGTCTTCCTTATATAAAACCAATACATAATACTTATAAAAAGTAGAAATAAATAATAAAGACTGTTATTACTTAGTATGATTTTTAGTGTAATTTATTTGTCAGAGTTTAGTTGCTATGGTATGTATGTGTGTGTCTGTTTTATTTAATATCCATACTAATATTATAAATGCGAAAGTGTGTCTGTCTGTCGGTCTGTTACCTCTTGACGCTTAAACCACTGAACCGATTAAGATTAAATTTGGTATGCAGATAGTTTGAAACCCTGGAAAGGACATAGGCTACATTTGGTCGCGATATAAAAACATTAAGAGGGTGAAATGGGGGATGAAAGTTAAAATCCAACTCTTACGGGCGAAGTCGCGGGGAACCACTAGTATTCAATAAATTACGAAGTGACAAACATACTGCTATAGGTTAGGTTTAACTACATGTCATATCAATGTAATCCTGCGGTTTGAAACGTAATTGAATCCGCGGCTAATACCTACCAACCTAAATATCAAGTGACGTCTGGTCGTAAGCCGCAAACCTAAACTTAGTCAGTGATTATTGTATAATGTAAAATTTTACAACGATAAAAATGGAAAGTAGGCACTGGAATGGTTATGGTATAAAATATCGAAGCCATCTTATGTGATTACCTGGCGTATAATATTACATATGTCATATGCAAGATATAGTCCGACTCCTTATCTGAGACCTCGCCTGCGGATTGGGTTATTTGAATTTTAAAAAGAATACAAATATCGATTAACCCTATCAAATCAGAAGCGCCCGCTGCTCGCACCGTTCGTTCTCGTCTACGCCCGCACCCCTTTACCCCGCAGGCGAGGACTCATATAAGCGGTCGGACTATAGTTATGGAATTCCACACCCTTCTTTCTAAATCCTTGCCTCATAACTTAAGCTATAGGTAAACCGCTTTACTGAGTCCCTGCGGGGTACAGGAGAGCAGGTTGCGCAAAGGCAAAATATCACGCTTCAAGCGCCCGCCGCCCGCATCTCTAACTTCCCCGTCTTCGCCATACCCGCGCGCTTGTACGCAGGCACAGAATAAGTACTAGTACTCCGTGCAGAAGTATGACTTTGCAATGAAATTCAAAGAAATATCTACTCAATGTTGTATTAACGATATGGTGTAATTCAGTTCGCCTCTGACTCAAGCACATTTTCGTGTAGACACCTACAGAAATACATTGCAAGATAATTTCATTCTTATAACTCTGGAATATGATTCATAATACACTAAACCTATTCAGTGACGTACCTACTCTCACATAACGCGATAGGGTTGGCTGCCACAAGAAGCTACTTACGCCATCTAGCGCATCTTTCTAGGACTTTATTCACGCTCGTCCAACCAGCAACCTAGTGTCGCGCTCCGCCGGTGAATAAAACGCAGGAGCGTGTCGCTGCCGGCTAGCGACACCCAACTTGTTTAGTCCCTTACCAAGGGGTCGCCGCGCGTAGGTACGTTTTTGCAACCTATGCGGGAAGATACACAGGCCTGCCGCAGGCAAGGACTCAATCGGTCTACGTATAGACAACGTATTTACCCTCCACTCTTGTTACAGAAAGAGTACGAGGCGATGAAACTGGTGAATCTATTCGACAAGATGGTGTCCGAGGGAGTGGTAAAACCGGCGCGGGTGGGCCCGGACGGCCGGCCGCAGCCCATAGAGCACGTGCTCGAATTCCGCGAACATTTACCCAACAGGCCGCAATCGTAGGCTGGGCTTGAACCACCAATCATTAATTCTCCTACGTGCGTCCATCGAAGACGAAACGCAGAGCGAATTCCAAGTATTCCGTATTTTTGTGACAACATGGTGACCCAGTGTCAGTATCTTTACGCTTTGCGAGTAAAAAGTAATCAGAGGCCTTACTTCGGTTGATGTCCGTATTTTCGAATTTAGCCGTCCCTTTTACTCACGACAGAATGACAACGCGAAAGAGCATGATGGCTAGACTCGAAAATACGGACATCGTCAACAGGAGTAGGGCCTCAGGACTGTTGAGTTGGCGTCGTCGGTCCTCGATAAATTAATGTCCGATATTTTCGCTTTGTGCGTGGACTCGGAACTTGTTACGTATGTATTACTAGGCCAACAAAATATTTGTGCAATAACTTGAATAACTATCTAAAAAAAAACAATTTTTGGTTTTAAAATTTTAACATCTATAAATTATACTAATTGGATGTTTATGATTGCAATGGAATGGTATGAATGAGGTAGCTCAGCCAAACATTTTGCTACATAGTTGGACGAGTGCATAGGTAATGTTTTAGGATCTTTCCATCTTTAGTAGATTTCTATTTCCTAGTGTTTAGAATTATTAAGAGAAAGTTTCATGATATAGGATTATAGTAAGCAAGAGGTTGTATAGTGAAGAAGTGGTGGTCAGAAATATTTTAGTAGTTGCCTTGTCAAAGAGTTTTATAATAAATTTTTAGCGATTCATTATAGATTTTATTAATAGTGACAGATAAGACAGATCTGGGGCCCAAGTCTGCTAAATTACACTAACAAAGTAATTGTACCTAATAGAATCTTATTGAATAACATTGTTTTGACATTTGGCCCATAGTAGAACTGTCAAAAGCTTGCTATTCATTTTCGATTCTGTAACAATTTTGCTAGCAGACTTTAGCAGACTTAGGCCTCAGATTGTATTATGGTAAAGCTAGCAAATATTGTTTAGATTCTTTGCCAAATAATATGACTTCCTATAAATGTAGCCTTATTACACATGTACCAAGTTTAATGTACCTACTTACTGTAAAAATATAATAATGGCCATAATCACAAGCCCAATGGCAAATGTAACAACACCTATAAGTTTCATAATATTATTTGTATTCATATATTGCTTGAATATGGCAACTAGTAATAGTGTAATATTTTAAATAAATATTTGCTGCCGACATTACATTATTATTTACTAAATTCGTGATAATTTGATTTTTTGTACGTGTACATTTTGAACTATTTTCGTAATATTTAATAAGTGCGATGAATAAGGCTTTACTAGAAAATTAGCAAATAAACATATTAGATTCAATTTATAACTTAGATGTTCCGATTTCTTCTTGGAACTTAATCAATATTTCGATAAGCTAGGAACGTCAGTCTGGTCGCATATCATACTTAGCTGAGCACTAATGAAAATAAAGTTCTTTTTCTTTGTATTTTTCAGTAAATTGGGAATCGAATAAATAAGACAAAATTTATAAAACTTATTTACGTGATATGACGGGGATCAATAGGAACGGTTAACTTTTAACACCATTAAAATAATTATGATATAATCTACATTATACACATTACCGTATTTAATTACGTGTAATGACAAATGTGCAATTTTATATAGTTTGATTATTAATTTACTATAAGTTTTACGCTAGGACAATGTAAGATTCAGTGTTTATTTATTTATTTTTCCTACAATAAAACTTTGCAATATAAATAGCATTTTATTTCGCTGCCCTTAATATTTAATCTTGTGTGTTCTAGTTCTCTCAGGAATGTTTCAGTTATGGGGTAGGTAGGTAACTAAATATTGCCCTGCCCAAAGAAGTTGGAGCCTCCATTTTTCGAACGTATCAAAAACCATATGAACGGTTCCTTAGTTCCATTCCATTTGCGTTATTTCAAATCGATGCTTAAATCGAAACTTATTAATGTTGCGCGTCTTAAAATTGTGTGGATAGAATGACTTTAGCTTGTACCTTTATTTAAAATCCTGCATGCCTGACAATCAAGTAAAATGCTCAAATTCCGCAACACCAAAAAAAGAACAATTGAATTTGTAGGTAACGTTCTAATGTCCTACAACAATAGTCGCATATTTTCCTTTTAGAAGCTCAAGTAAACTGAACTTAAACTACGTAGGTACGCATGTCAACAACATAACTTTGGCATTCGTTATTTTGTGTAGCATGTCACGTCATACATCAATACAACATATAGCGCTTCCGTAGACAGTAGCCGTAGCTCAGTCCCCGGCGGCGCGTAGGGCGGGCGGGTGTCTACGCCCGAGCGTTATAGCACCGAAATACTGTCATTCATAGTATTAACTATAACTCGGTAGGCACAACAGTTTATTACAACAATACACACCCTCAAACTAACTGTTAAAGATTATTTTAACTAAGCGCAGCGTAGGGTTGTTGACCTCTCTTTGTTTAGTAAGTAAGCAAACAAGAGGTGGGCAATTTATGAACGCTATAAGTTTAGGAGTATGTCGGTGTAAATGCATAGTTTGCAATTGCGTTGCGACATTGCAGGGCGAAATTGCTTTATGATATGTAGGTTAGTCTTGAGTTAAGTGATAAGTCTGCAGTCGGTATCTAAAAAAATACCAACCGATAAGTGTGTCGATTAAAGATAGATTTAAATGTTGATTTTTTATATCATTCAGTTTAACTTGTCATAGATGGCTTTTTGTATTTCTTTTATTTTCAATAAACAATATCAATTAGGCGTAACTCGGTAAATAATTAGAACACACTTGTTGAATGCGGTTTGCGGGTCGGTGGTTTTTGACAAAATTTTATAAGGAAACTAACATTCGTCATATTAGATACGTACAAGAAATAAATTAAGTGACTTTTAAATATTTATTCACCAGCATATATTTGTTTTGATTCTAAGAAATATCGTATGATGTAGATATAGGTTTAACTTAAGGTACTCTTCCTTTCGATTAAGAGAAGAAGTCGTTTAAAAGTATTTTTAATCTGTTTCTCTGATATGACCTTTTTTCATTAACGTTTTTTTATAATAACGAGTAAGAACCGAGTAGGTACTGCACCTAGTGAATACATAGATAATTCAGAATAATTTTATTTTAGCACACTATGTGATCATTCTAACTGATTATTAGATTCTAGAAAAGCAAGATGTTTCTCACACTCGTGCTAAGCATGTTGGCGGTAGCAAGCGCTACTAACGTGTGCGAGCGCGCCCCGTCGCACGCGCAGCCAGCGGACGCATTCTACCGCCTCGGCATTGCCGGGGAACCTGATCTCTTCTTACCCGGAGAACTTTATACTGGTTGGTGAATTTTAACATTTTGACAAGTTGTTATAATTATTAAATAGATAAGTTAAAATTACTTTACTTTAATTTCCACTAAGAGACGCCGGCGCAGGCAACAAACCATACCAACAGTTACCGCGTTGAGCATTAGTTCAGGCAAATGCAAAGTGCACCGCCCGCCCTCCCTCAATACGCATGTGATGCAGCACAGATAATGCAGAGCCGGCGTCTCTTAGCTGAAATTTTGAGTAAAGTAGGTGATTCTAATTTATCTACTTGAAAATGGATTTCTGCAAAGTAACGACTGATTATTAACGAAAATATTGGTAAGTAGGTACTTGATCTCATTCTTATCATAACTTTTTGGTCTAAGAGTTAATAAATATATCTACGTAAGTTCCAGCTTTTCCAGATAACTTTCTATTAGGAGTTAAAAGATAATTTTCTTTAAAATATTTTCTTTAACACGTTGGGCGCCACTATATAAATTGGTAGATATTTATTTAATATTCGTAGTGAGAAGCCCAAGTGAGAAACTCAAGCTCAAGTAACTGCTTACGAGCTTGATGACATGCAACTTATTGATCATGAAATTTAAATAAGTGTATTATTTCAGTTTCTCTTCAAGGCGTGGACAGCGGGCAAGGCCCAACCCCGTTCGTTGGCTTCACCATCTGGGCTGAACTTGACGAAGAGCCGAAAGATGATGACAATTCAACCGCAAACCAGACGCAGCTGGGCACCTTCCAGGCTTACGACGCGCAGACCAAGCCGCACGAAACGTGCAGGCCTGCCGTGGACAACGCCACTGCGCATCCCAAGACTGAAATACAGGTAGATGCTTTGGCGAGAGGGTAGTTTTTTCATATACACAGGCTGTCCCAAAAATAGAATAAAGCAACGCAAAAACGTAAACCATACTCAACACCGGGTTTTTCGGGACTGTCTGGGTGTTCTGTCTATGGGCTTCAAATTTACATTACTTTTTCTACAGGTTTTCGTTATTTATACAAAATACTTCGATATGTTGTTGAAACGCCAACATTAGATACAATGAAAATATAAAAACTATACCACCTATTATAGGTAGTTCCTTTAGTAGATGCAGTTTGTTGAGGCTCCAAAAACGCAGTATTATTGAAGTTGCTAAATATTTTATGTAGTTAATTGATCATGAAGAAGCGACACTATCAATCATAGCTACCGTTAATGATCTATCCAACCATACCTGCTCGCTCATGCCATTCTAAATCATAGGTTACGTAATGTGTATGTATTCGGAATTCAATTCAGGTTATTTGGAGCGCACCTATGAAATCAGGCGAGATTTGCCTCCGACTCTGTGCTCGTGCGTCGCCGGCTACGACAGCAGGAGTTGAAGACAGTTCAGGAACAACTGTTGGGTCGGGGCCCGCCGAATTAGGAGGCAGTTCGAGTCAACGCACCATCTTAGCGCGCAAGATATGCGCTGCACCCGCCGCTCCGGCGAGCTTCGCGAGGCAGCCACCCATTGTGGAGCCTTGCTGTGCTTGTGATGAGGCTAAATATGAGGTATGATTTATCAATAAGTGCCAGTTATCAGCTGTAACCTGTCAAACCCCATAAGAACCGCCGGCGCGCGGGCCTGTAACAATCAATTTTCTATTGTGTCTAGAAACATGATATGTGAAGGTACAACTACATAGCTTGTAGCACTTATAAGCTTATACTAGTTATCTGTTGTAAATTTTGAGATGGAGACAGTGTACTTATAGTATGTAGGTACGAGTAGGTAGCTGGTAAAAGTGTATTTTCGACTGGCATTTCTATATTGTATGTAGCAAGACCTAACGGTGCATATTTTTTACATTATATCAGGCCTGTGTATCTTCCCGCGTAGGTAGCAAAAACGTACCTACGCGCGGCGACCCCTTGGTAAGGGACTAAACAAGTTGGGTGTCACTAGCCGGCAGCGACACGAGCGACGAGCGTAAATAAAGTCCTAGAAAGATGCGCTAGATGGCGTAAGTAGCTTCTTGTGGCAGTCAACCCTATCGCGTTGCGTGATAGTACGTCACTGAATAGGTTTAGTGTATTATGAATCATATTCCAGAGTTATAAGAATGAAATTATCTTGCAATTTATTTCTGTAGGTGTCTACACGAAAATGTGCTTGAGTCAGAGGCGAACTGAATTACACCATATCGTTAACAACATTGAGTAGATATTTCTTTGAATTTCATTGCAAAGTCGTACTTCTGTACGGAGTACTAGTACTTATTCTGTGATTATATTCCGTCGTTGTGTTGTTCTGTCTCTTTGCTCAGGCCTGGCCTAAATATTGTCGCGAGCAAATTGCAAGGGAACTGATTTTTTTATGCAGGTAGCTACAAACGAGTACGTATCTTTTACTCAGTAGTCTAAACCTATAAAGAGTGGGTTGAAATACAATACCAATAGCACAGGGAAAAACGCTCTGGTTGGCAGGTAACATTTGAGGGTCTCTGGTCGCGCAACACGCACCCTCACGAGTTTCCCCCGGAGACGGCGCGCGCGCATTTCGGCGATGTGATTGGCGCATCGCACACCGCGCAGTACCGCGTGTGGCAGGAGGGCCGCATCGCCAGCTCCGGGCTACGACGCCTGGCTGAGGACGGCACCACTACAGCGCTGGAGAAGGAACTCAAAGCCGAGGTAGATTCATGTTTTTGGTGTTTCTTAGGACAGGAAAAGAATTATCCTTAAAGCAAAATTAGTTAGAATCATTAATAAATTACCTTAATTTGATGTATTTATAGAGTTAATTATAACTAGTGGTGGCCCGCGACTTCGTCTGCGTGGACTCGATGTTACAAATTGACTCGTACTATCGCCGCCGTCCAGTAATCGTGGTCTCTCATTTGTACTCTGTCGTTTGGTATGGTGAAGGGAGGTCACCGTGTATCACAAAATGTATAAAAATGTATATACATATTTCCACAAAATGTATATACATATTTCATACTAAAACTGTGGTAGGCGTATCAAGATTAGTTCATTAAATTTCGAGTCTAGTAGAAAATATAGACAAAAATTTCAAAAACTACATTTTTGTACTCTACCAACCTAAACTAAGGCCTGGGAGGTATTTTTGCTTTTTTTTCAATAAATGTACAGAATTCGAACTTTACAGTTTAATTATATGTACAGATTAAATAACAGTAACCGTATTGACAAACGCATTGGCTTTCGGTTACAATCTTTTACTTGGTCAATCCAACAACCATCAACAAGTATAATTAATAGAATCAGGCGTTACTTTGCGGAAATCCATTATTAGATGGGAAAAATAAAATACAATTATTTAGCTAGCGTGTCATAGCGGAAATTTAAAGCAATTCGCAAAAAAAAACTTGCAAAATAATTGCTTAAGTTATAAAAATACAAAATAATTGTATTTTATTTTTCCCATCTAACCATCAACAAGTCCATTGCCGGATTTTTATGGCTCACAAGAGACAAGAGAAATCAGTCTGGGTTACCAACATCCTCTGGCTGATGATGGTGATTCTTAAAATCCGTAGGTAGGCAGATAGATGCAGTGGGCTCAGTAAAATTTAATAAAATTATGAAATCTTCGTCCCCAGAGCGACCACATTCGAACAATCATCAAAGCTCGGGGGATATCCTGGCAACAAATCGCCGGTTCTGGTATCCCTAACACATTTGCCGTGTTCCGAGTGGATGCCAAGAACCATCTAGTGTCACTCGCTTCGAAGCTATGGCCGTCCCCTGACTGGATTGTTGGCGTATCGGCTTTGGAGCTGTGCAATGCCAACTGTACCTGGTCCAGCAGTGCTACGCTTCCTTTGTACCCTTATGATGCGGGGACTGACAGTGGGATTACTTATACAGTGAGTAATACTTATGTTCGTGTGGAAAGGAACAGTGATGAAGAAGACACCTTGTCTTCTTCATCACTGTTCCTTAGAATCTAACGCTTATACGAATCTGCTAAAAATATAAAAGTTGTTAAAACCCGTTTGTTTAAATATGGACTCTTAGGACTGACGGCCAGAGCACATTGAAAATTAGACAAGTATCTACGCGCCGTGCTCTAGCACGTATGAACATGAGTTGGCCTTCGAGATCTCGTGGATTTCCGTAATTCGATCAACTGTAGATAATTGTTTCACTTAATTTTGAACTGAAGCCCTAGAGCTGGATAATGTAATCTTTGTTATTTATGACAGACCCAGGCCTGTGTTTCATACCTAAACCATGGCCTAAACGCAATTTAAGGATGAAACTGCATGCAAGTACATGCGCAGGTCGACTGGTTATCAACCAGACGGCTGTTACATCCTGGGCCGGATCACACGTATTATCTCACCGACCCACGTACGTTCAGCCCTAAGCGGTCAGGTGAGATAAGGCTACGCGATAGAAATAAAGGCAATTTCTAGGTTAATATAAGTAATGGTAGGTGTTCTGCGCTCCGCGATCTTTTCGACTTTATTGTATCGTAGCAAGAGTCGCTACTTACCTATTATAAGACAGTAGAACACTTTGTAGAATAATACTCTGCTTTTTCATAGTTTTATTACAGAAACTAGCTGTTGCCCGCGACTTCGTACGCGTGGACTCCATGATACTAAATATTTTATACTCTGCCATCTAGCTATCTTGATCTCTTAGTCTACCATGTCGTAAGGAGATGAGAGGAATTAAAAATCAAGGTCCATGGGCACTTTCTTTTTGATAGGTACTATCACCTTGCTATCCTCCTCTGGTAAGAAAATTTTGCATGGCAGTGACACCGACTCCAAAACTAAATTTTGTCGGATATCTTTCTTAGTATAAGTGAAAAGGATTGTTTTTTACTTTTTAGTTTACTTTATTGAAGGCAGTTTTATTCGTTTGTAACAAAATATATGTAAGTTTAGGTTTTAGTGTTCAGAAAAAGTCAGACTCAAACTTCCCTACCACAATAGATGGATGTGGTTTAGCATCTATTTTTTGTGTTCCTGTGGTGTCCCTAGCCTACTCAAGGGTCGGTTTGTAAGTTACTACTATCGTAAAGTAAGTAGGTAAGCCTATTTAGATTTCGACAAACTGTCTGTGGTGAAAGTATCCACGAAGTACTTAGCGTTAAGGTCAGCACCATCAAATTATGACTCCTGAATGTAAACGCTTAAATTCCTAAATTAATGCTATAGCATATATGGTATACATGCCTATAAAATCTGAAGCATTCTCTCGATTTCTCCAGGTTTCCGTCACCAGATCGTAACTTGGAGACAGTAGGATTACATTGGGAGTTTGAAAATCAGTCTAAAGTAATTTAGCATATCAATTTTACTAACATAGTTTATAAGCAAATTGTTACTAACACCAATATGGATTGATGGTCCAAAATAAAAGATTTTTAATTTAATTTGATTGCTCCAGACCTGCAATTTGTGTAAGTCAATAGAAAATGCTCATCACGCTGAACAATGTTCCCTACGGCGCTCTATTCAAATCTCTTAAAGTTGAGCTGAGCTGCTAGGGTTCTATATCAGTTGCTGAAGAACTTCAATTTGTGTACGTCAATAGAAATTGCTCATCTCGCTTAACAATGTTTCCTAAGGCGCTCTATTCAAATCTCTTATAGTTGAGCCGAGCTTCTAGGGTTCTATATCAGTTGCTCCAGACCTTCAATTTGTGTACGTCAATAGAAAGTGCTTATCACGCTGAACAATTTTCCCTAAGGCGCTCTATTTATATCTCTTATAGTTGAGCAAAGCTGCTAGGGTTCTATATCAGTTGCTCCAGTCCTTCAATTTGTGTACGTCAATAGAAAGTGCTCATCACGCTGAACAATGTTCCCTGTTTGAGAGTTTAGGCAGTGGATTACACGTGGAGGGCGACAATGATAGGTGGAAAATTAGTCATGTCTTAGCACTTATAGCTAGGTACTTGCCACATCAGCTTTCAGGTATCACTTCACAGGCCACAATCACTCGAAATGTCTGTAAGGAGCTTCACAGGTCGGTCTAGTACATGTGTCATAGGTAACGTCTCGATGGCGACTCGATCTACGGGGTTCTCACGGTACGTTTAAAACAAAATAAGGCAGGTATGCGTGTGAGTGTGCGCGGCGTAGTATCAATAGGGTACACAAACAAATTAAAATATTGTAGTAAACATATCGCCCGCCCTAAACACGTCAAGTGTTTACGAGAAGGTTAGGAAGCCAAGGGAAAGGAAGTTCACTGGACAGGAAGACGAACTGATTTCGTCAAAGATCTCTTTAGGCTACCGGTAGGAGTTTTAACATCTACCACACGAACAACTTGGTCTTGGCCAGGGTATAAATTAATAATGCATCCACGACGCCACTGCAAAGGGGGAAGGTTGCCATCTTTTATGAGTACTAGCTCACCTACTTTAGGAGGATCACAAGAAGAGGTCCAATTATTTCTAATTTGTAATGTATTTAAGTATTCTAAATGCCAGCGAGACCAAAAGTGCTGGGTAATTTGTTGGATTAGCTGAAACCGTGTAAGGCGATGCAATTTTACGTCTTTATAAGGGCACTTCGGAAGTGCAGTTAAGGGTTGTCCAATTAAGAAATAGCCGGGAGTTAACACTTCGACATCATTAGGGTCCGGAGAAAGTGGGCACAATGGGCGTGAATTCAAAACTGCTTCAATCTTAGCAAAAACAGTGGTCAGCTCTTCAAACGTAAGGGGAGTATCGCCTACTACTCGTTTTAGGTGCGATTTCGCCGATTTAACCGCAGCTTCAAAAAGACCTCCCCAATGAGCGCAAACAGGAGGATCGAAAACCCAGGATATGTTCCGCTTTGAAAGCTCAGAACCAATAGCCGCCTGGTTTTGAGACAGGAAACACTCTAACTCTTTCAGGTAATTGTTGGCACCGATGTAATTTCGACCGCAATCGAATCGGATTAGGCGAGGTACATCACGACGCGACACGAATCGGGAAAAGGCCGCAATAAAGGCTTCAGTAGTTAGGTCCGACACAACCTCAAGGTGAACGGCTTTAGTAGAAAGGCAGACAAATACACACAGGTAACTTTTCACTAACCTTTTGTTCCTATAGGCCTGGACTTTGGTAAAAAAGGGTCCTGCAAAATCGGTACCTACACCGTCAAACGGTCTAGCAGCCGTGACGCGATCTTTAGGTAGGTCACCCATGAAGGGTTGAGATACAGCCGCTTTGAGACGATAACAGGGAAGGCATTTAAAAATCACATGCTGAATAGCTCTGCGTGCCGACAAGATCCAAAACTCTCTGTTTAACATGGCAAGAATTGCATTAACACCAGCATGAGCATTCTCGCGATGGTAATGTGAAATAAGGATGTTCACGAAATTACCATTCTTAGGCAGAAGAAGGGGATGGCGCGCATCAAAGGATAGATCGGAGTTTCGTAATCGACCTCCAACTCGAATCAGGCCTTTGTCATCTAGAAATAAATTCAACTTTCTAAGGGAGTTAGTGATAGGATCGCCACGCCGTAAGCGATCAAGTTCATCAGAAAAGGAGGTAAATTGAACGATTTTCACTAAAAACAAAAGGGAATCTCTCCGTTCCTCAGGGCTCAGGTAGGACAAGTAAGATTTAGGAAATAAAAACCGCCTTAGGTAACAAGTCACGTTTATTAGCTTGTTGAAAGAACTATACCGCTCTAATAAGAATGAGAGATCCGGGTTAGGAACATCGGCAGAGACTACTAAACAACGTAGTCCAGGGAGATCACTACTTGGGTTAGGTTCCGAAATACCGGGCCAGTTGTCAGGAGACTGCGTCAACCACAAAGGTGAAAACCAAAGGGAGTGGTCGATCAGTCGGGTGACTGACATACCTCTCGATGCACAGTCACTAGGGTTCATGTAGCCTGGGACGTGCCTCCATTCACTAGATGTAGGACTATTATTAATCTGGGAGACACGATTAGCCTCAAAATTCTGAAGGAGGTGAGGAGTGGTTTTTAACCAACACAACACGATTTTACTATCCGTCCAACTATGGATTGAAGTCAACACAGACGACCTTTGCAGACAAAGAGCGACGTGATGAAGTAATTTAGAGAGGAGGGTAGCTCCCAACAATTCCAACTTGGGAATTGTTAAACGGGTCCGAACAGGGGCAACTTTAGATTTAGCCATAACAAGATGGACGGAGCAAACACCAGACGGAAGTTCCGCACGTAAATAAACAGCGGCAGCATATCCCAATTCAGAAGCATCACAGAACCCATGTAGGGATAAGGAGGAGGAACCTCTGGGAAGAATATGTCGCGGAATGGCCACTTCACTAACCTTCGCTAGGTCCTGAACAAATGCAATCCACTCTAAAGACAGGGGTTCATTTAAAGGATCATCCCAGGATAAGCCTGACATCCATAAGCGTTGGATAAATTCCTTAGCCTCAAATACGACGGGAGATATCCAGCCACAAGGGTCATACATACGGGCAATCAAAGGTAAAACTTTGCGTTTTGTAATAACTGTATCACGGGTATCACAGGTATAATTGTAGGTAAATGAGTCACTCACAGGATTGTATTGGACACCTAAAATAGCGACAGTCTGAGGATTATCTGGGTCTGAGAATGAATGAGGAAGTTGCAAATGATCCGGGGGCATATCATCTAGGAGCTCGGGCCTGTTACTAATCCACTTACGGAGTTCATAACCACCAGAGACCATTATTCCTATAAGCTCAGTTTTCAAAGCCCGGGCAGACGCAATAGTATCAGCACCAGTAAGACAATCGTCGACATAAATATCTCTCTCAAGGACTTCAGCAGCTCGAGGGAAGGTAAGTCTCTCTTGTTCAGCGAGCTCAAGAAGGGCACGAATTGCAATGAATGGACTGGAACGAAGACCATAGGTATTGGTATTAAGTTCATAGGCAAGAAGTGGCTGAGAGGGATTCTCACGCCAAAGCACAAGTTGGTACCTTCTATCATCAGGATGTACCCAAGTCATACGAAACATCATACGAATATCTGTTACAAACACTACCTCGTGCCTGCGGAAATTTAGGAGGATGTTAGAAATATCTCGCTGAAGCTTAGGGCCTGTATGTAAACATTGATTCAGGGACACTTTAGAGGACGTAGGACTACTACCATCGAACACAACACGTATTTTGTCACTAACGGACTTAAAAATTCCATGATGAGGGATAAAATAATGTTCCCGGGTCGAGTCATATGAAGAAAGGGACATATGGTTTAGGTCAAGGTACTCGCGCATAAAGGAAATATATTTCTCTCGAAAATTAGGATTGGCTTGCAAACGCTTCTTAAGATTATGGAATCGCCGTAAGGCATTGGTTTTAGAATCACGGAGAGGTGGACGATCATGAAGAAAAGGAAGTCTAACAACAAATCTACCATCGCTTTCACGAGTGGTAGTAGCTTTAAAAAAGGTTTCACACTCTATATCCAAGGGGTTCGCAACTGGAGATTGGGGGGCCTCTTCGATTTTCCAGAATTTTTCAACTATTTGGGACAGCGAGACTCCAGTCATGGGGGGTTCCAAATCAGTAAATCCTCCATAAACAGGACCACACAGGACATAACCAAATATCGTCGAGATAGCAGTAAGGCCATCAGGGGACACAAACAACTCGGACCTTAAAAGGCGACCAATGACGTCAGCTCCAAGAAGTACACTTATAGTACCAGGTTTGTAAAATAAAGGGTCAGCAAGAGGGAGGTGCTTAGTACATGTAATTACACTTTTAGGTAAGTCTACCTCTGAGAGGGTACCAGCAATCACATCAACAACTATTGCACTGGTGGAGATTTCTGGACAGACAGAATTAACTGGCTTAAATGAAAAGGATACAATGCCCGGGGAATTAATTGCTTGAACATTACCTATTCCACGAACAGGAACTGGAGAAGGAATGATAGGTAAGTTCATGTGGTCAATAACAAGCTCAGTAGTAAGAAGGCAGCCCTGAGCACCAGTGTCACATAAGGCACGCGCTTCCACATAATATCCAGACGAGGTTTTAACATGAATCAAGGCCGTAGGTAAAAGAACGAGAGAATTGCGAGGTAAAGATGTAAAAGCGGGTATAGAAGGGGCGCTATCTAGTCAGAATTGTTGGGCCTCATTGTACTTATGATGAAATGCACGTTCAGCCTGGGTTCTTTGACCTAGAGGGGCATTATAAGTACGGTTACCGCTGGGTGCAGGTGGGGATCGCCCGCCCGAACGGGGAGGTGATGCTCTACGGGAATCACGAGGGGGCGGGGTACGAACACGGTGCCATTCAGTACGTGAGGGTGACACACGGTCCGTTAAGTGACTTTGTGGGGATTGCCGCGGTTGGTTGGAAGCTAAGGCCGGGACGTCTCGGCATGAGCGCTCGCGATCGTAATTCACAGGAGAGGAGTCATTATAACACAGTGATGTGTGATGACTGGAACGGCGGCACGTGCGACAGCGATAATTTCGCGTGCATTGGGATATGGAGTGTCTATCCAGGCATCGATAGCACAGTCGGGCTTCTTTTACAAAGGTAACACGTTGACGTGTAGGAAGGCGAATAAAATCGGGACACTCGCGTAAGTAATGCGAAGTACTATTACAAAGGTGACATTTAGATGTCGTCGCAAAGGTAACAAAGGCTCTCGCAGGAGGTGGGGAACGCGCGTTAGGTTTAGGCAAACGAGGGGAGCTCACAGTAGGGGGGGTAGTAGTGTCAACGACAGAAGCACTACCTACATTGTCGTGGTGCCTACATTCATCCTCAAGAAAGGTAATAAGATGATCAAAAGTAGGGAGGTGATTAGGATTATCGCCATAACGACGTTCAAATCTCGATTTTAACTCTGAAGGCAGTTTAGCAAGGCATAAGTGAACTAATAGGTACGACCAATGTTTAACAGGAAGTTCCAATCTTTCTAAGCATCGATAAGTCGAAAGCAGCGGGTTCAGGAACGACACACGTAACCCCGAAAGTTTAGGCGTTATAATAGGGAGCATCATTATTTGAGCTATGTGGGTATCCGCTAAAACACGAAGGTTATGGTACTTACGTTTTAGGAGGTCACGGGCCACGGTGTAATTGCCCGCCTCAATCTTGAGGTGTTGTATCAATCGACGAGGTTCATCCGATAAGGCTCCCACTAAATAGTGTAGCTTCAAAGTCGGGGTAAGGGTAGGCTGGTTGTCCACCACGCTATCAAACTGGTCTATAAAACTGATCCAACTATCGGGACGGCCATCAAACTTAGGTATAGGTAGGTCAGGTAATTTACTAGCCGGGCTATCAATAGCCAGGGATTTATTCTCCTTGAAGGGGGTGCTAGTACGGGACGTCTCAAATTGGTGAGGTCGTATTTCGTCTAACTTAATTTTTAAGTCGTCTACTTTGTCCCTTACTACGCGTATCTCGTTCTTAACTTGCACATATTCTTGTTCATAAATCGCAGGATCGAGATTACCTAACAGCTTGGAACAAGCGGCAGAAAACTTATCGCACATAAGTGGCAGGTCGGAAAGACGCGCTCGCATACGATTGGAGGAAAAGGTCTCAAGAACTCGGTGGGAATCATCAACCCAGTCACTAATATAACGGAGTTCACCTATAGCTTCACGGTATTCAGCTGTATCCGTGTAAAGTACGGCCCTTACGGTCTCGTTGCCGGTTTCGGTATCCGACATTTTATTTACTTTAAATCGCAAGAAACAAGGTAGGTAAATTAAACTCACAAAAGTTTTCAATAGGATGCGTAAAGGAACAAATAGTAAGGGACGGCACCGGGTATGGCAAACGTAATTCGTAAACAACTTGCACGCGGTCACGCGGTAATGGCGTGATCAATAGGGAAACAAAGCGCTTGCGCACCTCACTTGCACTTAAAGGGTAGGTAATTAACGCGCTAATCGATTTAATCGACACTTATGTAAAAGGGGTTGTACTCGAATGGTATTAAGGAATTTACTGTAAATAGGTTAGGTATATGACGAGACGTTTTGTTCGAATTACAAAGGAAAGTAGCAAATAAATAACTCTCAATTAAACAAATTACGTTACTAATAAGAGGTCCTAATAAAAACTACGCTCTGCTACCAGAATGTTTGAGAGTTTAGGCAGTGGATTACACGTGGAGGGCGACAATGATAGGTAGAAAATTAGGTATCACTTCACAGGCCACAATCACTCGAAATGTCTGTAAGGAGCTTCACAGGATACACACGCGGCGAAAGCGCTCTGGTCGGTCTAGTACATGTGTCATAGGTAACGTCTCGATGGCGCCTCGATCTACGGGGTTCTCACGGTACGTTTTAAACAAATAAAAATAAGGCAGGTATGCGTGTGAGTATGCGCGGCGTAGTATCAATAGGGTACACAAACAAATTAAAATATTGTAGTAAACATTCCCTAAGGCGCTCTATTCATATCTCTTATAGTTGAGCTGAGATGCTAGGGTTCTATATCAGTTGCTCCAGACCTTCAATTTGTGTACGTCAATAGAAAATGCTCATCACGCTAACTAACTTTTCTTAAGGCGCTGCTTTCATATCTCTCTTAGTTTATGTGTACTGCTAATGCACTCAATCTCGTGTATTGCGGAACTGACGGCGATGACAATGACATCCAGTTTTGTGTATCACTAGCGGGTATTACAATCCTTAAATTACCCTCCTAAATACATACATTACACCCCCTTCGTGAACTTATGTATCTTACTTAAAGACAAATACGTAAGTACAAAAGCAATAAACTAAGTATATAAAGAATACCTGCGTACAGTGCCTCTTAAAGAAATATTAACAAAACTGAAGTAATTAATTAGTAAGTTACAATATTAGTAAAGTAACAGTAAACATTGAAATAGAACTATGACTTGCATACTTGTGACACCGAAAGCTGGAGGATATCCGAAGAGGTAGATTAACTAATACAAATAATTATATGGCGATAAATCGTGAAATACTTGATTCATGAACATAGTTTCAATTCAATAATTTAATATACATAAGTTTGAACCTATTCATCAAGTACAACCTTAAAGCAATGCTTAGAATAAAAAGAAAAAAACAAAAATAATGAATCAGAAAAAAAAATGAGTAGGTACATGGTTACCTAATCGATCTCAAATCCAAATCTCACAGGAGGTTTCCTAACGCGTTTCGAATTGAGAGGACAGGCTGGTGGCAGTGACGGTGCCCCTTCGCCCGCGGCCGGGCTCCGCGCGGCGCCTGCGCTCCCAGGGCGCTCTGGGGACTGGCGTACCGGTGAAGCGGAGGGCACCGGAGACTGCGGCGGTGTGCCGATGGTGGGCCAAGACGGTGGAATAGAATATGGAACATGAATAAATCTTTTCTTAATCTGATTAATATGCCTTTTGCTAGTGTTACCGTTTTCCCTTTTTACGTTATACAGTCTTGAACCTTTTTGCTGACCGACTATACCTGGAACCCATTTCTCCCTCGCATTGAATTCTTGTATCCACACGGGATCTCCTTGTTTAATCTGTTCTCTATGCCTCCCACTGGCTTGTTCGATCTGTTTTTGTTGAGCTCTGTGCACTCTCTCTTCCACAACGTTGGTGTTTCTTAAAAGGTCTAGTCGAGAGCGGAGTGGTCGTCTTTGTAAAAGCATAGCTGGACTTTCTCCTGTCGTCGCTTGCTCACGGTTACGATAATTTAACAAAAATGTCTGCAAAGCAGCTTCAATCTCTTGGTTCTTTCTAATGGCTTTTCTTAGCGCCCTCTTGCATAGTTTAACCGCACCCTCTGCGGCCCCATTGGATGCTGGATGATATGGAGCTGTAAAAATATGTTTTATACCATTATACCTATTAAAGTTATCGAATTCTTGGCTGGTAAAGGGCGGACCGTTATCTGATACGATTTCTTTTGGTAATCCAAATCTTGCAAACATCTCTCTCAAAACTTTAATCACTGCTGCAGCTGTAGTTCGATGCATTAAAAATGCTTCTATCCATTTTGTTGTCGAATCAATGATAACAAAAAATGTTTTACCTTCATATGGTCCCAAAAAGTCAATATGTAGCCTACTCCAAGGTTCCGTGTAGTATGGCCACGGTTGACAGACCGACTTTGGTGGCGCTATCGCTTCCATTGCACAAATAACACAATCTCGGCTTACCTTTTCTACATCCTGGTCAATGCCTGGCCACCAAACATATCCTCTAGCCATGCTTTTCATCTTCACCATTCCTTGGTGACTGGCATGCAATTCCTTTAGGATATCTTTTTGTAAAGGTTTTGGAACCACAATGCGGTATCCCCACATCACACATCCGCCTTCTATGTAAAGTTCTTGACTTCTGTTATAATACGGTCTCAACTCGTCATTCGGACATTTATTCGGCCAACCCCGTTTAATATTTAGTATAACTTGTCGTAGCACCTCATCTCTATCTGTGAATTTTTTAACATCTTTACAAGTTAGTGGCATAAAATCTTGAATAAAATTCAGATAAGTATATTCATTTTTATGAACATTTTCCTCGGTTTGTTTTGGAAGTAAACGAGAGAGCGCATCCGCACTATTCTTTGAAGTTGATACATATTCTATGTCGTATTGATATCCACCCAAAATAATCGCCCAACGTTGCATACGTGACGCTGCTGATACGTAAAATTCTTTGGAAGATACCTGGACTCGAAGCAAGTCCGTAGATTAGTCTATTGAAAAGGCCCTTATGAGTATTTATAACCGTATATTTTGAAGTATCGTCTAAAACCAACTGAGCATACGCTTGTGACAAATCAATTTTACTAAATCTTTGGCCTCCGTGTAATTTTGTAAATAAATCCTCTACTCGAGGTAAGGGAAAACGGTCCACGTTTAAATGTTTATTAAGTGTTATTTTATAGTCACTAGGCATGGAAATGATTGCTACTTTTAATTCATTTTCATTTCATGAAATGATGATTTTTTTTCATATGAAATCACATGTGAAATTTCATTGGCAATGATTTTTTTTCGCAGTGTCATAATGTAACACTTTTTGCTATTTGCTACTTATAATGAAATATGAATTATTGTGAACGGTTGCTAATTTGCTACTAAAATGAAATTTCATATTAAGGTTGTCATGAAAAATCATGGCAAACGAATCTAAACTTTATGTTCATAAGTTGAAAGTTCTTAAAATGCCCACCCAGTATCGATCGTCACCTGTGATCGCATGACTAGTGTATTTGTCTTTTTCTAACACGCACCTAGTGCAAATCATTCCTACTCGCTCGCTTGCGACTCGCTCTGCTCCAAGCCGTCATCAATGAATGAAATGAAATGAGCATGATCTATGATTTCGCAGAGTGCGATTTGTAGCAGTCTATATGAAAAAAAATAGCAGGTGTGAACAATGAAATTCATTTCATATGATTTTTCATCTGCTATTCATGAAATCTTCCATGCCTAATAGTCACCACATATCCGTATAGTTCCATCCGCTTTTACCACCGGCACGATAGGCGTGGCCGAGTCTGAGGTCTCGACCGGCGTGATGATGCCGTCCCGCTGCAGCCGCTCCAGCTCCCGCTCCACCGGCTCGCGCAGCGCGTACGCCAGCGGGCGCGCGCGCAGGAACACCGGCCGCGCGTCCGGCCGCACCCGCAGTGACACCAGCCCGCCATTGTATTTGCCGAGTCCGTCAGCGAAAACTTCTTTAAACCTGAAACTGAATTCCGATATATTGAATAACTGATTCGTTTTTACAAAATTTATTGACTCGAACTGTTTGTCAATCTCTAACTCGACCAGCCATTGTCTACCTAATAAATTCGTTTTTCCATTATTTATTACATACAAATCCAATGGTTTAGCTATATTTTTATATTCCACGAGTGGTTTAATTTTACCTATTGTATGCACAGTCTCGCCTGTGTAGTATCTCAACACTAAGTTACTTGGTAATAACTGACAGTCTTTGAAAAACTTTTCATAACAATCCGAGCTTATACAAGAAATCGTACTGCCTGTGTCTATTTCCATACGTATTTTTTTGTTATTGACACTCATTGCTACTACATAAGGCCTATATTTGCTAAGCGTATTTTCTTTTACAAATGAAAGATTTACCTCCAAATCGTCTTCAAACTGCTCCTCCCGCTCACTTACCCTCTCCTCGATGCTGTGAGTGACGTAATAGGTTGTCAACCTCGGACACATTTTTTTAAGATGCCCCTCTTGATTACAAACACGACACACGTAATTCCGAAATTTGCATGTTTCCGTCAGATGCCCGCGCCCACAAGTCATGCACTTCCCTCTTCCTTGACCTTGCCCTACATTGTTCCGGAACTTGTCACAATCAGCTGTGCTCCCTCTATTGCCGCCATTGGCTCGCTGCTCATTCGCGGTAACTCGGCTATGTTCGTAGTTTATCGTTGCTCGGGAACGATCGTTGCGCCTTGGCTCTTGTCCTCTGTCATTACTGAATCTTCTCCCTCGCTCCGATCTTGTTGTCCCGTTTTCCTCCCTGACCGCGAAACACGAACTCGCTGTGACGTCACCGCTCGGTCTGCGCCCGCGATCTTCTACCGCCGCTGAATTTTTTTCTGCTGCCTCCATTGTAACCGCCAAATTCATAGCTTTATCTAATTTCAGATCGAGTTCCGTAAACAATCTGAGACGTATGCTATCACTGTACAACCCGCACACAAATTGGTCTCGAATACTGTCCTCTAGCCATGTCCCGAAGTCACAAAACCTACTTAATTTCTTTAATTCCGTCATGTAATCTGCTATCGATATATTTCTCGACTGCTTTCGTTGGCGAAACTTATAACGCTCGGCCAAAACACTTGGTTTAGGCTGCAAATGCCCCGACAATAATGACACAATCTCACTATATTTCATTGAAGCTGGTTTCATAGGTGTACTTAAAGTCACTAAAAGTTCATAGCACTCTGTTCCCATTATAGTAATCAGTAACGGTACTTTTCTTCCTTCTGTTACCTCGTTTACGATGAAATATTGCTCCAACCTGTCGATGTACGTCGCCCACTAGCCGTTATGAACATCAAACGCCTCCATTTTGCCGAGTGACATTTTCTTTGCGTACTAAATGCCGTTTCTCGCTTCAAACTGACTAATTCTTCTGCGTCGATTCGTTCACTACTCGTCGCCAGTTGATATGTATGGAATTCACTACCAGGGAGTCTACTTAGGAAAAGCTTATTAAAACACGATGTGCACTCAATCTCGTGTATTGCGGAACTGACGGCGATGACAATGACATCCAGTTTTGTGTATCACTAGCGGGTATTACAATCCTTAAATTACCCTCCTAAATACATACATAACAGGTTCCACGTCAGGTACTTCGATCTTCAAAATAAGTTATAGCCTAGTATTTGCCCAGACTCAATAGCTATATAATAAAAAAAGTTTCATTCAAATCCGTTCAGTAGTTTCGGAGATTAGCGTGTACAAACAGACAAACGACAAACGGACAAACAGACAAAAAAATTAAAAGTTGTAGATCCCCATTCTGTTTCAATTTTGACATCACCCTCAATTAGTTTTTGGTAAAAATACTCAATGTACAGACGCATCGGTTTTACAGTTTTATTATATTTACAGAAATTATAGTGAAGGCCATCTGTGCGGGACAATCCATAGTGTCCTCCCATGACAGTTCTAAAGATGTCCCTCATACGCTAGGTATTTCTAGAGTAGCAGTCTTATGTGATTGATATTCCGTCTTACACTATTTATTTAAATATGTGGTGTATGGAGTGAATGAGTGATCCTTCTGTACTTGTAATATGTTTGTATGTTTAGTCCCGTCGTTCCCCCACGCTGCCGCCTGCCCCGGTACGTGCCTTACGACCCGACTGGCCGCGCGACCCGCGCTCGCCGTTCTACAGCGCGACCGGCGAGATGCGCCCCTTCGCCCGGCTGCGGCTGACGCGTCTGCAGCTCTTTGAGAAGAACTGCGATGCTGCCAGTATGTTTTATTTGTTAAAAAGTGTAAAAACTTCATTTCCTCTGACGAATTTTTCACCGCCCTTTCCATCAAGTGCCTATCATAATAAGTAGGTGTTGTATATCAATGGTTATCGAAAACTTGTATCCACCTATCCCAATCTATTATTTCAGACTTAACAAAATCGGTATCGTAATTATTTTAAATTTGTACTACTTTACAAACAATAACAGCTTTAGGTAAGCGTAAGCGTTACAAACCCTACACTCTAGTAAAGCGATATAGATACATTCAGTTCAGTTCATTAAGCACTGAGGTGCTGCACCATAAAAGCTTTAGCTGGCGTCTTCTCCATTGAGTCCTCTGCTCTTGGTCTTTACTATATTTCAATAAACTTATACAGTGTGTCCGGGTTTCGTCTAGCGATAATTTTGTTTATTTAAAAAGAAAGCTTGAATAAACTAAGAGATGAATTAAAACGTCGAACAGAAAAAGGTCAAAATGATCTAACTATAAAATTCATAAAAGGAATGCCAAAAATTATAACATCTACATCAAAATCAAAAAACTAGCAGAGTTAATAACTGGCGATGTCAAAAACTGCACCCATAGACTAGCAAAAAGTCATGCCGGTGTCGGTCAGAAAAGTAAAACCTTAAAATGTATGTATGCAAATACTCGTAGCATCGTCAAGCCTGGAAAAATTGATGAGCTTAGATGTCTGATACAAACTATACCACACAAGGTACATGTCATACTGTTAACAGAAACTTGGATCAAGTCTGAGGCAGAAGCCGAATATCTGAAGATCCCAAATTACACCCACTACTACAATTATAGGTGTCACAATCGACGAGGAGGTTGGGTCTCAGTCTTTGTTCACAATGACATAAAACATCACTACATTGAGGAGCTGTGTGTGAATAATGAAAGTCATTTTATTTGGATCCACCTTGACAAACTGTCCCTGGACATCAGAGTGGTCTACAAACCTGAAACGGCCAATAACCAAGAATTGCTGGAAAACTATACACAGCAGCTTCTTAAACGAAAAAGAGCCATCGTCTTTGGTGACTTTAACTATGATTTGCTGAAAAGAAACCAACCCACAACAGCTTACAAACAAACGGTGCGAGAAAACGGTTATAGAATACTGAATAAAATCGACCCGAAGTACTGCACTCGAGAGACAACCCATACTCGGACGATCTTGGATCATGTAAGCACTAACATATCAAATAACTCTTTCCACTTGGTAATCGTAGAATCCTCTATGTCAGACCATAAGCAGATAGTATTGGAAGTGGACAGGATTATTCCCGAAAAACCAAGTAAAGTGAAATAAATATACAGCAGTTGACTACGACCAATTATATAAAACAATGGAAGCATCAGGTCTATCTGAAAGAATTAATAATTATGAAGACTTAAAAAAGATTATCCTTGAGACTGTTCAAATACATACTGTCACCAAAACTAAAATTCTGAACCCTGCCAAGAACGATTGGATAAACAAGGACATACTTGAGTCTATACAGACACGGAATGTCCTCGCATACACAAGCAGACGGTTACCGAATGATGAAACAGCAAGAGCTGAATATTTACTTTAAAGGAAATCAGTCAGAGCAAAAATACAAACTGCAAAAAGTAATTACTACCAGAAGCTAATCACGAACAGTTTTGGCAAATCACTCAAAATGTGGCAACTTATTAATGATCTAACTAATAACAAGTTTAAGACTAATTGCGCTCCGTCTTAGCTAAGTACAAATGCAGGTGACGTCACTGAGGTAAGGGATATCTGTGATATTTTCAATGCCTTTTTTGCCAATGTAGGATCCAGTTTAGCAAATTAAATACCTCTAAAATATCGAAATAATCCTCCCATCTCTCAGGTTTGCGGCCCGGCAGTCTGTTCAGTAAAAATGATAGACTTTACACCAGTTACCACTACTGAAATTGGAGATATAATAAAAAGCTTAAGTTCTAACACAAGTTCTGGTATAGATGGCCTAAGTTGCAAAGTTGTTAAGAGCCTACAGCGTATAATCTTGAACGAACTAACGATGTGTATTAACAAGTGCCTGGAAGATGGGACTTTTCCCGACAGTCTCAAAATAGCTAAAGTTACTCCAATTTATAAATCTGGTAGCAAATCAGATACCGGGAACTATCGCCCTATTTCAGTCCTTCCGATTTTCTCCGAAATCATTGAAAAGGTCATTTATAATCGCCTCGTAGTGTACCTAACATCAAACAAATTGCTATCTGAAAAACAATATGGCTTTCGTCCAGGAGCAAGCACACTGTCAGCTTCCATAATTCTCATTACAGAACTCACAAACAAAATAGACCAAAAGAAGATAGCACTAGGAATATTTAAAGATTTACGGAAAGCCTTTGATACTATTAGCCACAAACTGCTTCTGCAAAAGTTGCAGGCGATGGGAATCGGAGGTTCAGTCCTCAGAATGCTTCAATCCTATCTTACTAATAGATATCAGTCTGTTAAAATCGGAAACGACCAGAGTCAACTTGAACGGATAACATACGGCGTACCACAAGACTCAATCTTAGGCCCACTCTTGTTTCTAACGTATATAAATAACATAAGTCAAAAAGGCCTGAAAGGCGACATCTCGTTGTATGCCGATGACACCTGTATGTTTTACTTTGGTAGTGAAATTGGTGCCCTGATCGAACAGGCACAATTTGATCTTGACGCACTCTGTGACTGGTTCCAGTATAATTTGCTTACCGTAAATGCAGCCAAAACCAACTACATGATCTTTCATGCAAAAAATAAAAAATCCCCGACTTTCTACCACTTAGTATAAATCATGAGCTCAGCAAGAATATACTCCGAAAAGTACCTGGGCTTGGTTCTTGATACTCAACTTACATGGAAAACCCATATTGAGAAGGTCCGGGCTAGACTGTCTTTGTTAATGGCAGTTCTAATAGGCAACGTTCGCTGTTTTCCCAAATCGGTGCGTTATAAAATTTATAACTCATTGGTAAAAAGCCACTTGGACTACCTGATCGAGGTTTGGGGCTGTGCTGCAAAAACTAACATCAGCTCACTACAAAGAGCTCAAAACAAAATATGTAGTCAAATTGCTCTTTCACTACGACTATCTTACACCAACGTCCAAAGTCTATAAAGAAACCGGAATCATGACAATCTCACAAACATATAAATATAACAAATGCATACTAATACGTAAAATCCTAAACAGCAAAATTGCAACAAAAATTAAATTTATAAAAATGAAATTCAAAGCCGAGTAAGTAGGCGAGGTAACAATATCATCCTTCAAATTCATCGTACCAAATACGGAAAGAAAAATATAATGTATGAGGGAGCACAATTGTACAACAAATTACCAAATAACATAAAACAAATCAAATCATTTAGTTTGTACAAAGCAAAATTAAAAAAACACATTCTGAGTGATTATTCTGAATTTGTATAAACCAAAGCAATTACCATTTCTGTAATCTCCATCAAGCTTAACCTGATGGAAACTGCAAGTCGTTACTTAATTGGAGCCATAATGTCAATTTTTTATTGTTTACCCACATTTTGCATTTTATTCGATCGTGTCGTGCACTTGTTTTTATTCCGAATTGTTGTCTTGTATTTCTCCAGTAAGTGAATGTATATTCTTTTGTGAGAAATAAATATCTTAAACCGTAAACCGTATAATCTATGGGCTATTAGTTCATCAAATGTTATCGACAAAAAACATGTTGGGTTCTAACTCCCCCGCTCTTGAAATGGCAGCCATTATAATTATTTAAAAAAAAAACTATTTCTATGGATCTGGAGGTCCTTAAAGATATAAAAATGATTCATTTAAAAGGTAACGCTATCGTCTATCAAGTGAAATACGAGTACCTAAAGATCAATTCAAAATTATTAACCGTCATAGAGGAAAAATATATATTTTTTTAATTTTATTGTAATATCATGTCATTTGATAAATAAAAGGCCCTGAAATTATCGCTAGTCAAAACCCGGACACCCTGTATATGAATATACAGGGTGTGGCGTAAATAGTGGTCCAAAGCAAAGGTGTGGATACACTGTACACTGAAGCACCACATACCAGTATTTAAAAAAAAAATATGTACAGGGTTTTCAAAAAAAAATAATTTTTTAAATTTTTTTAGAAATCGTTACCTTGCCTTACAAATTTGGTTATAATTTCCAAAAATGACGGTTTTTTTTATCCATTTTTTTTATTATTATTGCTGATCACTTGTACTTAGTACTCCATTCGTTTTTTTTTTTACAAACTGAATTTAATAAAAAAAATTAAGTTTCTTTCAAAATTCAATACTTACTGCTAGCAAATCGTTTGACTTTCAATGCTTTTGGTGCAAAAAAAATGTACCACACTGTCAGTGCCCATTGTTTAAAAAAAATGCCCATCTTTTGCAGATTCTAAAATGGTGCAACAATAAGTGTTACGACTTACAGGAAAAAAGTTATTGCTTTTCGAAACAAAAAGGAGCCCTATTCAGAAAAACAATTTATTTGAAGTTCAAGGGTTTACAAGGGTTGTAATTTTTTTCTGTGTGGTCCAAAGCAAAGGTGTGGATACACTGTACACTGAAGCACCACATACCAGTATTTAAAAAAAAATTATGTACAGGGTTTTCAAAAAAAAAATTTTTTTTTAATTTTTTTAGAAATCGTTACCTTGCCTTACAAATTTGGTTATAATTTCCAAAAATGACGGTTTTTTTTATCCTTTTTTTTTATTATTATTGCTGATCACTTGTACTTAGTACTCCATTCGTTTTTTTTTTTTTTACAAACTGAATTTAATAAAAAAAACCCTGAAAACCCTGAAAACCCAGTACATAATTTTTTTTTAAATACTGGTATGTGGTGCTTCAGTGTACAGTGTATCCACACCTTTGCTTTGGACCACACAGAAAAAAATTACAACCCTTGTAAACCCTTGAACTTCAAATAAATTGTTTTTCTGAATTGGGCTCCTTTTTGTTTCGAAAAGCAATAACTTTTTTCCTGTAAGTCGTAACACTTATTGTTGCACCATTTTAGAATCTGCAAAAGATGGGCATTTTTTTTAAACAATGGGCACTGACAGTGTGGTACATTTTTTTTGCACCAAAAGCATTGAAAGTCAAACGATTTGCTAGCAGTGAGTATTGAATTTTGAAAGAAACTTAATTTTTTTTATTAAATTCAGTTTGTAAAAAAAAAAAACGAATGGAGTACTAAGTACAAGTGATCAGCAATAATAATAAAAAAAATGGATAAAAAAAAACCGTCATTTTTGGAAATTATAACCAAATTTGTAAGGCAAGGTAACGATTTCAAAAAAAATTAAAAAAAATTTTTTTTTTTGAAAACCCTGTACATATTTTTTTTTTAAATACTGGTATGAGGTGCTTCAGTGTACAGTGTATCCACACCTTTGCTTTGGAACACACAGAAAAAAATTACAACCCTTGTAAACCCTTGAACTTCAAATAAATTGTTTTTCTGAATTGGGCTCCTTTTTGTTTCGAAAAGCAATAACTTTTTTCCTGTAAGTCGTAACACTTATTGTTGCACCATTTTAGAATCTGCAAAAGATGGGCATTTTTTTTGAACAATGGGCACTGACAGTGTGGTACATTTTTTTTGCACCAAAAGCATTGAAATTCAAACGATTTGCTAGCAGTGAGTATTGAATTTTGAAAGAAACTTAATTTTTTTATTAAATTCAGTTTGTAAAAAAAAAAAACGAATGGAGTACTAAGTACAAGTGATCAGCAATAATAATAAAAAAATGGATAAAAAAAACCGTCATTTTTGGAAATTATAACCAAATTTGTAAGGCAAGGTAACGATTTCTAAAAAAATTAAAAAAAATTTTTTTTTTTGAAAACCCTGTACATAATTTTTTTTTAAATACTGGTATGTGGTGCTTCAGTGTACAGTGTATCCACACCTTTGCTTTGGACCACTATTTACGCCACACCCTGTATATTGGATAACATCATAAACATTGCTCCAAAGTAGCTGAAATGAGAACACACAGACCCGAGACAATATAGAAAATACAGATTTCTATTTTGAACCGAACGAGGATCGAACCCGGACCTCAGAAGATAACACTTTATTCGGTCTCGCAAAGCTTGGAACTAAATCGACAGCAGTAACATGGCAGTCACTCTATTTCGTCTCGCATGCCTGGGAACTAATTCGACAGAGCACGGCAGTCACTCTATTCGGTCTCGCATACCTAGGAAGGAACTAATTTGACGATACGAGTCGTATAATTTTCCTGCAGAGGCCGGTTAACAACACACATGGAACGGCTGTTTAGGTACACGTATTACCTTGTTGAAACTCTTATTTATCTTCAGATCAGAGGACCGCCTCTCTGGTCTAGTAGTCAGCAGTTCAGCACGCTGGGTAGTTACTATTGGTACTATCTACGAGGTCCCGGGTTTGAATCCTGTTCCTTGGTCTGGCCGAAAGCGTTGGGTTTTCTGTCTTAAAATAACTCCGGAATCAGGAAATTGGTGGCCCCCGTGCCTCGGAAACCACGTTAAGCCGTCGGTCCTGCACCTGATCATTTTACGGTCATGTCGGACTGCCGTCTTACCGGATTATGAGAGTGAAGGGACAGAGAGTGCACCTGTGTATTGCTTACACATTTGTGCACAATAATATCTCCCACGCAGTTGGCAAATCTCTGTTGAGGTTACCCGCTGTAGTCGAAATTCGGCTTGGAGGACATTTTTCTGACTATCTGCAGAGACAAGCAGTGACACGGGTGCCCAATCGCCCCACGCCGGGGGTGCCGGGGGGGCGTGCTCGACCCACGCGTGGGGCGCTTGGAGCCCTTGCAGCGCGACGTGCGGGCCGGGCCGCGCCTCCCGCCAGCGCCAGTACGTGTGGCCCGTGCGCGCGTACGCGGAGGCCTGCCGCGTGCCGTTGACGGATTACAAGAGATGTCACGGCCCGAGGATGCATTGCAGGTTGGAGAAACCCCTCATTTGGCATACGCTGTGCATTTTTTATTTGTAGTAAGTTTACCTAGCAAATCTTTAATTGAACAGGTACCAAACTGCTTAGCAGTTTAACGGCATGTGTTAACCTCCCGGCCATGACACCCTCGTAGGTAGGGGATGATAGTATTTTTTTGTTTTTCAATTAATTTGTGAGATTACAAGTTAATCTTATCTGGTAGTGGATTATGTAACTTTGAATGAAATTATTTCAAACAAAGTTTTGTTGCTAAAGTTGGCTATTCGCGGCCAGTCAAACTATTTAGTTATTCTGAGGTACGACCAAAATTTAAATATCGGTAATTAAAATCTAGGCTATAGGCATAAGTACTAAAAAAGTAACTTAACCTTATCATTTTTTTCCGCAATTGCCCATATTTTACCGGTTCTAGGACCTTCCCGCCCACTTTACCCACTAAATTAAAAAACTAAAAGTACCCTTTGGGTGGGGAATTGCCCACGTTCTGGCCTCACTAAATGAAATTCCTTTTTTAGATTATTTTTATGGTAGTAAGTCGAGTCATTTTTCGAACTGACCGTGAATGACCAGCTTAACTGAAGTTGTCAAATGTGACATTTTCAACCGATTTCAATCCTGAATTGTTAGCATCAGAGTTACGTAATTAGCCCCCTGGTATGCCCTGTGCAAAGCTCAATCTGTCAATACCCCGCTATCCAAGGGGGCATTGTAGGTTGGAGAGTTATGGAATGTTACTTTTTTAAAGAGAAGATATAAGTACTCTTTATCGCACGCCCACCACATCAGATATGTATTTACAAAAAACACCTTTATTAGTTGTACAATTTAACTGTGATTTTATTTGTAAAAGCTGTCTTATATTTCAAGCTTGATCACCAGTCTTAAATATGGGAACATTAAGCCATCTTGCAGTGAGTAGGAAATACGCCCTAATAATGTACTCGAATTTCAGAGTGATATCGGAATACGAGCCGGACCCGGCTGAGTCGACGGGTCCTTGCGCGATGTCCCCATGGTCGGAGTGGTCGCCGTGCGAGGGATGCGGCGTGCGTGCGCGAACAAGACATTATGTAGCGCCGCGAGCCCACAAGCGATGCCACGTCGGGTTCCGCGCGAGGACTATCACCAGCCAGGCCATGCCTTGCGATGCTGGACCCTGCTATAAGTACCTACCTACACTCTTCTGAATTTGACAGTACTCATCAATTATCTTTAACGCTGCGCTGCCTGGTGCGAAATTATAGCTATGAACAAGATGAGTGGCGTCACTTCAGGTTGTGAGTTTTGCTTCCCGCTACTAGATATGTAGCGCCACGAGCCTACAAGCGATGCCACGTGAGGTACCACGCGAGAATGGTCACCAGCAAGGCTATGCCATAAGTAAACCTATACATTTCTAGTTTCATTGCCTCTAAAAAGAAACAAGAGTGCCCCTTTCATATAAAAGGTTGACTCCTCTATTAATTTTCCTCTCCAATTTGTTTCGTTTCTAAATTATCAACTGAATTGTTATTATTGATGATTGTTTAAACGCGTATTTATTTTTCAGGCCTTCTAACATGACGAACGCAACCAACCACGATTGGTTCTTTGTGGTAAGAGCTTCCTTTACTCATATCATTAATCAATGCTTATGATAAATTCAATGTAACTATTTTTAAATATTCGTATGTTGTATTACCATTTTTACGTATAATTAATGGAACCAGCAGGCGTTACTTTGCGGAAATACATTATTAAAGAGAAAAACTAAAATTAGTCGTCAGTGCTCAGGTGCGGCGACAACATCTCCCGAGGATGCCACGTGAAGTGGCTAAACATCGAGGCTTTTTGCACCATGGTGTTGGGTACAATTTCAGTTAGCTGTGCTACATGCGTATTGAGGGAAGGCGGGCCGGTTCTATTTTTGCCTTAACTAATACGTCAACGGTTGGTGTGGTTGGATGTCCGCGCCAGCGTAGCTTAAGCACATATTACACCATCCTACTTAGGATCCTAACTAGGAACGCAGGAACCAATCGGAGCTCGTATCGTAGTCTACTTAGGATCCGATTGGTTCCTACCTTCCTAGTTAGGATTCTAAGTAGGGAGGATGGTGTAGTGAGTACTTTTGATTTTTCATAACGGTTAACTGCTGGGGGTGCATTGACCATTAGTGTCTTCACAGGACACGCCCAGCTGGCCGTGCAAAGTGTCGACGTGGGGCGAGTGGTCCCCGTGCTCGTCGCGCTGCGGGCGCGGGCGGCGGCTTCGCACGCGCTTCTACCTTAGCGCGGACGCGCGCGTGCAGGCCGAGCTGGCGCGCCGCCTGCTGCACGCGTGGCACAGGCGGTTTGCGGAGCTGCAGCAGATCGTGAGTTCAATGACCTCCAAGCCGGAATTCAACCACAGCGGCCGAGATACCCAGCTGCGCGGGAGATAAAGCGCACAAGTATGTTTGCAATAGGTACGCAGACAGACTCTCCGGCCTAGCCGTGTGCTTACCGTGGCTCGGGGATGTCAATACCACCTACTTCGTGATTCCGAGCTTTTTCCGAGTTATTTCGAGACTGAAAAACCAAGAAACAAATTCCGGCCTGAACAGGAATTCGAACCTTGGACCTCTCGGCAGAGACAAGAGTGCTGACCACTAGACTATTTTATAGAAAATTTAAGACTACAAAAATTAGGAGGTGTTTATAAGGACATCTTTCCTTTATTATTTTGCAAAATTGGTGACACCCGAAATTATATTGATAAATGTGATCAAAGGTAAACTAACGACCTAAATAAGTACGTAACTTCCTACAGGAACTCCCACCGGAAAACAACACCGGCGTAGAGCCCGAAATAGAGAATCAAGTGCAGGAGCAGCTGGAGAGGTGCCAATTCACGCTCTCACAGCAAGAGGCGCTTTGCGACGGCGAGGACACCAGCTGCCTCGACGCCAACGTGACGCAAGGTAAGTACTAATAGTCAGTACTACATGCTGACACAGGCGTGGTGCCTGAGATAGGGAGCTAGGTGCAGGAGTAGCTGGAGCGGTGCCAGTTAACGCTCTCGCAGCAGGAGGCGCTGTGCTACAGCGAGGACACCAGCTGCCTCGACGCCAACATGACGCAAGGTAAGTACTCTAGTCAGTACACCGTGTTGACCCTTGACATAGGCGGGTGGCCCGAGATAAAGAGCTAAGTGCAGAAATAGGGAGAAGTGCCAGTTCACGCTCTCGCAGCAGGAGGTGGTTTGCGACGGCAAGGACACCAGCTGCCTCGACGCCAACGTGACGCAAGGTAAGTACTCTAGTCAGTACTCCTAGTTGTGGGGGGGGGGTCGAATATAGAGAACCAAGTGCAGGAATAGGGAGAGGTGCCAGTTCCCGCTTTTGTAGCATAAGGCGCTGTGCTACGGCGAGGACACCAGCTGCCTCGACGCTAACGTGACGCCAGGTAAGTACTCTAGTCAGTACTCCGTGTTGACACTTAACATAGACGTGGGGCCGAAGATAGGGAGCCAGGGCAGGAATAGGGAGAGGTGCCAGTTCACGCTCTCGCAGCAGAATGCGCTGTGCTACGGCGAGGATACCAGGTGCATTGACGCCAACGTGACGCAAGTTTAGAACTGTAGTCGTACTGACTACATGTTGACACAGGCGTGGGGCCCGAGATAGAGATGATGATTGAGAGCTAAGTGCAGAAGCAGCTGGAGCGGTGCCAATTAACGCTCTTTGGAGCTGGAGGCGCTTTGCGACGGTGAGGACACCAGCTGCCTCGACGCCAACGTGACGCAAGGTAAGAACTGTTGTAGGTACTCCGTGTTGCCATAGGCGTGGAGCCCAGGATAGAAAGCTAGATGCAGGAGCAGCTGAAGTGGAGCCTGTTCACGCTCTAGTAGCAGGAGGTGCAACATCACCCACCCGTCCCCGCTGACATCTATCACGCCTTGGCTCCCGCATGTCTGGCGCTCGACGGGAGGGTCGGGCACGAACTTGTCAGACTATAATTCTCTGTCTCTGAATAATCTATGAAGTATGACGTGAGTGAAGTACTCGTTATCAAAAATTTCTATATCACTTTCTTATTCCCACACTCGCCTATAGCCATTTTGTGACACCAAAAAATGAAACAGAAAAGATATAGGTATCCATATATGTTTAGTAGGGAGGTCAGCTCAAAGCGGCCACTTTTACTTTGAGGTGTAAAAAACCTATTGAATAAAATGATTTTCGAAAAGATTTTTATACTAATAGGTAGAAAAAAAATTGTTTTTCATTGTGCGCAATCCAAATTTGCAAAAAGTTGAAAATACATATTACACGTAAATTACGAAAAGGTGGCAAAAAGCCGCTTTGCCCAAGATGCCGCCCAAAGCGGCCATGGGGGTAAGGGCAAAGCGGCCAGTCCAGTAGTGTATGAGAAATGATCATTTTTTGACAAAATAAGTTTTTTGAAGAAGAAGTGTTCGAAAAAAGAAGATTGCCAATAATAGTTTAAAATCGACATGTATTTTTTATAAAACATTTAAACTCTTAAAATTAATGGCACTTTTAATCAAATGTATTATTAATAACTAAAATATGTTTTCAAACGTTATAACAAAACAACAAAAATTACTAAAAATTTAATTGCTATAGATTTGATTGAGCCTTGTTGTTCCTTCACGCCTTTGATTGCTTGCGCCATTGTACTTTCGTCCCATGATCCTTGGGTAGTTTTTTTCTTTATAATTGTTGACCATCTAAACAAAATAATCAAGTATTATAATTCAAAGTATCACACATTTATTTAGGGGAAAGCGGTCAATTGACCGCTTTGCCCTTTTCGTGCACTTTATTTTAAAAATTAACTGCTGTCATATTTTACATTAACTTTGTAAGCAAATAATACACAAACATAGTCTAATAAATGAGTGTCAAGGCACATTAGATAAAAGTAATGACTTATGCATGTTTTACATCAAAACAGGCTTACGAGTACCTCGCATTTTTTTAAGGAAACCGCCAAATATTTAAAAACCGTCACTGCACGCACGCCCTGTCCGCGATCGCTGCCGAATGACTGATCGGGGCGGGATGGGAGGTTAGCTGTGTGACGAACCGATAAGGTTCGTTATGACATTTAATAGAACCGTATTCGGAGCCATGGCCGCTTTGCCTTCTGTGGCCGCTTTGAGCTGACCTCCCCTACAAAACAAATTAAGGAAAATTGAGATTGTTGAAATTAGGTAGTTGAAATGACCATTCATTCATTCGTAACATTTTTAATCACTCCTAATTTAACCTTCTAAAGCTCAATGAGTTTATTACTTGACAGAGATATGCAAGTTGCCGTTACTGGTCGGCCATTGCCGCGGATACGAAGAGCGCTGGTTCTACGACGCGGCGCGCGGGACCTGCGAGCCGTTCGGCTACACGGGTTGCGGCGGGAACGCCAACAACTTCCGCACTAGAAAGCTGTGCCGCAAAGCGTGTGTGCGTGATACCATCACCACGAACGATCCCATCGCTTCAGGTAAAGATTAAATATATTTAGGAGGTCAAAGTTTATCTGTTGGAGGTTATATCTTTTAAGGAGTAGGTCATTGTTGGTAGACAGAGGATGGATACCTTTCTGTTACTCGGGCTGCGGAGCGAACCTGACAACAACAACAAAAAAGTTTTTCGCAGTTAGTATTTACTACTCTTCTTTTAGCTAGGTATATTAGTTGCGGTGATAACGCTAACGTGTTTTAATGATTACTAACGTCTGTTAAGTATCCCAAGGTTTCATCAGTAGGAAATATTGTGCTTGTTTCAGTACCTACAACTCCGTCAGACGTGATTATAAAGAAGTTAAAACCAACGCCATCGTCATCTCAAGATAACGAAGTGATTCAGAACGATGCTCCTTTTTTGTACGGTTAGTGGACTGCTCGTTCAATTTGAACATTAATATAAAATAGTGAGGATCGAAATTACTTTAGTCGGTTTCTTGCAGATGAAGAAGACGTGAAATGTAAAATAGGCCCGTGGTTGGGTTGGAGCAACTGCTTTGGGGAGTGTGGTTATGGTGTCAAACTTAACTATCGTTTGATAAAGGTAGGTTAACTAACGTTTTAACCTACCTTTCGTTATTTCAGTGACTGTTCGACCTGACGTTCAGGTTACAGGGAACAAAAATATTTTGCTGATACACACTCAATAGCCCGCACTATCGAGTGTGTGTCAGAGAAACATTTTTGTAGGATTATTTATTACTAGTGGTTCCCCGCGACTTTCATCCCCCATTTCACCCCTTAAATGTTTTTATATCGCGACAAAATGTAGCCTATGTCCTTTCCAGGGTCTCGAACTGTCTCTATACCAAATTTCATCTTAATCGGTTCAGTGGTTCAATCGTCAAGAGGTAACAGACAGATAGACACACTTTCGCATTTATAATATTAGTATGGATATTGTATGAGGTCAGTCAACGCAGGTCAATTTTTTTATTATATTTATATTATTTATTACTATAATAAGGTATTTTTTTAGTTTGGCGTTCCGAAGTCAGGGAAGCAATGTAAGAAGTTGATGAAGAGTCGCAGTTGCAAGCCGGGTCACTGCCGCGAGCTGATGACCACATTGGCGCCCGCGCCTCCTGCTCCCCAGGAAGATATTGTCGAGCAACTCACTTATGAAATGCTGGCCAAATAGACCATTTTAAGCCAGAGAAAAAATAACATACTTCCAACTAGTTGAGATATAGAGTAATTGGTTAGAATGAAGCAAGAGCCGGCCCGTGCATAGTGCCTTGCGGTCTGCGGGCCCTAGAGGTAAGAAAATTCAGATTAAGTACGCACTAATGGACTTACTCCCAAACAAGAGGTTTTGCATTTACTAATTACTATCACATTGTAAGTAGATATTATTGTTTGTGTCTGTTTTATCTTTAAGTACCTAGATACTTAGATGATATTATTAATTATTTTTAGTTAGGTACCTAAGTACTTATTAAAATATATTCTCGTAAGCGCATTAAGAAGTTTAGCGTGTGATGTTTTTAAAGTATGTTGCCATTTAAGAGTAGTTATTGCATTCATCATTAATGGGATAAAAAGAAAATATAGACGTAAAACATCATAACAAAGTCAAATTCTTCATATATTTTACAAACAATCTTTGTACAGAAAACCTTATATAATGATTTGTCATTAATAAAATAAAATAAAACTTATTTATACTCTTACATAAGCATATTTATAACTAACTACCTAGATTAGACGTTCTTATAATACTGTCTAGGAACATCACAGTCACTTTGTACGCCACCATACTTTATAACTGAACAAAAAAATATTTAATAAAATGTTTGAGCAATATTCAAAATAAACACATTTAAAATTTATCTGCATAGTATTTTTAATAAATGTATTTTATTTACTAGTAAAACCCTTCAAAAGTGCTTGTATCTATTACACGCAGAAAATCTTCGTGTCTTAAAAAAATATAAATTAAATGATTTTTCTTTTTTGTTGCCAGTAAGTACCGAAGTAACAAAAAAGAAAAATCATTAATTTATATCTCTTACCTCACGCGGCTATGAAAATAGTCAATACAACAACAGCGAAATTATTTAACAAAAGACGAATTATTGCGGAGGTAACGAATGATCATTTGGCTGTCACTCGCGGCGCGCACGCAGGATTGAGTGACTTGGGTCGTGGCAGCTCTAACCTCACACTTTCACTCTTCTTGTTAGAGGCTTGTCATTACCAACCTCGATTAGAAATTTCACTATTCACCGGAAAAGATTTCTTGACTGAGTTCGCTAATGTGACAATAAGCGTGTGATTGCATATTTGGTACATACTGACTCGTACATTGTCATTATGTCTACGGCAAGATTTCATTTTAGGGACTTTCGTTTATATTTTTTAACAGATGTTTTGTTAAGTCGTTATAATGTTGACGTAGCCCTTTCGTTCACATTGCGATGCTGTCAATTAAAAGGCTAAAACAATCATGCTTTCCCATAACATTCATGAATTATACAAAGGCAGAGAAGGCACAGATTTAAAAATATCAAACCTAGTTCTCTTTATATAAAAATTTCATCACAATAACACAGTCTGTACTTTATGAACACACATTGTGGGGACATTGATGCGGGTAGTTTCATATTCGTGTGACGGACGGCCTTCGCGGAGGCTGGCAACACCGAGGCGCTATGCACTCTTTGGCGCACGGAGTCACACACGCTAGGTTAGCTAACTCAATACAAGCCTTTTTCTCCTCCTCTGTACCTGAAAACAAGGTACCATTTTAGCTATCATCTTAGTAATATAATTAAGATTATGAAGGTAGTAAATAACTATGTTATGTACTTTAATGGATTCTTGTTGTGGTTGAAAGGAAAACAGTAGAAAAACTTATAAGCGTTTGTAAACATTCATTTAAATTTGACACTTACCTGTAATACCCACGAGGTCAAATTCAGGTTGTAACGTAACCAGGCCAATCCCGTGGCGCTTGAACAAGTCGCACACAAGAGCTGAACTTTGTAAATAATCCTGAAAAGAAAAATAAAAGTATTATTATACATAATGATGTAACATTCCGAGCGAACTAATTATTATGTCTACATGACTTGGTGTGGTAATAAATCAGCTACATAAATTAATGATGCCGCATCGAATAGCCTGCGTGCATGGTGTCTGCTTGCTAATTGAATAACACAAGGAAGCAGTCTAGACTACCGTAATACAGCTCCAATTTATTTGCCCTCACCAGTAAACAATACAACTCACAGTCACAGCACAGACATACAAGTTCCGCGCAGGTAGATTTCCGCAGGAGTCTAAATTTATAATATTAAGTATATGACGTACGATAATGCGGATTTCTATCGGAAAGGTTTGTCATGTAGGTAATAGAAAGATAAAAAAATCTCAACGTCTTATGGTGTTTATGCTGAAGTTATCTTTTTTACATAGTTCGTAAGTCCTTAAGTAATGTTTAATTACAGGTATGAGTAACATAAATCTGTGGGACACAGAGACAGTGTGGTGAATGGTGAATGACGAGGTGTCAGTCAGCAGACCTTGCATGTCTTGCATATTCAAATCGTATACCGTGTAAATATGATGAAGATGCTCATTTATATGTTTACATAAGCATCGAATTCAGATCATTTATCAGTAAATCACTTTTATAAGGTCTTACCTAAATGGACCAAATAAAGGAAAAGTTAGGTGTCGTGTCGTACCAAGAAGTCAAGGAAATGGCACTGAATAGAAAGGAATGGAGAAGATTCTACCGACAAGAACGTAGCTCTTAAATTATAAATAGATAGATCAGTAAATACCTTGTGGGAATTGTAGGCAACGTGGGCTGTAGCGACTAGTCGGTCGCGGTGCAGCTGCCAGACGTGCAGCTCGTGTATGGCCAGCACGCCAGGAACGCGTAGAGCCGCCGCGCGGAGCTCGCACGCGCCAAGCCCTTCGGGGACCGTTTGGAGCAGCACCAAGCCCGCTGATCTCACTGTTTCGTGAAGAAAGGTAACGTTAGCGCTAGAAGCTTATAGCGATTTACACACCCTGCGGATACGATACTGATAGGCTACTAAACGAAATTATATGGCATCACTTGGAATCATTCAAACTTTCTGGACCTGCTTTTTGGTCAAATTATGTATTTTTGCAGCGTACTATATTGCTTCCCGATTTGCAGTATTGCAAGACTCCTTGTCAGAACAGGATTTTTATTTATTTATTCTAATCATTTACTGATCGATCTAACAATTTAGACCAAATCGAAGATGTTAAATCGGCGTTCAAGTTATGTTGCCATTGAGAGGAGTTAGTACGTTCTTCTTGCTTCATACCTAATGAATCCTTGTTCGACCGTGTTTTCGATAGAGTCTGATTAAAATTTAGATTAGATACAACTACATTATGAAAGGTGTCCTAAATAGCAACGGGTGTACGTTTACTTAGGCTAGACACGAGTCCCGGATGTTAGATAGATACTGACACATAAAAGTGCGGTCATGGACGTACGTAGGTATTATGTCATCATCACCATCGACCAGCATTCGCATATGTGAATGCCTCATTTTATGCAGCAAATGTGTTGGTACATCGCTTATCGCTTGCATTTTAATAAGAACAAAGGACGCCGTGCATTATAATGATGTATCACAAGATTAGTTAGTTAGCAGAAATTATATGATACTACACAGGTATGAAGGTAGAGGTACTCCGATTTAGTTAATATTAATTTCCCTTCATACTACTGTAAAGTTCTGTGACCAATTGACCATTGATGTTTGAAATATGTCAAGATTTTAATCCTTTCGTTAAGTTATAAAACTTATCTAGGTATGGAAAGCAAATGACTGATAAATTAAATCAATAGAGATAGGTGGGTAGAGCTACTTGTTTACAAATTGACACAACAAGTGTTTACTCAGATAACTGTTAAGGAGCACAACAAGTTTGTTGTAACTTGTAACGACATGACCTTATTTCCATAGCTTTTTTGAAATTCTACGCTTTAGTAGATAGGCACCTGACTTACGTTATTTCGCTTTGGTATAGGTAGGTACTTACGTTATTTATTACGAACATACTTGCCCATTGTCCACATTATTCATGAGTAGGTACACACCTACTTCGGTTGAAGTTGGTAGGTGACTAACTTGAAGTAGACTTACCTATTTCAACAGGTATGGGAAGGTGTAGGTAAAGAGGGGACTACATTAACCTCCATGATATAGAAGGCCAAGCTTAGAACGAAAAGATGCAAGTAAATTAAAAGCTATCATATTGCATACTCACTGAATGGGTAGTTGAATATGACGAGTATGACGGCGGCGCAGGCTGACAGGCCGGGGTCGGCGAGGCGCGCGGCCCACGGAGCCCACTCCAGCGTCAGGCCCGCGCTCATCACGAACAGGCTACCTGGATTCAGTACATTATTTTCGTAAACAGCTACTTCAAAATCAAAGTCAAATAGGTTGTTTATTTGTAATTTTGGGTAACCTATAGGTATACAATAGGTTAAGAAGTTCTGATATTCTAGGAACGTATTGAAAAGCGAATTAACAACAACTTTTCATACTATACCTAAAGTCACACGTAAGATTTATTTAGATGGTTTATTTCAAAGGTTCGATTTAATTTAAAGGAAACCTGCCCATTAGCTATTAATCATTAACTAAGTAGAGAAGGTCAATGTTCTCCCGTCCTAATAAATAGCAAATCACTAAAACATTACTTAGATAACATTTTGTCTCTCTGTCACCCACCCCTCCATTTTGTCATGTTGTAATTACCTACTAAAAAGTAGTAAAATTATCTAACAATATTGTAGTTACGCGTATTGTTATGAGATTTCCCTACATGTTTTATTTTCACATACGAGAGATGAAAGAATAAATTGATATAAAAATTATTAAAAATTAAGTGAGGGACGTGTGTACCTTCAGGAGAAATATAATTCGTATAGGTACGTATGAGATAGGTAGTATAGAAAGAGTAGCTATTATGATGTATCTCATACGTTTAATGTAGCACGGTGATCATTGTACCTAATGATTAATTACTTTCATAGCAAAATGTTACATTATAGACAATTTCCCGTATTACTGTAAGTTTTTGTATAGTATTGTTCTGAATTAATAAATGATTACTTACGTGATTAATGTCACATCCCTTGTAAACTAGGTACTCGTATTGTGATTTGGTGAAAGTTAAAGCTAAACACTGAGCTGACGGAATCACTACATAGGCACCTTAGATACCTACTTACTTACCTACCTATAATTGTATTTCATATAGCGATTATCTAAATCAGCGCATGAGAGAAACGGTGGTTTATGTCCTGGTAACAATACTGCCGTCATTATAATAAAGGAGATTCAGGAATCCAGGAGCGGTACTCACTGGCGATGTCAGTGGGGGCGTGGGCCAGAACTGGCTCCCCGGCGCCAGTCTTCAGCACCACCTCCCCGCCCTCCGTCATGCTCAGCCGCCGGCTGTAGCTCAGCTCACGACCTGCGACGGTCAAGACAACAGAAATAATCCATGAGATAGTACTTCCAACAGGATAATCGATGTCTGACCTACCCTAAATAAGGATAAAGCGAGATAATCAGCGTCCAAAGGGTCGACTATATTTCTGGACGCTCGTGCTATCTTGGAGGCACTGCCTATTTTCTATACCGGCGTCTTAGCGCCTCGCTATGAAAATGATATCCTTATTTGAATGGAAATTGTTTTACCCGACTGCGGAAGGAGGACTATGTTTATCGAGAGTGTATAAATATTACCTACCGGGGCTTGTTAGGTACCTACGGAATAGCAGCGCCGGTGCGGGTGATGACTATAATCTTATACTCTGTATACCTACATTTTAAATGAATTATTATTATTCATCTAAGGTATTCATATAGGTAAGTATGTGACGTTACTATGAATTCGTATGCAGCCTTTCATACGAAAATACCGTCAGATTGTCTGGGTTCTATGTTCTATTTTCTTTTATAAGTAAATATATAAGTAGCAGTAAAGTAATGGCGACAAAGCTACGGCATAATTAATGATACATTTACATAGTTAATTAAAAGTTGATAAAATGTAATGATATGTGCAGATATTGTTTTCTGTCTTAAATACCTATTGATTTTCTTATAAAGTATCTACAAGTATTATTACCATATTATATTATTACAATTATATATAGACAATGGACAGATGTTTTGAGTAAGTAAATGAAGTTAATCCAGAACACACTATAGTTTACGAGTAGGTAGGTAGTATGTACTAAGAACCAGATGCATTTTTTTATCTTATTGCAGATCAATAACAGAACTTAATTGGGCTAGACTTCCAACTTAGGCTGATGTTATGGGTTAACGGTTGCTCGAAAACTATTTTCGAGAAAATTATTCAATTAGTAGTACAATGGATTGTTTTGCTTCGCTCACTATACATTTATAAACTTGACGGTTTGACTGGTGTGTGTTTGAAAACAAGCTCGAACTTACCTCATACCGACTAAACTGAGGCCCTACTCTTGTCCGTATTTTCGAATGTCGCCGTCCCTTTCTCTCACGACAGAATTACAACGCGAACGAGCGTGATGGCTAGACTCGAAAATACGGACATCGTCAACAGGAGTAGGGCCTCTGATATCTAAAACAAAAATTGCTAATGTTTAGAAGTCTTAGGTCCTACTTAGGGAAACACGTTATGAGAGGCTCACTGATTTCTAAAGTAACACTTCTCTAACAAATAACGACGCATTACCGGTAGGTACTATCCGGCGATATACCTAAATTAATTAGTTTATTGTAGGTATATTTTATTGTCTACCTACCTAAAGATTTTGTTTTTTGAGAATATTTTTTTAAACCTAACCTACTATTTTAATTCAGTGTAAGGCGTAGGGGAGCTTTAAGGCGTGTTCTACACAGAACAGAAGTTCTACCTATAACTGTAAACATTACAACAAATTAAATAATACGTACCTACTTTACGTACGACTACGAGATCTTTCTAATTTTTTACTTGAAGTGAACAAGGTCAATGTATCATAAGTTCAAAGGTTCAAATGTTGCCTACTTTAAACAACCATGGGCATGGTCTGTTCAAGGGACGAGTTTTGCCCAGTAGATGCAATCGTTAACCTTTCGTTTGCACACCGCACACTTGATCTAGAGTTTTCTCGGCGTTCGAAAGTAAGGTTTTGCCGGTTAGGTTAGCTACTACACCTAACCTACACCACATAATACTAGTACTTCTTACACTTGCATATTAGCTTCTCGTTGTTAGACACGCTTTGCCAGCCAGTGTTATGTTAGTCAGTAGCAGCACTAGTTTACCTACTGTGCGTTAGAATTTTGAATTACTAGTGGTTCCCCGCGACTTCGCCCGCAAGAGTTGAATTTTCCATATAAAATTTCATCCCCCATTTTACCCCCTTTGTTTTTATATCGCGACAAAAAGTCTATCTCCTTTCCAGGGTCCCGAACTATCTCCATTCCAAATTTTATCTCAAACGGTTCAGTGGGTTGAGCGTCAAGAGGTAGCAGACAGATAGACAGACACACTTTCGCATTAATAATATTAGTATGGATTAAATAAAACAAATAGTACATAGGTACTTTAATTCAATAGTATCAAAACGATTTGTAACGTGTAAGAAGATTGATAGCCATGGAAAACTTTGAAGAGCGTACCCTCCCAAATAATTAAATTAATCTAGACCAGGGAGTTTGTATTGTACCTACAATAGGTACCGTAGGTAAATACCTAGCTGCTCAATAAACCTTAGAATTTTCTGAGCTATAAAACACACTTATTTTCAGATAGGCCTATCAAATTGATATCATCGCGGCGGCGTGCATTAGTGATCTCTTTATCTAAATAAACCCTCGTATCATACCGTACTGAAAGAAAGTTGACAACAGGCCTCTAAATATAGCTCAGTAACGTAAGTAGGTAGGTACCCACCTATTGCCGCCGTTTGGTAAAACTTTGTATGTTATTGTGGCCTGTTGGGGTAGGTAGGTACTACCTACCTACAGGGTAGGTACGTACAATTTTTTTATCAAAATTGTCTATGTATATTTTTTACCTACCTTTGCGTTACGCAGTTATAAAATGTTAACTCTTAGTTTATAAAAGTTAGTCCGCATTTCCATATGTTTTAAAAAGTCATTTTGGTCAAATTTGGTATTTATAACTATATGGTCATGTGAACTAAAGAAGCGTCTACTGTGATCAATGCCTTTACGTTTGTTTTGCATTTGTTTACCTAGATCTACCTTCATGAACAACGGTCATCATGAATGAGTAATATGGCCCAGGGTTTTGGTCACTTTATCGATTGAATATATTTTTTAGTGGTTTATTATCACTGATAATTATAATGCTATCTTTACTTTAATATTTATGCTGTGCTTTAATCAAATGTAGATACTAAATACCTCGGTATAATATGTACTTACATAAAACGTCTTACCATGGGTCTTACTAATGTGTTGGCTCGGAGTCTTTTCTTCTTGTGTTGATAATAAGTAATATATTAAAATAATAGGAAGTTGATGTTGCAGGCATTTATTTGATGACAATGACCATTCTTGTGATGTGCTGTTATGATAAGACGGGCGACCAAGGCGTGTAAATTCATTATTAAGACACAAGAGTACCTAAGGGTTAAAATAAACTTCCATATTTAGTTTCCATAAGTTCTAAAATATTCGAGTAAGTTATTTAGAATGAATAGGTAAGCTGACAGAAAAGTGCGGAACACAGAAAAAGATGGAAAATATCACTAACAAAAAATAAGTAAAGAGTTTATAAGCTTCAGTCAATACTACCTATATAGGTACACACTAGGATTCATAGAATGCCCCACTTACTACCTATTAGTCAATCCTTTCTTAGATACATCCTACAATACGACGACCTCCTTCCGTAGCAGAGTGGCTAATAGCACACCGATTTTTCAGTTGCCATCTCTGAGGTTCCGAGTTTGATCCCCGGTCAGGTAAATATAAAAAAAAAATCATATTTTCTATAAGTATTGTCTCGGGTCTGGGTGTTGTGGTACCACCGTTGCTGCAGATTTCCATTCCAACACAAGTGCTTTAGCTACATACTCTGGGATCTGAACAATGTATACGATGTTGTCCAATATTTTAAAGATGGTGAATCGAACAAGTGCAAACAAGCACCGCTTTGACAATTACTTAATTAGTTGATAAACGCGGAAGATTACTAAAAATCTCACTAACTTTACATAATAAAGACAATCATGTATTAGTAAACACACAGACAAGCAAGTAAACATAATAATTGAAAAAACAAAACACCCGACTGCAAAAATTATTATATTTTTGAAATTGTATTTTAAGTGGCTCTCATTTGATACCCATATTGATATGGTAAGGAAAAAAACAATCCCCCTCCCCTTTGTTCTATTTTTTAAATGCATTTACGAGTAGCCTATGTCACTACCACAATTTTGACGAATTCAACGACACCTCATATGCCAAAAACTGTCCAGCCATTTGGGCTGTAGGGCGTGCCAAACAATAATACAAACATACCCTCGAAAGACATAACCCTCCTTCCGCAGTCAGATAAAAAACTAATTATTAAACAGTTCATGTTCATCACACTTACCAGCCAACAGCATGTAGTTCATAGCATGCAGCAGGAGTCCTATGACGGCACAGCCCACTATGACTTTAGGGTACCGCGGCGGCTGCCCGTGCGAGGAGTGCACTCCCAGCTGCAACGCGTTTACGACCAGCGCGAGCGCGAAAGACGCGAAGAGTACGTGCACTGACAGTCTTCCCACGACTTCTATCCGAGCCCATCCGAAGGTGTTCCGGAGACGACCTTCCCTGCCTGTGCTTTCGTCGGCTCTTTCATACTGTTAAAAAAAGAAGTGCTTTTAAGTTGTAACATAACCTACTTACACAATATTTAACATTGAACGCGGCTGAAGGGACTGAAAACATGCTGGCTTCATTTGTTACCTAGTGGACTAACTCTTGATCTTCATCTAAGCTCGAGAAAAAAGATGTCTATGATGGAGCGAGCTGGCCCAGGAGAAGCTTATTTACATAAGTTTCAGGTTCTATGCACTCGGAAAAACAGACGAAGGCAGGGCAGACGCATTAAAAAAATTAGGTAAACCTATAAACAGAATGTGCACTCTGTCTATCATAGGCGGGTAGCTGTTTTTAGCGAGATTACGAACCTGTAGTGGCAGCATACATAAATGAAAGAAGAAGAAAGAATAGGTTTATATTTAGTACACATCACTTAGAATTTCACTTGGAGCGTCGGTGGCTCAGTTGCTAGCGGGTTGCCTCTCATGCAAGAGGAGCCGGGTCGATCCCACGTGCCGCCATGTACCAATGACTTTTTCTGAGTTATGTACATTAGTTGTTTCACTAACCTCACGATGTTTTCCCTCACCGTAAGAGATGCTCTTAAACCTGCACATTCAGACAACTGAATGTGTAACTATGATCCAAAAACGGTTCCCCTTCACAGGGTCACGGAGGTCCACGGGATGGCAGTCGCTCCACTGTAATTACCTGATCTGCCAAATCTTTGACCATGGTCCAAAGCGGACCCTGCACAACCTGGAAGTACGCTAGGATGATGATGACTTAGAATTTCCCTTGTTTCTTACCGCCACGTACCTTATACGCTAGAACAGTGGTGATGAGCCCCACGAGGCGGCAGAGTGAGTGGCAGGTGTCCACGAGCAGGGTAGGGGAGTGGGTGAAGTGCGACGCGAACAGCCGCCCGCTGAACCCGGCTGCGGCGAGGAGTAGAGCCAGCACCGACCGCGGCGGCGGCAGCCATTGCAGCCACTCCTTCATCGCCATGTTCTGGCTGCGTTAGCCTGGGTAGGAAGAGAAAGAATATTGAATGAGAGGCCTTACTCCGGACGACGAGGTTTTTCGAGAGAAGCCATCAAGTATATAAGCGCACGTTTACGCGCTGTCGTGACACGGATGGCCATAATCGAAAATGCGGACACCCATCGTCATTCGGCAATGATTCATGCATCGAGGTATCTATAAGTATTTTCAGTTTAATCAACATAAAAGGTCTCAGTCTGCACAGGCCTATAAGGCCTCAAAGCAAGAAGCTTCAAGGTAAGTAATGGTTATGGGTATGGGGGGCAGACCAGAACATTATAAAAAGGATTCAAGTAGGATATTCTTAACAAGTTCGGCAGACAGAAAGTGCTCTAAATTGTCTTACAAAACGCAACACAGCCTTAACACTATCAAAACTAAATTATGAACGCGCTATTATGTGTGCCATCCGCGGCCAAGAGAGCGGTTCTAACGAGGCTGGCCCAAATAGGCCGCGTCACTTTTTGTCACGGAACCAGTTGGGTCCGATTCTTTATTTCGCCGCTAAACGATTCTAGTGTAAATCACTCAATGAAAGTTGTTATGGTGCAGTAGTATCATCTAACGGTTATCTATAAACGGGAAGTGGTTCGTGTGGGAACACCTTTGATGGTTTCAATGATATATAAACACTAATAATTGCTTGGTAGACTATTATGTACGCATTTGCGTCATTTCTTTAGATCTTTAAATTCGGAAAGATATCTATGCACTTATATCTGCTATAGGTCCTACTTACTTAAAACTTCTATCAATAATTAAAGGTAAGTAAGTATGAACGAGGACCGTGAAAGTTGGCGCAGCCTTGGAGAGGCCTATGTCCAGCAGTGGACTTCATAGGCTGATATGATGACGATGAAGTATGAATAGAGAAAGTGTTGGTGTTTTATTGAATTAATAGATAAGTCCAATTTCCATTCGATTAGTTAATCTGTGCATTTTTAGGGTTCCGTAGCCCGACAAGGAACCCTTATAAGATCGTTCAGTCCGTCCGTCCTAGTCTGTCACAGCAGAATATCTTCTACGTTTATGGAATGCATGTAACTTGGTTCGAGTTCGAGGATACTTCACATATAGATCTCATTTTTAAAAATACAAAAAAAATAAAATACCCCTTTTTAAGGGTACCTCCCCATACATGTAAAGGGGGGGGGGAATATTTTTTTTTGAGTGCACCCCCTTGTGTGGGGTATCGTTGAAAAGGACTATGAAAATAAAGTAGGGTTTCCATACAACACTTTTTTATCAGCTTTACCATTTGCGAGATATAGCCCGACCTATAAACTTCAAATCACTTACGTAAAGAAACAGGCGCGGAAACTCTTATTTAAAATTGTTTCGGGTATCCTGTGATGAATACTTTTGAAATTATAAATAAAATAAAAATATATACTTTTTTTGCCTATACTGTCTAATGTTTTAAGTTATTGGTACGGAACCCTTCGCGCGCGAGTCCGACTCGCACTTGGCCGGTTTTGCCTTTCTTTTATATTTCTTAAGTATTAACGATATACTTACATTCTCCAATTACTTTAGGCATCTTCGAGAAAATTGCCTATCATTTAGTTTATGACATTTATTTACCGTGGCCTTTGTAGTTTGTAATGGTTGTCAGCTAGGGTATGCTACAGTTAGCGTTTGCAATGTTCAAAATATTAAATTTATTACTCGTAGTACATAAATATCGTTTATTGAAGGCTGCGTGAAGAAAATTGTTAGCGTTTATTGCGTTTAGAATGCTTGTATACCATTCAAATTGTGTGTAAGATACGCTTTATTGCATACCACACACAGTAGACATTTAAAAAAACATATTTGCATGAGGTCTTATTACTTAAAGAAAATTCTTCCAGACAACCTTCGGGTAGAGTAGGTACAGTCCACAAATTGAAATAAACAGGTACCTCTTACTTAGTTCTGAATGGGAGGAGTATATTTATCTATAGTCATCAAAATACTCGCTTTATATAACGTAAGGAAGAAATGGATGGATTGTAAAAATAAAACAAGATATGATAGTGAAAAGAGTGGATGATTCAGTGACGAATGATAGGATAGTATGGAAGAGAAAAACATGCTGCGCCGACCCCAAATAAACTGGTTACAGGGCAAGAAAATGATGATGATGATATAATGTAATGCACATTAAGCATAAACCCCATAGGCTCTGGCGAAAAACTACTTACAGCAAAATAATATTCCAATTTTAAAAAATGGCCTACTTTACTCGTGACCAGAACAACGTGGATCCACTTGAGTAGAGCGGACGGAAGATGACACTTGTCTCGCGGTAAATTCGCCTTATAGTAAGTATAATAGCTACTTGCCTAATGGTCTGCCTCCGGCTATTACTGCGGTCAACCAAGAATTTACTGAAGACGTTGACTATAGGACATTGGGATTGCGAGCTATGTATTTCGATCGAGGTTAGTAGTCTGTATGCTCACGAGCTGTCTATTTTATTTTGTGTCACTTAAAATAACGGTAGAAAGATTAATTCGATCAAAGGTATATTTTGTGCGAAAGACGTCGCGCTCTACTTATTTGACCGACTAATGGCGGACATTGTTGCATAGCAGGTATAACGAATCTTACGGCATTCGTTAAGGGTTTATATTGGCCATGAGGCAATAAATAAAGACAACGCTTCTACTTGTATGCATAGACATAGAACAGTATGATCCTGCGGACGATAAAAACAGGTTGAGACGAGATTATTTTACCTGGTAGACCTAGGACTGGCGTAAACTGTCAACCTGTACCTTAGATATGTCAACCACTCATCAAAGACAATCTGTTATTGAAACTGGCATGACCGTGACCACGTGAGACAAAAGCCCACATGGCATAGCAATTTTTACTCTTTTTTTATTTTAGAGTAAGAGAGAAAAGACACGGTTCAATGAACTGTCCAGATGTCTGTTTAATTTTACACCTAACGGCCGCAATGTAGAGCGAAATTTTTTAAAGGCGGAACGTTATTTGCGCAAAGCAACACCCACGCGATAACCTATTTTATTTGAATTTTATTAGAAACGTCTTGTGTATTAATATAAAATATGATTTTTTAAGCTGATAGTTTACTTCTACTAAGATTCATACAACTTTATATCATAAAATAATAGCTAGTTCTACCGCGATACCGTTATCGGAAATAAAAAAATTAAAATAAATGCCCTAGGTATTTATTTCAAAATCGTGTTTGAATACAGAATATGAAAATTATATTTTTAAGTTTTAAAACAGGTAAAAGTTAATTCTGATCGGTCAGAATCGTCTAAAGTACCTAAATACCTACTCGTGATACCAGATAATGTTACATCTTGTTACACCTTTGATATTATGCCTTCTTATCGGTAATAAGCGCGAAACACAAAGAACAGTAAAACTTACCGCCAATTTCATATCAAAGGCTTGAACGGTCGCTACGGATATTAATAGGATTATTGGAATATTATGGCGAGGCCGATTTGACGATAATAATGTTTTGTAATAAGCGCATAAATCGATTTTGATAATGTTATATTGCTTTGGATTTTCTTTCAGTCTTATCTAATCCTATTTAAATGACCATCAAATTAACGTCTGCAGCCTGACTCGTAAGATAGTAGGGGAGGCCGGGCAGCCCGGGTACCTACCTACTGTTGTTTATTACAAATTAATGAGTATTTTTTGCCCCTATTTAAGAATAGGGGCAAAAAATACTCATTAATTTGTAATAAACAACAGTTTATTAATTAATAATTTGTACCTTTGTTAATCATCTTTGGAATTGTAAAGAAAAAACTAAGAAACTTAAACAAATTCTATTAAAAAAATGTCAGTATAAAAATCTGTCCAAATATCCATTTTGCCCGACCCCCTGGGTAAAACGGGTACACCCCCAGGGCAAAACGGATATGTACAGCAAATAACTGCTATAATCATTGCTATCGTCACAATAATAACTGCCTATGTCTTAATAAAAAGTACAATCCTCGTGTGCCCACTTCTTGCATTGATTGCACTCGATCCAATCCCCGGTAGGTGGTTCAGTGTATTCTTCTAAACACTAAACATAAATATTTTGTTTTTTCCATCTGATTTTAATTATTTTTCCTCTTGTTTAGAAGTTCTTGTTTTCAGATGTGTAGTTTTGATAGGGCCTGCTAATTCAGTTATTGCTGTCTTTTTAAATTATTTTTTTTAGCTTGCCCTTCTTTGACAGGGGTAGATGTCAACACCTCAGATTTTGCCTCCAGTATTTGCGGTTGGTTTTCAGAGCAGCCATGAACGTTAATGAACTCAATTAAATTTATTTAATTTTGATACTAAATATTATTGAACTAACCGGCAAAAAGGATACCTATCCGTTCTGCCCATATCCATCTTGCCCAAAGCACCAATATTTAAAAGTTCTATACGTTCCCGTTAAATTTCTACCGGTGAAAAAAAACAACACACACAAATTAAACTTCATTTGACATGTTATCAACTACATAGAGTCTACGTCAACACTTAAAACGTAATACAAGAAATCAACACACATACCTTGTCAAAAATCGTAAGAAAACAGCCAAAAACTTTTGATTTCGAATTGACAAAAAGTTCACGCACGTATTGTTTTGGTTGAACTGTCATGACGTGGGTGTGTTGCTGTTTTACCGACCCGCAAACGTCCGGTAGCTCTATCTATTGTAGGTTTTTAATAAAATCGAGTATTCATCTTACCCACACTATGCGTCTTGCCCGAGCTTCCCCTACCTTAAAAAGTCCGTTTTTCATTGCCTGTTCAACATTGTAAACAATTTTGATATTCCTTTTTAACGAAATTATTAATTTAAAAATAAGAAGACAAAAATTACATTCTAATATGGTAGTTTGTCGTTTAATATTATGCAGCTTTTTAGAGCTATTAGTATATATATTTTTTAAACAGTATTAGTTTTGAAAGTCATAAAAAGATTGTTTACAATGTTTGACATGCAAAGAAAAACGGCCAATACGTATTTACTTATTTCAAACCACGGAGCATATAAAGAGACAAAATTATTTTCATAAATGTTCCCTTCCCAATCAACCCCTTGGCACTGAATGCCTTCGTTTTTTCCACAACACGTTTTGTCAAATAAATTCGCTTATATCTTTACATATTTTAATTTCAATGTGTTGTTTAAAAGATTGTTATTGTGATCAAAACCAAAATATATCCTAATTCATAATATTAATTAAATTTTATGCTTGAATTGGCACTTTTCGTACCAGTACCAAGCACTGATAAGTTTCGGAGAAAAATTGCCCTTACTTCGCCTCTATAGGTTAGGGGAGGTCAGCTCAAAGCGGCCACCTTTACTTTGAGGTGTAAAAAACCTATTGAATAAAATGATTTTCGAAAAGATTTTTATACTTATAGGTAGAAAAATTATTTGTTCTTCATTGTGCGCAATCCAAAAAATTGAAAATACATAAATGACATGTAAATTACGAAAAGGTGGCAAAAAGCCGCTTTGCCTAAGGTGCCGCCCAAAGCGGCCATGGGGGTAAGGGCAAAGCGACCAGTCTAATAGTATATGAGAAATGTACATTTTTTGACAAAATATATAGGTAGTGTTCGAAAAAGTAAGATTGCCAAGAATAGTTTGAAATCGACATGTATTTTTTATAAAACCTTTGGTGTCAATTACACATTTGAACTCTTAAAATTAATGGCACTTTTAATCAACTGTATAACTAAAATATGTTTCCAAACGTTATAAAAAAATGCTAAAAATTTTATTGCTATAGATTTAATTGAGCCTTGTTTTTCCTTCACGTCTTTGATTGCTTGCACCATTATACTTTCGCCCCATGAGCCTTGGGTAGTTTTTCCTTTATAGTTGTTGACCATCTAAACAAAATAATCAAGTATTCGAAGTATTACACATTTATTTAAGAGCAAAGCGGTCAGCTGGCCGCTTTGCCCGAGCCGCTTTGCCCTTTTCGTGCACTTTATTTTAAAAATTAACTGCTGTCATATTTTACATTAACTTTGTAAGCAAATAATACACAAACATAGTCTAATAAATGAGTGACAAGACACATTAGATAAAAGTAATGAGTTATGCATGGTTTACATCAAAACAGGCAGGACTCACCTCGCATTTTTTTAAGGAAACCACCAAATATTTAAAAATCGTGACTGCACGCACGCCCTTGCCGCGATTGCTGCCGAATGACTGATCGGGGCGGGACGGGAGGTTAGCTGTAAAACGAACCGGTAAAGTTCGTTATGACATTTAATAGAACCGTATTCGGAGCCATGGCCGCTTTGCCTTCTGTGGCCGCTTTGAGCTGACCTCCCCTATTTGCTCGAATTTTCAAACAGTGTACACAATTAATTAGGTAAACGGTGTTAATTAGGTAACTTGTGTTATTACCAGGGAATTTTAATCCATTATCTGTTTATTTATTTATAATTATAAGCATATCTACTCGTCCTTATTGATGAATCAATAAGGACGATGATACTAAGAGCTAATAAAGATGTTATTTACAATAGAACTAGCGGTTAAAGACAAGGTGAAGGTACAATTAGGTAAGTTGGTATATTTACCATTTAATAAATAAATATTATTTGCCTTCATTTGTAATGTGTGTAAACAACAGGTAAAACAATTGACATTGTCTTCCACTGACATCTAATTAGTTACCGACTTAATAAAAATATTATTGCGGTTTGAATTCATAATTGTGGTACAGTTTACCTTTTTATTTACCTGGTTGATTTTACCTACATGAAAACAAAGAAGTAAGTATATACCTACATTACATCTAGTTAATTACATTTTGTAGCAATAATGTACATAATGTTAATCCTAGCTTTATGTTTTATTAGTTGGTGCATCTAATGGAATAGTAAATAGTGTTTATGTGTATCTACTAATTTATTTTATTAATTTCTGGAAACTGTGTTACTGAAATAAACAATTTCATTTCATTTCACAGTCATTAGAATCTTTTAAATGATCTAACGCTTATAAATTTTGAATTCGTGGTAATAAGCACCTTAAGACGGAATTTCCACCATGCCATCACAAAGACACGAAAAATAACTCTCATTTTTTTGTAATTGAGATAGGTGAAATCAGAAAGGTCAGAAAAATAAGCGCGAGACGCACGGCTCGGTGCGCACGCGCCGACAATCGACAGTCAACAAACAAACAAGTGAACTTACCGCACAACGCTCTGCTCTTTATTTTCGTATTGTTTTATTGGCACAAAAATCAGCATGTAGCCGGAAAACTCTCATGTGAACGTACGTCACGTACGTATTTCGTAAACACAGCGGTCGAATTTTCACAACAATAATAAAAGAACGATACGGTTTGCTTCGTTTCGTGGCACGAGTTAATTTTTAAAGCAACATCTGTCACAGCACGTTAGTTTATTAAACAGTGTCCGGTAGAGTTCGGGTGCATCAGTCGTATAATATTGTTTATAGTTGTTGGATTGTGTTGCGGTGGGATCGCGACGTCTGGGCCGGCGTCGGCGGCGTCACTGAGCGGCGCTCGCGCATGTGCGGCCTTATCGCGGCTCTCGCGCCGATAAGAGTTGTGGAACTGTTAAGCACCCGTCGCGGACTGGCCGCGAACCGCGAACCCGAGCTCCATGCGCGATGCACGACCACTGCGGCTGCCGGTCAGCCGGTAACGGCGTCGTTCGTGCCACCTCGTTAAACGGTGCTTTAAGATAACCACTTTTTATTTTTATTATCGTTAGTTACTAAGTACTTACAACTACACAAGAAACATTAACAATGAAAAAACATTTAATTAGCAGTTGTCTTACTAGGTATGTAGTATGTCCAGGTACTTTTGTATTTTTCTAAAATTACAAAGAAGATCTTAGATTTACAAACTCGTAGAGACTACTTTAGGACTGTTTTTAGTCTATAGAGTGTTCCATAAATAATGGTTCAACGTAAAGGAGAAGACAGTTGAACAAATTTCGTAAAACTAATTAGAATAGGTTCCCAAGATTTGGTGCAAATAAAGTGACTTTATTCAAGGTAATAAATATTTACAGGCAACTTAGAGATATTATAAAACATGATTATGTACAAAATTAAAATTATAAAAAGGGTCCTTGTGGTAAGGTTCCCAGGATGCTGGCAGCTTTACCCCGCTGGATAGCGATGCTTATACGCTGTGCAAGGTAGCTGCCAGCTCTTGGGTCACCACTGATGTCAATCAGCCTCTTGGAAATCTCTTTAAAAAAAGAAACACCATTGGGACCCCACGGGCCCAGTGTTTCGACTCCAAACGGTACGAAGTGGTGCCGGGAGTCGATATGCCTGTACTTGTTTTTTTTTAAAGTTTTCGGCATTTCTCGCAGCCAAACCAGCCACCGGGCAGATGAGAGGCCGCAAGTGTGTCGACACAGGTAACGTCCCACACAAGAGCCCGACCCATCCGCCAAGGTACAAGCGACATCCCGTCTGGTCTCTTGCCATCATCACGCGCAATACCGTTCGGCTCAAGTAAAGCCGGCACGTTGATAGAGGCAAGAGACCGATGGATTTTTTCCCAAGATTTTTCCAGAATTTTCCATTCTGTCAGCCGCACATCATATTTTTAGTAACCTATTGAAACGCATAACGTCTTTCGTCATAAACTGACTATACATAATGTAAATAGCCATAATAGTAATTTGGCATAAGACTTTATAGAATAATTTCATAACGCATAACATCAAATGGCCGAAATCTGGAAAGCATAATTTCGATAAGCATAACCAACAAAAGGCATCATTTTGGATTGCCATAATATTCAGAAGACATAACATTCATAAAGCATATATTTAATAAGCATAACTGTCAAAACCCCTAAACTCTTAAGGCATGATTACACTTAAGTAATTACCATAGCCATATTAGGTAATATTTCGATTAGTTTGGGTTATTGTGGATTCAGGAGCAATTGCAGATAATAAAAAAACACCTCAATCGGTCGGGTAAAATGACCCAACAATGCATATTCAGCGTCTAAATTTATAATGTTGAGTTGTTTTCATGTTAAGAGTCAGCAAGGTACATACACATCACCCACTTAGTTTTTTTTTAAACAGGCAGTTATATACTTTGTGTTGTCTGTCCTCGTCTACAACTACATTATGCAAACTTTTATTTTATCAGCTGGACATTGATGAGACATTTTGTGTTAAAACAAACACCTCGTCGACAAAAAGAGTCAGAGCGTGAAACAAAGCGGATTCCTCCTCCATTCGCCACGGAGCTAATCGGCGCGACTGATGCGCTAATACCCATGCTAAGGTACCTTGGTTGGTATTGTGAATTAATATCACAACATTGGTTGTTTAGAGGACCTTTTTTGTTTGGTACTTTTAAAAAACTAGCTTCATTCATAATCATTTCCTCTTTTTCGAAGGAATGATGGAAATCGTGGAACGGAATCAGTGCGAACAGCGAATCCCTTGAACAAAAAATAAGCATGGTTCCGATAGGTAGATATACTTACAAATGTTTTATGTCCACTCCATCTTTCGTTCGTGTAGGTACTATTTATTAAACGTATCGATATCTCAAGGACTCCTTTTGTATTTAGGTCAATTAGAGATAAAATGTATTTATTGTGTGATACTACGTGCTTACACATATTAGGTATATATATGGAAATTAATAATACTTAGACAAAATTAATAAACCAGGTTGGTTGGCACTTATCTTACCTATTCTACTTATTTTGAAAATAAATTTAGGTAGCAAATATTTAGAAGAAAAAAGGTATTTTTTGCTTTTATTACTTAAAGAATAGAGGCGGTCTCAAGGTCAAAGTGCTATATATTTATTAGGTAGGTACATGAAAACTTGTTTGTTGAGATTGCAGCAAATTTAGCAGACAGTTAAAAAGAAAATACCTAGAAAATTGACAAAGTCATTATGTACCAATGACAGGATAAGCGAAATTGATAAAATTTTAAGTTTGCCTTCATTTATTATAAAATTCTATAAAAAATACCAAAAATATAACAATATGTTGCACACTGCGATTCCACAATTATCTCCTGCACTGGGTAATACTACAGAATAAAATAATGTAAAACCCATCTTTGCTTATACTTTTTGTTGAGTCTTAGGTTTGAGTAGGTAATGATCGATTAAGTAGGTATAGCATCATTAAAGATCATTAATTATAATCAGTACATCCCAAGACGACCTAAGTTGTAGCTATTCAACAAAATGTGGCACCTTCTATACCTACATACCTAGGCATTTGATTTCTATAAAACTTCGTATCTTACCTTTTATAGGTCAATTACCTTGTTGACACGCTCTGTAATGGTTGTAAATATAATAATCACTTGACTACTAAGAACACATCGCCTAAATAAAACTCCCTTACCGTTTTATAACACATGGCTGCATGTCTGGATCATACTTACAATTTGGTTTATAGGTTGACCCACAAAAGTCTAGAGACTAGGTTAAAATTGCCTACGAAAAAAGATGTTCCAGCAATCAGAAATGTCCACAATAAGTCACGTCATGTCAATAACGAAATGGAACATTATAATTTATAAGCTTACTGCTGTACTCAGAGATTTCCGTCAACTAAAGTTAATCCTTCATTAAGTTTCATGCTGTCCTTTTCTATTCAATTAACAAAACCTAATCAAATATTAATTGACAGTTATAATATTAATTAACAGTCAGTCCCACGGACAGTGTGCAGCGGTGCTAGAACTCGGCTAATATTTACATAATTATTCAATGTTTGGGCGCTGGTAATTGCGGTCAAATGACTGCCTATAATAATAAAAATATCTTTGTTACTTATTATAATAATAATAACTACTCAGTGTTAATTTTTTGTAACTCTGTTTCAATTTGACTAGACACGAGCTCCAAGAAGCGCGGGCCTCGACCTCCGCTGAGCAAGAGAGCCCACTCCAACAGCCCGGCCGCGCAGCGTGCTAGAGTATGTCATACACAATTCAACCTATTTTAACCCCCGACGCAAAAGAGGGTTGTCTTAATTTAATATATTAGAGCCAGGTTTGGCTTACTAAGAGATTAGATTAGTGCATTCTATAGGAACTGTTTGGTTTGGTTTGTAGGTACACTTGGAAGTCGTGTTGCTTTGCACCAATACATACTCAAATTGTAAGAACTTTCTTGATTGAATAGGTAATCTAATAAATAATAATAATGTATTTTTAATTTACCTTCTGCTGCTAATTTAAACTATCAGTCACTTTAGTTCTACTTCGACACAAATAAAAATAAATCGAACAATAACCGTGCTGTGGTACAAGTTATACTCATGTATAACAAAACAACAAGCTTTTCTGTTCAGAGAACTTGGTCTTACTTGAACCTAAATCAAAGTCTTTTTCCTTTTTGGCGTTTCGGTATGCAAAATGCATGTCCAATCTTCATAATTTCGCAGCTTGCATAAAGTACAGTCAGCTTGTTTCGATTTTTAAAAACCTTGCCTGTTTATTATAGTAATCAAGTCATATTATTTTTATGTGTAGAGTCCTGTCACAATAAAGAAGCCTGGTTTAGAAAGAAGATGCCAAAGTTTATCCCCGTCAATTGTAAGTAATATCTTTTTTTAGTTACAGTATGTATGTAAGTAAATACATTTTTTTAGCTTTGTCGTAAACTATTACAAAGAATTATACTATTGATTTCGTTTTTTTTTTGTAAAAGACTTCAAGAAAACCAATGGAGCGACCCCGGTTCACGCCGACGTGTGCGTCCGCGCCGCAGGCTTCAAACAACCGAAGTGGATCAAATTCTCACATTGACTCTGAAGGCAAGTTAGTTAGTTTTGCTGGGCTTTTTCTGCACTTAGCCGCTTGATAGGGCCATTGTGCGTATCTGTGTGTATCCTTCTACTCCAACCAACCCAGGCTCTCCCAAAAAGCTATTAGCTTCCCTAGGTTAATTGCCGCACGCTTCCGAGAGTGACGCTGGTGATTGAAGAATACCTGCCCGTTGTTTCGCCACGATCCTGCAGTCCATCAGCACGTGTTGTGGCGTTTCTTCTGCATAGGGGGCTGTCTGTTACACCTATGGTAAATATATGCTTGTTAAGGTAGCAGTGACCTGTTATAATTCCCATAACTTTGCGTATTTTGTCCCTGCTTAGTCTTATGAGGTTACGGGCAAACCGTTTTTGATGCTACCGGAACCGCATCCTTTGTTTGCCTGTATCCCTCACTGTTCGTCCATTCTATTAAGCGGTATTGGCAACAGTGCTGCAGTGGTTCGGGTCCATATACTCTTGCCTTTTGGCGAGATTGTCAGCCGCATCATTGCCGAGTGAATTGCTGTGTCCTTTAATCCATTGCAGTGTTATGTTGTTATTTTCTGCAATGGACTGGAGTGCTTTGTGACATTCCAGAATGAGGATAGAGTTTATGTTGTTGTTTTGCAGAGCTTGAAGCACGGATTCACTGTCAGAAATGATTTTGATATTCACGTCTCTGACGTCTCTGGCTGCAACCGCCTGTGCTGCTCTGGTGATGCCAATGCATTCTGCTTGGAATATTGTGTTCAATTTGTCTAGAGTGGTTGATATTTTCATGTTTAAATCATTCGAGAAGACACCAGCTCCTGTTCCTTGTGAGGTTTTGGAGCCGTCTGTGTATATCCTAACCTCATCGATGCCAGAGCTGTCCTTAGGTTCTGCAGTGAATTGGATAATATCCAACCCACTGCAGAACCTAAGGACAGCTCTGGCTTCAGAGTCAATAGACTCTGAAGGCTATTATTTTTTAGGGTTCCGTACCTCAGAAGGAAAAAGGGAAGCCTTATGGGATCACTTTGATGGTCTGTCTGTCTGTCCGTCTGTCTATCTGTCTGACCGTATCTGTCCGTCCGGCCATCCGACTGGTACGACCCTTTTTAGGGTTCCGTACCCGAAAGGTAAATCTATCGATTACCTCTGGCCTAACCATGTAACAGCTTTCTTTAAACATTATGAATAAATGAATTATTATTACTAAATCACCGTTAACTGTCCGGTCTGTCTGTCTGTCTATCACCAGGCTGTAGATACCTCATGAACCGTGATAGCTTGACAGTTGAAATTGTACCAATAAATACTAAAAACAGAATAAAACACATATTTAAGGCTGACATACAGCAAACGTGTTTTGTTTTGGGGGTTTTGCTCGATATTAATAACGGCTACAGGTAGACGCTTTAAATACTAACAAATTATTTAGTTGTACATTCACTTAACCCATTAAGTATTTTTAAAATTTTTATGGGGAGCTCGCATACTGGCATACAGACGTGATTTTTTGGCGTTTTAAAAACCAAAATAAAGGCCATAAAATTGTGTCTGATGTTGTATAGATAGAGAAAGAATCAAAAGTTCCCTAATAAGAGAAAATGGAGATGGTCAGCAGGCCATTTGATTCAGAGAGCAACGGATCGCACAAGTAATTACAAATTGGTAACCTATGTACACAAAAACCAAAAAAAGGCAGACCATTTAAGATATGGAGTGACGACATCATTTAAATCTCTGCAGAAAGAAGAAAATCAAGCTTAGTTCTTGTTTCTTATGGTAAATTTATTTACTGTTTTTACAGAAAAAGAACCTGTATTACCACAATGTGTCATGACAAAAATGTTGAGAAACTTAGCGACGAAAAAAAGAGAGTTTATAAAATTAAGAAAAAATGTAATTTTGCATCAAGTAAGTTAAACAAACACCTGTTTCTTGTACAATTTAAAACACTCCCATACAGCTGTCTGTGAATATGCACAGTAAAAATAAGTTGGATTTAAAAAACGTGTTTCCAGAATTCCTTGCTGGAACATTTCGCTACTTTAAAAGAGCTGGAGTCCAAAGCCGGAGTTACCAATGAGGAAGAGCTGGGTGATGTGAGAATCCTCTCCGTGTCGGGTTGGCCAGCCCACGACCTCTTGCTCCTGGTTCGCGATGATCTGTCGATGCTTACGAACTCGGAGATCAGCGGCATTTTGGGTAATTTCCACTACTTATCGACGAGATTAGAAATGCCTATTTGATAAAAGCGAATTATGACCTTCGATGACAAATTACGTGACACCGAATTTGAAGTTGTTTCTAATATTAACTATACTCGTTATATTCAGCTGCTTGAGTTACGATAAGAATTACTTATGTAGGTAGGTATAAGTACTTAAGTATCATTTGTTACTAAATAAAAGTCACACTTGCAGGCCGTTTAGTTGCAAGCAATCTGGGGAAATCTGCTACACACACACTACTGCTACTGAACATAGCATAGGGGACGTACTGAAGATGACATAGGAGACGTACTGAAGATGATGTTGATAACGTTGTTTATATCATTTTTGTTACTTAATAAGACGTCTTAATTACAACGTCCTTCGCGTTATATGTCTTAGGACCACAAGTTCTTCAGCAGCTGGCTGCTCAGCTGAACCCAATCCCTGAGGAGGTGTTGGGAATCGGAGCCGAGCTCATGGCGCGACGGATTGAGCTTCTAAACCTGTTGCGAGTGAAGCATAAGACGGATCGAGCTACGTATCTCACCGTGTGTTGCTTTTAGATTAGATGTTGAATAGCTATATTATAGTAAAGTAGTATAGAGCGCAATGTTTGTCAAATATGATTTTGATGTACGTAAATCTCACTTTTGGTTTCTTTGTTTAGAATTTGGAATGGAAATCGAAAAATACAGAGTTTGACAACGAAACAGAAAATTTACATAGAATGATTGCAGGAACAGCGGAAAACCTGAAAGCTAAAATAAATTATTCTTTGGAACTGGCAAGGTGACTGTTTTTAGGATAAATATTTGTAACAAAGCATTAATTACTTACTTTACTAGTTAATTTACTTATTAACTTGATGTCCAGAGTGCCGTGGTTGGATCGCGAAGCGATAATAAAAAAGAATGAAAGAATGCATAAAGAGAATATGATTCTACAAAATAAAATCGATGAACTGACAAAGAAAGAAAGTGATACTAAGCAATCGGATGCTAATGACTCCGCGCCGACTTATCAGGTTTGGTCTTAAATAAACAAAAGTTCCTTCAGCAGCGTACGAATATGTCTCCTTGTTGATGTACCTAGAGAATGTAGTAGCACAATAAGTAGGTACTAGTACTCCGAGTAGAAAAAAACGCAATTATGAAAATACTCACCATAAATACGTTGTAAGCCCTCGTTGTAAGCGGTGCTTGTGGCGCAGTGGCGGCAGCGCTTTGGTAGTGATACCCAAGTTTAGCAACCCACGGCGCGGTCTTGATTGGATGGGTGACCATTCCGACCATATAAGTGACGTCCAAGTCAAGCATCTCCGTGCTTCGGAAGGCACGTTAAGCAGTTGGTCCCCGCTAATATCGGTTAATATTAGTCGTTAAGCCTAGTCAGAGGCCGTAGGGCGGCTTGATAACATCTGACAGTAAGGTTGGTCACTTGCCTTACAGACAACCTCTCCACCAATCCGCACTGAGCTTGCGTGGTGGAGTATGGCTCGTACCATAGTTGAGATGTATTATAATACCTGTGGTTGAGGTGAGGCCTTTGCCCTGAAGTGGGATTTATGTAGGCTAACTTTTAAGCCCTCCATTCGATCAAAACATAGCTGAAGCTTGTTTATTAAGTTTAAATATTTCTGCTACAGTCGTTGTTAGAGGAGCTGTCCAAGGAGCGCGCGGCGCGCGAGGCCCTGAAGGAGGTGGTCTCCGCGGCGGAGAGCATGCTGCGAGTGGCGCGTGCGCGCATCGCGACCCTGGAGAGGCAGCTGAAGGACATGCGCGCGGAGCTCGAGACCGCGCGGCGCAAGCACAAAGACCTCGAGCAACTCGTAAACAGACTCGCACTCGAACATTCACAAAAGACAGTGAAGTTGTGACACTCTACATACGACTTTACGGTCGTCTTCTTTAGATAAAAAAACTTTCCCTCAAAGAATCTGGTCACCAGACCAGGTTCAGCGCAAACCATCAGACCAGATTCTTTATTTTTAGTACCGTCCCGGTTTGAAGCGTAGCTTCATCATAGCTCATTCAGTGTTTTTTTTTTTCTGGACAAAATTTTATTCAATGAATATTTTTAACCATTTTCTTTCAAACTGTTAGTTAACTCTAGTTTTGGTAGGGACTGCAACTTGGTATATTTTCTTTCACAGTATCGCCATCGCGAGTCAAGTTTCGATGCACGATCTAAAAAGCTGATTGAAGTGTCTAAAACTGGAGAAATGACGATTGAAGCTTTGTCTAGACAACGAGACGCACTTGAACTAAGGTTATAATAATGATTATTAATGATATAATTTTCTTTAAGCCTAGCCTTTTTCTTCTGTAAACTTATTGTGCCTTCCTCTAAAGGGTGAAGGAGCTTCGCGAGCAAGCCGCGATGGCTGAGCGAGCAGCTGAGTTACGGGAGGCAGAGCAACGGGCGCGAGCCGACTCGCTGCAGGCGAAGGTAGCAGAACAGGTGCCTTACATGTCTCATGTTTTATTTGTTGTTCCCTTGATTATGCATCCGATTAGAACCTTTAAGGCGACATCCCTATAATTATTCATGAAGAACAATGGACATTTTGTACGGGATCTGGGACCAGATTTAGCACTTTTATACACGGCCAAAAATAATGTTAAGGATACTCTAACATTTTATTATTAGGGTATTATGCCTGTTATTTATACGTACATCAAATAAAAACACTGAGCCCATGCTGCCCATCGTTCTTTGTCGAGAGTATAGTTCTTAATCAATACCACGGGGAAATGTAGGTACATTTCCCAAAGAATTTATGAAATCAAACATGAAATCAAAGTTCTTGCAGGAGAAATGCAAAGTAGTTGCTGAAGACAAGGTTGGTGAATTACAAGCACGGGTCAAAGATTTGGAAGAACAGCTGTCTGCTATACGGGAGCGATCGGTCCGTCTGGTCGACATGGAGCGCAGGAGATGTCTTGAATTTGTTCCATCTAAAGGTAAGAGATGGCACCTATAGCTGTAGATAGTTTTTAGACCTAAACATTAAAACCAAGCATAGCTTTTAGATTTTTTAACACTTAACACTTTTAACACTTAGTGTTATTTTATTTTTAAAAGTTTAATTATGAAACCAAAAATTCGCACACGGGCAGTAATCTGAACCCACGACCTTTGGCTAACCGTGTGAGAATTTTTGGGTTTCTTATTTAAACTTACAAGCATAATCATTTTCTGTTATGGCCGCTCCATGCCCTAATCGATATTTGTTGTTTTGTGTCAGAAAATGAACCAACGGATAGAGAAACGGAAATTTGGAAAGAACTTCAGGTCACCAAGGTCGCGTTGTCAAAGGCAGAGGAGGAACTGCGCCAGAGCCGAGCTGACAAAGACAGTTTCCTAAACTCGTTGACAAGAATTGCTGTAAATTATTTTACTAATGAATTTGACATATTTTATTCTAGAATGTACATGACAAAAATATATTAAGTATTTATCATTTTTCTAGCAAGGAGAAGGCACAGATAATTTTCAAGATAAAATGGCTACCGAATTGTTAGAAAGAGAACAAAAAATCGTGAAATTGCAACAAATCGTAGACGAACAACGGGAAAATGAGAAACTGATGTAAGTATGTTGTGGAGGACAGACTTCTTACGACAGACGTCTTCTGGTGGTACTCGAACCCACAACAAATTTCGACGAATTGAGAGCCACCTCCTGTTTGAAGTTAGTTAAAAAACTAGTAAAGAAAATAACGTCATAAAAATAAACGAAATTGATTAGGTATGACTTACCTTTGTTTTGAAGATGTTTATTTGTTTTGATGACGTTATTTCGTTTTTACGATCGATGTTTATTTTTAAGCGAAAATATGAAAATGTTATATACAGAACTAGTGACTGACAGGACAGAACTATTGGGTCAAAAAAACCCAGCAGTTCTGTCAACAAAACCGTACAGCATAATTAGAGAAGACGGGGCTTGAACTACGGAACCCTACATACGGGCGTTAAATTGTTATTTTTTGACGTTGTAAAAAATAATTAAGTATTTATTGCAGAATATACTCTATATTTATTTATTGTTATAATTCGTCTTTTTGATACAGGGAACAAACAATGACTCAATATGAGAATCAATTAGCTGCGCTGCGCCTGGAAGTAAAACGTTTACGTAATTATGACTGTTACGCAAAAGAAGTCCCGTATCAGGAATTGCAGACTGAGGTAAAAACTATAAAAGTATTTCCTTAGATCATTCAAGTATAATTGATCTAAGGCCAAAATGAACACTAAGAATCATCTTGACTTTTTATCTCGAAACACAGCGATGCAGTTTTATGACAAGTATAAGAATAAAAGCATGGAAGTATACGGTATGGGACATACCGTATACGTCCATAGCAATGCCTACATATATATAGGTAGGTACACACACCGACAGTAAGCTTTCTAATAAAGGTCTACCTTACTACCAGAAGTCTACTTCTGTCTGACTGCGACAAAGACTGCGTCAAATTTGCGGTTTCTGCGCTATGTGACGTGCGTGCGCTTGCACGCCTCTGAACGTCTTGCCTCAAAATGGTCTGGGCGGAGCAAATTCATTTTTTTTTTCATATTCAATCGTTTGTTGCGTGTCACATTACAATTATGCGGTGTTATTAGTTGTTATAAATAGGTATATATGTGACGCCATAGAAGGGTTTCACGGTGTTAGCTTTTGTTTTTAATATATGTATTTTCATTTGTTCTTACACTACTTATTCATTTGTTTTACGTCATTAAGTTAAAAAAATACCGTTCAGTTATCAACAGAAGCCCTCCTAATGGCCTCGATCACGCTTTTTGGAACTGTAGACTTCGATCTGCTCAATATGAGATCTGCACATTTTGCGATCTGCTCATTATGAGAATTGCACTTTTTGCGATTTGCTCATTTTGCGACTTGCACATTCTGCTATTGATCCTGGGCACGTTTTGCGATTTGCTAATTTCACGTATCCTGTACATTTTGCGACTTGCACATTCTGCTATTGATCCTGGCCACGTTCCCCACAGCTGCTCGAGATGCACATGCAAGTGGAGACGCTGTCGCGCGAGCGTAGCGCGCTGGTCACGGCAGCGGCGTCGCGCGCGCTGATGCTGGAGCGGCACGAGCGCGCGGCAGACATGTTCGCGCGGATGACGCGCGCGCGACGCGACCTCGCCGCTCTGCTGGATGGACGGACGGAAGCGCCGTCTATAGAGGAGGCAGCTCACGCAGAGGTATTCTTCTTCTTCTTCTTTTTTCAATATGGAAATTCATGCCTTTCTTCAGCCTTGTCGACCAAGGATGACTTTTGCCATTGTCAAGTTGGTGGTTTTGGTGGATTGTAGCATTGGCGGGTTTGGGTTGGATTATTAGGTGGGATGACAGGTATATTTAATATTAATTATAATATATAAACTTACCTTCTTTTAAAAGTCTACTACTTAGACAATACGTGTAGTGCCTCAGGATAATTCTTGTTCAATAAGGTTAATGCATTTACGAAGTCTTTATTGTTATTGCTCGCGTTTAGTTTTGTATAGGAACATGTGTCATGACATTAATGAATTGTTGGAATAAGCATATGGGGACCGCCTTCATTAACGGGACGCCTTGTATGTGCATATCCAGGTGTCAAGATCACTATCGTCGGTGTGCGCAAACTCGGCGGACACGTGGACAGCGTTGCGAGCGGAGCGCGCGCGCGTGCTGCGCCTGGAGAGCGCGGTGCTCGCGCAGAGCCTGCAGTTGGAGCGCGAGGACCGCGTGCGCACGCAGCTCGAGCGGCGGCGCGCCGTGCTCGAGAGGGACCTGCTTCGCGCGCAGCACGCCGCCACCTCGGAGCACTCGGCAATGAGCAAGAATCCAAGTTTGGTATTTCAATAACATTTTAAACCTTCACGTATCATGTTTCTAGACACGATAGAAAATTAATTTCACCCACGGGTCTTATGGGGTTTGACAAGTTAGTCGTTAAACCTAGTCAGAGGCCCTAGAGCGGCTTGATAACTTCTGATTGTAAGGTTTGTCACTACTTGCCTTACAGACACCCCTCCACCAATCCAAACTGAGCCCGCGAGGTGGAGTATGGCTCGTACCTCCTCATAGTTGAGGTGAGGCCTTATCCCAGCAGTGGGATCTAATAGGCAATGACTTCAAAAAATGAGGCCGACCAATTTGCATATTCATTTTAGTTTGAAAGGGAATTCTTTTCCTCAGGTACCATTAAATTTTATTGAAACCGGTCCAGCGGTTTTTGGAAAATAATAAATAAGTGAGAATAATTATTAAGGTACGAAAATCAATTGCAAGACTAAGCTGATGATGGAAATCGTGTAGAATACTCGTACTTTAGGTGATGACTGCAGCGCGTTCGGCTCCTGCGGCGCGTGTACGTTCACCTAATGTGGGATGATAAATAAATGACCATCAGAAGTGCCCTTAATCTCCTAGCGGGTTACACCTAAGCAAGTGTTAATAGACAATAAACTTAGTATTATATTTGATTAACAATCATTATTAATATATGACTCATTCATAAACCTAAAACAATACACATATTCAAAAATTCAAAATTTTTGAGAGGTAGAATGCAAATCTAGACATTTTTTTCTTTTTGTGTACCAACCCTAGCGCTCCGCCCACCCGTAGATTCTTATTTCAAAAATACCAGATGTTAAAAAATTAACATTAATGTAAACATATTAAAAATATGTTTTTTTATGTTTAGTTGCCAATCTACGCTGGTATGATTATACCGAGTGTTGAGGAGGAGGACTGGTCAGGCTATAAATATTGCGTCGAAATCATTAGAGTTTAAAACAATACCAAAATATTGTAATATTACGTGTAAAGACATGTAGTTTAAGTACTTACGTCAAGAATAAATAGTCAGCATCAAGATGGCGGGACCAAGCTTCCGATACAAAATGTTTCATATCAGGGTATAAGTGCATCATTTGTACCATTTGTGCCCTGACTTAGACGTTTGTACATCTGAAGACAAAAACGGCACATCAAAATTTTTCTGGTCCCGCCATTATGACGTCAAAGTGGCGGGACCAACTTGACGCGCTGCACACACAACCATAATTCATTGAACTCGATTAGTACTGCATTTGTACTTCCTATATACTGTACTGTTTTCTTGGCAGCAATAACTGGATTAAAGTAATGAAATCAAAACGCTGATCCCGCCATTTTGACGTATCTGTAAATTGGCGCATTTATATCAAAGTCGCTAAATCACACAAAAAACCACATAACAAGACTTTGTACTAGCTGAGTACATGATCGTGATGTTTGTCTCAGATTTGTATGCCTTGTAGGGAAAAAGTTATCATCAATTTGTTGCTCCATATTCCATTTGGCATGTAAATAGAGGAAAGGGGCCCAAAGCAGGTCACTAATGTTTATTTTAATGACCTCTTCAGATTCTCGATGAGAAGTCTCGCAAGAAGGCTCGCTAAGTTTTTTCGCACAACACTGGTGTCTGTTCACACTTAAGATATATCTCACTTGCTGTTCTCCTCGCTACTAAAGTAGTAGTGTGAACGCTTTGATAGTGCGCCTCTCGCACATATGGCGACCGCCGTAGGGTCCGGCAAGAAATTATGTGTGTTCTCTGATCAGTTGTTTTTTTTTGTTTTTTGTTGTTTAACTTTATATTTTGTTTAATTTTATTTTTTGTTGTGTACTTTGTATTTACTATTATGTTATATATTTTTTTGTAAGCGTGTGTGTGTGTGTTTGTGATGTCCCAAATTAATAAAGCATTTTTATTCATTTCTTTCTTTCTATTTTTCCTGCTTCAAATTAGTTGCTCCGTATGTCATGTAGATATCCTAGGTACTTACACTGATTGGGTACCTATGTAATGTGTAATAATAAAAAATATAACTTTTCTGTTCAAATACTTAATACTGTTTGTTATGTCCAATTGTCAGCTTCTTCGCTCTTAAGTAACAAGTAAGAGTATGTGGGCTACATGACACCTTAATTTCGGATGACAGCTGTCACAATTGAAACCGCCATAGCTCGGAAACTATCCACCCAAGACTACTGGTGTGTAGAAACAAATTTTAGGGCTCTACGAGATCTTCATTTCGAATGACAGCTGTCAAAATTGAATTTTTTTATTTGACTTCTTATTGTATTTCATTCAGGGCTTCATTGAACTGTGTAGCAAGATTTTTGTTATGTGCATGTTAAAAAAAAATTCGCATGTTTTATTCTTAAGTTCATTTTCAATGCCACCGAAGATTTCGGGAACTGCAAGGTCTGTGGATTTTTTATTGATAACACACTTACATAAGTACCGAATCAATGTAAGTAGCTCGGATACCTACATAATATATGGAGCAACTAATTTGAAGCAGGAAAAAATACCGACACCAATCACAGACAATTTCTTGCGTGACCCCTGCTTAAATGATAACCATAAGCACACAACATAAATTAAATCAAAGGCATTGTAAAAATAGTTATACATATTTATTTCCTTTCGTTGCACTGAGAACATAGACAAGAATGTAATAATGTTCGGGAAAAATACCGACACCGATCGAAGAACAAACACAATTTCGTGCCGGACCCTACTGCGGTTGCCAGATGTGGGGGAGGTGTACTGTCAAAGTCGTCCATACTACTACTTTAGTAGCGAGGAGAACAGCAAGTGCGAAATATCTTAAGTGTGGACAGACACCAGTGTTGTGCGAGATATCTTGGCGAGACTTCTCATCGAGGCTCTGAAGATGTCATTAAAATAAACATAAGTAACATTTGGAGTATAGCACTCTATGGATGTGAAGCGTGGACATTGACAAAGAGGGACAGAGAGAGACTGGAAGCCTTCGAGATGTGGTGCTGGAGGAGAATGGAGCGTATAAGTTGGACGGAGAAGAAAACAAATGAAGAAGTTTTGTCTATGGTTAGGGAAAAAAGGAGATTGATGGAAACAATAGAGTGTAGGAGGGGACGAATGTTAGGCCACCTGATTCGACACGACAATTTTATTAAAACGATAATAGAAGAAAGAATAGAAGGAAAAAGGAAGCGAGGAAGACCAAGAATAAGCTACATGCAGCAAATAAAAGAAAAGATAAATGTCGTGTCGTATCAGGAGGTTAAGAGAAGGGCGGAAAGCAGAGAGGAATGGAAAAAACTCCAACGACAAGAGCCTAGCTCTTAAATTTGATGATGAACCTGCTTTAGGCCCCCTTCCCCTATTTTCAAGCCAAACGCATTATGAAGCAACAAATTGTTGATAACTTTATCCCTACAAGGCTTACAAATCTGAGACAAACATCACGATCATGTACTCAGCTAGTACAAAGTCTTGTTATGTGGTTTTTTGTGTGATTTAGCGACTTTGATATGAATGCGCCAATTTACAGATACGTCAAAATGGCGGGATCAGCGTTTTGATTTCATTACTTTAATCCAGTTATTGCTACAAAGAAAACAGTGCAGTATATAGGAAGTACAAATGCAGTACTAATCGAGTTCAATGAATTATGGTTGTGTGTGCAGCGCTTCAAGTTGGTCCCGCCACTTTGACGTCATAATGGCGGGACCAGAAAAATATCGATGTGCCGTTTTTGTCTTCAGATGTACAAACGTCTAGGTCAGGGTACAAATGGTACAAATGATGCACTTATTCCCTGATATTAAACATTTTGAATCGGAAGCTTGATCCCGCCATCTTGATGCTGACAATAAATAAACTAAAAATCTAAATTCAAAATGCAGTTCAAAATAAAATTAAAAGGAAAAAAAGTCTTGATTGTTAAAAAAAGTTATTGCTTATCAGTTAGAAAAAATCGAAAACATGCTAAAACCAGCCTTTTCTATAAATAGAAATGTACAGTCGACCAAATTGAATCATGACCCACCTTATGGTCATTTTTCTACTGTCATTCTATACAAGTAAGTTGAAATTCGCTTGAACATACATTTCCTAGAAACGAACGTGTTATCATTTTATTAGACACTGACAGTCACTGACAAGGCAATGGTCGCTATCTGTACGAATAAGTTTGTATAAAAATCGGCGAGAACTTCATTTCATGTGGGTAAGGGTTGCAATGCAACACACAAGTAGGTAGGTAGATATTCGGGATTCGGCACAGCCGGGCGCCAAGTCTGTATTGGGAACCAGTTTCTTTTATAAAAGTTCCACTGGAACTTGTGTTTGCCATGATGAAATAAAACAGTATACTTAGTTGAAGAAAATAATATTTATTTTAAGTATATATTTAACAAGTGGCATTAAATTGGTAAAGTGAAAAGTAACCCGATTAGACGACAAATGTCACTTCCCCAATCCAAACATCACAAATTTTCATCTGGGGACCTAGACGGCCATGGAATAAGAGTGAATGCATCTTCATGCTGGGTAAACCAATTCGAGACAATTCTGGCAGTATGCACTGGACAGTTATCATGAACAAAGGAGAATACTGGCACTTCTTCACGCAAGTAAACTGTTCGCAAAGTCGGTAACATTGGTTCTTCCAATAAATTGACATAGTTTATAGCGGTATGACGAGGAGAAATTTGATCAAGTTTTCCGACACTTCCGGCATCCATCCAGGCACACATGTTAGCTGAAATTCAGCTGGATAATTGGTTGGGCACAACGTGATCCTCTGTGTATCGCGTGTAATCGTAACGCCACGAAGTTAAGCGACCATGTTGAGAAGAGCGAAATGATTTCTTGTCTGTAAATATGTTATCCGTAATAGTGTGCATGCATTTCCGTTCTCTTCCGTTCCGTTCTTAATTCGACGAACGCCATGATTATGTCGTCGTCTGTCTTCGAGGGTACCCTCTTTAGCATGCCGGCTGATCCATGTTCTGACTTATTCATAGCTGTTTGTTCTGCCAAATTGGCCATTATACGATTTGTTTGTACTTAGGTGTTTATACAATTTCAGACTTACTAGGTATACTTGACATTTGACACGACGTTTTTTATTTTTTAAATTATAATACATTTTTCTACGTAGTGAGAGGAGTTTCGATTATGGACTTATTTTAAATTCATATTAAGACTGGTTTATCTAAAACATGTCTAGTGCAGTGATAATAAAGGTTAAACTTGCATAGATCTCTGACCCGTTATGACGCATTTTTATTCATATTTAAAACGTACTATGTGCAACATGCATGACAGCGAAGAAAACCTTACTACATTTATGAATGCAAAGGAATAATCGGCAAAGTGGGTCATGATTCAATTTGCTCGACTGTACATGACTCTTCAGCGCCATCTAGAGGATTTTTATGTTCTACACTAGGAAAATCGCTCATTAGATTAACCTTCAATCAATTTTTGTTTTCAGATTCAGGACGTTTTTTGGCATAAACAAGAGAAGATGACTGCATTTATGTATACAAGACACTGACCACACAATAGAAAATGTTTGTCTTTTAACAATAAAATATGTCATATAATTTAAGCAAATAAATAGTTTTATTGACCACAACCAGTCCTGCAAGGTACATAACAAAATAAAAATAAGTTACAAAACAATAAATACGATTAACTAAGTCTGTGACCAGCGAATTTAAACATTTTACACTTTTTATCTTCACGAAGCTGGATTGGTGTTATAAAATTTAAATTTCTTGACAGATATAAATCTTTCTGCCGAGTTGATAATTTTCCCTTAGATACAAAATTTTGGTGTGCTGTCGGTGGAGAGTCGTAGACATTAAATCCGGGCCCCAGAGCAGAGCCGTGCTTTTGTGTATCTATGTTAGTAATACCTCTTTTTCTATCTAAATGATCGCTTTTAGGTTCTTCATAAGCTTGTTTAGAGTAAGCGTCAAGTACAATTTTCGTAGGCACATTTTCGTGATTTTCGTAAACTAAAAAATTGTTTCCCTCGCGACACAAATGTTTCTCAAACTTCTCATTTTTGTTTTGATTCAAGTGATCGCCAGCGTAATTTTTCTTTGTGTAGTACGCCGCTTGAGCATGATGACCCCTAGGATCCGTAGGACTTCCTAATTCATCTTCGAGTATTTTGATTATGTTGTCTAAATTATCCTCAGAAGATTCAATGCTACGCTTTCGCTCCATGTGGAAAGTTTCATATTGTGCTAATTTACTTTCCAAACAACGTATCTTCTCCTGATCTTTTCTTCTATGTGCACTTGCTTTGCGTGTTTGATCTTCTAATGTTAGTATTATTTTTTCTAATTGACCAATTTGCTGCTTTCTTGTTTCTAGGTTTGTAACAAGTGATTCAATCTCAGCATTTTTGTCAGCCAACTGCTGATTCAACTAGAACAAAATAAACATACATTACATTGCTCTGATCCCAAAGTAAGTAGCTAAAGCACCGTGCTATGGAAATCAGAACTGTGGTGTCACAACAACACACAGACCAAAATAATAATAACGTATACAGAATGATAACTTACGTCAGTATCTGCCTGTGTTCGCATTTCCAAGTTGGTCCTAAGTAACTTAATGATGTTAGCATGTTCTTCTTCTTTTTCCGATAACATTTTAATGATTTCATCTCTTTGCTCTAACAAGTGCTCTTGTTCTGCAACGCTTGCGATGTGTTGGTCTAGTTCCATGTCTTTTTTCTGTAAAGCTTCAGCTAGTTCTCCGTTTTGCCTAGTAGTTTCCAATAATTTAGCTCTTTGTTGGTTAATCTGAAAATATATTGTACAATTAAAAGAATCTACAGGAATAAAATCAAACTTTGAAACTGTGATTAGCACCATTTCGTGAAGTTCCTTCAGATTTTCAAACTCTCCAAAATCTTCTTGTAGCTGTGATATATGATTCTTGAGCGACATCAGTTGCTCTTCATATGAACTCATTTTACTTTCACTGCAATATCATGACAGTATTAACAATGATATTTTTAAAAATTTCAATCTTTATTTCAAATGTTTAAATTACCTTTCTTGTAACTGTTTCTCAACTAACGTTGCTTTCTTTTCGAGTTCTGATATGTATTCATCTTTATTTTTTATTTCTTGGCGCAATTCTTGTTCCATCGTTAATGTTTTATTTATATTGCGCTAAAAATATAGAGAATTTTCTTTACCTTAATAATTACATTCTTAACTTTACACTTACATTTGTATTTGCAATCTTCATACCTCGATTTCCTTCACGGCTTCACTTTGCTCAGCAAGGCGTTTTCTGTAGTTTTCAATTTCACTATTTGCTAGTTCCAACTCATGCCTCGTGGCTTCTAATTCTCTTAAATTTTCGTTAGCGTTACCTTAAAAGACAAATGACCAGGAGTTATAATGTTGTATTCACAATTATCCTGCGTACTAACAACGTAAAAAGAAAGACCGTATTTAAAGAAATAAATAAGTTAATTTATAGATCGATACTTACAAAGTAGTTGATCTTTTTCTTGTAATTGCTTACACATATCTTTATGTCTCAACTCTGATTCTATCAGTTGTGCGCAAAGAGATTCTACTTTACTTTCTAATCTATGATTTTCTTCTTTTACATCTTCATGCTGTTTTTCAATTTCTATCAATTTTACGACATTGGTATTCATTTCGTGCTTTACGTGTTTCAATGATTCATTGTAATGAGTAGATAATTCAGTAAGACGCTTTTCTAAATCTTCTTTCCTAAAAAACAGCAAAGTTTCAAGGAATTTCTTCTTCATTACATCACGAGACAAAACTTAAGTAGCTATTTAAATATTCTCTATTAATTTGTGACTGTATGAATAGAGTAATAGTTATCTTACTATTCTCATATACTTCGGTACTCACTCAGTTTGCAACTTTTCTCGAGCATCAGCGATTTCTTCCAAATGTGCAGTGTTTTCTCGAATAGAATCCGTAAACTTATTTAGTTCCTTATCAAAGTCGTTCTGCAGTTTTTGATTCTGTAAATCCGAATGTTGTTGTAACTTATAAGAATGTTGAAAAAGTAAATCATTATTAAAACTCATTATTATCTTGTTGATATGGTTTGTATTTCTAACAGAGGGCGTTGAGGTTTAAAGTCTTCGTCCCTTTAAAGTTGTGTTTTTACAAATAAAAATCAAATTTTACAATTTATGTCGGCCGCACAAAAAAAGTAGTGATGTCTAACGCGTTCTTTGTTACTTTAGTTAGTTATATAGGTACCTGTTCCCGTAGTTGCTGCACCGTGCGCTCGAGGTTCCAGCTCTTAGAACGAGCCTGCTCTAGCGCAGCCTCCAGCTGTGAAACCTGCTCGGCACTGATCTTCACCTGCCCTTCCGCGCGGGTAAGTCTGTCTCTAATGAGCGTCCGCTTGCACTTTTCCTCTTTCAGTTGTTTTTCTAATTCCTATAGAAACAAAAATGTAAGGTCAACTTCATGGCTGTATGATATTATTTAGAAATCGAAACAAAATTCATAGATCGTCATTACCTCTATTTTATTTTTATTAGCACTGCACTTCATATGGTCGACGTTGTGTATCTGTTTCCTTAAGTCCTCTTTCTGCGTGTTTAATTCTGATAGTTCGTAAGTTAATTCTTCATTGCGAAGCTGGGCGGCCATTGTATCATTAACACACTTTCTGATGAAGGCCACTATTTCGTTCAGTTCCACAAAGAATTCATTTTTTACCTTCTCCAAGGAGCAAGCGAGCATTTCATTCTCCGCGTTGAATTCCTTTATTTTCTTTAATAAATGGTTGACGCTGATATCCTTAGATCAAAATTAGTTATTAATAACACTTTATAAACATTCTTTATTAATCGTAACAATCACAAACCTGGACCTGGACTTACTTTTTTTGTTGACATTACTTCCAATGTTTCGATTATTTCTTTTCTCATCGCCAATGTTTGTTCACAGGTTCCTACTAACTTGGTTGGCATGTTGTATAGTTTATTCATGTCAATGGCGACTGGTGTTTTTGATGACAAATCTGCGTTGATTATTAAACTATTATTAATAGTGTTATTTTATAAACAAGTGAAATAGCAAATGTTATGTCATAACGGTTGCATTTTGTGCAGACAAGTTGAGATCAGAAGAGATAGGGCGAGTCATCTCTAGATACTTTGCTTCAGATCCAGATCCAAGTTACTGGAAAAATAATTCGGTACTCTGGATCATTGCCAATAACCTTACCATCTTGTTGGTGTTTGCCATCGAAGTGTTGCGAGTTGGCGCACATCTGCAGAAGCTGCTCTGGCGTCAGGTTAGCCACGTGCAACTCCTCCGCCGGTGGTAGATCGGCGCGCTGCCCCAAGGCCAACATCTTCTCATGCGTCACTCCTAACGTTGCGTATAGTTCCATGATTGCTTTCTGGAATTGTATGATCTGTCAGATAAAAGCTACTGACTATTTACTATGTAAAATAACTATAATGCACCCCGGTCTACAGAACTAGCGGTTCGGGTTCGAATACCGCAAGGGGCAAATGTTTATGTAATCAATGTTATGTAATCAATGAGTAGGTACGAGACTACCTTAGATATTAGATACTTACCTAAGGTTTAGATGTTATAAATATTAAGTATTTCATCTGTTATCTTGTTAACCATAGCACAAGAAAAGCTTAATTTGGCGCTAGGTAATTGGGTGTAATTGTTTAAAATGAAAACATATTAAGTACTCGGAACATTGATTTATATAAATCAATGACTCGGAAGCATTTCTTAGGATATACGATTTGTGTGTTATTACATCAGAATTGTGGGTATTACAACGTTGGTAGGTAATGTTGTTTGTCTCTATCTAACCTGTTTCTCATTCAGCTCATTCTTCATCTTTTCAAATTGTTCTATCTTCTCTTGCCAGGTGATTTGGAGTTGTGTCACTTTTCCACTTCTAGATGTTATTGATTCTAAAATAATATTGATTACCTATTACTATGGTTTGAATGGTTAAGGGTTAATATGATTAAAGCAAAGAATTTTTATTTTTAACCTTTTTCGGTCAAAGGTAATCCTTCCATTAGTTCGCTTTGTTGCAACTCTAAGTCTTCGCGTCTATTAATTGTTTCCTAAAATTATGATAACATGAATTTGAGCCTCTTTGTTTAAGTTTTAAAGTCACGCACGTGTGTTGAAGAAGACCTTACCTGATCAGGTAGGCATGTCATGGTTCGGTTAGTGTAAACAGTTTTAGAAGGTAATCTCTGCAAAGTAAGAGGTAATAAAATGAAGTAGATGCAACAAGTGACTCCACCTGCAGATACACAATGCAATCTCTACTGGATTAAACTATGCTTAGTTGAGGTAGGTATGTAAGTAGTGTTCAACTGACCTGTGATAAAGGTGCCATAACTATAATTGGCCGCGATGTTTTGTTGGGCATCATCACGACATCATGAGGTATTCTTCTGGGTATCGTTGACGGTCTCTATTAAAAATATATAAATATTTGTTACAGTATTACTTTTTGTAAGAAATATTTCCAATAATGAATTCTCTCTATTTATCTAAACTGGTTTTTCAATTATTCAATATAAAACCCATTAAACTGGTAATTAGCTAAATATCAAATAAAGTGTGTTTTGGTCACTAGATCCACTTTGGTGCCTAGAGTGAAGTGAAATTTAATTAAATTAAATTTCGCTCACAAAAATTGATCGACTGGTGTGTCATCCGGTAGGACTCACCACCACGTTGGTAATAGCATTCGCCCTAATAGCGAAGGGTCGTGGGTTTGAGTCCCACCGGATGACACAGTTGATAAATTTTTGTGAGAAATTATATTAAATTTCGTAAAATCTTGCGAATTGCTTAAATTATAAAAATAATGAAGTGAAGTGTGACTTATATCAGTTAAGATGCAAAATTTTACCTTATTATATGAACCTCGAAATCAAACAAAAAATATCCGACCGTAAAAATCTTCACAACTGTCCTACTAATTTAGAATGGCAAAGAGAAAAAAACAGGGCTTTCAAAATTGATTAAAAATTAAGTTGCTGTAGTGTTACTTCGTAGTTAACTCATAAAGGCAGACTATGGTAATTAATCACACTATATTGTTGTAATTATTTTTTTCGTATAAGTAATATCCTTGGACGATAACTAGATTATTACCCGTGGTGCTGGTAGAAGTCTCTCAGGCCGCTGTGGACGGTTCATGGGAAACGTTGGCTTAGCTGAAGCCATGTCATCTTTTGTACGGTTGGCGGACTTAGGTCTTGGTAGCTGTATACGTATAGCACACCGTTAAATTGTAATTTATCGATATGTGATATAAAAATAGTACCTATTTTGATCGGAAATCATATGTAAGCCTACTAACTTCGCCAGAACGCGGCAGAGAAGGGGGCTTGGCCGCGAAGCGAGACTGTTGGGCTGACACAAGCTACAAAATAAGGCGAGTAAATCAGTTGCACTTACATACATAAAATATAATAAAACTACTTATTATTATATCAAAATATTACAAGAATATAAATAATACCACAGCTTTGGAATTAGAAACTGCTTTCGACTTATAGAGTGGTGGTTTCTGTCTGACCGAGGGTAGGCGCTGAGGGATGCGACACTTAATCGGGCCTCTAGCGGCATTTATAATATCTGGAATAAATAGGTATCACTTTTATTATACTAATTATAATTAAGGTATATTATATTTGTTTTGTGTGTAAAAGCTATCTCTTATCAATGATCGGAGTAGGTAGAGCTGTTTTTTGTACTTGTGATGCGTTGTCGTAATTTGCACACTCCCGGAATCCCGAGTCTCAAAATAATAAGTAGTTAGCCAGAAAGCCCTATGCCACATGCATAAGGCAAACAGACTTTCTTTATCTTTGTTCTTAGATCATCAAAATTCTACCACCAAAAACCTGAACCAAAAAATAACTGTAGATAATCCGATCACTGCTCTTAAAGGATTTGATAAGGTACCTGATTTGTACAATGGGTGACCAAAGTAGGTAACTTAGAATATAGTTAAGGATACCAGCCTAAAACCAAAACATTCCACAAATGATGATGAAGCGGAATCACTAACGCCGGCATTACCTTGTATCCTCGGTTCACCAGGTTCTAAATGTGACATATTCTTTTACATTACTCGTAATTTCGATGGAATCAGATTATTTGAGACATAAATGAAAAAACCCTCAAAATTTGACAAAAATTTTATCATTAGACATAGCTTATCTCTGATTGTATGCGTTCCAAAAGTGAACGGGTTTGTTGACACAAATGTCACTTATGGCAGAAGACATGAAATAGAGAAGATACTTAAAGATTGAGATCTTATTTGTTGAACTGACAATGGAGAAAAATATTTACAATAAAAACAGTTTACATTACGTTTGTCAAACGTCAGTTTTATAACGACTGCCAATTGTTTTCGAGTTTAGAACATCAATACTGTAACCAAAATTCCAACTCAAGAGAAATTTATATCAAAATTATAAATGTTTCCTTTTTTAACGATAAAATAACGCTTTTTAGTGCAATTGGTCGTTGGCGGTCGAAGTGTAAATAGGTTTTGCGCTCAAGATGACGTCAACCACAACGAAAGCGCAGAAGGACAAACCTCGTAAGTTCGAGATCTTCGAGATATGATTTACATTTGAAACATCACTCCATTTGACCAGATCATTACTTTTGACCTCCTGTTGGTATTATTTACGTGTTCCTTTGCTGGAAATGAAACTAAGTTTAAATTGTCATTGATGTCATTTTATGTGTCAGCTAGTCCTACAGGGTTATTTTAAGCAATCCTAGGAGTATCTAGAGCTCAAATGAAGTTACCTACGAACCTAAAAAAGGCAATGGTTTCAATTGCTTGATTGTAATTAATTCCCACTGGGAGAGTGCAGCCAAAGGAAAACTAAGCGTGTAAGACGTAAAACTTTTCAAAGTGGAAATAACGTACAATGTGTTAATATTATGCATATTATTATGTTTACCTATTGATAAAATGAATTTCAGAGTGTGTATTAGCCAACTTTTCGGCCAGAAGTAGGTATGTACCTAGCCTCAGGGAGAAAATCTTTTAAGGAAGAACTACAAAAGCAGTTAAGGGGATCCCGCACGAAATTGAGAAAATTAACGTATTTCTAAGTCACTTGTATGATGAGCTGAATTAGTTAAATACACTAAAACTTATTTACGTTAGCATAATTATTGCACAAGGTCCTCGTCTTGTTGAAATTTGAAACAAATTCTTAATGATATAATAAACATAATATCCTAGAGCATATTTTTTCGAAAACTTGGTGATTTTTACGTATGAATAATTTGTACATGAAAATGATTATATTAATATTCCGCAGGTCCCCTTTTTTAATATACACGAATAAAATATAAATAAGAAAATATAAACACTGTTCAGTTTTTAACACAAATGTCTGATGGTTTTGCGCATTGAGAAGAATAAAAGCAGAATAAAACTATTGTTCTAATTACATCATCAACTCTAAGACTTTAAAGCAAATGGGTCTAATCACTAATATTAATAAGTTCGATTCTGTTTGAACATTGTTTAGAAAGACTTACTCGACTTACTTCGCGCTGCACCCCCTTAAATAGAGTAGGTGATAGGTATTTAAGTCAAATTTCTTGATTGTTCATTCATCCATCATGGACTAGGCCACGGACTAGGCTACTTTTGCCGAGTAAGTGGTGGAGAAATGTTGTCGCATAATTCCTGTAGTCAGAATCTAGGTACAGACACAGTAAATCTTCAGCAATTCGGATCGCATTCGGAATGCAGTACCTAAATAAAGATATTTCGGATCGGATTTTTACAATGTTACTCAGACGCTCCTGCCCCGCGCCTTGCGCCCCGGCCAACCGCCGCGTCGGCAGCGCGCGCCGCCCGCAACGCCACCAACAGGAACTTACTCCAACCGACCTCACAAAGGCAGTCGCCTAACCGCACTTCCAATTCTCCTGTTTCAGTCAAGGTAAGTAATTAGTACTTAATTTTGCGTTTAGCGACGGTTGACTTCGAGAATAAGTTGTCAAAAAATCAATAGTTTAATGCACTAAAGTTCTTATAATTCGTGCATCGTAGTGTCATGATGGTACATTAACCTTTGAGCTAAGTATCTGGAGACGATACTATTGACAGTAATAGTTGAATCACAAGACTAGGTACCGTAGTACGTAACCCCTTTCCTATATTCAATTTACTCTATGGTAACCCCCACGAAATCCCAATCTAGTTTATTATTAAAATAACTGTATATTTTTTGTACTTTCAGGCAAAGACTCCTGCTGTTCGCATCCCACCCAGATCAGAATCGATTTCTGATATAAAGGTTTTCATAAAAACATTACAATGTATAGGTACTGTTTGTTTTTTTAATTCATGTACTGTTTTATTTATTTTGCAATATTTTTAGATCAATCAGAATCCTGATACTGAAGGTGTGGCAATAGATAATATTTCCGTGAGTATTAAATAAATGAGTCTTTTTAAATTAAGCGACTTGCAGTTACGCTTGATTAATTTGTATGAATGTATGTTTTTTTTAATTAACATCTAGGTTCCCCTCAAACAAGAGCACGATACTTACATTGTGGAGAATGTATCAGTTGTAATAATAGAAGAATCATCTAACGACAAAATCCAATATGACAATGTTGCTGACATAGAAGAACTCAACGAAACTGATCATTTCGGTAAATTCCTACTTGCAGCCTATTCTATTTTGTTTATTACAATAATTATGAGTTATAATTTTTCGTAATATTTTTCTTCCATTTCCAAGACATAATTAATGAAAATATCCTAATACGTAGGTATTAACAGTTTTTAAATGTGGTATCAAATCTGAACTTTAATGAAATTAATAACGTATTATTACAGATCAAATTCCTCTAAGCCAGCCACACACGCCAGCCCCGAGCAGTCGTCCACAAACACCAAAGAATTTGCAGTCCAGCGGCCCTCAGACGCCGAAAATGCCGAGCCGTCCCACCACTCCCATGCAGCCTCGCCATAGCACCCCTGCCGGCCGCCCCAATACCCCGCAAAGACTGCCGACACCCAACAGGCCTACTACACCTCTACAGGAAAAGATCGCGCCACAGAAATCGAACGTTAGTCCACCCATTAAAGAGGACGACGATATAACAACGGTGTACACGTTGAAACAGAAACAATTTCAATGTATGAAGAAGGAGCTGGACTTGAAGCAGGTAATTTATCCATTTATGACAAGGTTTGTTATAAAGATTTCCATTTGCAATACTTGCATTTACTTTTCATGGACCTCGACGAATACGATTTGTCATCATGTGTTTTCCACTACGGACTTGTCTCAGCCAGGCGATTTTTAACAAAAAGAACTTTTTGTACCAACTTATTGCCTCTCCGACGTACGTTGTCCAAATGAACATACAAGATTTACTTGCTTGGTTTAAATGACTTTTCAATTGGTGTGATTGTTGAAGTAAAATTCGTTTACAGCAAGCAGTTCTCGAAGTGTTCGACTGTCTCCGCGGGCTGCGCGAGCGCATGAGTCAGGAGGGGCTGGGTGGTGGGGAGGGGTTGCAGCAGCAGGAGCTGGTGGTGTTCAACGTTGCCGATTGGGCGGCCGATGAAGTAGCCCAGCTGTGCCGCGATGCCGCCGCCTCTGCTACCACCGATGGCGCTGAGGATCTCATCAACAACGTCATGCCCTTTGGTATGGCACTAAATGTAGTGTTTTGCAACCATAGACCAGGGTATAGTTTCTAAATAAGTATTTGTTTCTAGATGAGTGTGCATTAGCCGAAATGGACGCGAAAGTTGTCACAGTTCCGGCGCGATTTGCAGACTTGTGTTTGCAGGCGTTCACTGCACGCCAGGAACTCATCGACTGGGTCAAGAATCTCCTAGACAGTAATGTAAGATATTCATGATCAATTAGAAATAAGTCTATTATTTTCCAGTATGTTTTCAATTGTTTTAACGTTTCTAGCCGGAAAACAACAGCGAGTCTTTGGAAAGGATTGCTCGGTACAACGCGCAGGGACTCGAGCTGTGTGATACACTGAGAGAGCTAAAGAGCTGTGCCGATAGCGTTGTAGAGACTGTCTCCCAGCTTTCGAGGTAAACAAGTAATATGTATCTAGATTTCAGATCCTAATTAATTTTTGGCTTTCTAAGATTCTAAGAAGCGCTTTCATTATTGCTAACAGACGTGCATGTCGCGAGCGTAGCGCTTTGGTAGCCGTTGGCGAATCTCTGGTGCGGGAGATAGCTCGCCTTCGGCAGGAATTGGAGACGCGAATGGCTGCCTTAAACGATGCGCGTCAAGTGCATAGCGAAAATGATACTATCAGATTGTTGGAAGTACGTCACAATTTTGCCTTTCGTTAGCAGTTAGTAGTTAGTGCTCAGAGTGAATCCGATGATAGATTGATAGATAGATAGAGACTCTTTATTGCACACATAATATATATACTTGTCAAAACAAAATAAGGGCCACGAGGTATTTTTTCATTTTGGTGTAAATTATTAAACATTTTCATATTGAAAGTAGTAAAATATTGAGTATACAAACTCTTTGATACCTAAACTTTTTAATATTGTAGTATTCATCTAATGCTGGCAACAATTTTAAAAATTTCATTTAAAATTATTTTTGAAAATTTTGTTTCCATTTTCTTTTACGTTTTGCTTTTCTTAGCTTCTTGGTTTATTAGAAATTATCAGAGTTCATTGATATCTCGAGTCAGAAACATCTTTTGCAATATGCCACAAGCACGCAGGCGTCATATGGACTCGCTGACAGCAACCAGAGCCGTTACAATGATTGAAGAAGGTCATTCGCAGCGATCTGTGGGTTTGCAATTGGGATTTTCTCGAAGAGCTATTCAAAATCTATGGAATCATTTCCAAGAGACCGGCAGTGTTAGAAAAAGACATGGTTCGGGCAGAGTTCGCATTACAACAGCTCAATAGGATCGTTACATTCGATTAAGTGCGCGCCGAGATCGCACAACGACGGCCCGCAAGCTGCAAAATCGTTTACGGCTCACAACGGGTACTCGTGTCAGTGACCAAACTATTCGTAATCGATTGCATGAAGACCAGCAGGCATCAAGAAGGCGAGTTGTCCGTGTTCCATTAACCAGAAATCATCGTGCAAATTGTTTAAGATTTTCCCGTCAACATTTGGACTGGGACATAAACCAATGGGGCATGGTGCTCTTCACAGACGAACGCAAAGTTAAATTTTTTAACGACGATCGGCGTATTAGAGTATGGAGAAGACGCGGCGAGAGATTTTCAGAAGCCTGCATCCATGAAGTCGATCGTTTTGGTGGTCCAAATGTAAATGATTTGGGGCGGGATAAGCTTACACGGCAAAACTGAGCTCGCTATTTTAAATGAGGGTACTGTTACTGCTCAGCGGTATATTGAGGAAGTTGTCAGACCACATGTGATCCCATTTGCCCAGCGAGCGGGTCCTGGATTCATCTTGATGCAAGACAATGCTCGTGCACACACGGCTCAAGCGACTCGGTTTGTACTGGAAGCCTCTCAAATTCAAGTCTTGCCGTGGCCGGCGAACAGTCCGGACTTAAATCCAATAGAGCACATGTAGGATCAGTTGAAACGAAGAGTTAGAGACGGTGATCAGGAAATCTACAACCAACAGCAACTCATCAACGCTGTTAAAAGGGCCTGGGAAGAGATTACGATGGAAAATGTCAGGCATTTGATTAAGAGCATGCACTCCAGGCTTCAGGAGTGCGTAGCGAAACGAGGGGGGCATACCCGTTACTAAAAGATGAGCATGGAGTATTTTCTTTTGTTTTCAGTAACTTTACATTCTTTTTATTTTTAACCTTAAATGAGTTTTTTCTTTCAAAAGCAAATAAACTTTTTAATCATTATTATTGGAATAAATTTATTGGTCTTCACGTTAAAAACAACATAAGTTTTCGTTATGAAGACAAAAAAAAATATATTAGTATTTTTATTTTAATGGTATGTACAGACAAAATACCTCGTGGCCCTTATTTTGTTTTGAGTAGTATATATACCTTCAACAAACTTATTTCTACAGCAAGTGGCCAGATTCTCCTTTTAAGGATAAAGATTCTTGTGCCAGGAGTCTCTGCTCTTCAATAACAACTTTATTTAACTAAAATATAATAAAAATGACCTTATATATAAACATGTGTTTGTGAACTAAAATTTATGCATTATTGTTTAGGAAACACGCCGTGAATTAGAGGAAGAGCGAGCGGCGCGAGCAGCTACCAAAGATAAATTGTCAACCACCGAATCACAACTCCGTCAGACTCGTATGAGGGTTAGCAAAATGGACCGACAGCTTCGGGAGGCCGAGGCCAGTATCGCTAGTTTAACAGGAACTGTAAAATCCTTGGAAGATCAGGTGGGTTATTTATTAGATTACCTATAAAGCTGTGTAAATTAATTGAAAAAAATATGTTTTGTGTATACCTTTGTATCCTGCAGAGTCGACAACGAGAAGTTCATTTAGAAGCACGAGCAAGAAAATTAAAAGAGTCTCTGAAAACTGGTGAAATGACCAGTAGTCAAATAGCTCAACAACGAGATGAATTGCAAGCAGAGTATGTATTTTATAGTTTTTTTTAAAGTAAGTTATTAATTTTAAAGTACCTAAGTAATAGCAGCTAGTGATGTACAAGCCTCGAGGCGTCCAGTTTATTTTTGAAGCCTCGAGGCGAAATGGCAAGATTCAGTGAGTTCGGGAGGCTCGAAGTCCCGAGCCTAGCCAAGCCGCGAGCTCTTTGAGCCATGCCTCGAGTCTTCAAAAAATTCTAGTCTTTAAAAGAGCTCGAGCCTTCAATCAAAAGAGCCGTAAAACAAGGTTGAGTCCAAAAATGAACGCAAGCCTTCAATAAAAGCTCAAGTTTATGTTGATGACTTTAATATCTCCGTAACTAAGCAATAATGCGCGGTCGCAGTGCGGTGTCCATGAGCATCGGTGCTTTTGGGGATATGTTTGACAATTTTTGTTTCTTACATTTGTTAATAAAAATAAAAAAAACTCTAGCTTTACATCATGTAACTGAATCATTTAAAAATAGTGCGCTTAAAATGCTTGGAGATCGATCGAATGCTCAAAAGGTCTTGAGCCTTGAAAAGAACTTAAGCCTTCATAAGATCTCGAGCCTTTAAACAAAAGAGCTCGAGCCTTCAAAAGAGACCAAGCCTTCAAAAAAAACCGAGCCTTCAAAAAGGGCTCGACCCTTCAAAAAACGCTCGAGCCTGCGAAAAGCTCGAGCTCTAGAAAAGACTCCTGAGTCGTCGGGCGCCATACAAACGAGGCAAGCCCTGTAAACGAAACAAAGCTCTAGGCAAAAGGACTCTGACGCCTCGAGCCTTGTACATCACTATGTTGCTATTAGCAGCTGAGAATATTAAAAATTACATTTGTATATTCAATCTATTAGGGTGGCTGAACTAAAAGAGCAATTAGAAACAATGAAGGCACAGCACAAATCTACTATTCAAGATTTAACAAACCAATTAAAGGATGTTAAGACTGTTCTTGAAGAGCAGAAGCGGCTGACTCAGCATGAAATTGAACAGAAACAAGCACTCCAAGTATCGCTTAATGAAAGCCAGAACACAATTGAACAGTTAAAGGCAAATGTAACTGAGCTTGAGAATAGCAGACCAAATCCTGGTAATATTAGATTCATAATTACTATACTAGTATCTTTAAGTGTCATTCGTTTATTTAGGAACCTAGTACTAGGTATGGGAAGCAATACCTAAAGAAACTAATTTTATAATTTTACTTCATTTTAACCATTGGTTTTAGAATTACCAACAGAAAGAGAGATGGATTTATGGGCAGAGTTGCAAGCTATGAAAGATACGTTGCGAACGACCGAAGATGAAATGACTGCGTGTAAACGAGAAAAAGTAAAATTTTTGGAAACGATGACCAAGATTACGGTACTTCCTTTAATTTAATTCTTATTTAGGTACTATTTCTACTCTAACCATAAACTTATTAAAAACCATTTTCTTTTCAGTCTTATATACCCGATATTTTTTTTACCACGTCTCCAAGGTGATTACTTCTTAAACAATCCTTATCTCTTGAATCACAATATTTTCTAAAATATATTTTTTGCAGGAGACTGATAACAAGGTAGGGATGCAGCAAAAGCTAGCTGCCGAGCTTATAAGCAAAGAAGAAATTGTAAGCAAGATGCAAATGCAAATAAGGGAACTGACGAAAAATATTAAACTGAAGTGTGTATCGTTTATTCCCATTCACTTAACGAAAACATTAGACTTCTTATATAATTATATTTTTATAATTTAAAAAATATTTGTTGTAGTGAACAAAAAGTGGTTCAATACGAGCAATATGTGAGGGACTTGCAGGCTCACAATCGTGCTGTGGCCAACTGCCAAGAAGCTCCAAACGGAATCAGCTACCAGGACTTGCAACAAGAGGTTGTGTTTACTCCAAAAACATTTTGTATTTATAGCTACGAACGAATAGAACCATTTGAGCAAAATTTACTATTTTACAGATCATGAATCTGAGAATGAGTTTGTTAGAGGCTGTGCATCGCAATGAAGAGTTGACTGAGATACTAATGCAAAAAGAACAGCAGCTGGAGCAGCAAGACAAAACATCACGTGCCCAGGCAAGAGTCATAAAGGTTCATGGTTTTTCCTAGTTCATTCTGACTGTCAAATTAATTATAATGATTTTCTAATTGACCCTCAAAAGTAGGTTTATTTGTGTATAAAAATTGATTTTAACATAGAAAGTAACACAGGTTCGCGAAGAGCTGATCAACATGTTAAAGAACAAGGAGACCGAACAGAGCCGTGAGCTGTCTGCCCTACAACAGGATCTAGAGCATCGGATGAACATCGTAGGGGAAGTAAGGCGGATTTTTGTTTTTAATTTTCTTGCGTTCTATTTTTTTCCACCTTTCTTTTTCCTTGATTCCTTTTTTCTATCTTTTCTAGCTCTGACAAAACTACAAATAGGTTTAGGCATATTTTTGCTTGGCAATCCAAAGTTTAATATAGCCCTTGGAAATTTAGATTCTCGCTTCAAGTGGTCATTATATCTTCACACAATAGGTACGAAGATAACCGAACAAAATCTGAAATGACTATTCGCATCCAGGTCAATAAGCAGATTTCGGCGAAGGCTGAGGAGATTCAGGAGCTGTTCGCCACATTGGAGAACAAGCAGCAGCAGATCCATCGGCTCGAGAAGATCGTGCTGGCGCTAGAGGAGCAGCAGCGGCGAGCGCAGGCGCAGCGCACCAGGCACGAGGAGAAGATCGCGGCGCTCGAGCACGAGCTCGCGGCTGGCGGGAATCGACGGGAGCGGTTGGTATTATCAGATTATCAGCATCATCATTACCAGCCGCAGGACGTCCACTTCTGAGGCCTAACCACGGTTGACGATGTCCGTAGTTTCGATTGGAGCCGTCCATGTCATTCATGCCAGAATGACAATGCGACCGATCGTGATGGCAGACTCGAAAATATGGACGTCGTCAACCGGAGTAGGACCTCTGAGCATCCCCCATAAATATCGAAAGTGCCTGTTTGAGTGTGTGTTGAAATGAACAGTTTCAAGCGGCCTGCATTCAAAGCGATTCTGCGACCTTTATAAGTTCGTCTTGCCGGTGCGGACGCCCTGCGTTACGCTATATATAATAGTCTCCAATCGAGAATCTTTTTGCCCCAACGGCCACCAGTTCTTTACGCAATGTGCCTACCGTCACTTTCGCAAGGGCTATTTTAGTAACCTACCCTATTAGCTCTTCTACGTATCTCTTCATTTCTGATTCGATCTCTTAAGAAACATCGAAACATAGCCCTCTCCGTAGCTTATTGCAAGACTGAGGTTTCTTACCAGATTATGCTACTTAATAATGGCTATTTCAAATGTAATCAAAGTTAACACGATTCTAGCATAGCATGGGCTTGGGAATGAGTGTGTGATTGATACCTTATATCCTAGTATTTTTGCGAACTTTCAATAAATGCTTGCTTGCTTTCAATAAATGCTTTGATATATACTTACGCCCGAAATTAATAAACCAATCCGTAATCTAAGATTCAACGCGGTCCGGCTATTCTCGAATCCATTAAACAGTTCACGGTAGCCCCGGTTTTAAAATGAAATCCACCATTACATTTTCTGATCTGAAACGTCAGAAATAATTCGACCACCAGCATCGCAAAATTTTGAGAATCTGGAGAATCACCAACTAAAGAAAGTTTCTGCAAATTTTTAAATTTTATTGGTATTCGAGATAAAACTTCCACATCAGGAATCGATTTAGGTACTTAAGACTTAAAAAGTTTTTGATGATTTCTCTAAAATCGATAAATGCCAACTAAAATTTTATGTCCACAAATTAGATAATAGATATTTATCTCTAAAGTTTCTTAAAAATACCTCGAAAATATACACATTTTCTTGTATTGTTACAAAATTGGCTCGGCGCCTACATAATCGGAATGCAGTGAGCGCACGCGACTGTCGCACTGCTGTAATCGCCTATAAATTAGAAAGCGCACTAAATCTTCGATATCAAATAGGTTATTAATATCGGGCGTGTAGGTAAGTCGTTGTTGCTGTGTGAATGTGACAGGACGTCCAGTGGCTGTACTTAGTTCGATCTTAATTTTATCACGGAAGTGTGTTGTTCTCACGTTGATATGGAGTTAGTTTTGACCATGACTTTATTTGTTTCAGGAAATTTCTATTTTTTTAATAGTATGGGGAGCATACATAGTACTGAAAGTGTTGTTTGGGTAAATTGTAGAAGTGAAAGTTAATAACTAATGTCATTGCTTGTGTTTGTGATACAATATATTAATGTACCGATTTTGATTCAATGAAATATTATGCTTCAAATTGGAATTATGTATTTTTCTGATAGCATTGATACTCATTCTTTATGCTGTGACTTTCCAGCGATAGTACAAGTAGCTGGCTGTCTAGCCGCAGTGATCAACATCCATGAAAACACAATACTTATAATATCGATGCATAGGTACTGAATCGACATAATATTCAAAGGTATACATTAATATACAAGAAAGGAAATCGTTCCAGAAATCTGGAATGTCTGGTTTAACCAAAGCATTTCTGCAAATCTCAAAATAAATTGTAGTTATAGGTACAACAAAGGGTCCCATTATTATAACAAACATTTCGGCAAACCCCGAAATAAAAACCAATTTGGGCCTTTGACTACTTAGTATATTATACTTAGTATAGCCTATTTTTAGTGAAACTTAGGTAGTAGATACTAGTATTTAGCCCTCCTTAAGTCTTGCCGTAACCGCGAAGATATATTTATCGACACCCTGCTCTTTACAACTTCAGGTTCAAATTTCTATTAAGCAAAGTAGACCGTAATTCTAGCGTAAGGTTACACCTTACATATAGGTACAACTAAAATAAACACTACTAGGCTATTTTGTCACAGCTTTAATTGATAAATTAACTGCGAATACAAAATTTAGCAAAATTTTTTTTTTTCACAATTTTGGTACTTTATTTCTTGTCTGTCAAATAATTTATGCGCAGCAACTGTAAAGAATTTAATGCAGATTATTTTTGTCATAGATAGTTTTCTCTAATGTCCAACAGTTTTAGGAAAAACAAACTCCGTTCAAAGTGAAACAGGCAAGTTCACAGTAGATCTATAATACAAAAAATAAATAAAAATGTAGTTTTTTGCTTTTTATCTGTCTTTACTTTTTAGTGTTCCGTACCCGAAGGGTAAAAACGGGACCCAATTACTAAGCCTCCGCTGTCTGTCTGTCACCACTTCACCAGGCTGTAATCTCATGAACCGTGATAGCTAGACAGTTTCACAGATGATGTATTTTCGTTGCCGCTATATCAACAAATCCTAAAAACAGAATAAAATAAATATTTAAGGGGGCTTCCATACAACAAACGTGATATTTTTTGCGTTTTTTACTCGCTTTTAATAACAGCAACAGGTAGACGCTTGAAATATTTACAGAATGTTATTCTCGGCCCGGCGAACCTTGATCCCTATGACAGTTCATGTTAGTGATGGGTCGTGAACTTTTTTATAACTTAAATGATTATAATAAATTGTTCCAACAAACACACCAATTACCTAGCCTCATACTAAGCGTGAGCTTGTGCTATGGTGACTAGGATAACGGATAGACATACTTAAATACTTTTATAAACATCCATGACTTAGGTACAAATGCTCGTGCTCATTACACAAACATTTGCCCCTTGCGGGATTCGAACCCGCAACCGCCTGGTTTAGAAGTCCGTGGCGCGAACCACTACACCAAGACGGTCGTCAACGGTCGATTATAAATCATGTACACTCGTTTCCATTATCGACATTTGTTTATCGATATTTTCCGCACTAGTCGACATCTTCCAAACGAAGTAACTTTTGCAGGACGTAAGCTTTGTTTGTAAAATTTTAAATTTTACAAACAAAGCATTTGTTTGTAATGGAATATTTAAACGTCCTGAAAGATGATTTAATAAAAATTTAGAATATACTTTACACAAAGTGACATTGTCTATGTTGTTTTAAAAATGGACACTTTTAGTTATTAAAGTCTGAGATAATTTCTTGTAAATGTTAAGAATTGTTATAATTCCGACGGAATATCATTGTAATAACATGTATCTACCGAAATTAAATTAATGACATTTTTAGAAGCCTCCAATTCGATTCTAATGTACCGGTGACGCCACTACAATGTTGTGTCGTAATCTTCATTCACAGGGCCAAGTCCAACAATGTAAACAAACATGGCGGCTCGAATACCATAGACAATCTTTAGTGCTGGGAAAAAGTAGAGGAATTTAGTCACTTGAACAACATACAATCGAATGCAATAAATGAAAAAAGACAAGTGAAATGATTTAATTTTACTTGACCGAAACGATTTAGAAAAAAGGGGTTACGAACTGAAAGATGATCATCATCAGATCATCGGTCTGACCTGAAAATGGAACGTAGGAAACTTAGTAGTAAATTTAAAGATACTTTTGTCTTGAAGACGATTTTAAGGTTAAATGTCCGTAAATATAAATTATCTTACGTTTAGACACAAGATTTACAACCACACAAAGAAAAAAAGGTCACACACATAAAAAAGTTAAATGAATAAACACCAAAAATAGTCAATAGGATGACATTTAACATGAAAACCTTTGCACACGCGGTAGGTACACACCGGTTACGCTGCAGGCGGCGTTCTCTCGACTGGCGAGCGTTCGCCGCCCGCGCACCGAACATTTCCATCCGATCAGTGCGCGCTTAGGTATAGTTACCGCATACTACGGGTATCAAGCGGGTTTGCTTGTGCATTTAATTTATGTATTAATATTTATTCTATTTGTATATAAGAATAAATATAATTTAATAAAATGTTTGTACGGATGACGACGTACGATGATGGCATTAAGTAATTTTAATAGGTTAAGCTAAATCATGCACTGACTTCAAATTAATTGGTCTCAACTAATTAGACGCTAAAAGTGATATAGTCATTTTGGTAAGATTTTTCGAAGTCAGAATACTGTATAATACAATGTTTGTACAATAATCTTTATACATGAATATGTAACTTTTTCTCTTATTGCTCATAGTTTCATAAGCTCTTTCATTTGATGTATCTATGGGAAAAAGTGCTACAAGTGTGGGGGACGCTATTTTCCAATGTCAATGTTTAGTTTTTCCAGAAACTTTTTATCAAATCAGATACTTTGTAGTATCTTGTTCACTTTTAGACCTATAGGAAAAAAATCTAAATGTCTTATTAAAACATAATTTACGGATTACTTCGCGATTTATTTACATTTTATTTAAAACCTGACGTTTCGAACACTTTACAGCGTTCGTGGTCACAGGGAGACTAAGGTATTATATGTCAATCACAAAGTTTTGAAAAATTTTACTACCGTCACTCATTAATATTAATTTACGTTCCTATTTACGCAGAAAGAGCTAACCGTGTCTTGAGATCTTGCACTGCGAGGTGTTGTTTTGGTTTTTGCAACAATACTGAATATATTTTTGTATGGAGAAAAAGATATTAATGTTTGAAACTCCAAAATGCGGGCGTGTCTCACAATGCCACCTAGTGGGCACTAAAGAACACATTATTTTTTAGCATATAACAAAATAGATGAGACAAATTTAACAGTAACGAAAAACAAGCAACCAATCAATTATGGTGATTGTGAATAATATAAAAATAAAATATTTATTTATTTCCTCAACACAGTAGGCACATCATATTTTTATGTAAATCCATATAAAATAATAGGTGTACCTAAGGTGCGCGAGGCTGGTGCCTTAAATAGGTTAGGATATCCGGTTCTACAGGTCACCAGGCCCCACCCGTAGATATCACAAAAACAATAATAAGTTTAACATTGTCATAAAGGGAAAAGAAAGAATAGACTTAAGAGTTTACAAATTTGCTGTCAACTAACTAATGTGTGTGTGTTTGTGTGTATGTGTGAGTGTGTTGAGTGTGGTGGGTGTGGGCTTGTGTGCGTGTGTGGTGTGTGTGGGCTTGTGTGCATGTGTGGTGTGTGCAAGTGTGTGTGTGTGTGTGTGGGTGTATGTATGTGTACATATGTGCGCATCTGTTGTGACAAGATATAGAGTAATTAGAATTGTAGTATTTTTTTTCTTAGTGTGGAACTACTAGCAGTAGTTCAGTGGCATCATAGTTGAGGGTATTGAGGTAAGACATGACAACAATCTTACATCTGGTTTTAATGAGTGGGTAGATGTTTAACTCCCTATTTAATTTGTTATAGAGGTAGCTTCCCGAGAAGCAGTTTTTTTTTGAGGTGGCTGTATTCAGGATCTCTCTGACACAGAGAAAGTCATGTCGTCGTTTAGCTACAGCTAGGAGCTGGTCATAGTATAGGCACGAGTGTTTAATTAAAATTATCTTGAGTATAAAGGACTGGCGCACTGTAAGTACATTCCATTTTTTATAAACATCTACTGTAGGATACAGAATTGAAAAACCAGCCGCGACTTTGAGTACTGCTCTTTGTGCTCGCTCCAACTGCTACAGGGTAGTCTTATCAGCTCCACCCCATGTAGAGATACAGTATTCCACTAGTGGCTGACATAAAGCGAAATAGACCATCCTGACTATTTTGGGATCAGCCACGTTACGAAGAGCCTTAAAAATTAAAATAAGTTTTCGTATCTTGGGAACAAGTGTTTCCACATGGTGTTTAAAGGTAAAACACTGGTCCACAATGATGCCAAGGTAATCACACAAAGAGGAGGAAGCGGCCACCGCGCAGGATGGATGAGCCGTTATATGGAGGCTTGGAGGTGGCAGGGTGTTAGACCTTAAAGCAAAGGGCATATATTTGGTTTTGCTCACATTTAGAGCGAGCTTGTTACTCCCCAGCCAGGCCACAACCTGGTCCATACCTTCCTGGGCACAGGCGAAAGTTTCAATCCAGGAGGATCCGCTGAAAAAGAGGGCAGTGTCATCAGCAAAAGTGTAGATCCTACCACCACGCAGCCGCATGAGACAAAGGTCGTTAATATAGGCCAAGAATAAGGTTGGACCGACTATGCTGCCCTGAGGAACTCCGATTGTGATCTTAGCCTCATCGCTAACCCAGTCTCCTATCTTGACTCTTTGGGTCCTACTTGTGAGAAAGTCATGGAACAGCGCCAGTGGCAGTCCGCGCATTCCCAGGTTTTCCAGTCACACATTTACTCCCTTGATCCAGAGTTGTAATGATAGAGTTCACGAGGTCAAGGACAGCATCACTCGTTAATCTGCCACGGCGGAAGCCATACTGACTCGAGGTAAGCAACTTGTTTGACTCTAAAAACTCTATTAACCCATCGTTCATTATCCGCTCTAAAATTTTAGAAAGAATCGGTAGTATGGAGATTGGTCGATAGTTCTCGACTCAATCCTTGTCATCACTCTTGTGCACCGGTTTTATGAGCGCAACCTTAAAAATAGTTGGGAATACTCCAGTGGATATTGCAAGGTTGCAGACATAGGCAAAAGGGGTGGCCAATAGGTGGATGTATCTCTTGACAACCCTGCTAGAGATTCCGTCAATTCCAACTGTAGAGCTATCTCTCATTCCTCTTATAATACGCTCAATGTCCTTCTCATCAACCGGCATTAAGACAAGAGAGTTAGGTGAAGAAGCAAGTGGTCCTACTTCTGTACCAAACGAGGTGACCTTACTAACAGGATGTTTCTGTGATAGTTGCTGACCAATCTCGGCAAGGTAAGTATTTACTTTGTTTACTGATGCAACAGGGTCCTTTGAGATTTATTATATAATTGTAACTGTTGTTTTCATAAGCATATAAAATATTATTGAACCGATGCAAGTCATAATGACCCTTATGAACAAACGGTTCATTTTAGCCACATGTAGCTGATAACTATTCCAGGTAGCCCAAACAAAAGCGCGCGCACGTGCAACACAGGTGCGCAAAGCCGCAAGCCAATTTACGACCATAGTTACAAATGATATTTGGCAATAAAAATATTTTTTTAAATTTGTTACATAATAATTATTGTTAATCTGATCCGAAAGTTATTTAAAGGATTTTTGTATCTAATCTGCAAAAAAGTCCGAATAAAAGAAAACTATTTACTACCGATGTTTTTTTTTAAAACTGAACCAGTGTGCGTGGTGCTTTCGTTAACGGTGAACAGCTTATTAAAATTACTGACATCATGAAGTTTTAGACGGCGAATTCTGTCTGCACTGCCATTTGATAAAATACAATCAAAAGCTAGTAGTATTTTATTGAAATAATGGCTAAAATACGGAAAATGTGTATGAACTATTTAACACAAAAACGAAATTATTACTAGAGCGAAATTTACTTCAAATATATGTTTTTTATTTTATTTTAGTAAACAAATTTACAATAATGTATATTTTATAATGGTCAAGTTAATTTCAACTATGCTAATTTAATAAAAAATATTCATCCTCATAAGATGGTTAAACTAAGTTAAATTTATTTTTATTGCGCACTTATCATATCAACATAAATAGTACCTACAGCTCCCTTCTAATTAAGTAATCAGGTTCCCGGCTTCTTTAATATTTTAAATTTGTCCTCTATATGGGCATAAAATTAATTCTATCTCATCCAGTATAGATGTGATTCTATTGCTCAGAAATTATGAGAACGATTTTTTTTAGATTTTGATAAATGTTTCTATGTTCTAGATCTACATATGATCTAATGAGCTATCAAAAGACTTTATATTATATATATTTTTAACCACAGGATTTACCATTTGAATCGTACAGGGTTTTCTTTACACACTGTGTAAATAAATATAGATAGATCACCGTTTATAAAAATAAAACTAGGGGAGAAGCATTACTTTGTTTATTGTTCATCTAACTTTTACATAACTTATCTGCAGAAACTGTAACAAACATCTGAAACAGAACAGATGCTGTACTAGCCAATGATAATGAATGTGTTTTTTACCCATTCAGGTAAGTTTTTTTTCTTCTATTCGTGTAGTACTTATTTTCTTAGTAAAGTGTAATAACTGTAGGCTCCCTTTATTATCTAAAAAAAAGATAAATTTAAGTTATACATCGATGAATCATGTCTTACGTACTATGCACTTTGCATTCTGTAGAAAAGTCTTTAAGATGAGATAAGCAGGGCGATTTTGTCTACGGAGACAATAAAAAAATATTTTAAGATTATATCCTACAGATCACACAATAGATTTTACTGCGGTTTTCAGCAATACGTAGAGGCTGTAAATTTAATACATGCATCCATGGTGAGCCATTGCTATTAAACCATACCTTAAAAAAGTGCGTGTCGGGCCATGCGCTAAGTAGGGTTCCGTATTTAAACGTCAAAAATCAGCCCATTAAAACTTATTATTACACAAATGGACTACTAAATCCAAAAATGATAGACACACTTGCAATCATTTTCAAAGACCTGTCTAACGTCACCCCTTACCATGGGATCATCATCAAATTTACACGACATTTATCTTTTTCTTTATTTGCTGCATGTCGAAATTTTACTAGAACTAGAAACTATATGTTCTGACAGAGTAGTAACTGTGGTAACTATGTCAACCTATGTCAATGCACTCAGTATTGCATCGTAGCAAGGTCAATATCCGAATTCGACAACACGCACGGATACGTGATACGAACTGTAGTGTTTAGGTTAAGTGTTATGAATAAATGAGTTGGAATTAGAGGCTGTTGTTGGTCACTTGTTTTACCTATCCTCTACACACCGTTAGGTCATATACACACACGCACGCAGGGCCCACACTGGTGACCCCGACGCGATTCATCCCCGACGTGATTCATCTCCGACGTGATTCATCTCCGACGTGATCATCATCGACGACGTGATTTTCTCCAGTGCATCATCAAGCAAGAAAATTGCCAACGATGCCGGACGAAGTACCAGCTCCACAAGGCGTGTACCAGTACCAACCACAGCAAGGAATGCAGCATGTCAGACCAAGCACATCCATCGCACAACCAAGCACCGCGTCAGAAGTCTCGACTATAAGCGTAACGCCACGACTTTGGTTTGCCCAATTCGAGTCCATCATGGCTCCACAGAAGCAGGGCGACGAGTGCAAGTTTAACTTGGTCATCTCAAAACTAGGCCGCGAAACAATTCAACAAGTCAGCGACCTATTACTGAATCCACCGAGTGAAAAAAAAATACAGCATTTTGAAACATATAAACATATATATATATACTGTCGATATATGAAGAGTCTGCAGAGCGTCAGTTTCAAAAGCTCATCGGCGAGATGGAATTAGGTGACCAGAAGCCATCACAACTCCTGAGGAAGATGATAGAGCTAGCACGGAACGCGAACGTTGGCGAATCCACTCTTTACAGTTTGTGGCTACAGCGACTACCAAGTTCCGTCAGAGCAGTCCTAACCGTAAGCCAAGATCAGGCGTTGGATAATCTAGCCGCCATAGCTGACAAAATCATGGAAAACATAAGATTACAAGAAGTATCCGAAGTCGCAAGCATAAATTCATTTCCGATGAACGAGTTAATGTCGCAAATAAACAAATTATCCCTCGAAGTCGCTGAACTCAGAAGCAGCCGATCCAATATACGTGGTCGTGGCCGAGGCCGCGGTCGTCCATATAATGCAAGATTCCGTAGTCGTTCCCGCTCGAGGCAAAATAGAGACCAGAACTATCCGAATTGGCTATGTTATTACCATCACCGGTTCAAAGGTCAAGCACAGAAATGCGAACAACCCTGCGCCTGGAATAGCAAGTCGGAAAACTCTCAGTAGTGTTGACGGAGGCGGACGTCAGCGCTATACTTCCATTAAGCCGCCTATGCGTTACCGATCGAAAAAGTCGGTATCGTTTCCTAATCGATACAGGAGCAAACATATCCGTCATCCCGAGATTAAGAAGGTCATCGCCATCGTACGAGTACAAACTATACGCAGCCAACGGAAGCGAAATTAAAACATACGGCGAACGAACTCTTGACCTAGATCTCGGATTGCGTCGGCCGTATCGATGGACATTTGTCATCGCTGACGTTAAACAACCGATAATAGGCGCCGATTTCTTAGAACGACACAATTTGTTAGTCGATATGCGACGGAAAAAGTTAATCGATGGGGTAACAGGATTATTGACATCTACAAGTATGACACAATCCGACATACCCACCTTGAAGACAATCAACGCTAAGAGTCCGTTTGCCGACATACTATCAAAGTATCCTGATGTTACGAAGCCTTTTTGCGCAAAGGAAACGCCAAAACATAATGTCGTCCACCAAATCATCACCGAAGGTCATCCGGTCGTATCAAAGTGCCGCCAACTATCAGCAGACAAGTACAAGCTAGTTAAACAAGAGATAGAACACATGCTTGAAGCTGGAATCTGCAGGCCATCCAAGAGTCCATGGGCCAGTCCAATACACGTGACGAAGAAAAAAGACGGCGGTATACAAGTATGCGGCGATTATCGAAAGTTAAACGCAATAACCAAGCCAGACCGATACCCTATACCAAGGTTGTTAGACTTCGCATACCTTTTACCAAAGAAAAACATATTTACCAAAATCGACCTCAAAAGGGCTTACAATCAAGTACCGGTTGAAGAAATAGAGAAGACAGCAATAATAACACCTTTTGGATTATTCGAATACCCCCGAATGCCGTTTGGACTTCGCAACGCCGGCCAAACTTTCATGAGATTCATAAATGACATCATGAGCGGTCTGGATTACGTATTCTGTTTCGTAGACGATATTTTAATCGCATCAGAATTCCCATATCTGCATCGAGAACACATAAATGAAGTCTTGAAGCGTCTGAACAACCATGGAATTACCATCAACATGGAAAAAAGCGTATTCGGCCAAAAAGAAGTCGATTTCTTAGGATACAGAATCACAGCCGAAGGCTTAAGCCCCTTACCAATACGAGTCAAAGCCATTGACGAGTATCCATTACCAAAGACGGTGCGAGATTAATAACGATTTCTCGGCATGGTTAATTTCTATAGAACCAGCATACCACATGTAGCCGTATATCAGGCGCCATTAAATAAATACATGCGTGGAAATAACACGAGACAGAATAACAAGAATATCGAATGGACTGAAGAAACAAGAGAAGCTTTCGATCAGTGCAAGAATAGTTTAAAAAAAGCTATTGCGCTGAGTCCTCCTGAACCAGATGTCCCACTATCACTAATGACAGACGCATCTCAAACATGCGTCGGTGCCGTTCTCCAACAATATGTCAACAGACAATGGAAACCAATAGCATTTTTCTCGAAATCGCTATCACAAGCACAAGGATACAGCACATATGACCGTGAGCTATTAGCGATCTACATGGCGATATCACATTTCCAAAGCTACTGTGAAGGACACGAAGTTATCGTATATACAGATCATAAACCTCTATCGTTTATGTTTAAAAATAAACAAACAGTATCGAAAGAGAAAATATCACCTAGAAGGCTACGCCAAATAGATTATATTGCACAATTTACATCCGACATACGACACCTCGTCGGAGCTCAAAATCCAGTAGCTGACGCGCTATGTCGAGTATCACAAATAGTTTTTCACCAATAAGATCGACTGGAACGAGTTCGCCGCGCAACAAACAGATGATCCTGAAATGATGCAGCTCTTGCAGAATGATAGATAAAAGTGGAAGGAAATTAAATTAAACGACAAACAATCGCTACACTGTGAAATATCGACAAGTGAAGTGCGACCATATGTACCGAGTATATTTCGAAAACAAATATTCAGTACATTACACGATGTCACGCACCCAGGAATCAGAACTACTAGACAGCTAATTCAAAAACATCATTTTTGGCCTAATATGAACAAAGACGTGAGTCAATGGGCTAAAGAATGCATATCGTGTCAAAAGTCGAAGATTACTCGCCACAACAATGCACCGATTGCGCGATTCCCCGAGTCCGCACGATTTGATCACGTGCACATCGATATAGTCGGTCCGTTACCTATATCGAATAACAATAGATACATTATCACTTTCATTGACCGATTTACCCGCTGGCCTGAAGCAGTACCAGTACCAGAGGTCACAGCTGAGATCGTAGCGAAGACATTCTACAACACCTGGATTTCAAGATTTTGATGTCCTGTCAGGATAACGACAGATCAAGGACGTCAATTTGAATCCAATCTTTTCACCACGCTATCTAAATTAATAGGAATCAAAAAAATAAGGACTACCAGCTACCACCCGCAGTCAAATGGATTAGTTGAACGATGGCACAGAACTATGAAGGCCGCTATTATGGCACGAGGAAATACCAAAGATTGGTCACAGGAATTACCGACCGTATTACTTGGACTACGAACTACTATACGTCAAGGATGCGATGCGAGTCCAGCTCAAATGGTGTATGGTTCTAATGTCAGATTACCTGGAATTTTCTTCGATGAAAACAAGAAATACAAGAGTATCTCCCCGGATTCGTTTGTCGAAGGACTACAGCGCTCTATTCAAAATACCAAACCGATTCCAAGCAGCCATAATAACAAAGACAACACATTCGTGTACAAAGACATGAACACATGCAAATATGTGTTTGTCAGAAGAGATGCTATAAGAAAGCCATTGATTGCTCCGTATGAAGGTCCATATAAGGTATTGGAACGTCACGAGAAATATTTCAAGATACAATTACCTAATCGCATTGCAGTTGTTTCTATCGACCGATTAAAGCCAGCGTACAGAGTGCACGATGTCGATGAACCCGAAAACGCACAATCTGCAGAAAACACATAATGCGAAAATACGCCAACAGCTGAGGGACACACGACACCGCATCGCGTGACGAAGTTCGGCAGAGTCAGCAAACCAGTTGTACGTTTTCGTACTTGACTAATTATTTATAAGTGATCATTATTCGTTTATCATCGATACCAACAAGTCAACTGCAGAGCCAAAAACAAGATGGGAGGCTATTCATCTAAAGACAAGACGGTTATATCGCAGGCCCAAGCAACGGCTAGTGGCGGATCAGCTACAACATCCACCGAGATAACCAGGACCGACATCATCATGTGTTCGGTCTGTCTCATGTTTGTCATCGTGGCAGTGTGCTACACCTGCAAGAGATGTATGGCGCGCGGACGCAGAGCCGTAGCCAAAGAAATAGGCTAATAGGCATGGAAATGATTGCTACTTTTAATTCATTTTCATTTCATGAAATGATGATTTTTTTTCATATGAAATCACATGTAAAATTTCATTGGAAATGATTTTTTTACGCAGTGTTATAATGTAACCCTTTTTGCTATTTGCTACTTATAATGAAATATGAATTATTGTGAACGGTTGCTAATTTGCTACTGATATGAAATTTCATATTTAGGTTGTCATGAAAAATCATGGCAAACGAATCGTAACTTTATGTTCATAAGTTTAAAGTTCTTAAAATGCCCACCCAGTATCGATCGTCACCTATGATCGCATGACTAGTGTGTTTGTCTTTTTCTAACGCGCACCTAGGGCAAATCATTCCTACTCGCTCGCTCGCGATTCGCTCTGCTACAAGCAGTCATCCAATGAATGAAATGAAATGAGCATGATCTATGATTTCGCAGAGTGCGATTTGTAGCAGTCTATATAAAAAAAATTGCAGGTGTGAACAATGAAATTCATTTCATATGATTTTTCATCTGCTATTCATGAAATCTTCCATGCCTAGAAGATAGCGGAGGAGAACGGAGTCGCGATGACGAAGACCACAGCTCCTGCGACGCCAGCGACGACGGCGACGCCTGCTGCGCGACCTACGCAAGTGCAAGCCCAAATAAACCCCGCGTTTATACCGTGAGAGTGTAGTGAAAAGTTAATAAAATGTTACACTGTAACGTTTTGTTACCTATTTGCTAAAAGTAACTACTTACAGTGTCTAGTAAGTAGTTACTTTTAGCAAATAGGTAGATCATTTAAATTATTTCAAATGTTTCGTCAATTAATTGTGTCAACTTAATGATTTTTTATAAATTGTAATGAATTGTTTTTTGTAAAAGCTAATTATTTTCTCTTTTCATTTTAAGCATTTGTTTTTATTGTTAAAACATATTTTTCTTCTTTAAATAATTATGCTAATTTTTTTCAAAAGGAGGGGAGTATTGTGGTAACTATGTCAACCTATGTCAATGCACTCAGTATTGCATCGTAGCAAGTTCAATATCCGAATTCGACAACACGCACGGACACGTGACACGAACTGTAATGTTTAGGTTAAGTGTTATGAATAAATGAGTTGGAATTAGAAACTGTTGTTGGTCACTTGTTTTACCTATCCTCTACACACCGTTAGGTCATATACACACACGCACGCAGGGCCCACATAACTAAATAGAACGTGGTCTACTTAGACAATTTCTAAGGTGCCCTAGGTTCGCTAACTGTATTTTGCATGAACTGAACAATCATCAACTTACTTATGCAAAATACATAAAGACTGACTACAAAACTATTAATGCTACATAAATAAGTGCTTGAATAAAAATTAATAATATTGATACCTAGATTAAATTCACCAAATCATAAATTATACGTTTGAGAGTGCCTACTTTGCCGTCTAGCTTTATTAAGTAAATAGTAGTTGGGAACTAGAGTGACATTAATAATAACCTAGCAATAAAACTCAACTATTTTACCACGTAAGTGATACATTAGTCGGTGAAACACACGTCATACTTATAAAAAATTAAGACGCTACAACTGTAGAGCTACAATACGAACCGTCAAGAACGTAGAAAGGGTTAGGTTAGTAAAAGGGCCAGCGGTGAACACCTTGCTGATTTGCAGTTGGCCGCCGAGGAGCAAAATACTTTTCCTTTGACCAACAGTCGCTGCCAACCATTGGCTTTCGTAAGGACCAAGCATTACTTTCTCGGACTGCAATAAATAAAAGCATCACAGATAATCACAGATAATTGAACAATTAATTTGCTAATACAAATAAACAAGATTTTATAACATTCAAGTCCAATGTGTTAATTAGTTAGAGAAAAATAATTTGTTTATCTACTTATTTGATATATGCCTCTTTAGGCATTATATCAAATAAGAATAATATATTGTATCTATAGAGAGAGATACAATAACGTATGTGTATTTTTGTATGTTTATAGAGAAAAAAAACTTTATAATAATTGTATGTTATTAGAACGACTCATTATGTTTCAGTGAGTGTGACAGACATGGATATTTTATTTTAAATTCGCATCTGTGTGAAGCTAGGTGGATCGTTAATTATAAACTTATTAGAAAGCAATTGTACTTACTTTAACAAGAACTTCGTTGCTATGCCAACAGAAAACGAATAACTGTAGAATTCCAAATATCAAGTACTCCGCATTAAGTAGCTTTTGAGCAGCATTTTCTTCGGACTGAAATTAAGAAAAACAAAAACTCAATATTATGTGCTTACATATTTAAGAATAAAAAAATAACAAGCAGTGTTAATTCCTCACTCACAGTTAGTTGGTAAGCGCTAGCACATAACATCAAAGAGCACATCACCACATAAATAAACATAACTGGCGATAATATTGAGTTAAATAGTCTCGAATATCTGAAACAAAAAAACATTATAATTATACCGGTTGTGTAGCCAAATATTAGGGCGAAATTATTGTTTTCATTTGTCTAATCCAAAACACAAAGACTAGTTGGGCCGTTCAGTTGTTGCCAGTAGGGTTAGGGGTAGAATGTTGTCGATAAACTTTTCTTTCTTGGTTCGTATTTGAAATGTAGGAAAAACAATGAAAATACAGCTGGCTTATTTAAATTTTGGTTACCTATTTACATATCGTCATTATTATGTTTAAATATACAAAAGATTCTACACCATTTTGCTATTTTAGCTGGCTTCTTGGCAAATTTCATAATCCAAGGCCAGTAGGAAGTAAGTAATAGGTTTTGATTCCTATGCAAGCAAAGCAAAATGATTAAGCAATAAACGTATCTTGATTGCGTTGACATTGTATCTTTTTTTTAGATTTCCATATGAATTTAGACTTGAGTTATGTTGATACTTCGACGCGCTTCTTACAAAATAATAGATGGGTCTTATTTGACGGACAGACAAACGAACAGACGACGAAGTTAGTCCCATATGGGTTCTATATTTGGGTTTTCATTGTAAGTAAAGAATGCTTATTGTTTCCCTATATCCGTCCTGTCTGTATGTCTATTAATATAATATATCCATAATGATTTGGCACAAGTATTTATCAATTATCAACCACATTTAGAAAACAGAATAATAAAACTTTGACCGCCTACTTTGTTAGATATATCTGTGTAAATTACATTATCTTTACCTATATGGTATGCAGTAAAGAGTTATCTATTTAACTATCATCACCATGAAGTGAGAATGAAAAATCTTTTTCGTCCACGGCATCGTATTTTCGATAATGTTTTCCTAGCCGAATTTCAACTACAGTGGCCTATCTCAACAGAAATAAGCCAACTACGCGGGAGATATTATAGTGCACAAGTGTATGCGCAATACACAGGTGCACTCTCTATTCCTTCACTCTCATTATTCGGTGAGATGGCAGTCCGACATGACCGTAGAGAGATCAGGCGGGGGACCAATGGCTTAACGTGCTTTCCGAGGCACGTGGGTTGTTGTCACCACCAACTTCCTGAATCCGGAGCTATGTCTGAGTTATTTCAAGACAGAAAATCCCAACACTCTCGGCCCGACCCGGGATCCGAACCCGGGACCTCAAAGTCAAAGTCAAAAATATTTTATTCAATTTAGGACAGAAAATGCCACTAACGAACGTCAAAATGTAAAAATCAGTAATATTGGCCCTTATGGGGCCCGAACATGTCTCTTTATCTTTTGGGCCCTACTTGTGCTTCGAGACAAGACAGACAATCAGGCAAGTGCTGAGAAGAAGCACCGGAACAAACTCAGTCACCACTAGCTGCCATTAAAAGTGATAAAAGTTACAATAAAATGTAGGTACATCAGTTTGGTGCAGGCTGGACTGTCCATACATTCTCGTCATCGAGATAGTCTGGAATTTATAATAACCCTTTAGACATGACATGAGGGAAAGTACCTCGTGAATAGTACCCAGCGTGCTGACCACTAGACCAACGAGGCAGTCAGTATCGTATAGATAGGGTATTGTTGAACAGGTATCTCAAAAAAAGACAAATCCCGATTTACAGATCAGAGATATCAAAGTATTATACATAAAGTAATTAACATTTCTCAAATTATTACTTACTAGCTGTTGCCCGCGACTTCGTACGCGTGGACTCGATGATACAAAATATTATATACTTCCGCTATCATCATGACCTCTTAGTCTACCATGTCGTAAGGAGAAGAGAGGAATGAAAAATCAAGGTCAATCGGCAATCTTTGTTTTAGATAGGTTACTATCACCTCGCCATCGTTCTCTGGTAAGTAAATTTCGCATGGCAGTGACACCGACTCCAAAACTAAATTTTATCGTATATCTTTCTTAGTAAAAGTGTAAAGGTTTTTTAACTTTATAGTTTACTTTATTGAAGGCAGTTTTATTCGTTTGTAAAAAAAATTAGGTAACTTTAGTTTTAGTGTTCTAAAATCAGACTCAAAAAACCTCCCTACCGCAATAGATGAATGCGGTTTAGCATTTATTTATCGTGTCCCTAGCCTATTCAAAGGTCGGTTTGTAAGTTACTACTATCGTAAAGTTATTATTATTATTAGGAGCCTGTCGTGTCCCACCGCAGGGCAAAGGCCTCCCTACCCTTTGTCCTATAACGTAAAGAAGTAAGACTATTCTTGTACTCGTAGTTCAATTTCCGTTAGTTAGAGATAAGTAGTATAAAAAATAGTGCAAATTGACTTTGATCTTTCATTAATAATACAGTAATTCAATAAAAATTTCGACAAACTATTTGTGGTGAAAGTATCCACGAACTTCTTAGCATTAAGGTCAGCACCATCAAATTATGACTTCTGAATACCTAAATTAATGCTGTAGCATATATGGTATAAATGCCTATAAAATCTGAAGGATTCTCTCGATTTCTCCAAGTTTTCGTCACCAGATCGTAACTTGGAGACAGTAGGACTACCTAGGGAGTTTGAAAATCAGTCTAAAGTAATTTACCACATAAATTGCTCCAGACCTTGAAGGTTTGTGTAAATTAATAGAAAATGCTCATAACGCTGAACAATGTTTTCTAAGGCGCTCTATTCATATTTCTTATAGTTGAGCTGAGCTGCTAGGGTTCTGTATCAGTTCCTCCAGACCTTCAATTTGTGTACGTCAATAGAAAAAGCTCATCACGCTGAACAATGTTCCCTACGGCGCTCTATTCGACGGCGACTTCGTACGCGTGGACTCCATGATACAAAATATTTCATACTCCGCCATCCAGCTATCATGATCTCTTAGTCTACCATGTCGTAAGGAGATGAGAAGAATGAAAAATCAAGGTCAATGGGCACTTTCTTTCTGATAGGTTACTATCACCTCGCCATCCTCCTCTGGTATTCTTACCTTTGAAAATTTTAAAATTTTGCATGGCAGTGACACCGACACCAAAACTAAATTTTGTCGGATATCTTTCTTAGTAAAAGTGGAAAGGATTTTTTTTAATTTTTTTAGTTTACTTTATTGAAGGCAGTTTTATTTGTTTGTATACAGGGTGTGGCGTAAATAGTGGTCCAAAGCAAAGGTGTGGATACACTGTACACTGAAGCACCACATACCAGTATTTAAAAAAAAAATATGTACAGGGTTTTCAAAAAAAAAAAAAAATTAATTTTTTTAGAAATCGTTACCTTGCCTTACAAATTTGGTTATAATTTCCAAAAATGACGGTTTTTTTTTATCCATTTTTTTTTATTATTATTGCTGATCACTTGTACTTAGTACTCCATTCGTTTTTTTTTTTTTTACAAACTGAATTTAATAAAAAAAATTAAGTTTCTTTCAAAATTCAATACTCACTGCTAGCAAATCGTTTGACTTTCAATGCTTTTGGTGCAAAAAAAATGTACCACACTGTCAGTGCCCATTGTTTAAAAAAAATGCCCATCTTTTGCAGATTCTAAAATGGTGCAACAATAAGTGTTACGACTTACAGGAAAAAAGTTATTGCTTTTCGAAACAAAAAGGAGCCCAATTCAGAAAAACAATTTATTTGAAGTTCAAGGGTTTACAAGGGTTGTAATTTTTTTCTGTGTGGTCCAAAGCAAAGGTGTGGATACACTGTACACTGAAGCACCACATACCAGTATTTAAAAAAAAATTATGTACAGGGTTTTTTAAAAAAAAAATTTTTTTTAATTTATATGAAATCGTTACCTTGCCTTACAAATTTGGTTATAATTTCCAAAAATGACCATTCCAATTCAATTCGGGGTGTAAGCAGCGCCGGCGCACCAAAAGCATTGAAAGTCAAACGATTTGCTAGCAGTAAGTATTGAATTTTGAAAGAAACTTAATTTTTTTCTTTAAAATTAAGTTTGTAAAAAAAAAAACGAATGGAGTACTAAGTACAAGTGATCAGCAATAATAATAATAAAAAAATGGATAAAAAAAAACCGTAATTTTTGGAAATTATAACCAAATTTGTAAGGCAAGGTAACGATTTCTAAAAAAATTAAAAATTTTTTTTTTTTTTTAAAACTCTGTACATAATTTTTTTTTAAATACTGGTATGTGGTGCTTCAGTGTACAGTGTATCCACACCTTTGCTTTGGACCACACAGAAAAAAATTACAACCCTTGTAAACCCTTGAACTTCAAATAAATTGTTTTTCTGAATTGGGCTCCTTTTTGTTTCGAAAAGCAATAACTTTTTTCCTGTAAGTCGTAACACTTATTGTTGCACCATTTTAGAATCTGCAAAAGATGGACATTTTTTTTAAACAATGGGCACTGACAGTGTGGTACATTTTTTTTGCACCAAAAGCATTGAAAGTCAAACGATTTGCTAGCAGTGAGTATTGAATTTTGAAAGAAATTTAATTTTTTTTATTAAATTCAGTTTGTAAAAAAAACGAATGGAGTACTAAGTACAAGTGATCAGCAATAATAATAAAAAAAATGGATAAAAAAAACCGTCATTTTTGGAAATTATAACCAAATTTGTAAGGCAAGGTAACGATTTCTAAAAAAATTAAAAAAAATTTTTTTTTGAAAACCCTGTACATATTTTTTTTTAAATACTGGTATGTGGTGCTTCAGTGTACAGTGTATCCACACCTTTGCTTTGGACCACTATTTACGCCACACCCTGTATGTAGTATAGATAGATCACAGGCAGTAATTTGAGCAAAATCTTTAATTTAATCATAATTTTTGCTTTTGATACCCTAATTTCCATTTTTTTATATGCCTCCTTGTAAATTTCAAAAGAATACTTTCCGAATTTAACTTTATCCCTTCGCCTGCACGTTTACTATTTTTGATAAAAATTTCTTTGGTTGACCGAAAAATCTTATCAAAGTCTAGCAAATCAAACTTTTTATTGCAAATTTTGGAGAGGTAAAAAACCAGAGAACTAATTTAGGATAGAATTAATTATCCAAACGCCGTACTTTAAATAAAGTTTAAATTGTTAGTAAACATTTTTTAAAGCTTGATATCTCATTTTTTTACCCTAGTTCCAGGTAAGTCCCAACTTATTTTATTCACAAATATGTATGATTAACAACAAATAATAAAAAATGTACTGTAATAATAAAATTTAAAAAGTTATGATTGCTCGTAAGCAAAATTTTCAAGTATAATAATTGGCATATCTCCCAAACCAACTTTCGTTCGGAAAAGTAATAATTAGGTTCAATAATTAGCCAAAGACCTCCTCTATAATATGTGCTTTTGCTAAAGCGGGGACAGTACCAGTCACCCTGCTTATCCGCATTGTTCATTAAATTATGTAATTGTATTGTAAGTTTTAATAGGGGTTCAGTTGCTGTACGTAAATAAAGAAATAAATATAGTAAACTTTTCACATGAAAAGTAATTGATAGGTATTTGTATGTACTTAGTGCTCGATGCGACTAATTCTCTGCAGTCAAATAATTATCTGGCAATTACAAGCCAGGGTGTCTAGTGTAGTGCCTGGATTTAGTAAATGGTTGAAAAAATGCAACTTAAAAACTTACTTCAATATATAAACATGGGTCTCGTGTAGTTCTCGTACTCTTGCTGCAACAACGTCATCGCTGAGAGTAACTTCACCAGTGCCCAGTATTAACTTGCATCTTTCCCGTAAGATATCTAGCTTTCCTCCGAAGAACACCATGATCACAATTATGCTTGCATCATACGATGCCAATGCTCCTGCTCCATAAAAGCTTACAGTCATATGCCATACAATTGTGATCCAGCAATACGGTGACTGGTACTTGTCAAAAGGCATCCAAGAACTTAACATGTGTGGAAAGATTTCCGTTCCATTACGGACACTTTCTCGGTATGTTGCAGACGCCAAATGGACAAACGGCTGCATAACCGTGGTTAAAGAGGTTGTGTAAGCCATCACCCAATAAGTGTAGGTCAATCTGCGGCTGTAGGTTGTATATTTATCTATAATCTTATTCCTGTGCGGATCATTGCTGTCACGTTCAAATCTGTCGGCTTCAGTTAAGTACTCAATCACTTCCTTCCATTTTTCTTGCCACAAAACAAACGTATTGGCTTTAATTACACACACAATACTCAACATGGAGATCTTGAGGTTCGTTAATACCAAATCTAAATCTGATTTGATAAAATACAGCTCCATGTACTGTGTGAATACAAAGAACGTAACAATTTCGTGCATCAATAAATACATGACTTTTCCTTTTCTGTCATCAGGTAAAATGAAGCCCATTTTCTTTAACATCCAAAAATTAGGACCAAACAATGGCTTATCCGGATCTTCAAAGCTTAAGAGAAATTCTTTTATCATAGTGCTTACCTACGTTTGCTTCTAAATCGAGGTTAAAAATAATGGTTAGAAAAATTGTCTGCACCTCATTTATATAGTCTCCTCGCTACCCTATTCAACCCTAATATAACTAGAACCCAATTGTTGTATAGTATAGCTATATGTACTAGATTTTATGGACAGCTGTGATACGCCCGCAAACATTTTTAAAAACTTGCTGGTGACACTTATTAATGGCTTAAAAATACCCTTCATTTAAGTCAGGTGTATTCTTTTAATGGCAAATAATTTTGAGCGCAAAAGGTCATGGTATTGGATCTAGTAAAACATTTCTACGTTTGAGCACTTTTGCACCATCCAATTTGTAGCATCCTAATAAGGATCCAACTTAAGATCCTAATATAATAAAATATATATAATATCCTAATAATTAGGTAGGTAGGTAGGGACCTAAGTAGTGTTTATAGGATCCTAATTGCGATCACATCTTTCTATTTTCTAAATATGAGGTTCTTAGTTAGGATGTTACAAATAGGATAGTGTAATTAGGGATTAAGAGTGATTCTATTTCTTTTTATAGTATATTTACTCGTTATAATAATTATAATTTATTGTAGTTTAAAGTAAAATAATTTTAAAAAATTGTACACTAAAACCACCTTCTACCTTCCTACCTTCGTCACTTCTTTTACTTCTAGTATAGGTGTCTATAATTTATAAAATAATAAACTGAATGATTTTTTTAGAGAAATTCGCGGAAAACCTCTGTAATGGCCAAAATGGATAAAAAGATCTTAAAACACAATTTTATAACATCAATATTATTTTAAAATTTTATTGCTCACCAATTTTACATTAGAAGTACATACCTACTTTTAATGTAGGTACCTACCATTTTTTTTAAATATAATATCGTTATGTCGATAATGGAGACATCAAGTTCCTCACTACAAAAGTGTCAGTTTTCTAGTGGTGTTATTACGCGGAACCTCAAACCCTCAATTTGAATGTCTCTATTACAACCGTGAAATGTGGGCGTTACGACCGCGCCGATCTGTTACCACCCGCTGTGAAAAAATAATGAAGCTATCAAACGGTGGTGTATAATACAGCAAAGAATTCTTTCCTTTAAAACAAACGACAAATTGTAAAATGAAAATTAAGGAGCGATCATTAATAACAGTTCTTCCCTTACATTATGAGTAAATAATTAATTAAATTTTTGCTTTCACATTCTTGAATAATATTTAAGTTTCATAAATACCATTTAATTCAATAAAACGACAGTACAAAGATAGCATTTTCGGTTTCATCAAAGTATAAACTGCGTGGATGCTTCACTTAAAAATTATAATTTAAGTGTAAACTTGTTAATGTAGAGCAATCAAATGATTACTGCCAAATAGATATACAATCGATAGTAATTAAAAAAAAACCGGCCAAGTGCGAGCAGGACTCACGCACGAAGGGGTTCGTACCTAATAGTAATCTTATAAACATTGTAAGAGTCTATCTGATGTAGAGATGGGCGGCGGGAAAATACCCATTGGGAAAATACCGGGTAAATACCCATTTTGGGTAAATATAGGGTTTTTACCCGGGAAATAACCCAAAGCATGGGTAAAAACGATAATTTGTTTATATGGTGTGATTACAGACCGGGATTTGATATTTTCAGTTAGTTTAGAATCTTAAATTTTAGATTGTGATGAAGACATTAAATTTAAGTTTACGTAGTGCCTTAAATCATGTAACTTAAACCGCACTTGGAAAATAAAATGTTTAAGTAACCTAGTTAAAGTAGTAGATATCTATAAGTGGCATGTAACAATATCATCAAAAGCTGCCGCTTGCTATTGTTTGAGTGCACTGACAAAAGAGAGAGATAAAGACAGTCTCAGTTTGCGAATTTCTCGAAAACAAATAAAAAAGATTGAACGGGCGCGTAAACAATCTCTTACACAAGAAATTACTTTGTAATTTGAAAAAACAAAGGTCGGAGAAGGTACGGTATTTGAAGGTACAATTCATCACATTTTTTCAAATTCATGTACCTATTATGGATCATGAATACAATATGTAAAGTATGTAAAGTCAGGTTTTCCTTATTTTAATTTATATCATTTTGAATATTAATTCTTAAATATTCGATCTTTGTTTTGTATGCGGTTCTTGGAATATTTTGTGCCGAATTCAAAATTAACTTCAACTTTAACAAACAAAAATAAGCGAAAAGTACGGTTCCTGCTCCTAACAAAATTCGATTTTATGGTCCCATCCGGAAGAAAGCATGAAACTTGGCACGATTGTAGCTATCGTATGTGTAGGTACTTCATTTCCGATATGGAAACACGCTGGGAAATCTGGTTTTCTCAAATTTCTGCAAAAACGGTAAGACCTAGGAGTTTACTGTTTAGGAAACATCTCATCGTCAATAAATTACCTACAAAACGATACAAAATTTTTGGTGTTAGGATTATTGTTTCTCATAATACAGCCATTAAAACTTGATGATATTTAAAAAACATCACACTTTTCTTAGGTCATTTTATCATATCTTTTGTCCATTTTGTATAAAATTTAGTATCGTTTAGTAGGTAATTTATCGACAATGATTTTCTTCCTAAATAGTTAACTCCTGGTCTTACCGTTTTTGCTATTTTTCAGTAAATAGAGCAAGAGCGAATAAAAATGTGCATTTTATTTACAATTTTATAAAGTTTTGATGGCTGTATTACGAGAAACATTATTCAAATTCAATCATTTAACATTTATTTGGCACGCAAATAAAAATTAATAGAAGTACAGTTCAACTTATGACTTCAGACCAAATGTGTGCCAAAAAAGACATTAATCTTACCACCATAAATTTAGTATCGTTTTGTAGGTAATTTATCGTCGATGATTTACTTTCTAAACAGTAAACTCCTAAATCTTACCGTTTTTGCAGAAATTGTAGAAAACCAGATCAGGGAAGATAAAGGGGCTGCCACGTTATTGCAGCGCGTCTAGTATGTTTGCGTACTCAGGGGTTGACAGTTTCCCAACCATACTACGTAAAAGAGCAGGCTCACTTTTACGGCGAGTTCGTGGCAGCCGCAACAAAGTTCTGCAAGCCATCGCCGACAGTGGGGACTGTCCGCTTGTCGAGCACATGTGCCAGTTAACTCGCACTAAATTGGGTATTAAATACTAACATAGGTATAAGTTTTTTTTGTGCTACTAACTTTTTATGAATCCCAGTTGTCTGGTAAATAAAGATTTTTATTATTTTTTTTAAAGGGGGGGAGGGGGAGAAACAATCATTTCTCAGCATGTTTCCATATTGTAAATTAATCACACATCCAAGTTCAACTATATTACATACTTGTACATACAGGTCCAACTGATCAACTCATGTCAATTCTTTTTGAAGTCGGTTAAAAACGTAATAAACACTTACATGAAGTTTCGTGGAGTCAGATGCGGTGAACTATAACTCAAAGTACCACTGGGTCTACCACAACGTTTTAGATGTCATATTGTAGCCCAATATATAAGGTATGTAACCTTATAAGGTCATTTCATCATAACTCTTGTCATTTTTCTGCAAATAGAGCAAGAGGGAATAAAAGTGTGCAGTTTTAATGGCTGTATTATGAGAAACATTAATCCTACCACCATAAATTTAGTATCGTTTTGTAGGTAATTTATCGACAATTATTTGCTTTCTAAACAGTAAACTCGTAGGTCTTACCGTTTTTGCAGAAATTGAAGAAAACCAGAACGAGGGAGATAAAAGGGGAGGGTGGGGGGGGGGGGGGGAGAAGCGATCGTTTCCCAGCGTGTTTCCGTATCGGAAATGAAGTACACATACGAAAGCTACAATCGTGCCAAGTTTCATGCTTTCTTCCGGATGGGACCGTATTTCATGCTAAGAACCCGTACTAGAACTCTTCAGTAAATAATGATATTTTGTTAATATCAAAGTCCGTGGGCGTAGCAGCATTTATAGTCGTCAGTCCAAAGGTCATCACGATTAAAGCACTCGAAAGTCCATAAGCATAGCACATGCGCACAGTACGGAGACGAAACTTCGTATGACGGATGATAATGCGTAATGGTCGATTCAAAGCAAATTCTCAAAACGGGTATCTATTACGAGTATCCTTGATGTCGTTGTTAACAACAATCTTTTGTTTACGTAAAGGTTAATGTAACATTTATAGTATTGAAAATTGATCGTTTTAGGGACTTATAACAATAAATGGCGCCAAATTAAAAAAAATCTTATTTGAATATTTTGTATTTCACCATTAGAATCTATGTAATTCATTTTTGTTGTAAGTTGCATAACGTCATTGATTTGGTTGTAGACTGGAAAATATTAAATTAGTGGCATAATTTATATTTACCCTTCATTGTAATATTTACCGGGTATTTTCCCGCGTTTTTACCCATTTTGGGAATCCCATCACTAAAGTGACATTAATTTAAAATTGTAATAAAATTATTAGTTTTCTACATTAAGTAAGAACGAAATAATGTTTTTTAGCGTTTTGTGCGATTGCATTAGTAACAAGAACATTTGCTTTATAAATAATTACATGAGAAGTGGCTATGTGAGTGGACTGAGAAGCCTTGAAAGGAAATCTTGTCTGCTTCTGCTAAGCTTAAATGTGCCGCCAGGAAGATGTCCTGGTTTTCTCTCATTCATCCTCTTGTTTCACATTATCACGGTAAGTACTGAAATTTAAATCTTAAAACTGCTTTCGTGATGTGCTTGTCTCTAGCTTCCTCATAGACAAGCAATGAGAAATCCTAGGCATGCCATTCGGAGTATATAAATTCTTACATTTACAACCGTACAAAAATTATGCTTAAAGATATAGCATGCTTTGAATTTATATGAGGAAGCTTGAAACACACACACGTTCTTTCGTGTGGAGCTGAGCAATTGGTTTGTGCAGTCAATGTAGAATTGAATCAACTAAACTGAGTATGTTGCATTGCAGGTTATCAGCAGGGGATCGGATCTGCTGTATGCCTGAAGAGCTGAGAAAAGCCTCTGTGTATCGAATATCCCATATAGAGCCCCAACATCTCTTTAATTTTTTTCCTCATATAGAGCTGCAACATGTAAACATAATATTTCCGTTAGGTCGGAGTACTTTAGGCCTAGAGGGCCCGCCCATATTATAGCTTTGCCAGAGCACCAAGATATGAGTTAGGTACGCGGGCAATGAGGTGATTAGACAGGCTTGCATCATTTAATACATAGGTAGATCGTTTGAACTGTATCTTGCTTGGCGCTATGGTACGGCTAAATATGAGTGCACAATATTACTCCTTACTAGGGACATACTATATTATATTACGGAGGAGGTACCCTACGGTATTTTAGTAATAGGTATGGATCTTTTATGTTACTAGTTTATATTATAAGTTTATACTTTTACGTAAAGCAGTATAATAAAGTATTATTGCAACAAACAGCAATCTTTTATTTATTTACCAATAATAAATTACAATCTATACCGGATAGTGAATATCGATTAACTGGTATCGATTAAATAGTATCGATTGTGCGGAACCGATCAAAAATGACTCGATAAAATGACACTGAGACACTGTACTCAGGATGATTCAGTCATATCTTACAGACAGACATCAAATTGTAAAAATCAATGACACTAGCAGCAATGCAGAAAAAATTACATACGGGGTCCCGCAGGGATCTATCCTTGGCCCGCTATTATTTTTAATCTACATAAATAGCATCGGTGAATTGGGTTTGAAAGGGGATGTCTCTTTGTATGCTGACGACACATGTTTATTTTACTTTGGCACTAATATAACAACCATAGCGAAAGAGGCTCAAGAGGATCTGAATACTTTATACATATGGTTTCAGTCTAATCTGCTAACTTTAAACATAGCCAAGACTAATTACATTATTTTCAGTGCTAAAAACAAATGCATATCTGATTTTGAGCCTCTCGCTATAAATAATAAACTCTTGACCCAAGTAACATCCGAAAAATATCTCGGTCTCATACTTGATAGACGTCTATCTTGGAAACCTCACATCGAAAAAGTTCGTGCGAAACTTGTTAGCCTGATGTATGTTCTTCGTGGTACCGTACGCTGTTTTCCAAAATCAGTTCGCTATACCATAATGCATTAGTGAAACCTCATCTAGAGTACCTAATTGAGTTGTATGGTAGCGCAGCAAAAACAAATCTGAAAAAACTGCAAACAGCGCAAAATAAAATCATAAAGCTTTTGTTCCACTTTGACTACCTGACTCCAACATTTGAAGTTTATAATAAAACCGGCTTAATGACATTATCACAGATATATAAATATAATACATGTTTACTAGTACGTAAAATCAAAACCAAAGCTATTCTAACGCAAATATCTTTCATCACAAAATCGCAATATCAGAAACGGTCTTTGCGAAGATCTAGCGATATTCAGCTTATATCACCCAGAACACAATATGGCAAAAAAACAAAATGTATGAAGGCGCACAGCTATTTAACAGTTTGCCAAATAAAATTAAGAATACTAAATCATTTGTTTCCTTCAAAAACAAACTTAAACGTCACTTTCGAAGTCAATTCTCAGAGTTTAAATGACTGGTCATTAAAAAATAAACAGATAGGAACTGAAGTGATTCGATAACAACCAAAAAGCGATTCGTAATTGAACCTGTTACAGTGATGAAGGTGTCTCGAATTTTTTAAATACACACATATTTTAAGAGGCTAGCAGTTAGTTTATAACAAAAGTAAACGTGTTTGTTGCTATTGCAAAATACCTAAGTAATAAGTAATAATAACATAGCGATATGCAGTGTGTGATTATGACGTGATCGTAATAAAATGTTTTATAAGTGTACCGGCAAAATACGTACTATAAGTAAGTGATAATTTATTGTTTCATACACTTGCTAACAATTAAAATTAAGGCTATTCTTTAGTATTTCTCTTGTTAGTGAATTTTATTCTTTTAGATAAATAAATATCTAAAACCGTATAAAATGATTGGTTATATTCGTTCCGACATCAGATACACGTAGTTGGGTTGTTATACGCCAACACCAATATTTTTCGGATCAAAGGATGAGCCTTGGCATACTTGTTCCTTAGGTAGACTAGTGTGGAAAACGCCCGGGAGTCAGCGGCTCACACCCCGCTGGGGGGCTGGGGGAGGGGGTGAAGTTCCCTTACTCCGCACGCACTGTGACTCGTCATAACTGCTAATTTATACCTACTAGGGCAAATTTGGTATCGTTTTCAGCTAAATCAAAGATGGCAGATTGATTTTTGAATCAAAAGCCGAGCATTTTCATACAAAAAAATGGAATTACGGCCAAAAATTAAAAAAATAAATTCTTATTTTTTTTGGTAATGGCCATAAACTTTGAACGTGTACCAATATCTGCTTTAAAAAATATAGTTACATAGCCGCATTCATACAGATTCTAAAAATATAAGCTTTGTTGAAAATATTAATAATAAAAATGTTATAAAAATATTTACCTCCTTACTCTACGCGGCAGACACGAAAATTCTTAGAAAAATACAGGACAGCAAAAAACTACTTTTATATGTTGCTAAGCACCTGTAACTAGTGAGAATAAAATATGGTGTTTATAGAATAGGACGAAATTTTAATGCTATTTTGATAAGAAGATATTGTATGAACATTGTGTATAGGTTTACCGTCGTATTTAAAAACGTGTTGCTCAACTAGATTTTGTGACAATGTCGGGTGACTTGAAGGTCTTTAATTAATCGATCTACATAGATATGTGCTTAAAACACTCACATATATTTACATATGTACTGTCTCTTATGTACATTTGCCCTCGGAAGCGCTCAACTACGTGCACTTGTGTTGCCGCTGCAAGCACCTGCATCTGTGGCCGCCACACTTCATTTTCCAACTGCAACTGAGAATTTTAATACATACTCGTACATACAACAAATGCTTCGGCTGCAACTAGCAAGTCTGTACATGTAGATTTCCAGCTGTCACTGACTTTGGTCCATCATTCCCAATTAGATGGATCTTTTTGTAAATAATTGCTTTCATGCATCGTTCACCGTAGAAAATGAACAAGACCTAAAAAAAGTTTTTACGAATACACTATTCCCGGAACCGATAGCAGTCAGCGGCGAGATGCTCGAAGTTGTTCAGGAATACGTTTTCCTAGACAAGCCGAGACGTGGAACTTGACAGTCAAGCTGGCCCACCGACTGCATGTCTCTCAGCGAGCTATGGAACGGTCTATGCTGGGGATCTCGCTAAGGGATATAATCCGGAACGAGATCATCCGCCAAAAGACGAAAGTCATAGATATCGTTCAGAGGTGCAGTAAGCTGAAGTGGCAGTGGGCTGGTCATGTCTGTCGCAAACCGACGGGCGTTGGAGTAGGAACTTCGGAGACCACGTCTCGGAAAACGTAGTGTAGTGTTGGACACGCCCCCCTGCTAGGTAGGCCGATGACCTGAGGAAGGTGGCCGGTGGTGGCTGGATGCGAGAAGTAAAGGACCGTGAAAGTTGGCGCAGTCATGCAGAGGCCTATGTCCAGCAGTAGACTGTAATAGGCTGATATGAATACACTATTGAGTGATTGGTTAATTACGTGATTTCATAGTGTTAATACTCAATATATACCTGTCATATAAACCGACCACAATCTTTTCGATTATGGAAAATGCATCGCTGTTCCTGCTCATATAAGCTGTCGTAACACGTTCTGTGGCATTGGGGAAAGCATTCAGTGTCCATCGCACTTTTTTACCTTCACTGTTGAAGATGGTAACAGTATCACATTTGCCCCATTAAGGCATGGAACAGCAGAAGAACTTACTTTTTGTTCTGTAAAAAGGAAAAGATCTATGTTGACTACTGGACGTATAAATTCAAAAGTATTTGCTACTAGTGGTGGGTCGTTGACGTTTTTCGCGCCAACGAAACTCAACTGTTTTTGTTCAAAGGGCAACTGGTAATTAAAACAGTTGGCGTTGCCAACTGTTTTACTTAGTTTTTCAATGGATTTGTAGCGTTTTTGGCTCAACGCATTACACATAGGCAAAACAGTTGAGAGCAAAATCAAGTTAGAAAAATTTACAGTTTTTTTTCCCGGCGAACTACAGTTCTACCACGCATAATATTTTTTATTATTAATGCTGAATTAAAATGCTGAAAAACTCTACTTTTTGCTATTCATACAAGTTTGGCTTAAATAAGGACGTGTATGACACAGGCTGATCCGATATACCTACTATAAAACCGCACTCCGAATACGCAAAGATGAGCTCCATGTAACGATAAAGTGGCGGAGACAAGAATGATGGTACATGTTTGATGCAGTAATAACCACGGCTGTACACGAATCAGATTTCGAACCGTAGACGCCGACGATCGAAGTCGTGGTGCTTGCTAGCTCTCACTGTTGTGCAACGAGTGCCCAGAGGAGCTATGGGTATTGATGGGTGCACATAGGTACTGTAAAACACCACCATGTCATGTGATAAAAAAAACATCTTGATGAAAATTATTAAGATTACCTGGATATTTACTTTTCCTCTTAATTAACTCGTCTCGGTAGGCAATATGGATTTTTTGCTTTTTACAGGACCACAAAGCGAAAAAGTTCTTTCACTGTTCCATGCCATCATGGGCGTGTGTGACCGTGTGATACTGTTTCCAGCTTCAATTGTAAAGGTAAAAAAATTGCGGTGGACACTGAATGCTTTCATCAGTGCCACAGACAGCTGATGACAGCTTATGTGAGCAGGAACAGCGATGCATGTTCCATAATAGAAAAGATTGTGGTTGTTTTATATGACAGGTAGATATTGAGTATTAACACGATGTCATCACGTGAACGAGACCTGCCGAAATGTCACAGGCTGTCTCAAACCCACTCCTGTGGAAATGCTGTATCCACTACTGGCATCGCACCCCCGGACATTCGCAGATTGGTGGTAAGCGGAGTGGAGCGTCGAAAACAGGAGACAAGCGCACTTCATCCAATACACGCTTACTGTACAGTTCTCCACAGACTTAAAAGCCGCAGAAGCTTTATGAAGTGCGTTCCCCCTCTTGACCGCGACCCCTCTACTGCTAGACGTGTCCTGTGGGAGGACGGACCCTTGCCGCCTGTTCCCTTCGTTCCTCCTTTCGAACATCCCCCTCCAGGACACAAACTGCCACGGCCCACTTGGAAGTCCCTTAACAGACTCCGGTCCCAAGTCGGTAGATGCAAGGATACCATGTTCAGGTGGGGATTCTCCGATGGAACCGATATGTCCTGTGTCTGCGGGTTCACTCCACAAGACATGTCCCATCTCTTTTCTTGTCCTGCGTGCACTGATTCCTGCTCTCTAGAAGACCTTATGTGTGCAAACGACAAGGCAATCTGCGTCGCCAATTACTGGGCACAAGAAATTTAAGTCGCTTTACCATCGACACGATAAGAAGAAGAAGAAGCATTTATTTACAAAAAGATCCATCTAATTGGGAATGAAGGACCAAAGGCAGTGACAGCTGGAAATCTACATGTACAGACTTGCCAGTTGCAGCCGAAGCATGTGTTGTATGTACGAGTATGTATTAAAATTCTCAGGCGCAGTTGGAAAATGAAGTGTGGCGGCCACAGATGCAGGTGCTTGCAGCGGCAACACAAGTGCACGTAGTTGAGCGCTTCCGAGGGCAAATGTACATAAGAGACAGTACATATGTAAATATATGTGATTCTTTAAGCACATATCTATGTAGATCGATTAATTAAAGACCTTCAAGTCACCCGACATTGTCACAAAATCTAGTTGAGCAACACGTTTTTAAATACGACGGTAAACCTATACACAGTGTTCATACAATATCTTCTTATCAAAATAGCATTAAAATTTCGTCCTATTCTATAAACACCATATTTTATTCTCACTAGTTACAGGTGCTTAGCAACATATAAAAGTAGTTTTTTGCCGTCCTGTATTTTTCTAAGAATTTTCGTGTCTGCCGCGTAGAGTAAGGAGGTAAATATTTTTATAACATTTTTATTATTAATACTAGCTGACCCGGCGAACTTTGTTCCGCCTTAATGTCAATAAATAAGCATTTTTTTTTTTTATTGGAAAAAATACAAAAAAAATTAAATTTCTACATCAATCATTCATAATTATTTCTGTATTTTAGTACATAGGTTGCTCTTCATTTAAGTACCTTGTGATACACGACATTTTTTGTTTTATTATCAGGCGCAAAAACAAACAACGCAGATGGTCTTCCGACCCGTGAACATGCCACGTATAATTGACCATGGGAAAAACATGAATGTTCTAGATTTAAACCACAAACTTTTAAGGATTGGCCTTGTGATTTGTTGATGGTCATGGCAAATGCAAGACGTATCGGAAATTGAAGTCTTTTAAATTCAAACGGCATATCGGTTGGGATCATCGGTATCCTCGGAATGAGAACTTGCTCACCTTTGAATTTTCCTATCATTATCGTAGCGTAAATTACATTGTTCATCAATTTTCTAACCACCAAACGCGTACCGTTGCACAGTTTTGGTTGGTTTATGTTTCGAAGCATGATTACTACGGAGCCAACCTTTAGGCGTAAATTGTGCGGTGGTAAGCCAGGCACGTCCAAAGAGTTTAAAAATTCAATTGGATAGTTGGTGGCTTCATCTTCATTTGTGACGCAGTCAATAGATTTGAATGAATGCATTGTTCCAATGATCTTATTTTGAATTATGTTGTTTAGGTCATCTACATCTTTATTCTTAGCCGCTAAAATTGCTCGCTCACTCATCCATTCATAATTTTTGTAGTTAGAAATAATTTCTGGAAATACATTGTTGATAAGTTCGTCTTTTGATGAGACAAAATTACAGAAATTATTTGGAAATGATATTAATCCGCTCGATTCATCGACAGGTACTTGACCATTACCGATAGTCAGCAATTGCTCCGAGAAATCTTCAGCAGATGTATCATTAAGCAATGCAACTCTCATGTTTGTTGTCAGTTGCAGTTTCTTCACATGGCGCCATAGATTTGACGATTTGAGGCAAGCGTTTATTTCGTCGGCAGCCGTAGATCTTGGAATTACTGGCAGTATTTGGCGGAAATCACCAGAAAGTAAAATCATTGCTCCTCCAAAACATCTCGAGTCATTGCGTAAATCTTTTAATGTTCGGTTAAGTGCTTCTAATGCACGTTTATGCGCCATTGTGCATTCGTCCCAGATGATGATTTTCGATACCGCTAAAACTTTGGCCATTGCTGAGTGTTTTGCAATATTACACGTTGGTTCTTCAATAGTTTGAAGATTTAACGGTAATTTGAATGCTGAATGAGCCGTACGGCATCCTTCTAACAATGTGGCTGCTATTCCAGAAGAAGCAACTGCAACCGCTATGTTAGATCTCGCCCGAACAGTTGCTAAAACTAATGACATGAGGAATGTCTTGCCAGTTCCACCAGGGGCATCTAGGAAATATAAACCACCATTTTCATCATCGATTGCCTTCATTAAAGTATCATAAACTTTCTTTTGTTGGTAATTCAACAGGGGTACATTCGTTTGAACTACTAAATCTAATTCCTGGTGATCATATTCACGTTCCCGTTCCAATTCTCGATTAAATGCGTCATTCATTTCACGATATGGTGCTGGCATTCCTAACCTGATTAATAAATTACCGCACATGAGGTAACACATATCTTCGATCAAGAGTAAAGCACGATTATGTATCTCCTCATTCATCTCAATATCGTGATTTCTGGAACTGACACGAATTTGATGTAAAATATCTTCTGACATATTATCCTTGTATTTGTGCCACAGGTTACATGGGTTTGATGGAAAACATGTCGAAATTATGATAGCGAATAATGTGCGTATCTGACTTGGAGATGCACAGATAATGGCTTCAGCGATTGTCGTATCCCAATGACTATCGTTTTCTAATAACTTCAATTCTTCACATGCAGCACGATATGTTGGGAATATTACACCATTAACAGTTCGTAGTGACTCAAATGACGTTGGCCCACGCACATTTACCAGCAACAACCGCAAATAGAAACATTCATTATTCTTTGGATGAACTGTATACATACGACCAAGAGCATCAGTAGAACGCACATCTGGATACCCAGGAACCGCATCGCCTTGCTTCCGTCTTTGAAAATTCTTCGATGAAGCATTCCAAGTATAATAACGTGGCATCTCCGAGTAAAGCAAAGTTCGTGCAAACTGATCGCTTTGGCAGATTGCAAAAAAACTGGTCAATGTAGTTGCTGGAGGTGTTTCAGCACGTTGCGTAGCATTCGAAGCCGTGAAATATACTCGTTGACCATTCTCCAGATGCACCGCCAAATGCGTAACAGTAGGATGACGTTCGTGAATGGGAAATGCGAATATACGCCAAATCGCTTCATTACAGTTCACATAACGACCAACTTGATAGCGTGAAATTTCATCGTTGGTATTCGAGGATTGCAATCCAAAAACCGCCATATCACTGCCTTTCGTGACATATTTGCAAATATATTTTATGGACTTAACTGAATTGCAGTATTCAACGTTGCAATGTGTCTTGAACGATTTAGAAATAAGTGGCGAATATGGAACAATCCAACTGTTGTCGACAACGAAATCCATTCTTTTCACTTTCGTTGTGACAGTTCGACCGTTGTCATCTGGTGATCGACGCCGATACAGCGGATAACCATCATTGCCAGTGACAGTCTCCGCCGTTAATTTCCGTGGATATCGTTTAGAGCACTTTCCATCGACCATGCAAGGTGATTGGGGATTGATGGCACCACACGGTCCATGAATCATATTAGTAGTAACAACATCATGTAGGTCTGGATCGACTTCATAATCAGGAATCTCAGCACATATGATATCATCTATTTGGTCAGGCTGAATTCTTTCCACTAACCAAATAAGAATGTGTGCGTGCGGCAGGCCTCGCTTTTGCCATTCGATTGAATACATCCAGCATCGAGTATCTCCAAAGACGCGTTGTTTAACAATAAAGTTCATCAGGGACCGAATTTTTTGCCTGAATATACGTGCTGTGATGTCGTGTCTATCACTTGATGTTTGTCCGGGAAGCAGCAATTGAGTAATTTCTATCCATTTTGGATTACAGGTAAAAGTAATAAAGAGATCGGGCCGACCGTAATGACGAACATATGTCATTGCATCTTGTGCATATTCATGCATATGACGTGGACTACCAATGTATGTCGCCGGCAGAATAGTTAATCGACCAATATTAGCTGCATTTCCTTCAGTATTAACTGCATCACGTAAATGGATGTACTCCTCAGAACGCAGTTTGGCTTGGTTCAACCTAATGAATGTTAAACGTTCCGTTTCTATTTTTACATACATGTCAACGCAATACTGCTGAAACAATCGACGAAACCGCAGCAAATAGTTGTCAGCATTTTGACGAATCATCAAACGATATGCGTAATAATTCATTGAGCTAACTTTCTTTGTAGTTTCTTCACCTGAAATTAAAAATTTGATAATTAACCATTTCAAAGGCAAATTTTAAAGGCAAACAATACAGACATTAACCATTTTTTTAATAAGCATTATTTTAAATCAGTGTCTTTCACAAATAAATGAAATAAATTATGATACTGATACTCACCATTCAATGGATTTTTCATTTTAATATTAAAATAATATCCATCTTCTCCTTGCCAAAACATCAGCGGGTATTGCAATGTGTCATATGATCGATGAGTTTCAGATATTTGTTGCAGTTGCCCAGTATCGCGACGTGTAAGCACAATATCGCGTTTTTCCAATTGTTCACCAACAATCAGGATGGCAACTTCGTCTACTGTTGGAGCATTAAATGTCCTTTCGTGTGTTCCAGATGGTCGTTTATCTGCTTTGATAACAACTTTATAGTCATCACTTGGCATGCGCTCTAAAGCACTCTTAAACAACCTGACCAACGCATGATGTTCATGAAGCAGACACTGCAAGTCTTGAAGAATTGCTCGCTTCATTCCTGCATTGATCTCTAGGCGTCGATCAAGTTGTTCTTCCATGTTGCCCATGAAATATATTTGTAAAAATTTATTCTGTGTATCTTCGAAAGGTAGTAATGATCCAATTCGATGATGAATCTGTCCTTGTATCTACAAAATAAAAACCAGACAGTATTAACTGGGTTATAAACACTTTTTTCGGTGGGAGAGTAGAGTTCAGAATTAGCAAATATACTACATAGGTACCAATAGATAAAGTAAGTTATTCTTTAACTACATTCTATATAAGTACAAAAATAAATACCTTAAATGTCGGATTAAATCCCCGTTCTTCGATAATATCTGCCCCAAATGACGTCATCTGGAAACAACCATTGTATTTTTGAGTATTTGCAAGAAAGTGGCGTGATTCTTGTGTTTCGCCACAAAGCAATGAATACAATGGCTCAGGTGGCGGAGTCAACAATGGCAATTTCACTTTACCATTAAGGCAGCATAATCCAGGCGTTTCTCCGGAAAACTTTAATGCACCACAATACTCGCAAACTACGTCCATTTGCCCAATGCAAACGCTAGGATGCAAGCTGTAATCATTGCTGCAATCGTATTGAAACGCTGCTCGATTCAAATCAGCACTTGATAAATATCTTGTTCTGCGTCGCAAATTATCTATTTGTTGACCTCTGTTGTTCGCTCGACGATTCTGCATTGCCAACCGAGCTGTTTCACGGGCTGCTTCACTTTGCTCTCGTGATTGAGAAGCACGAAGTCGAGCCATACTATCGCGGCGCTGTTCACGTGCAATTTCTTGTTCTTCTTCAGTCCTTTCATTTGCAGTATTTCGTATTCTTCTTGCATCACGGCTTTGTCGGGAAAGATTCGATCGTCTTGGTCGCGGCATTATTAATTAAACTTCACTTCACCTAAAAACTTAAATTTTTAACCATACCGAGTTTTATAGTTCACTTCACTGTTTATACGAATGGGCAATTGGGCAATAATGTTAATTATTTATTTAATAGAAATAGTTATATTATTGATTTCTTACAAATATCAAATAGTCATCCATACGTCATTACATAGCTGTCATTATACGTCAATTTTGTTATTCCAAGTCTGATTCTTTTTTGTTATACCACGTTTTATAGTGACTGACGTTACATGTCAAGTCACACGGGAATGATGTCGAACGGGATAAAAAGTATCCTATGTCCTTCTCCTGGCTCTAAACTACCTCCCTGCCAATTTTCAGCTAAATCGGTTCAGCCGTTCTTGAGTTATAAGTGAAGTAACTAACACGACTTTCTTTTATATATATAGATTTTCAACAAAGCTTATATTTTTAGAATCTGTATGAATGCGGCTATGTAACTATATTTTTTTAAAGCAGATATTGGTACACGTTCAAAGTTTATGGCCATTACCAAAAAAATTAAGAATTTATTTTTTTAATTTTTGGCCGTAATTCCATTTTTTTGTATGAAAATTCTCGGTTTTTGTTTCAAAAATCAATCCGCCATTTTTGATTTAGCTGAAAATGATACCAAACTTGCCATAGTAGGTATAAATTAGCAGTTATGACGAGTCTCAGTGCGTGCGGAGTAAGGGAACTTCACCCCCTCCCCCAGCCCCCCAGCGGGGTGTGAGCCGCTGACTCCCGGGCGTTTTCCACACTAGTCTACCTAAGGAACAAGTATGCCAAGGCTCATCCTTTGATCCGAAAAATATTGGTTCCCATACATTGAATGCGTATAATGACTCCGCTAACGTTTTCCGCTTTTCCACTAGAGTTTGCTCACTCTTTATTTAAAAAAAAAGTCGAGCACTTTAGTTTTTGACGCATAATGACAGTAATTTTTTGCCGATTCTTAGTCTATGGGAGTTAATAATCTTAAAAAGATTACATGATCAGTGGCAAAACGAAAAACGATTATCGTTTTGTCGGATTTCGTTTTTCGTAGTAGACATCCAGTACTCATATCTTTTCTAATTTGTAGACCTGATGTGTCGCCGACATCTGTCACACCAAATCCATACTAATATTTTAAATACGAAAGTGTTTTTGTCTGTTAGCTCTTCACGTCACGCTTAAATCGCTAAACCGATGCAGACAAAATTTGGTATTGAGATAGTTTGAGTCCCGAAAAATGACATAAGTAAGATTGTCATTTTTATCCCAGAAATCATATTTTATGAGGGTGAAAACTTGTATGGTAAATTCGACCTTTGCGCAGACAAAGTCGCGGGAAACCGCTAGTCATATTTTACGCACAAATTTTTTGTCATTCAATGTCAGTCATCTTATATTTTTCCTCTAATAATATTAGGTTTTTCACCAAAGACTAAAATATAAGCTATGAGCTCACATGCCAGCATGATGCAGCCCTAAATTCTTTATCTTCATTCACCGGGCCAAGTCCAACAATGTAAACAAACATGGCGGCTCGAATACCATAGACAATCTTTAGTGCTAGGAAAAAGTAGAGGAATTTAGTCACTTGAACAACATACAATCGAATGCAATAAATGAAAAAAGACAAGTGAAATGATTTAATTTTACTTGACCAAAACGGTTTATAAAAAAGGGGCTACGAACTGAAAGATATTTATTATCGGTCTGACCTGAAAATGGAACGTAGGAAACTTAGTAGTGAATTTAAAGATACGTTGTCGGATCGTTCCCATATTCGAATGTTAAAGCCTTCTTTCTGAAACGAAACGCTGTCGGTGGGATCCGAAACGATTTGACATTCGAATTCGAAAAGGAGCCGACACGGAAACTCTTCGAGTGTTTGTGAATCAGGGTGCTGTACGACGAAAATCGCTGTTTGCACGCACTTCGTCGTCTCAGCGGTTAACCGCTCCTAATAATGCGGGCACAGCACTTGGGAGGATGCCTCGCAACCAATGAAGCATCCCTTTCGCCCAAGCGACTGCCAAGATTCCCAGCCCATCGATTCTAGGTCTACTAGAAGGCAGGAGTCGCTTATAGGGTTTTAACATTCGAATATCGATAGTTCTAATGTCAAAGGGCTTAAAGGACAAATCGCCACTTTCAGGAGAGCCGCAAAACAAAAAAATGTTTTTTAAGCTATCGGTCTCGATTAAAGGCCACTTATTCTATTTTCCCTAGCCGAACCGTATGTGACCGTTTAATTTATTCTAGATAGCGTAGTTTTCGAGATAGATGTCCTTTAAGAATCGTATTTTGAACATTTTGACCTTTAAGCTAAAGTTTTTTTTAGATAGTTGTCAACTATGGCTTATAGGACTGCTTTAAAGTAGTGGTGGTATTAAAGGAAGGTATTTTTTTAAATTTGTCGTATAAGCAAAAATGTTTTTTGAAATTATTCTTAATAAATGAAAGTTGGTTCTTTAAGATGGAATTTCGATTTAAAGTATTTTCAAACTAACATACATTTTGTCCTTTAAATTGTTTTTGCTTTGAAATAGTATTGATTATTGAGAAGTTTCGTGATGCTGAATAGAATATAAAAGCATCACCAACGTGCACTGTACTTTACTTTCTTCGGTTCGAGTATCAGTTAAATAAAATATCATAGGTTAAATAAGATTTTTATGTGATGTGTTATAAGTCAGCCTATTAGATCCCACTGCTGGGAAAAGGCCTCACCTCAACTATGAGGAGGAACGAGCCATACTTCACCACGCGCGCTCAGTGCGGATTGGTGGAGGGGTGTATGTAAGGCAAGTGACAAACCTTACTGTCAGAAGTTATCAAGCCGCCGGGCCTCTGACTAGGCTTAACGACTAATACCGCAGATATTAGCCGGGACCAACTGCTTAACGTGCCTTCCGAAGCACGGAGATGCTTGTCATGGACGTCACTTAAATGGTCGGAATGGTCACTGTGATGTGTTAGATATAATAAATAAATATCCTTCGGCCAACGTGGGAACCCTTTTGGACTCAGAAACTCTACGAGTCGCGATAGGTCTGCGTGTTGGTGCTGAGGTTTGCCTTCCACATAGATGTCCTTGTGGTTCTGATGTCGGCTCGTTGGGACATCACGGACTCTCCTGTATTAAAAGCGCAGGCCGCTTTTCGCGTCATGCCAGCATCAACGACATCATCCGTCGATCTCTTGCCTCTATCAACGTGCCGGCTTTACTCGAGCCGAACGGTATCGCGCGTGATGATGGCAAGAGACCAGACGGGATGTCACTTGTTCCTTGGCGGATGGGTCGGGCTCTTGTGTGGGACACTACCTGTGTCGACACACTTGCAGCCTCTCATCTGCCCGGGACAAGCCGTGATGCTGGTTTGGCTGCGAGAGGTGCCGAAAACTTTAAAAAGAACAAGTACAGGCAGATCGACTCCCGGTACCACTTTGTACCGTTTGGAGTCGAAACACTGGGTTCGTGGGGTCCCAACGCTATCTCTTTTTTCAAAGAGATTTCCAAGAGGCTAGTTGACATCAGTGGTGACCTAAGAGCTGGCAGCTACCTTGCTCAGCGTATAAGCATCGTTATCCAGCGCGGTAATGCTGCCAGCATCCTAGGAACCTTACCACAAGGACCGTTTTTATAATTTTTGTTTTTGTGTTGTATTAAGTAATTTATCTTAATTTTTATTAATAAGTTGTATATATAGTTAATTACGCTTTAGTAAATTATATATTGAAGTATAAATAAATAAAATAATCCGTGTTTTAGAAATTTTGTTTAATTCGTTAAAAAAGATCTAAGAGACGTAAGGATCTCCAATCTAGATTTTTCCTGCCCCAACGGCCATCAGTTCTTCGCGCTATGTTCCCTGTCATTGCCACTTGGGCTTACTGATTCGCAGGGCTATGTCCATCACCTTAGTTCTTCTACGTATTTCCTCATTTCTGATTCGATCTCGTAGAGAAAAACCGTGCATAGCCCTCGCCATTGCATGAACTTTAGCTTTTTTATGAGGCTACATAGTAGAGACCATCAGATCCGTATGTCATCACTGGTAGCTCACATTAATTGAAGACTTTCGTCTTAAGGTACTGAGGTTATAGAGACGAGGTGCCTTTGCTTAGTTTCCCAAACGCTGCCCAGCCAAATTGAATTCGTCGATAGACCACTTTTCTCGAAGTTGGAACTACCTAGTTGGACCACTAGGTACCAATCCAAAGAACTACTTGTCGCAGGTAGACGCACTCAACGACTTCGAGAGTTGAGTTCTTAACAGATGCTCCAGAGTGGGTACCACTCGGGAGCTAGACATTATTTTCGTCACGCCATGTTCACTTTAAGACCTACTTGTTGGGAGATTCGGTTAAGGTCTTCTAGCATAGTGCAAAGCTTCTCCAGCGTGGCAAGCCTTTGCCGTATGTGATGTATTTACTATTGGCGTTGATGCCGAATCCTTTCCATTTTGGAAGCTTGAAGGCGTCTTCTATTGTCGCTGTGAACAGATTCGGAGATATTACGTCTCTCTGTCTCACACCTCTCCACAGTGGAATGACCTTCGAGCTTTGCTCCTGTACACAGACCGACATGGTGGCATTGTTGTACAGACACTCTAACACCTCTAAATACCATTAGTCTATGTGGCACCACTGAAGAGACTGTAGCACCGCCCACGTTTCGATCAAATCAATTAAACGCTAAGCATAGAGGCATATTTTACTTCGCGAATTTCTGTAGAATTTTTCTTAGCGTATGGATATGGTCTATTGTACTGTAGCCTTTTCGGAAGCCAACTTGTTCAGGAGGTTAGAAGGCATCAAAACTACGTACGAGACAGTACGCGATGACCCTTGAAAAAAGTTTGTGGCTCAGGAGTGATATTATAGATCTATAGTTTTTTAATAAGGTTTAGTCTCCTTTTTTGAAGAAAAACTTCACCATAATCCTTCTCAGTTTGGTGCCTTGTTGTTTTTTTAAGCTGTTGCAGGGCCATCCTAATTTCGTAGAGGCCGATGTCCGGGATGTCTTCAGTGTAGTGTCATGTCAGCATAGCTCTTGGATCTCTGGCCGAGCTATTTACAGGTTTGGCAACTGAGGTGTACTACACTGAGGTGTGCCCATAGAACTTTTCGATCTTTCTTAAAACATCTGCCTTTGTCGATGCTACACTTCCGTCGAAAGAAAAATAGTGATAACATTGATTTACGACAATTTAGACAAAGGAACTACCTTTCAAACCTGTCAGTACACTAAAAATATTAATAAGATTCTGCTTTATAGCCGAATTTCAACTACGTTAACCAATCAATAGAGATTAGTCAACTGCGCTGGAGATATTATAGTGTACAAGTGTTTGCACAATTCATAGGTGCAGTTATCTGTTCCTTCACTCTCATAGTTCGATGAAATGCGATTGATTACCAATTTCCTGACTTCGAGCTGTTTCTGAGTTATTTTAAGACAGAAATATCGGTTTAAACCGGGGTTCGAACCCAGGACCTCTTGGATAGAAGCCAGCGTGCTGAAGACCAAATCAACAGGCAGTCTCAGTACACTACAACGTATAAAAAGGCGAGAGCGTAGCAAACGCGAACATTTACTTTCCCTGGGTTTCAGCAGTGACGCTGAAACTTTCAGCGTCAGATCTTGACTTGGTGACAGTGGGACCACCTCAAAAGAAATCTCCTTCAATAAAAAAACAATTATGAAAATCAGTCCACAACAAACGAAGAACTCTGTAAACGTAGATAAAAACAAAATGCAAAAAAAAATACATACTGTGGAACATAGAACTTCTTTCCTTTTTGAAATCGGTTAAAAACTTTAGTGACAGGTATCACACCTGTCGCGCTTGGTAAAGTAACGCCCAGGCCTAATTAGTTATTTTTATCCGCCATTTCGAGTAAATATCCGATAAAAATGAATAAAAACGAGTATTTATCCATTTTGGATAAATATCCGAGTATTTACTCTTTGAGTATTTATGCCCATCACTACTTATAAACGGACTGCTAGATAAAGTAGCGCGCGAAGAAGCGCGGGGTGGTGCAAACTTTTACTCGTAAGCAGGAATTTCAAAGGTGAATGATTGAAGTAATACGTTAAAGATGTCGCACGGAACTTGTATTGATATAAGTGATGTTCAGGTCAGAAACATAGCTGATCTGTTAATATTAAGTTGAGTTTTATTATTGTTGAACATATTTTAATGATGCATCGATTGAAAATGTTTCTAAATTATTCTTATTCTTCAATTTATCACCCGAATGATAACCGTTGCATTTGTAATATTTTAGTTAGTTTTAAATGTTGTATCTAAAATTACAAGGAAACATGTTAGGGTTATGTATCAGATTGATAAACAAGTGTCCTTTAAGCTTAACAGGCGTGTCTTAAATTATGTGTGTGTAGGCTGTAAAAGCTATATTGGAACTATTGCTCTGTCCTTTAAGAAAGTATGTGGTTTAAGTTAGTACTATAAGATGTTTAACCATCTAACCAAGGCTTATATTACCAAAAATGCAAAAATGGCTTATTTTTTTTCCGCTAATATCTTGCTCAATATGGGGAATAGAAGAACCTTATATATACCAATCGATAGAGCTCAAAATACTCAATAGAACTGCATTAAAAAGTCATTTTCGCCAAAATGTCCTTTAAGCCCTTTGACATTATAACCATCGGTATGGGAACGATCCGACAACGAAACTTTCCGAGTGTTTGTGAATAAGGGTGCTGATCTCCCTTCAGCAGCCTAAGTGAGAGGTCCACAGAGGTTTTATTGGTACTTGAAAACTGACCAAGATCCTACCTAACCTGTTCCCATTCATAGGGCCTATTATATGGCAACAAGTGTGTTTAATACATTTCTTCTGCGGAAAATACTAGGGTCGCCAGCTGTCTGACATTTTCCGTATTCAAATAGTAAGTAGTTGTTTTTGTCACCAATACCTGTTTTTAAATCCATATGCTAAATCTGAAATGTGTAACAAAAGTTACATTATATGCATTCCAATAGTTAATTCACTTTAAATCATAAGCACCAAGTACCTACTTAAAAATCAATGTATTTTTATAGGTATTTAGTTATAACTTATATTGGTGATTTACTGGATTTAAACTTTTATTAGTTAGCTTTTTTAGTATTTAGCTTACCAAACTTTTAACTCTTATACGAGTAGGTACCAATTTTCCCGCGTAAAAAATAAAATAAGCTAGAAGTATGGGTGTCAGTGTCAGTGTTTGAATTTTTTGTATAAATCATCACTAGATATTCTTTTAATAATAACATCTTGAGGTATAAAATTACTTTTATTAATCAATCAGTGTCATAATTAAACAATATGTGACAAATCCTATCCAAACTACAAACTTTTCCCGACGCTCGCAGCTCCGCCGCGCGACGTAAATGATTTTTTTGACACGTTTATAAGTCAAAACTGTCAATAAAGTTTATGTTTCCGTGTTCTAAATAAACAGGGCTATTCAATCCAATCAAAAAATTTTTATAAAACAAAATCTCGTAGTTAAATTGTAAGAATCGATTTTGTAACAATTTTTTTTTATTTTCGCGCTATATTCGTTATTTTTGTATGAACGAGTGAATATGTTGTTCCAGGACTAAATTCCTCGTCCTTGAATTATACGGAAATGATATTAAACTCGACCTATTTGCAAAACTTTTGGAGATATGTACGTGAGAGTGCAGCAAGGTGGGCTTTTCCCCGCCCCTCCCCCCACCTACCTGCAGAGAGATGCCACTTGGGTACCGGGCTAAATCAGCTCAGATGACTACCAGGTACGTCTGTGCCAAGCGGCTTCCTTTGTTGAAAATCTGCAAGGTTCTCCATACAAACCATGTCACTAAATACTCTACTATATCGGCCGGCGACGGCCGTTCGTCAACTTATTAAATATCTACCCCCTAGTTTAATTATTATTTGTAACACGCTCATCGAAGGTGATTATATTTTATTATTGTTAAACTGTATTCTCAGTAAGTGAATTTGTAATTATTATGAGAAATAAAGATCTTTAACTCTTTAAATTCAGTAACTCTTTGTAATATCGGTCTAAAAAAAATCAATTAATTAAATATGTACACTTAACAAAACTTAAAGTTAAAGTTTCAACGCCAAACGGTGCAAAAACATAATCACCTGCAAGAGACTCGTATCTGCGCCGCTTGGCGTTTTCTGCCGACTCAGCGGCAGACCCAGCTTTAAGAGCTGATTCCCTGAGATGAGAATGGGCCAAAGTATCAACACAAGTTGCGTCCCATACCAAGGCCCGTCCCCGCTCCCAGGGAATGAGCGTGAGGCCATCAGGTCTCTCGCCATCATCACGGACCAACCCACGAGGTTCTAATGTGGAAGGAACGTTAATGCTGGCAAGAGCTCTTCTGATAGCGTCATTAAGTGCAGCATGGCGGGCGAGACGCCCCGCACTTTGCTGGCAACAAAGACTATAAAGACCTAATTTGTCGACCTCCTTGCCACAGGGACACGTAAATGGTGCACAAACTGGGGCCCCGATTCGCAAACCCACACACACCCGGAATGTCTCGCTGTCAAAAAGTGTACCTATATTTTTGGATGGGAGGGCGTGAAGCCAGTGACCTGATTCCTTGCAGGAAACTGCCAAGAGCCTTGCACGATGACAATCACTGACTGAATTTTGAAGCAGGGTATTGAAAGCCTCTCTTGCTAGAGGGACATCCCAGAGTTTTTGGTTGTGTGTTTCCTTTGGGATGTCTTCACTAGTACAGAGACTTTGCCAACATTCCTCCACCTCTCTCAACTCAGTTAGCTGGCGGGGGTGTTTAAAGATTTTGTCTACAAGACCAGCAGTGCTATGAAGAGAGGAGAGAAAGGCGGGAAGGGCAATACTAGAAATTTCGCGAAAGCAATTATTTTGCAAGTTTTTACGAAATTAAATCGTCCCTGCGCTATCCGGGCGAGTGCTTTTACGTGGGTTCGAGTCCCACCGGATGACACAGTCGATTAGTTTTTGTAAGTGAAATTTGATTTAATTTCGTAAAAACTTGCAAAATAATTGCTTAAGTTATAAAAATATGAAAAGTTAAGCTGATTTTATCTTAACTGATGGTTAAATATTTGTAAAAACATTTCCATTGGATGCATGGGGACATTACATTCCCCAAGTATTGATGAAATCGAAAGCCGGCTTACTGGCGTAGCAAGCACTTGCAAAAATTCGTTGACTGACTAACGTCCTCCGTACGTAGCTTAGTTGGTAAGAGCACTCGCCCGGATAGCGAAGGGACGTGGGTTCGAGTCCCACCGGATGACACAGTCGATTAATTTTTGTAAGTGAAATTTGATTTAATTCAGAATTTTTTCAAGATATGTTCTAAGAGTGGTATCGATAAGTTCTACAAGTTGTAGTTTTTTCCAGATTGGACTTGCGCGAAGGTAATATGTAAATTTTGGAACGAAAAGGCAGGATTTTAGAATGGTGTAGGCAATATGAGAGTTAAGATGTTCCAATCTGGGGGCTAACAGGGTCAAATGATTCAATTTTTTATCAAGAAAAGGTTGGATGGTGGCATCTAGAAGAGGAGCTCCTAAAAGGTAAAGTGATTCAGAATTTAGAATTTTGATGTTAGGAGCGAGGACGTTGAATCTTTCAATTATATTTTGACGGGATTCCGCAGAAACATGGTCATTTATATAAAGTTCGCACTTTGAAAGATTGAGTTCCAAACCTAATTTTTTAAAATTCTTGAATTATCCGAACGAGGTCTTGATACACAATATCAGCTTGGCCTCCGAGAGACCCATCATCAAGATACCAGACGTTAAATTTTGAATTTAAAGACGAAATGACGGGGTGAATGCCTAAACTAAAAAGTGCTGGACCTAATGGGTCACCTTGCTGAACGCCGTCGGCAAAATCAATGCAATGGTCAAGATATAATAATTTTGATGGGCAATTGTAGCATTGGAACACAAAAGGATAAATTTGGGAGGTATGGGCATGAACTTCATTCAGCAAGGCGGATCTATCAATAGAGTTAAAAGCATTCCTCACGTCAACTTTCAGAAATACCTCTGAATCGTTACAGGCGAGAAAATTTCGGGCTGCATGAACTGCAGCTTCGCCGCCTCCTCTACTGCCAAAGCCAAGTTGTATGGGCTGAAAAATGTCTTTGAGCGGAGAAAAAATATTACGGCAAGCTAATTTCGCCGCTAGGCGTCGAAACGTAGAGCCAATTGCGATTGGGCGGATACCGCCATCTTTTTTTACAAAAGCACAAAGTCTTGCGCCATACAATAAAGGAAGAAAGCTATCAAGCACTTTACCTGACAGGAGGAGGTTGCAAAGCTTCGTGATGTTAGAAAGTAAGGTTCTGCCGGCGTCAGCGGCGGGTGCACTAACCAAATCCTTAAGATGTTGAGGAGTGATGTCGTCGATGGCCCCGGCAGAACCAGACGGGAAAGACATAATCGCAGCAAGCGTATCGCTGTCTTCAAAAACCTGTAATTTTAAATGTTGTGAGGTGGTGGAATAGGTAAGGTAGGAAAGTCTGGACGTGAGGGATGCTTATTTTGAAGGCTGTCGAGAGTTTCCTGATTACGAGGAGCGAGTGTATCATCAGAAAAAAGGATACGAGCCGCATTCTTCAGATCACCGTCCATCACTTTATTTTCTACTGTGCGGAATAAGTTGTAAGATTTGTTATTATAACGAGGATTAAAAGTGGGAGGGGTTGAATTTTGAATAGTGTTGTCGATAAGAGCGCGAGTTAGAGACTTAGATGAAGTAGGTACTGACATGAAGGTAGGTATAGGAAAAAGTAAAAAGATTTTGCTAATTTGATTCAGTGTTCAGAAGACATTTATCGATGGACGATAAAAGAGATTTAGCAATAGATATTCTCGCTCCCCTAGAAATCCTTTTGACCACTGGAGAAGGGTTGGATGTAGATAGAGAATTTGGAAGAGAGGGTAGAGGAAGAGATGTCTGTAACCTAGGATTGCATTGGTAGACGAAGTTTCGAGTGTTGAGGATTGAATCCCAATAACATTGCTGAAAGCAACGCGGCATTAGAGTTAAGAAGCACATGAACATTTTGACAGGCGAGAATTGTTTCGTCTATTTCGTTCTGTACCGTTACCATGAGTTTACGGCGGTTTTACTCGCTAGCGACGACGTAAAAAAAGTGTATGGAAAATTGCCCACTGCCTCTAGCGGTTACTTGGAGAACTAAAATTTTCTATACACTTTTTTTACGTCGTCGCTAGCGAGTAAAACCATCGTAAACTCATGGTAACGGTACTGCGGTTATTCGATTGCCTGCCTTTGCGCCTTTCGATACTATTATTTTTTTGACGATCTTCGCTTTATTTAGGGACCTGAGCGCGATTACCATTTGGTTTCATGATACGGAATTTAACTAATTAATAAGAAATAAAAATAACTACCAGAGATAGGAATTTGACCCGCGTTCCTCGGATACTGGGCGACTGCCTAATCACTCGGCCACCGTGGCGTTGGCAGAGCCTATCGAAATTTTGGAATGCTTCTTAAGGCTAATGCTGCGTTGCTAAATAAATGATAATTAATAATGAATGTTAATGGGATCACACCCTGAACACTCGAAAGAATAGTAGATTCTTATACAAGGGACGAAAGTGACAATTCCACTCGAGAAGTTTCTGGTGCTCGAACGAAGTGAGAGTGCCAATAGCTCGAGAGTGGAATGGGTGCTTTCACCCGAGTTAAACAAACTATTTTTTATTTCGACTGTAAGGAAAGTATCGATAGAATATCGATAGACTATTGATAGTTGAGGCAAAAGCAATAGTATCAATAAAATATCGATATTGTCGATAGACTATCGATAGTTGAGGAAAAAGCAATAGTATCGATAAAATAGCGATAGTATCGATAGACTATCGATAGTTGAGGCAAAAGCAATTGTATCAATAGACTATCGATAGTTGAGGCAAAAGCAAAAGTATCGATAAAATATCGATGGTATCGATAGACTGTCGATAGTTGAGGCAAAAGCCAAAGGATAGTGTCAAAGTTCAATATTAAAATCACTATCGATAGCTGATACAGCTCTGACTATTGCAATAACTATTGATACTCTCGATAGTGGCCTTTTACTCAATAGTAGGAGTATAAAGTAGGAGGGAAAAGCTATTTCCCACCCGGCTATCTACACATGAACTTAGGTGCTTGTGGCGGCAGCGCTTTGGTAGTGATACCAAAAGTTAAGCAACCCACGGCGCGGTCGTGATTGGATGGGTGACCATTCCGACCATTTAAGTGACGTCCATGACAAGCATCTCCGTGCTTCGGAAGGCACGTTAAGCAGTTGGTCCCGGCTAATATCTGTGGTATTAGTCGTTAAGCCTAGTCAGAGGCCCTAGGGCGGCTTGATAACTTCTGACAGTAAGGTTTGTCACTTGCCTTACATACACCCCTCCACCAATCCGCACTGAGCCCGCGTGGTGAAGTATGGCTCGTTCCTCCTCATAGTTGAGGTGAGGCCTTTTCCCAGCAGTGGGATCTAATAGGCTGACTTATATCTACACATGAAAATTCAACTTTCCGAACAGGTGAAATAAAAATACTATTTATCTATTTCAAAGTAGATGCTTATCACTTGAAAACAATAAAAAAAACATTACCTACAATTATCGTTCTTGGAACATGAAAATTCGAAATTTAATTAATTTAAAAATACTTCAATGTTTTTAGAGTCATCTTTGGTTAGTAAACAAACTAATCAACGTTAAGAATGCCAAAATGGCAAAAAAAAATTGTTCCGAATTTTCTACCTTGATGTTTTTAAAGGCCGATTTTAGCCAAAAGTAACCCATTCAGTGCTTCTTCTTTGATGGTTATTAAAGCTGAGAGTCTGAAAAAGTTTTAAAAATTACTTTAAAACCATAGAATCACCTGTTTCAATTTTTAATTTAAAGTTGAAATTTTATGCCATTAATCAGCTATCTATATACATATAATAAAACAGTAAAACCAATGTGTCTGTACATTGAGTATTTTTACCAAAAACGAATTGAGTGAGTGGTGGTAAAATAGTAACAGAATATGAATTTACAACTTTGGTCTGTTTGTCTGTTTGTACACGCTAATCTCCGGAACCACTGAACGGATTTGAATGATACTTTTTTATTGTGTAGCTATTAGGTCTGTGCAAATACTAGGCTATAACTTATTTTGAAGATCGAAGTACCTGACGTGGAACCTTAGCAGTACTTAAACTAAGAGAGATATGAAAGTAGCGCCTTAAGAGAAGTTATGCGTGACAAGCATTTTCTATTGACGTGAAAAAATTGAAGGTCTGGAGCAACTGATATAGAACCCTAGCAGATCAGGTCAACTATAAGAGATATGAATAGAGCGCCTCAGGGAACATAGTTCAGCGTGATGAGCACTTTCTATTGACGTACAAAAATTGAAGGTCTGGAGCAACTGATATGAGTATTTCTCAAAATACATGTACATCTTTAAAAATAAAAAGTGTGATTTGAAACATTTCAATAGTTTTATATTTATAAATCATCACACAAAAAAACACACACGATTTGTAGGATGAATATCTTTAAGATAACGAAAAATTATAGCGATAATCATACTTATTACTAGATATTTAGATATTTTAAAATTAGTTTTTTTTTATCGTTCATACAAAACCCTATTTTATTATATTTTTATAACTTAAGCAATTATTTTGCAAGTTTTTACGAAATTAAATCAAATTTCACTTACAAAAATTAATCGACTGTGTCATCCGGTGGGACTCGGACTGGGACTAATAAGTTAAAGCTGATTTCATCTTAACTGATGGTTAAATATTTGTAAAAATATTTTCATTGGGTACATGCGGGTACATTCCCCAAGTATTGATAAAATCAAAAGCCGGCTTACTGGCGTAGCAAGCACTTGCAAAAATTCGTTGACTGACTAACGTCCTCCGTACGTAGCTTAGTTGGTAAGAGCAATCGCCCAGATAGCGAAGGGACGTGGGTTCGAGTCCCACCGGATGACACAGTCGATTAATTTTTGTAAGTGAAATTTGATTTGATTTCGTAAAAACCCTATTTGCCACTCTACCTTTTTCACGTGTTTTTGTTTCATAAAATGCGATACGTAACTAAATTGTTGTAAATTTCTTTTCATCTTACCTGTTCGGAAAGTTGAACTTTCATGTGTAGATAGCCGGGTGGAAAATAGCTTTTCCCTCCTACTTTATACTCCTACTATTGAGTAAAAGGCCACTATCGAGAGTATCGATAGATATTGCAATAGTCAGAGCTGTATCAGCTATCGATAGTGATTTTAATAATAAACTTTGATATTATCGATAGTATCGATAGTCTATTGATACTATCATTACTATCGGTAGATTATCGTTATTTTTTCTCAACTATAGTTATTAACAAAAGTAAAAGTATCGATAAAATATCGATAGTCTATCGATATTATCGATATTTTATCGATACTTTTACTATTGCCTCAACTATCGATATCATCGATATTTTATCGATACTATTGCTTTTGCCTCAACTATCGATAGTCTATCGATATCATCGATATTTTATCGATACTATTGCTTTTGCCTCAACTATCGATAGTCTATCGATGCTATTGATATTTTATCAATACTATTGCTTTTGCCTCAACTATCGACAGTCTATCGATAATATCAATATTTTATCGATACTTTTGCATTTGCCTCAACTATCGATAGTCTATCGATACTATAGATATTTTATCGATACTATTGCTTTTGCCTCAACTATCGAATCTATCGATACACTATTTCTTTCCTCACAGTCGAAATGAAAAATAGTATGTTTAACTCGGTTGAAAGCACCCATTCCACTCTCGAGCTATTGGCCAGAAACTTCTCGAGTGGAATGTTCACTTTCGGTCCTTGTATTACAATCTACTATTGTATCATCGTTCTACAGTAATTGCAGTTTTTGTATCAAATTGATTTTCTACGGGGTGCCATAATGAATTGGCAATTTAAAGCAAAAAAACAAAATGAGTCGCTCTCATTTACTATTTATAGCCTGACCAGGAATATATGGGACCTAAATTAAGGGCGCTTCGAATTCACTTTATATGACAACACTCGATATAATCATACCAGCGTAGATTGGCAACTGAACATAAAAAAATATTTTTTATATATTTACATTCCTGTATTTTTTTAGGCCTGCTTCTTAATGATAACAGATTCTATGATAAAATAACATGACAGAACACTCGCAAACTTAGTATTTATTAAATTCAGTAACTCTTTGTAATATTGGCCTTGAATTTTGGACCAAAACACAATATTTTTTGCAAAACCACTAACGGGTAAAAGAAACAGTAATCCATTGTTTCTTTCAATGATATTATTTATAATGTTATCATAATTCTATTAATGTATAGAAAATCTTGGACAACTCTACGAACTATTTTTGTTGTAATACCCAAGTAGGGTTGAAAAAAAAAACTCAATACAAGTATTTATTATAACCATTTTTCAAAATCGTTATTAAAATATTCCCCGTAGCCACCAGTAACCAATTTTTGCTATTCGCACTGCATGACGTACCAAAAATCGTGATGACAACTATATCAGTAATTAATTTAAAGAAACCGTGATGATCACATATACTTTCTAGTAGAATAATAATAATATCTGTTTACTACAATATTTTGATTTGTTTGTGTACCCTATTGATACTACGCCGCGCACACTCACACGCATACCTGCCTTATTTTTATTTGTTTAAAACGTACCGTGAGAACCCCGGAGATCGAGTCGACATCGAGACGTTCCCTATGACACATGTGCTAGACTGACCAGAGTGCTTTCGCCGCGTGTGTATCCTGTGAAGCTCCTTACAGACATTTCGAGTGATTGTGGCCTGTGAAGTGATACCTGAACCCTGAAAGCTGATGCGGCAAGTACCTAGCTATAAGTGCTCCGACCTGACTGATTTTCCACCTATCATTGTCGCCCTCCACGTGTAATCCACTGCCTAAACTCTCAAACAATATCTTTTATTTCAGGCAACTTCAACATAAAATATATATAGTTATAATAGCCTGACCAGGAATATATGAGACCTCGCCATATTGCGGAAAACAACTGGAACTAATTTCTTTTACTGGCAACAGAAACCTCAAACCGTCACTGACATGCCATCAATTGTCATAATGATTAGTATCAAAGAGGACACGTCATCTCATTTTCGACCAAGTGCAATTTTAATGTGATAAAAATACCAAGAACAATTCGTTTTCGGAAAAGAAAAGTGGTTTAACATGTGTTGTAGTATTTTACGACTAGAAAGTCTATGTGATCACCACAGTTCCTTTAAATTAATTACTGATATAGTTGTCATCGTGAATTTTTGGTACGTCATATAGTGCGAATAGTGAAAATTGGCCACTGATGGCTACGAAGAATTTACATTAACGATTTTGAAAAATGATTTTAATAAATACTTGGTTTCAGTTTTATTTCCTTTATTTCAACCATACTGAGATATAACAACTAAAACAGTTCGTAGAGTTTTTAAAGATTTCCTATAAATTATATTAAATTATGATAACATTATAAATAATATCATTTAGAAAAACAATGGATTAATGTTTCTTTTACCCATTAGTGGTTTTCAAAAATAATTGTGTTTTAGTCCAAAATTCAAGACCAATATTACGAAGAGTTACTGAATTTAATAAGTACTAAATTTGCGAGTGTTCTGTCACATTTTTTTCGTAGAATCTGTTATAATTTAGGCAGTAGGCTTAAACGTATTGTGTGGTGGAATTATCTTAATAATGTGCTGCGGAGGAGAACTAATGAAGTAAAATCTGTGGGAATAAGTAAGAAGTTCGTTGTTCCCGCTCAAAATTTCTCAGAGAGCATTGTAATGTGAACCATCCTTGCATTTCAATCAGTTAGCGTAGGTTAGTGTGTAGTCACGTGTTAGTGTAGTATATAGAAGAATACAGAAGAAAAGAAGGAAAAATTATACAAATAAAAATACTGAAGACGTGGCTTTAGAACTTGATCCTTTGCCTATCCACCATGGGTTGATGAAAAAAAAAGAAACTGTCAAAGTGATTCAATCATTCATAATTTCATGCATGTTTTCGCCACAAATTATAAAGAGTATGGTTTTCGCGTTGTATTTTAATTCTCCTCCTGAAACTTTCGATTTACAGTTAAAAACGATTGATTTTCTTTTCCATAACAAGTACTACAGCTAGTACAAAATGTCAGAAAGAAAAGTTTTAAACGTAAGTCTTATTTTAATATAAAATCATACTTTTTATCAGTGTATCTTGTTGAACTAGATGTTACGTATTTTCGTTTCAAAAATACATATTATATTGTAATTTTCATTTTTTCCAGAAATACTACCCTCCGGACTTCGATCCTTCGAAGATCCCTCGAATGAAATTGGCGAAAAACCGCCAATACACAGTACGGTTAATGGCCCCATTTAATATGCGCTGCGCCACTTGTGGTGAATACATCTACAAAGGGAAGAAATTCAATGCGCGCAAAGAAGACGTGGAAAATGAAGACTACCTTGGTATTAGGATTTACAGGTTTTATATAAAGGTTTGTAATTTTTATCCTAAAACTGATAAATGTTTCAAAATATCCCAAATGATATTGAGCTCTTTACTCCATGTTATTATCAATGGTCTGTTGAAGTAATTATTATATATATTTACAATTTTACATTATTAATGTAAAAGAACTAGGTAGATTGTTTAGCATTTGATTGACTTAAACAAAGCCAAAGTTAGTATCCTTAAATTTTCGCGTCATCATAATGACATAGTCAAATTAACTGGCACACTTGATAAGATCAATAACAAGTTTCTTTCCATATTCTAGTGTACACGATGCCTCCAAGAGATATCCTTTAAGACAGACCCAAAGAACACAGACTATGAGATAGAAGCTGGAGCAACCAGGAACTTCATGGCACTGAAGCTGGCAGAGGAACAGGCCAAAAGGGAAGAAGAAGAACAAAAAGAGGAAGAGGCTAATAATCCTATGAAGTTATTAGGTAAAAAATCTAACCAACACTGAAGTCACATCATAAATTTGTACTATGTAATAAGCTTTGGATTTTTGTGGGTTTAACACTTAATATATTTTTTAAATTAATATACAATAGCAGGAGTAGAGAGACTACAGAGAGCAATAGAAGAAGTTAGTGGAGGCCTTTGCCAAGAGCCACACTGAACTGAGACACATATTAAAAAATATATTCAAATTACAACAGGAAAAGTTTAGTATAAAAAGCTGAATATACAATAGTACACAAAGTTCAAAGTGTCGAAATTGTATGTAATGAATAATGTAATGATTTAAAAAAAAAGAAGCACCTCACACACTTTATTCTAACAATTATTGTTAATTTAGTTAATGTTAATTGTTTGTTTGTTAATTGTTGTTTGTTTATGGACTATGTATGGTTGGTCAAGAAAGTGGCTTATCATTCATTTCATTTATATAATTTGCATGTCATAGGACCACAGAGCTGATTTTCCCATGCTAAAATATTCTGATAGCTACTACTAATAATATGCCATGTGCATCTCTTTTAATGTTCAAAAGGTAATATGTCCATGAGTACGTTCAACCTTATTACTATTTTACTTACACGTGACACTCCTGGTAGACCACTTTCTAGGCCAAGCATACTTTTGTAATGCACTTTGTGAAAAACTGAACTAACATTCGAATTTTGAATCATCATAAAATTACTTGTAACATGCACAGTTTCTATCATGAGCAAATTGTAATTCCAGAGTACAGGACAGAACAATCAAGACAAGAAATAGAGTTGTTGGAGAGTCTGGAAGAGTTGAAAGAGCTGAACCGTAGGCAGAGAACTGTGGACTATGAGGGCATGTTGAGGCAGTACCAGCCCGAAACAGCAGAAGAAAGGCAGGCCAGGGAAGAAAAAGAAGATAATGAGTTCATCAAGTATGTGCCATGAGTGAATTTTAGGTTAGATAAAATATTTCTCATCTCCAATCAAAAAGCACAATGACTTTCGTAGCATTCTAGTTTTCAAGATATCACCATCACTAAGGTCCTGGTTTCGATCCCTGGTTAGGTCACTAAAGAAATTTATATTTTATGGTATTCAAAAAGTTTTTACACAAAGGTTTGAAATATTTTTCAGGTCTATTAAGTTTGGCGGTTCCTCAACAAGTAAAGTAGTAGCTGAGGAGATAATTGAGGATGTACCAGAAGACTGTGGTCCTCCAGCGAAAACGTCGAGAATCGAAATCTTACCACCTAAAACTACAGAAGCAAAGAAAAACGAATCATGGAACAGAAGTATCGGTGTTTTAACAAAGAAACCAGCTTTGAGTAACTTGGTGAGGAGTAAAAAGGCTGACACAGGCAGTTCCAGCGGTGTAACAGAAACAAGTAAGACTCAAGCAATGACAGAAAATACTGTGAGTACAAAAACTGATGAATCCGCTAACACTAAAAGCTCAAAAAAACCACCTCCATCTGCCACAGGCCTATCTCTATTAGCCAACTATTCAGGCAGTGACAGTGATTCCCAATGATCCTTGAGTTGACTTTTATTGTAATTGATGAAAATGTGTACAATCTATGTACATTTGTACAAATTAAATATTTTTAGGCAAATTTAAGACATTTTTTTTTAATGAGATGCATACTTTTTTTCTGGGATAAAATGGTGCTTGTATCTTCAACAAAACCAACCAAATTTGTGTTCACGTTAAAGTCGGCGGCGGTCTCTAAGTCAAAGTTGGGTATTATGACGTGCGCCAGCGTGCGCCCCTTTGTACGAATGATAGTCAAACGATTTTATGCGTAATTTATTTGTAGGATTTAAATTTACTAGATAGGACGAGGTCTTATTTGTTCTAGGAACATGACGTAATAGAACAATTCGAGAAAATATTGTCCCTATCTTTACTACATACTAGCTTTTGCTCCTGTTTTTATTTGTCTGTGAATGCACAGAACTAAATGGGAATAGCTTTTCCCAAATTCTTCCATGATATATATGATGTCCTCCTAGCCGATTTCGACTGCACGGGACATATTATAGTGCACAAGTGTGTGCGCAATACACAGGTGCACTCTCTGTTCCTTCACTCTCATAATTCGGTGAGACAGCAGTCCGACATGACCGTTGGTCTAGTGGTCAGCACGCTGGGTACTATCCACGAGGTCCCGGGTTAGAATCCCGGGTCGGGCCGAGAGTGTTTGGGTTTTTCTGTCTTGAAATTACTCAGACACAGCTCCGGAGTCAGGAAGTTGGTGGTGTTAACACCCGTGCCTCGGAAAGCACGTTAAGCCATTGGTCCTGCGCCTGATGATATATATATGACTTGAATGACATTAATCGTGAATTAAGTTTATATAGTTAGTTTGTTCTATGGAACAATTTGAGATAAAAAGTAGAAACTGTTCTATAGTCCAAATGACAATATTTTCTCAAATTGTTCTATTAAGTTTCGAGAAATAAATTAATTTAATCACCACTTAATTCTTACAATATCAATTTCTTACGATACCACAGTAGCAATAATAAAAAGCGTAATAAACAGGCTAGTGCTCGCTCCGAGTTGCAGACATAGAATGCGCTCCGAGGCGCTGAGGTGAGTATTTATCACCCAAGTCCCCGTTAAAACCACCCCTACCTCAGTCGATTCTGATTGGTTGTTTTCCAACCAATAAGAAACGAGGATATACCGAGAAATCAATTGACTTACTTTTAATTCATATCATTATTTTTTAACTTATTTAAAAATAGTACAAATTTGGCAAATATAAAATCTGAACATAAAAATAATGAAATGGGATTTTTCTTAAATTACATAAATTAAATGAGCCATCTAAATGATAGTACATTTTAAAATCCTAATCTAAATTATGCATTAATAATGAGTATAATTAAACAAAATTGAAATATTTGAATACCATATTAGAAAAATCATACAATTAGACTACCTAAAACAATATTAAATTTTTAAATCACAACATAAGTATGTCCCATAGAACAAATGGGACCTACTCAAATAGGGATCTGATAATCCGTTTTATAAATACGGTCTTTCTTACGCCGAATCACTGAAGCTTGGGAGTGTTATCGCTCAATAGTCCACTAATAATAGGATATCGATAGTTGAGGCAAAAGCAATAGTATCGATAGTAGAAGCAATATATCGATCGATAAGACAAAACTATCGATAGTATTGATTGTTATTACAATAGTCAGCAGCAATAGTATCGATACCATTGATAGTATTGGAGTGTGTCGGGAGTATTTATTGCATCGGAGCTATTGATACTATCGATAGGTATATCAGTATTATAAATGATTTTCGAGGTCAACTATCGATGGTCAAACTATCATTACAAACTAATATCAGTACTCTGCGCCTAAAGTCCAAGCGCAATAAGAATAACACATATGGATGCGCGCTTTTGTGGCCACGAGCCACGACCACTCCTAGCATTGCGGCACTATATTCTGAATGATTTAAAATAGGTTCAATTTGACAGTTGACATATAGGGTCGGGTGTTTATGAATCGGTAGGTAGAATAATCGATTCAGACTTCAAATCGCAATGCTAGGAGAGGTCGTGGCCACAACAGCGCGCATACATGTGTGTTATTGCGCTTGGACTTTAGGCTCAGAGGACTGATATGAAAGTTAATGAATATGCATTCGATCAGCTCTCAAATGATGTCAGATATATATATGGAATGAAGGCCTAGAAAAACTAATTTGAAGCCACCGTCTATAATAAAGTATTATAAGCAGGTAGAACTGACATCCATGGCACATTTTCGTTTTGTGTGCATTACATACAATTATTCTTACACAAGGTGTCCCTAGCCTCTGGATAAATAATGAAACCGTGGGTAACAGTGATACTTACTTGGCAATAGTATCGTAATGTATTTATTAGCTTAATTAGACAAGTTATCATAAAAAAATTGTAACCTCTTTTTAGATAGAATCGTTAATAAATTAATTTGTTCGTGATTCGTCATCTTCCTAATTGGTCAGATGTGGTCATATTCCTGTTTTGTCATATTCCTAACTCATCACTGTACAGTCAAATGAAATCGCGAACACGTGCTGACAGGATTAATAAGTATTAAGGCAGATTATACTAAGCACTTATACTTTGTTTGTACTACGGTTATTAACCTATTAGTCAGCAATTTATTTAAAGATGGAGTCCAAGTACACAAATATGCCTTGGACACATAACCTAAATTTTTTGTCAAACTTGTGTTAACTCAAATAAAAACAATTACGAGATATTATCACTCAGGATTTCTATAAAAAGTTTGTGCAGGCAAATGTACATGGTATGACGAGTTAGGAATACGACAAATCAAGTATATGACGAGTTAGGAACAAATCAATTAAAAATTAAAAATTCTTTTATTTTCAAGAGTCTCAATACAATGAATTGTCGAGTTTTCCCTTTAAGTAGTCATAGACACTTCTATTGGGAATAACTCAATATATAATAATACAATGTACTGTATCCATCTGTCATTGACAATGAAAAATATAAAAAGGCTGATTCTAGTGACATTCCTGACGTGACACTCGTGTGTCACACTTACATTTAACTTTTCTTATTTCATAAAATCTGTCATTTAACATAGCAGTTCTAATACAATGAGGGATTTTCCTAGTGTCAAAAATCAGTACATGAAAGTTCGCTAGGTGGCGGTGACCAACTTAAGTCACGTATTTTTATTTACGAAAAGGCGTGTTTTAGGGTTATTATGTTATAATATTATTGTTTAGCATGTATTTGATTGACGCCTACTTTTAGGTCGTTTTTTAACAATTCAGTGATCATCAAGACGTTTTTTGCATGAAATTTTATTTTTAGCTGAAATTGAAAAAAAAATTGTGAATATAACAGGGTAACCATAAAACTAGCATCACTAGGTTGTATAGGCACTAGTTATTATTTTTTTTCCCCATCTTTTCCTTCGACATGGTCAAATCCTGTACTTGCTACTCTTTTATTTTTGTTCTATCACACATTCTTCTAGCAGGTTCATTCAGTATGCTTTTTCATTCTTTCGTGCATCATCTTTTTGTCCTTTAATGGGTGGGATTCCAATCTTCCAATCTAAACTAACTACTTTCTGTATTTCTTTTTACTTTATTTAGGTAGAAGTATAACAAGGTATACTTACAATTTTAGTTCCGTCAGTGAAAATTTGAACTGCAATGTTTTCGTATCTGGGATAATCTTCGTCTACCAACCTTCCGAAGCTGGTTATTAAAAAATAAAGACATACATAGTCATGTAATTTTTAAAACTCTAAATGAGTGCGTAAATCTATAGATTCGTGGCCAGACAATATAAAGGCCTGTATTGTATCAAAGCTAAAGGTAGCCATTTCGAATAGAACTTCAATAAATTAATATGTATTATATTTATTGTAAGATTTTCATTTGTAACTTAACTTATTGCTAGACTAGGCTTTTTCCATCTCTTCATCACACTTTTGCTATACACTGCTGTACGTAGGCCTCCCCTAGGGTACGCCACAAGACTCCGTTTTTCGGTTTTGCTACGCATTTGCTAACATGGTATCGGTCTATAGGTAAAGGCCTCCAACACTACGTTTACCAAGCCTTTATCGGGTCTACAACATATATGACCAGGCCACTGCTACATCTATTTCTTATCTTAGTTTTCAATTAAAACATCATTATTTTTTCAAACAAGATTTGTCTGCAACGTCAGCGTAAACTGAAGTCAATCTTGGATTATTCCTACATATTGTCCCTCGTATGAGTACGAATATGCATAAAAACGCAGTGTTATTGTAAAAGCGCGGTACAAAAACAGATTATAGCGGGATGGCGACAATCGGCTTAGCGGCCGAAGCGCCGAATTCCTCCGTTCCGGCCCTTTGTTGCTCAGCCAGCCATTTATTATGGTGTCGAGAGCATTCACGCGGCGCTTTCTTATTTGTTGCAATGCTCTATTTTTATACAGGTGGATTCGATACCCGTCAATACTGTTACTTTCACATTTTTTTTCTCTCTGGATTGCTTGTTAGTCCATCGGTTCTTGTGTGAGAGCCAGTCCACACGGCGCGTTGCGTCAGCGTTGCGTCGACGCAGCGCTACCACTGCGTTGTTTTACATACAAATAACCAAGGTGTTCACACGGCGCGCTGCGTCGTCGCAACGCACACATGACGGACAGCAGCCCCCGAGACGAAGCGGGAGGGGGTGTACTCGTGCGACGTCGGAGCGTCAGCGCTCAGTTGTTTGTGCGTTGACAGGGAGGATACACGGAAGTTCATTTCGTTTTACGTTTACGTTTTTGTATTTAGTTTTATTTGCAGGGTAAAATGAATACCATTGAAGAAATTGACATAGATTACTTGATTACATTGATACAGGAAAGGGAAATTATATGGGACAAGTCAAACGTAGATTTTAAAAATAAAAATTTAAAAACAAAAGCCTGGGAAGACATATCAAAAGTTTTATTTCCTGATTATGAGAATTTCACAGCTGAACGAAAAAACAAAGTTGGTGAGTTCACAGTACAGATATTTATGTTTTTTTTATTTAAGAGGGCTTTCAAGATTTTCTTGCACCGCCAATTCCGCGATCAGTACAAAATTAATATCTCGACACTCTAAAATTTTAAAACTTAGGGAATTTAGATTAGCGTGAGTACTATTTTATTACTTAGCTCAAAACTAACCTAGACTACGCTGAGTAGGTATAAAATATTATTTTTTTACTGATCGCGGAATTGGCGGTGCAAGAAAATCTTGAAAACCCTCATAATACAATTATACCTTATTTAGCTGCCAAGGCAGAGTTCCTCTAGTCATAAAATAGGTCGCATATTGCTGTCTTATGACATTCGGTGCTGTCTGTTCTTCATGTACGGGTTGTATTGGGAGAAATTCATCAACACTTATAGCAAATTTATCTCTTTGTCTAAAACCATCTCGATCAGCGACAAAATTGTGTAATACACAACATGCTTTTATAATGTCAGTAGCGAAGTCATAGGACACGTCTATCGGTCTGTGAAAAATGCGCCATTTGTTGGCCATAATCCCAAAAGCGCATTCGACATATCTTCTGGCTCTGCTTAGACGGTAATTGAAAACCTTTTGTTGTAAGTCGAGATTTTGACCGCCATATGGACGCATAATATGTTTGCTCAGTCCAAAAGCTTCGTCACCCACAAATACATACGGGGTTGGTATATTGCTACCAGAGAGTGGCTGGGGTTGAGGTAGTGGTAAGTTGTTGTTAATCATTAGCTCGTACAGTTTAGAATTTTGTAATATGGTTGAATCGCATTCTTTTCCGTATGCACCGATGTCGACAAATACGAATTTGTAATTTGAATCCACAATAGCTAGCAACACAATCGAAAAAAAGGCTTTATAATTAAAAAAAAGTGAGCCACTATTTGCAGGATTACACACGCGGATATGTTTGCCGTCGATGGCACCAACACATTGAGGAAAATTTGCCTTTACATCAAAACCCCTCGCTATTGTTTGGAAACTTTCAGTTGTCAGTTCAGGGATGTTGTCTCGAAGAAGATTGGTCCATATAGCACGACAAACTCTTTGTATTATATATGCAATAGTAGATTTTCCCCGTTTGAATTTGAAATGTAAATCAGTTATTGAATTTCCACTTCCTAGGTATCTGAAAAGAAAATAATTATTATAATATGCATTTATGAGATAGATAGATACCCGAAAAAAAATACTGACATATTCAGACATCGATAGCAAATAACTTTCTCTATGTAACCAATTTTCTGGAATCGCGAAAAAAATAGCAGCTGTTGCATACATTTTGATTCAGTAGGTATTGCTTTTTGTATGTAACAGGTGTTATATTTTCACGATTCCAGAGTCGGTCACATAGTGTTTGTTAATGATATCTGAATATGTCATTAAATTTTATCGAGAAATTCACTATGTATAAATTATTAAATCATGTTTACTATTGGTTTTGCAGGTAATGATTTAATAAAAAAATGGAGAAGTGTAAAAGATAATTACTTCAGATATTCAAAAAAATTAAAAGAAGTATCAAAATCGGGCTCGGGCGCTACGAAACTGAAGAAGTATCATTTATACAATCAACTCCTTTTTTTGAGAAAAGTGGAACAAAATGCCACCGAATCTAGCTTAGACTCGCCTAGAGAAATCAACAATGAATCTACGTCTACAAATGATGACATTACCACAGACAACACTCCGCGCTATGTTCCAGTCGCGCGCAAAAGGGCAATGCAAATGGATGAGTTTGAAAGAGAAGGACTAAAACTTCTCAAGGAGCCGGAAAATCGCCATATGTCCTTTTTCAGAGCTATATTGCCATCTATTCAAGAATTTTCCGACCGAGAAACTCTCCGTTTCCAAAGTAAAGTTATACAAATTATAGATGAAATGCGGTATGGACAAACATCATCATATGTGAGTGGCCCATCAACGTCTCACCAACCACCATATGGGTATCAAACAGCAAATTTTCAAAGTACATACATTTCTGATTATAATAATTCAATTACATCTCCAGAAACATCTCAAGCAAGTGAAGAAACTGAATACGATTTTTCTAATTTGTAATTACTGGATGATATCTCTCTTAAATAATGTCTAAATTTAAAATTATGACAATTGCTGATTATTTGTGAGTTGATTACTAATTAAACAAACCAAAAAAACTGTTATATTTTTATTACTTAAATATATTTATATAGTTACCTTAAAGTGATTCCCAGCATTTCTACTGGTTCCACTGGATTCCTCATATTAGTATAGTTTTTTCGTATGTGTGGTTCTAAGGACTTCAATAAACATTCGAAGCTGGATACACTCATTCTAAAAAAATTATAAAACTTCTTTTCGTCTAATAGCAACTCCCGATATTCTAAAAAAAAAAACTGTCCATCACGATTTCTTAATGAAATTAAAGGACTGATCCAGTACCGTCTTGTGATCTTGCGTCGATTTCGGCGGTGACGTAGTAATAGGAGCAATGCTAGACGTCTTTTCCGATCCATGATTTGCTATAGACTGACTGCGAATTTTTTTCAAAATACTTGCCGCAACTGTGCGTCGCCGCTGCGCCGACGGAGCGTCATAGTAACGCTGCAGCGCCCGTGTGGCCGGCTATGCGTCAAAATATTTGCGTTGCGACGACGCAACGGCGAACTCGCTCTAAGAGCGAGTACATACTGGGCGCTCGGCGTTGCGTTGAGAGCGCGACGGTCGCGTACACACACCGCGCTTAGCACGGCGTTCAACGAGCGTTAGTAGGGTGAACATACTTTTGGCTCAGTTCGAAAATGGACGTCGAAAAGATTGCTTGTGTGTGGCTCCTCTACCGTCGCTATAAAAAAAGACGACAAAGACAAAGAGAATATTGGGTGCACCCAATACTACGAGATAGACTGACGCATGGAATGTTTGTAACATTGTATCCCAAATTGAGAGAACATGAACCTAAGTTTTTTAATTATTTTAGAATGTCCATAAAATCATTTGATGACTTACTCGACGTTATAAAAGTGGATATTACTGGTGAATCAACAATTTTAAGGGAATCAATTTCCCCAGAAGAAAAACTCGTGATAACGTTAAGGTAAGGTTATTTATTCATTCAAATAAATTTAAGTGGTCTGAATCTTGGCTCGAGCCTGTAGGTGAAGGGTGACCACGATGACGGCGGCGGTGGGGGCGTCGTAGACCACTGCTGTGGTGGTGGTGGTCTCGCAGTGGTGTATCCAGAATATGCTGGTGTAGAATACATGTATCGGTGTTGATTAGTATGTGGTGGTAAAGGCTGATGATAATTCTGCGCTTCTTTGAGAACATTAAGCAATTCAATTTTTGTTGTTAGACGTTGATTCTCGGGTACTTTTTTCAATTCACTGTACAATGACATACAGAAAAGTTTATCATCGTCTTCTTTAATTAGTCGCTCCGTTTCATTTTGTTGCTTTGTGTTTACACTTTTCTGCAAAATATCAATTATCTGCTTATCTACAGCATTCATTTTTTGTTTTTTTCTTGTGCTTTCAATATGATCTTTAGGAGGTGGCATCAAGTCTGTATTGTCTGTATTATCTACACTTGAGCCGGTTATATTGCTTTCTGTGTCGTTATTTGCTGTAGAATTCGCAAGAAATTGTAGTTTTCTGTAATACACATATGGCGTATGTTTACTTGATCCAGATCCAGATGGAAGTTTTTTTTGCTTCTTAGCCTCCCTCATATAATTATCCCTAATGCTCTTCCATTTTTTCATAAGTGAAGAACCTAAAAATAAACAATAATCATTTTTATTTTGACAGATACTTGGCCACAGGCTGCTCCTTCGCTGATTTGCATTATGGATACCGTCTCGGAAAATCAACAATTATAAAGATAGTGGAACAAGTTTGTATAGTACTATGGAGCAAATTGAAAGGCACATACATGCCGGAAATGACAACAGAGAAGTGGAAAGAAGTAGAAGAAGGTTTTAGAAAATACGCCAACTTCCCAAATTGTATTGGCGCAATTGACGGGAAACATATTGAGCTAATACAGCCAGAACATACAGGGTCGCTATTTTTCAATTATAAAAACTACTTCTCATCAGTCTTACTAGCAGTTTGTGATGCAAATTATTGTTTTGTATACGTTAATATTGGATCCTACGGCAAAAGCAGTGATTCTGCTATTTTTCAAAATTCTGATTTTTTTAAACGGATGATGGATAATAAGTTAAATATTCCTAACCCGAAGCCCATATCAAATGTCGACAGAACACCACTGCCTCACGTTTTCGTCGGCGATGAAGCATTTGGAATTATGTCGAATATGATGCGCCCGTACGGAGGAACACAGCTAACACACACAAAAAAAGTTTTCAATTACAGATTATCAAGAGCAAGGCGCTATATCGAATGCTCGTTCGGAATAATGAGTAATAAATGGCGAATATTTCATAGACCTATAGATGTAAACATAAATTTCGCGGAGAATATCATCAAAGCTTGCACAGTACTACACAATTACGTTCGAATACGTGATGGTTATAGATATGAAGACACACTTTATCTTTCACCGTTACAATCTATTAATTCAGGCAATGTACCGCGAGGCAGCTTGTGTGCTAGAACTGCAAGAGAGAAATTCGCCATTTACTTTGTAAACGAGGGAAAATTACAATGGCAAGACGACATGATTTAAGTTATTACAAATATGACAAAATTATAGGAAATATAATAAAAAATTATACTCACCCAACAGTTTTTTCTTTTCTAAATTGTCTTCACAATCACTAAAAATTTAAACCATCTCCTCCCAATTCCTTTTTTTTAATATTTTATTTTTATAGTCAGGACTTTCCATGTCCCATATGGCAGGACGCTTTTGGATTTCGTCTATAAATAAATCTGTATCGAAGTGCTCGGTCTCCATTTTTGGTGAAATATGCGTCCACTCTACACAAAAGCGCGCGTTCAAATGTACAACAAAATGGCGGCTCATGTATCTCGAAGCGCGCGGCTGACGCCCTGCCAACGCGCGTTTGAACGAAAATATCAAAGCGCGCGTTCGACGAGCGCTTGATCCGAAACGCGCGCTTGCATGTGTACACCTAGTAAGAAATACTGGATCTCAAAGCGCGCGTTACCAAAGCGCGCGCTTCAAAGCGCCTAATGTGTACTCGCTCTTACTGGGAAGTAATCTTCTTAGCGCTTCAGTGCCTCGATTTTGGAAAAGCGAGACTGATATCTACGATAGATATTTTGTGTTTTGGTTGTAATGGATCAAGATTTGTATCATGGTTGTGGTACAATTTGACATCGCAACAATAAAACCTTAATTAAAATGACTAAATCTGAATAAATATTTGAATTGACATTGTATATTTACCAGATACGTTAAAAGCAGATTATATCATTTAATGAACAAAGTGAATAAATGTAATTTTATTTCCTTTGCCTTGACTGGCGCTGCTACATGCCTTTACATAGTTGTTTAATTATTCGTTTAATAGTCTATATAATTACCACCAATATAAGTGCACCCTGTAGATACAAGTTTTTAAGCTTGCGCATCGAACGAAGGGTCTCTGCCTTTTTATAGTATTAAATTAATTGATTGGAAAAAAAGCTTTTATATACATGGATGAACGGTGATCCTCGACGACAACAATAAAAATGTATCGTCATTCCTGCAGGCTCTCATAGAAATGATCTGGCCAAGGCCAGTCTTGGCTATTATGGCTGGTTATGTATGCGTATGTATACCTAGTTAGCAAGACAATAAAATGAGTAGACAGTATTCAAATTTTGTAGTTACTTCAATTGTTTTTAATAACATCGAATATAAAAAACACAACACCTAGACTCCCCTTCCCTCGTCTTCTTTCCGTTTTGATTGTTACAAAATAAAGTATGCCATTTTGTAGTCAATTCCTAAAATTAATGATATAATTCCCGATGTTGTTTATTCATCTGTTTCGAGTTCGCATTCCATTTCCCAATGCACTCCATGCGTAGAATGGTAATTGTCTCGTCTGACGCCCACTTGACCATCAAATTAGCAAATTAATATCTCTACATTCAAGATAGGCGGTACCTGCGGATTCCTGCAAACAGGGCTCGTACAAAAAGCGCATATCTCACGGTCTTCTGATAAATACGGCTTGTATCCCGATTTTTTCATCGACATAAATATTGTTTTTTCATAGATGTAACGGCTTCGAGCCGACACACCGAGGTTCGGTTCTGGGAAGTAGAGTTGTCGCGGCGCCGGCCTCGGTGTTCTCTGCTAATAAATAAAAGGCTGCTCGGGAAATATTAAGTTACGTCTCGGGGTGTTTTTTGGGCAAGTGCGTGAGGTGGTGGTCGGCCCCTGGCTAAAGTCCGCGGCGCCCAAGCCGTAGCCGGCCCGGTGAAAGCCGATCGGGTTCTGTCGGTTCTCGCTCTCGCCCGCTCAAATCAACTGAAAACGAACTTGGAATGTTTAAACTTTAAGCCTATTTAAAAATACCAATTTCACGAAGGTTGAGGAAAGGATATTCATTTATTACGAACTTACCTCTAGTCTACGGCAAACCGAACTTCACTTGTTATTAATAAAAAAAATTTTTATTATTTTCGAGGGATAAATATAGAAAAATTAATGGACTTTAAAGTACTCAAGTATACTAATCAACACTGTCTAGGGATATTTTGGATAATATAATAACACTAGGTATGTTTTGTACATCCCTAGACCGTGTTGATGTGTGTATAAGTTTTGAAATAATAATACTGGATGTAGATTATAATTTATGTAAGTAACTATACCTAGTAGGTTCTGCCATTGTTGGTACCTACCTAACTGACTAATAGAGCTGAAACATTTGTTGTACCTATGCATCGTTAATGTTATCTTTAGGACATACAGGAAAACATCTGCATGGACGTTTAATTATGGTGTATGGCTAAACTGATTTGATGTAAGCGTTAATTGACATAACAGTGTGTTTAGTAAGTAGTATATGGTTAGCATGATCAAAGAGTAAATAATAGGCATGACATTAACTAGTAAAACAATAAAATACTTATTTAATTAAGAATCTTTAATAAAATGATACAAAAATATAGTTCTGTTTGTGAGTAATGTGTAAATGTACATGTAAGGAACATGTACACACAGACAGAACTATGTTTTATGGACTTCACCTTATGGACGATGCACAACATAGGCTATGTTCTATGATTCATCTGACTAAAATAAAGTGCAACCAACGATACAGGGTGACCTCTCTTTACCCCTTTGCCATGCAATTGCAAATGCAAACAACGATTGATGCAATGTGATACAAATAATAGATCATGCTCACTGGACGGTGATGGGAGGACGAGTCATTTTGCCATGTCAATAGTCTACGCAGACAAAGTCACGGGCAGCAGAGAGTCACAAATAATCAGTCTGTACCTCGAAAGACTTTCTATAAAATAATGTATACGTGTGTAAATTAATTGCTTAATTTTGTTAGTTTAAGAGTGTTATTAGGGTAAGAGTGACATAGACAAAGATTTGCAGGTGAGGTCATAGAGTTTACCCTGAAAAGATTTTTAAGTGGTAGATAAAATCTGTTTTTTAGTTAATTATAGTCGAAAGAAAATGGTTTGTCATTAAGTCCGCCATTTGTACGAATGTTTATTAAACTCTTAAATATACTAACTTCATATTATTAGTGTAAATGAGGAGTAAGACTACCTTGCTCTAACTATTAATTATTTAAATAAGCGTTACTATTGTCCTTATTGAGCCTACATAAATTGTTATCAATTTATGTGAACTAGTTTCATATTTTCCTAGCTAGACCATATTATAATATTCATCCAATATGCTCCAACATTATCTGTTGGCGTTGCACATTATGGCTAATGGCTTTTTTAGTTTATAATAAGTGAGTGAAGATTATCGTGTTAAGCTAGAAAAGTAAGAGAGCGCAGTTTTGAGTTACATACAAGGGACGCTCCAAAAGTAATGATGATCGATATTTTCTATGTAAGAAAGTATACTTAGTCAAAGGAGAGCAAGGGTTTCTATGAAATCTGGTACCCGCTCCAATAACGATGTGTGATATATCATTAGAAAGGTATCATCTTGTAGAACAAGAATTGGTATGGCGCTTGTCTTGATTTATTGTCCGATTTGATTACCAGCCTAAAATAGGTTCAACAAAATAAATTATAGTAATGTAGATTTTCCATTAACAACAATTAATACAACAATTTTAGTAATATATAGAAAAAATACATGACGGATAATATATGAGATTTCATTACAAAATTATTAAACAATGAATTAAATAAATGAAGTAGGCTTTATGAAACATTATTATCTACTGACACATTATTAGGACAGGGCATAAAGCAGGAGCCTTATAGTGTTTTTAAGTTTTTCTGCAAGATAACGGTGCCCCAGAAGAAGAGAAATGCCTGTCATGCCTCCTTGCTCTCTAATATTTGAGATATGACTGTCCTAATGGTCAAGTCACCTTCCATCGTCCTCTTTTCGGATGTCACACTCAGTCTAGATACCACTTGATAGAAAACCCCATTCCCCGCAGTATCCACCCATCCCCGCTGACATGCCATAGTCTAGCATGCCATTGTAACTTTTGGTCAGGTTACTAAAAGCTAGTATCCAAATACGTAACACACATTGCTATTGGAAATAGGTACCAAAAGTATGTAGTTGCTATTACTAATTCTCAGATTTTAGTAGGTACTGTGTAGCTATTACCGGATGAACGATCGAAACTTGGTGCCCTGTAGTAACGTTTATTTAGGTAACTGATAGTCATCCAACGACGTATCAAATATTGGTGATGGCTACTATGAGTAGGTACTGTTCTTATTCTGAGACTTTAATACCATGTAGCTCAGAACGGACTAACGATCGGAATTCGGCGTAATAGTATCTTTTATTTAGGTTACTAAGAGCTATCCAACGACGTATCACATATTGCTATTGGTGGTGGTTACCAAAAGTTGGTGCTAGTTCTTATTCTGAGACTTTAATACCGTATAGGTCTAAACGGACTAACGATGGGAAATTGGCACCATAGTAACCTTTAATCAGGATACTAAGAGCTATCCAACGACGTATCAGACATTGCTATTGGTGGTAGTGACTAAAAGTAGATGCACTAGCACCACTTATCCCGAGAGTTTAATACCGTATAGCTCAGAACAGACTAACGATCGGAACTTGGCGCCATAGTAACCTTTAGTCAGGATACTAAGAGCTACCTAACGACGTATCTTGCATTTCTGTTGGTGGTAGTTTCTAAAAGTAGGAGCTAGTTCGTTTTCTGAGACTTCAATACCTTACAGCTCTGAACGGACTAACGATCGGAACTTGGCGCCATAGTAACTTTTATTCAGGTTACTAAGAGCTGTCTAACGACGTATCACACATTGCTATTGGAGGTGGGTACCAAAAATTGCATCATCCTTTAGGCTTAAAACAAAGCAATACACTTGGTCTATCTCTTGTTTAAAGCATAAAATCCTTACGAAAAAATACTTCTAGCCCGACTCTACCAACATGATTCTTCAGCGACCGTCATCTCTTCTAAAAATTCGTCGACTAACTAACGTCGTCCGTAGCTCAGTTGGAAGAGCATTCGCATAGGGCCGTGGGTTCGAGTTCCACCGGATGAAACGATCAATCAATCCTTTGTTTGAAAAACAAAATGTTCTTAAAACTTGAAAAACAATTGCTTAAATTATAAAATAATTATGATACTAAGTATTAAAATTATTAAAAAATAGAGTAGTATCATTTGTTTCAGACTTTTGTGACGTCTCAAATATCCGATTATCATACTTCTGGATCAACTCTAGTCATAATAGTAGCTTGTAACTTTAACCAAGCAAGTGGTAGGTTTCGTTAAACGGTCACTTAATGCGGTTTTTGTAGATAAACGTGTGTACCAAATTGCAGGCACAATAATGTGCATTGTAGCGCGAGCTTCATGTATAGGGTTGCTATCTCTAAAATCTGCCAACCAGGACAATAAGCGTAAAAATCCTGGATTTTGGAACTTACAACCCGGAATAAAATATAGTGGTATTGGTTAATTTACTTAAATTAATTGTATTTTCATACAATTTTTAATCTACCTACATAATTTGTATTTTGAAATAAAACTAAATGAGTCTTTTGAGTGGTAATTTGAAAACGTTAACCCTTCAAAAAAAGCCTTCGAAACTAGGACAAATCCGGGGAAACCCGGACGGATGGCAACCCTATCATGTAAGACGACATTCCACCGCGGCTGACTGCATACAGTGATGGATAATTTCATTTCGCTTAAACACCACCGCTATAACTGAATGTATAGTTTATGGCCGAATGACCAACACTTATTGGGCGACTGTCGTGCTCGCCGGATGTCTCTAGGTAGCCCACATGATTGATTAAAAAGCCGCAAGTTATTCATCTCACTATAAATAAAGTTGTTAATGGAAGGCGGCTCGATGTAATTGGACCTTTAAATTCCTTCAATAAACTCACACAAGCCTCTTAGCCCTTCACGCACCCTCCCGAGGTGCCTAGACGGCTTTTGTTTGGGTTCGGTATCTCACGCATTCCTTTTTAATCTTTCCCTAATTTTTAATTATTGACGCAGGTAGGTATTATTTTCTTGCAATTTTTTAAGGTTATCAGGGTTTAATTAATGCATTTAAAATATTAATGTTTGCCTGTTATCGTGATTTATTTTAGGCAAAAGGATAAATACCATACCCACATAATAAAATATTTAACTCTGTTTTCTAGATATCCTTGATTGGAGGTTCATTACCTACCAACAACCGAAATCCATACTAATATTATAAATGCGAAGTGTGTCTGTCTGTTACCTCTTGACGCTTAAACCACTGAAGCGATTGAGATGAAATTTGGTATGGAGACAGTTCGAGACCCTTTAAAGGACATAGGCTACGTTTCGTCGCGATATAAAATTATTAAAGGGGTGAAATGGGGGATGAAAGTTTATATGGAAAATCCAACTCTTGCGGGCGAAGTCGCGGGAAACCACCAGTAATTTTATAAAAGCGGAAAAAAGGCCATGAATTTGAACTGGAAAGTACCTTGATTGTTTTAAAAAGTGTCATGTGTATATCTTAAAATTCGTAAAATGTATTCGATAAACTACGTTGGTATCGATCCGTAATACCAACTAAATCCGGTTTTCCTGTCCTTCGTGACAGTACCTACGTGAAACAACAATGAATCCCAGGATCTATATGCTGTCCTAATTCCTATTAGGAACTTCCTAACGCTTGCCGCCAGACACCAGGCCAGTGTCAGCTAACCCTTCCAGACGCACGGTGCGCGTGTGTGCGTGTCTGTACCCACACACGAGTAACTGCACACAACGCCGCTTCGGAAGATGTTCCATTCATAATTTTAACAACCACTTATTATGCTTTGCCAGAGAGCGAGATGGGAAGTAGAGCCCGGAGGGACTTGTAAAAAATGCCTTTAGACCTCACATTTTGCGGCCTCTATATGGTCGATTAAATTATATCTACTTTATATAAACATCATCGTATATGTAAGTTTAGATAGTATACACTCGTATGTTACCAACGTGTATTTAGCGAATGACTGTAAATTCATAAGCATTTTTGTGAAATGAGATAATTCGACGATATGAACGCATGTAGATTTGCTTCTCGGAGCGGTGTTATTACACGGGGTCCGCCGGTTATCTTGTCATTATAAACCTCGTCGTGTGCGGTTTATTCATTAATGTTGGCCTTTATAACTACACGAACACAAAGGAGCAGAGATCGTTTCTATGGCTGCGTGCTCAATGCGCCCCTATTGATGATACCTGATAATTACTCATTTGGGATAGAGCTTTTCACTATGGTATACCTATAATGTCTTTATACTAAAATATTGTAATAATCTTATGAGGACAAAACTTTTGCTTATATTCTAGCGCAACATCTCTCGAGTATCCCTTCTATTTAAAACTGTAATACATGAAAAATATTAGGTACAACAATATGGTTTAGCGAGCTAGAGCGCAGAAGACGTCTGATGAATATTCAGAACGTGTGCAGCATCAGGTTCATGCAGCGTCTGAGAAACTGGCCATTAAAATTATGACAGGCCATCTACATTCCTGAACAACAAAGCCGACCTACGATTAAAATAACACCTTCGTAGAACGTATATCCATTTTACATCACAAGGATCCGTAACGTTTCCGCTGGGGTCTGATGATACTTTTTTTCCGAGCACACAGTTGAAAAAACTTGGCGTCCCATTAACAATAAGATCAAAAATAGCCGCGCGCCACAATGGACGGCGAGCGCCAGCCTCCGACCGCTCCCCGGACACTTCCAGGAATCGCGCCCTTTGAAAAAAGTTCCAACTCATGTTGGGCGTGTGATACTTGCGAAGTCGCATTCCTGGTGACGGGCCCGCGCCCCCGCCCTGGGCGCCGCGGCCTCGGCGCCCTAACGCGCCCAGGCATCCCTCACCGCCTTAGATGCCGCCTAATTCAAGCATAAAGATGTCGCAGCTCTTTCGCAAAATTTGCCTTAACTACACCAGAATATTACAGATATCATTGAATGAGAATAAAGTAAGTGTCAATTGATTTTATTTCATAAAAGTAAGCTTGGTATGCAATAAGTGTCGTTTAAACCATATTTTCTTTACACAACGGCATAGAATAAAGTTTTTTGAAAAGTTAGTTCTATAAATATTTGGAATGTAACAGGTTCCTAATAATAAAACTAATACAGTATGATGGAATTCGATCCCACACTTATGTCGATACAGATAAATGTACCCAAAAGTGCAATAAAGGCATCCTCTTGCCCCATTACACAACGCGGTTAGTGCCTTTGTTGGCCGAATCTGAAAAAATGACAACAATTATACAATAGCAATAACACGATTATGAGGATCTATTAGGGAATGCCACCGGGGCCGCTCCCACGCTTGATTGTCCTTCAGAGATTTAGCGAAATTCAATAGTGCAAATCCGAAATTGAACGTTAAAAGTAAGTACGCTCTAGGATAGGTACGTTCCCATGGACAATAATCACCATACCATCGTCTGACAAAATAATTAAAGTTGCAATGTAAGCAATTGCAGTGGTGTTCAATAAACGAGTTCGCCGTAATCCATTTCAGCGCACCCGTAATGATCGCCTGTATCCACACTTTGCGGTGAGGTTTATTTTCCTGACAGTATACCTACCTTAATTTCTCAACAACAAAGTTCTCCAATCGCTAAGACTCCCTACAGTGGAAACATTCCACTACATATTATAAAATAAAGTCCCCCGCTGGGTTCCCCATGCTCTCAAAAATACTGCACAGATTTTCATGCTGTTTTTAACTCAAATTGACTTAAATCATAGAAAGAGGACGGCTTTTACCTATTGACAAAATGATGTCTGAAGAAGGTTTGAGGTGAACTGGTTAAGACTTTGAGTAAATTATTTTAAATATGCCGATGATTGTTGAAGATTAGGCCGTTTCTGAGCCCTTGATCAACACAGCGTAATCCGTTTGAAATATGACAAGCAAGTACGGGGGCATTGTTTCTCTTTTAGGGCTTGCGCACACTGCCGACTTCTAGCTGCCGCGACCGGTCGCGCGACGGCTCTTGTTGATGAAGATTTTTTAATCTGCCTTGTTTAACTAAACGACGCAGATGTCAAGGAATTAGTCATGATGAAATTTTAGCTGATGTGTTGGTAGAGATTTGGCGTTTGGAAATGAGTCCTTTGTGAGCCCATGTCCTTCTTCATTACAGGCACTCCATTTGTATAACCTGTTTTCTCTTTAGCCTGCTAGTTCCGGTGTTTTTAGTAGAGCTCGCGCAAGGGATTTGTGTGCTGTTTTAGGCGATGCACGTATTTGCTTCCTCTGCATTCAATTTCCTTGTCCACAGTTGAACCTTTCAGGTATTCGTGGATTTCTACATTTGTTGTGTACCATGGAGCGTTGGCTATGGGACGCATTATCTTGTTCTGTGCACGCTGAATAATAGCACGGTTGGATTTGCTGGTAGTGTTCCATGGCTGGATGCCATAGGTCCATATTGGCTTTAGTACGCTATTGTAGACCAATATCTTATTGTTGAGTGACAGATGGAGGTCCCAGAAACCAGTAGAACCCCTTGAATCGAGCATAACGCTCGGATCTCTCTTATTGTCGGTGAAGAAACCGCCATTTCTCTCTTTTGTTTGCCTGTGCATTGATTTTCTGGCATGACATGACGGTTTGATGGTCAAAATAACTTTTCCTTGGTCGTCTTCTTCCTCTTTTTCCTTCAATTTTCCCCTGTATGGTGTTGTCAATAAAACTGTCATATCGTATCAAGTGTCTTATCATATTTTTACGTCTATTCTAGATCGCCCTCGTTTATTTCTTCTCCTACGATTTCTTATCCTATGTTTAGCACTTCGTTAATCATTCCATTCTTCTCCATCACCACATCTAAAACGCCTCCAACCTTTCTCTATCTCTTTGAGTTAGCCTCCACGTCTACAAGTCTACAAAATAATAACTCAGCAGTAGCATTATGTCAGATAGACTTTATGGCGGACTATGGCGGATCGCTTTTATTGTAACAAATTACATATAACTATTTTCCTGTATTTGTGGTAGGTAATAGATTAAGTTTTTGTTGAAAGTTTATGTCTACGAAGATTAGGTATCGGACTATTAGGTACTCTGTAGTAGGTACTAGTTGAAAATCTTTTACGACACGAATATAAAGCTAGTCGTAATAAAAATTCGGTCAGGCATTCTATCAGATGTAGAAAAAAACACTCTTTTTCTTAAAAGGAAGCATGCGTGCAGGTCGGAGGATCTGGTCACAAAATTCCATCTAACTATGCAAACACTTGTCGAGCCCCGTAAAATTTATAACACAAATATTATACGTATAATATGCCGCGGCACTCGCCCGGGGAGCATCGTCTGCGTTTTATTTCGTTACGTGTTTATGTGCGTGCGCGCAGGCAAGAAAGAGCTCACCTCACGGTCCTTTGTTCTCACTCGCCGCTCTAATTGTTTATCATTTGTTCGGAATCGCATTATATTAGTTTTATTTTTTAACGGCATGCCATTTGTGGTATTGAGTTTTTAGACTTATGAATACCTACACAATGCGCTTTAACGGTTCACTCACTGAATGTGACAGGAATTATGAATGAGCTTTTAAAAATTCATTTAGTAATGACTAGCCGAATGCCCGCGACGTCGTCCGCGCAATGTCGCACTACCCAGTTCTCCCCCATAGGGGAGGAATTTAGGACGTTCTACTGGATTAAAAAATGCACTTAGTTTAATATTTGGTAAATTGAGTAGAGAAAAGTAGTGTTAGTAACTCTTAAGTTATTTTAAAAGACCTACTCAACGATACCACCATGGGGTAGATGACGAAAAAAAACAACATCCCCACTTCACATGTAGGGGAGCTAACATAAATAAATATTTTCCAAAACTTTATTCTACCGCTTTGTCAGCGTAATTGGTACACGTATACCAACATACGACATTACAGTTATCTAGTACCTACTAACGGTTTCATAGCAAAACCTCTGACAGACAGACGGACATGACGAAACTATGTGGGTTCCTCATCAGGACTACGGAACCCTCAAAACGGGACCCTATTACTAAGACTCCGCTGTCTGTCTGTCACCATGCTTTATCTCATAAACCGTGATAGCTAGACGGTTGAAATTTTCACAGATGATGTATTTTCTGTTGCCGCTATAAGACAAATACTAAAAACAGAATAAAATAATTATTTAAGGGGGGGATCTCATACAACAAACGTGATATTTTTGGAGTTTTTGCTCGATATTAATAACGGCAACAGGTAGACGCTTGAAATATTCACAGAATATTAGTAGTCTATTTACCTTGAAAATAAATAATAAAATTAAGGGGTGTCCTATAGAAACGTAATTTTTCTGCCATTTTTAAAACAAAAAATAGTGATTTTGTACGCGAACCGAGACACTTGGCCGTTTTTTTTATATATTTAGATAACATTTATTATGGTATTGACTATTACATTACTAATTAATTATGGTATTGATGCATAATACCGTACGTTAGTTTCCTAGTACAAAAGCTAATGTTCAGCAACACTAACTAGCCTTAAGAGAGTCTTAAATGCAGCTACTAAATATAATAAACGTATATAAGTTGATATTCCTAGAACTTTTACAAATTCAACATACTATGCAAGTATGTAGGACCTACTTACACTTTGAATGTGGACTAGCATCACATGTAAAATAAGTTCACCGTTGCTATCACATACAGATACCTACATTTTATTTATTATGCTGTAAAACTATTTTATTAAAAGTTATTTGCAAAATAAGCCGATGTAGACAACAATTTTAACCAGCAAAGTAAATCATTTGCCTTCATTAGGCGTCAGTGACACGCCTATATGCAAACCTAATTAAATTATTTACTTTACAAGTTTATTCGAGAGCTATCAAACTTGATATTCATTTAAAAGACATACAAATACTCGGCTAAACCAACCATGATGATCTCGTTTCGGGTTACAGAGTAAATGAAACATAATAATCACGTCATATTGTATCCCATTCAGCCGATCAGGGTACCCCTAATTTCGCATGACGAGGCAATTGTGGCGAATTCAAGGCACGTGACCACTATTTGAGGGCATAAATGTATCACCACTAGTAATTAAGTAAAGTTTATTTACGTCCACAATTAAGCCGTCCAGCTCGGACCCCATGCGGGTCGCTTGATTGGCTCGTGTTGCAAAATCATTGGACCATATTTAAAGTAGAAGTTATTAGGTATGAATTGACTTTATTGAGTCTATGCTGATAAGAGTCGGGATGGCGGCGAGACAGATCATATCCGGCGGCCGATACGCTGATAAACCCAACACCGAGCGCGGACTAACAAACGTTATATTAGCTTGTTATCAGTGTAAATCGGCCATGAGAAAAAAAGTTAGACACTTTCACGCTTCAATGTTATTTTTGTTTACATTGTCATTTGGAAAATACGGTTCGGAGTGAATGGCGGTTCGAAGAAGCGCCACCGAGTCGGATCCTTCCGTCTCAATCGCTGGCACAGTCCGAAGTGCCTCCCAGGATGTAATGACAATTGTTAGAGAATAGGTAATGGGCGATGTATTACAATGGAGCAAGAAGATCTGGCGCCAGCGTGTCGCTCCACCAGCACAATATAACGGTCACGGTAACTCGCTGGGCAAATTGACGGGCCCACCGTACCTGCCTTTGTACTGCAGGTACTCGCGAGCGTTTATTTCAACAAAAGTAACAGAGAACAGGAAGCGATATTATCTCTTGAAATTGACAATAATCCAAAAATAACACTTAACTCCACGTCTGCCTATTGAATGATTTCATTATATTTGCTGTTCCCTGGTTACTGTCTGCAAGTTAGTGTCACAATATTTTTATACCAAATTGATCACTTTTTATAACAGTTACTAAATTCAATTTGTCTACTCGCAAAATTAAAACTAAATCAACAGATTGATAGATAAAATATGGCAACTGAAATCGAAGTTATGTTCCGTAATGCTTATAAATTATCTTTTTCTTATCATTCTATCGTACGGACAGAGTATTTTCACTGTCTTCGTGTTTGCCGAACCAAAAATAATTCTAAATGTAATGAGAACCGCTGATAAAACACTTTCTTTTGAATTGATTTCTAAAAGCTTGAAGAGACTTTAGGTTTAATTACTCGTATACCTTATCGTACTCCACTATTGTAGCAGGATATACAGCTTGGTCAAACGAAAGCCACAAACAGAAAAGGCTAGGTTGTCCTGGAAGAAAGCTAAACTGACTTGAGTGCCTGTATTTTGAAAGCTTGATAACTAACTGACTTTTCTACAGTGCAGGGTGATAAACAAGGGTTTACAGAAAGTACCTTTCAGAAAAAGTATCCCTTTTTCATCACGAATATGTGTCCGATAGGTTAGTATCAGCACAGTATCACTAAAGGTTCAAATGTGTTTCGTTTGAAGTGCAAAGTTTACCAGCGCGCATTATCAACTTCCGTTCTAAGAAATGTGTTATTTTGTTTCGCATCATAAAAAGGGGAATTCTCCGAATCCCACACAAATTAGTGAATGAACGTAAAGTTCCGTCCTTTTGCATAAGACAATGTATCGACGGGCATATGTCCGGGAGTCGTGGGGTAGCGGGTCGCACATGTGTCCTTAGTCCTTACGCTCATTCACTTGTGCTAATAATGGGTCCATTCAGCATTGTCTTGCACATGCACCGGAAGCGCCCTCCCCCGCCCCGCTACGACAAATTAGCAGAATTGCAGTGCGGTAACAGTCGCCGTGTTATCGCCCGTTATGTCGGCTTCGCGGTTGATTCATTCACAGGCGAGGGAGTGCAACAGTGCATCTACTCGACATGTTTGCACACAATGTATGAACTTAGTCTGCTTACCACACATATTGTAAGTAGGGATCGATTTTTTGCAAAGTGAAAGATTCTCTTTAAAAAAGTTGGGAGCGGGAGCTAAGATTAATTTATTATTTAATTAAAATTAAATGTCCATAATATTGAAGGTATACTACACCGATAAAATTTTAATAATTAATGTACATTTAAAACAAAACCTTAATTTGTCTTATGTGGTTCGAAAAAAGGATTGAGATTCCCTGTCCCATCTGTAGTACTTATTTATTTTTTACATTCTTTTACGTTATTATTTATTTAAGTACCACTACAGTATATGATACTAATTGAATAGATCACGTTACTTTTAAACGTTTTAACAGGCTTCATATTTTATTCCAATAGCAATATTTGATTAAAAATATAACATCAAACATACACTATGCACTGCTACGAGTTTCGTAGCAAATTTTGTCGTAGCAAGTGCTGCTACGAATAAATTGTTTCGCATTTTGGCTCCAAAACACTTGAGCGGTAGTTTGAATCGACAGATACAACTTATTCTGTGAAATTACTCGTATTGTATGCTACATCTATTCATATAATATGTGTTTAGAAGGAAGGTATGTATTTTAATGAGCATGAAATAAAATGTTTGTGCTTACTTAATTCAAAATAAGACAACGACATCTTTTAGTAAAGGTGTAAGGTCTCTAGCTAGCTTGAATGGTCCTATATTTTTTATGTACATAAGTATGTATTTTATATTGAATTGTATATATTTTATTAGCTACAAATTGTAACCGATATATATCATATGAAAAAGGATTTATAAATCTTATCAACTACTACAATCATTTCATGCACATTAACCACACGTATTACATAAATCGGATGCTTACCTCGACAAAGGTTTATATCTTACATAACATGTATGTACGAGAGGTACCTCAAATGTTTAAAAAAAAATATCGGATGATGTGAAATTCCACCCTTTCGTATCTCTATCATAAATTGTAGGCTAACGCCGTCGGAGCCACCCATTACGTGGCTTTCAGGGCCGCGGCGACCTCCTGGTAATTGACTCGTCGGTCTACCACATCTCTGGACACCCCTTCCATAAATATTTCCCGATCAAATTATTATGCGTTCTAAAAAATGCCACGAGCTCAATTCTCGGAAACCTCTCCCAAGGGCGGTTCTATTGAAAGCCGCCGACAAGGATGGCGCGAGCGCAGCTCCTCGAGCGCGAGCAAGACGAATGCTGAATGGAATGAGGTTCAGCACTGTCGAACCACGGGGCGAACTGTGAGAATTACACGGAATGGATTTATTTATTGATCTTACTTGTTCCGTTATTACCGACTAGTTTGGTAAATAAATACACAGTCTTTATCTACCACAGCGAGGATGTTTGATCTGATCAGCAACAAGGATAGCACGAAGCGGCGTTAAGAGACGTACCCGGATGCGACAGTTAGGTTGTCAGTACAGAAAATTAACATCCAATAACGTTATGTACGTCAATCCAATTGAACGAACAAGGTCCTTAAAGTGAAAGGCAAGCCATGAAATGAAGGACTGATTGGGTGTTGCCATCAGGTGTAATTTGTATGAATACAGTTCTACTAGAATAATAAATTCAAATAAATAATAAAAAAATAAATGGAAGACCAAGAATAAGCTACATGCAGCAAATAAAAGAAAAGATAAATGTCGGGTCGTATCAGGAGGTTAAGAGAAGGGCGGAAAGCAGAGAGGAATGGAAAAAACTCCACCGACAAGAGCCTAGCTCTTAAATTGGATGATGATGACAGTTCTACTGACCACGTTTGTTTGTATGTAAAAAAGAGCAAACAATGCTGTAAGAATCTCGTACATACCATGTCCGCACGAGCCGACATACATCTTATAATGTCAATCTTTTGATCAATGTGTGAATGTGCGTGAGTGCGATATACTACTCGCCGCTCTAGGTGCACAAGCCTGCCTGACTATACTTATTCTCATTGCGAACATTGCCCTTAGTGTCACAAGTAGCTGGAAATATAAAGAGAGCAATTCTATTTGTGTAATGTCTTGGGAGTCTAGTGCTAATTGCAAGAGAGCGACATTTTTGCGACATTACGCACCAGTTGCCGGCCGGATTGTTTCCACTGCTCGACTCGTCTCGTCACCAACCTGAACTTTACCTACCCTGCAATAAGACTGAATAATGGCACCCCAACAGTTACGAGAACGTTTACTTACCTCCAATAAATATCATTATAGTAAACCACAAGCGAAAAATTCCAAAGGACGTGTCGGGTTTTGTGCCAGCAGCTTTCCTTACGAGCACGAAAGTAGTGGTGACACTTTTGTCGAACGTAATAAAACAACTCATTAGGATACACACAATACGTTTAATCGTACATACCTGTGCAGTTGTGCATATCTATTCAAACTAGCATTGGTTACCAAGCCTAACTAATATTATGTACATTCATATACAAAGATAGCTATTTTATTAATCTGTTACTATCCATCTAAATTACATACATAACATAAACCACGAGTATTAAGGCACTACGACATAGTAGTTTCGAATTTCATCTGATTTAGCTATCAATTTTTCAATTTATTTCTATAATGCTTGTTAAAATAAATACACTAATCTCTTCCGCATGATATCTGTTTCTAGTTGGGTTTTCCTACTTGTTGACGACCTCTTATTAATACAAGATTTGCAATTATTCAATTTTCATCTATGTATTTATGATCGATCATATAATTATGATATATGGCCCCGTCTTGCGATTGCGCAGATCGAAGAGTACTGTTGAAATGGGAAGAAAGACGAATATTCAAATGTGTACCCCCTGCATCTTTCTTAAAATAATATTAAGCTTTGGTTTTTATTTTTCGATCAATTTCAATTAATATCCGCAGTCTGTTTTATAAACAAGTTTTAAAAATGTGTAATACAATACATGTACGTTACATTATGATTTTGAAGTCGGCTTTCTCTCTCATTTGTCTAATGATATGGAAAATATATTAATTTCCAAAATATACCGTTTTTTATGTATCCAGCGACACTCGCGCCTCCAAGTAGAATGTAACAATTTATTGGAATCAGTTCACCAGTTTAGCAGTTATAAGGGGACAAAAAGCGGACATACTTACATTTTGTGATTATCTACTCGTTTAAATTTGTATTTGTACATTGTAGTTTTTTTATATGTGTCTTGTTACACTATGCCCGAAAGTTACCACTGAAAATCAGTGTCGTGACAAAACCTGTTTTGGTCCTCAGGTTCCTTTTTGGTACGCCATGTTAGAGTGATAGATATAAGTTTTATGTTTAATTTTTGGTATGATTTTCGTCTGTTGTTCTTTTTCTTTGTCTTGTGTGTTGTGCTAAATAAAAAAGTTTAAATGCCGTCTCGTACGACGATGTATAGTTAGAGCTACGAGTAGCTGGCTGGAGTAATAAGCACGCATGATCAATTTGGAGATATAAGGCGTAAGGGTCGCGGCGGCCGCGCGTTTCGTTTGTGCGGCTGACTCACACAATTTAACACTGAAACATCAACGAGCAGATGGTGTTTTTCAAACAACTCATATGGCGATTCGTTTCGCTCATATCATATTATTAATATGTACTTACCAGTATTTTTATGGTTTTGTAACAAATATGTATAATCATGCTAAGAAATTCATACAATTTTACATACTCTACATATAATATGTATACAACGAAACGAGTTTTGTTTTTCCAACTTAATTAATGTAGTTTAGTGAGGACCTGTTAATTGTTATTTTATTTATTCTTAGGTGACACGAAAAGAAGAAGAAATATTTAAATATTTTTTTATGTAGAGTATGTTTATACTTACTTAGTTTGTGTTATTTCGATATAGATTTTGACGACCGTCTAGGTGTAGTGGTTCGCGCCCCGGCCTTCTAACCAGGCGGTTGCGGGTCCGAATCCCGCAAGGGCAAATGTTTGTGTAATGAGCACGAGCATTTGTACCTAAGTCATGGATGCTTATAAATGTATATAAGTATGTCTATCCGTTATCCTAATCCTCATAGCACAAGTCTCAAACTTAGTTTGGGTCTAGGTGATTGGTGTGTTTGTTAAAACAATTTATTTATTTATATAGAACATGCAATTCATTAGTTTTCGGTCGGGTGACTTAAAGGAGAGCAAATAATAACCTAAATAAGTACATTACAATTTCAAAGTAGTCTAGTACTACTCGTAGGTATACTTGTTAAAAGACCAAAGCCAAAAGCAGAAGGAGCAATCAATTGTGAAAGGAGGCGTAAAGTGCGGCGCCGACGAATGAGCATTCCTTCGTTAAACGCTCACTGCAGGTATATTGCGTCGGCTTTTTTTTGTCACACATTTTTAATTGGGGCTACACTTACTTACACACCCATTTATTATCAAATCACATTTATTATCAAATGCATTGTTCATTTAGATAAGCCAACATTGCAGTTAATCGGAATGAATCGGCGATTTTCTCCACAGATTACACAAAAATGATATAACAAACAACTATTTTTAACAAAGTGCAAGTCCTTTTCGCATTATTGCCAATCAATTTTAACAACATTACACTATCGTATTAACCATAACTTAAGGATAAAAACAGCAGCAGAGACTACACTATATTATTGAAACTGAGTCCATTTCCATACAATACTAGCTTAGTTTTTTCATTCGGTGAAATTTACCCGCTGTTTATGTAGAGACAATGTATCTATTGCGTTAAAATTTTGGGAGTTCCTTTTTTTCCCGTGTTGGGTCGTGAGAATGGATTGCGTGCAGTCGACACATCTCATTAGGTAAACAGAATTAGGGTTTGTTTGTGAACCGGCACCAATACCGCGCCTAATAATCAATAACAAAGTGTGTGACCCGGGAATGATTTTCCAGACTTTCAAATGTGTTGTTTACCCGTTCTACGGAGCCTACCGTCACAAACTTTCTACACTAAACAGAGTGCTTTACGTCGATACAACCGCAGGAATGTAGAGCACCGGAAAATGCGGTCGTCTATTTAATTTTGTTGTCAGTTCCCAGGGATGGTATCTAATCAGTGAGATTTACACGTCATTACGATTGCGGCTGGATGCCCTGGGATACGGCGTCTCTCACGCGTTTTCCGACTAAATTAAATATTTATTAAAATAGAAGAACTACTTCCTTCAGATAAGCGTTCACACGAGCGCGTAGGTCCGTTTAATCCTTCGCATTGTGCCTGCGTTAGGCGACTATTACACATATAAGTAACACATTGATGCTTTAGGATGTTTGTACTGAATCGTAAGGTGTGTTTACTTAGTTGGTCTAGTAAATAAGTATACACTGCATCGGTCGCTTTAAAGACCAGAAAAGGTAGTGTGTTCGTAGAGGAGAGATGTAAGGATCGTCCGGGAGGGTGGTCGGCCGCGGCCGCTATGCGCACTGTCAACACGCTCCTCGCACTCTACGCGCCGCTTTTTGTGCGCACATGTGCGCAGGCCGCCCAGACCACAGCCTGACAAATATTTGTCTTCAATTCTAAAACGCTTACAACCGGCTCTACAAATCAATATAACATTACGAGTCAATCGGCTTCGCATTCTCTGGAAGCGATACAATTAATTTTCACTTCGGTGTTTACAAAGCCTTGTCTTGCTTGAAAATTGACGGCATAAAGAAACCGTCACCCCCCAGAACGCCTTATGGCGTCCATTTATAATAATCAATGATAAGACAGTAACATTCCTCTGTGATGGCGATTTGCATCATCCTAATACCTTACCTGTCAAACCCTTCCAAATAAATTAGTCTCTCTAATGCTAAGCAGCATCGATAACAAAAATAAACCACGTAACGGCGCAATCCATTAATTGACTGGACCCGCTGCTGAGCAAAAAAAATCTCTATCAGATAAAGCGGGTAAGTGTTTACGGTTTCTCACGAGCCCCGGCCAACCCTCAATGGCGCCGTGCTGATTGATAGTAGCTAAGCCCACCTTCGCACCTCCGCGCCACCACTCCAATCTGAACCCAATCACAACTGGAAAGAGTACACTAAAGTGTGAAACTTCTTATTATGGTGCACCAAAATAAGATTAGACATTTTGAAACGAATCTAAAGCTTGGGGCGCTTACACGACGTGCTATTATCGTGTGCATAGCTTTTGATAGACTGCCCATTCAAGGAATTCTGCACCCTCATAGCATGTACCTGTGCGCGGCCACCTCCAAAGGAGGCGACAAAAAATATTATGTTAATTTCTAATATTGGGGCATTATTCATAGTTGCCATAATAGCTTTGTTATCATTATTCGGTTACATTCCCTTGTAATTGTTGGCGGCGAGGATGGAAATAGTGCGTTTTCATGCTTGTCACTGCAGCTTACCGACAAGGGGTTTATAAATGATAGTCGAGTTATTTTTGTTTTAGCCACTTGGCACAACACGGCATGGTACTCGTACATAGCACAATGCCGCCCGTGCAGTTGCACTGCTGCACCTTCCAAGCTTGCACAGGTTAACTGTAGAACGACTTGATTATCTCCGGTCAATGTTTTTCTGTGGGTGGTAACTTTATTTATTTATTTAACGTTGCTACATAATTTTGGTTAATAGCCTCGTTAGGTTTGTCCTTTGACTGAGTACTTTACCTTTGTATAGTAACATTAATCGCGCCGCAATCTTTTTATCCTTATTTCGCGTCGCGGTATCTTGATTACAAAGTGCTCGGTCACGGCTGTTCAGCAAATAAAGAGCTATGAATAGTTTTAAGGGTTTTCCATGAGTTTTCCAAGGTTGACATGTAGTGCCGAGCGCTGGCATAGCATAACATAACAAGGCGCGATCAGGCGATGCGAGCGTTCGGGCGGCGGGCGAGCGCTCTGTAATCCCATAGTCGGTGTCGGGTTACCGCGCCTCTCGCAGCCGCAATTATCATACTCCACCTAAACACATAATATTGTGCACGCAATTTTAAAAATAACCCGCGTCCGGTTCGACCTCAATCGGCCTTGATTTATGGAGAGCGGCGCCGGTGCAGCTCCATCGTGGTCGCAGGACGGGCATGTATCTATTAGAGAAACAACGTATACCTATTTACTTTAATAATCTTCTTACGACTTTTTCCTCTTTAAAAAGTACCTCATTAATGTGAAACATCATAACTAGGTAGGCAAAAGTTCTATTTGTATTCTATGATCGTGATTCATCATTGGTCTTTGATCCATCAATCAATCGAGCGCGATCAATTCTAAACGAGTCCCGATTGTAAATGACTGCGCTGCGAAAAGTGATAGTTGCATGTGCTAGGGCGCGTTTATGAATCAAATGCATGAATGAGCTCGTCTCGCCACGTGTCGCGGTTCTCACGCCGGCTCCGACGACTGCTTTTTATCGCAGCCTCGGTTTTGAGGCGACGTGTCGCGTGGGCGACATGTGCTGATCCTCCGACCCCCGCGACGCGCCATATGCCACCCTCTTTGCTAATTACTTCATCATGGAGTAATCACCTCTTCTTCTACCTAATAGCCGATAGATTACTGATCCGTGAAATAATGGGATGAATCGTCGCTAGTCGCTACACAATCGAGACAGCTTTGAAGTGCGTGTATTACCGATTCCGTAATGACGATGCTGTATCAAGACGGAAATAAAAACGTTCACAATAGATGATAGGTACTTAAGACAGATGCTATTCGCTCGCCAACAAATTGCGAGTCAACACTCGCACACTTGGACAAAGTTAATGGAAGAATGGAAGGCAGTTTTCTTTTTGTTCGCCATTAGTATAACAAACGGGCGTCACGACTTGGGGCCGCGGTCAGGAGGGCGGCAGACTCGAGTCTATCAGCCGGATCGAGAGACGCGGAACATGCCAAAGCGCACCATAAACACGCTTCATTTAAGTAGTTTACGAATGTCATGTGCTGTCGCAATGGAAAAATATTGTAACATTGTTCTTTTCTGGTTTGTAGAGCACTCGAATCAGTTGAATTTCAGTAAATTTTCGCAGTTTTTCAGAAACAGTTACAAATTGCCTACATAATTCTGGGCACCCAAACAAATATCACATGTGATGTGGCCATGCAAAATCATTATAAATCACTGCTTTTATGAATTCCTCTCAAACGGCCTCGTCAACGGGTTAAATTCACGCGTGCACCGCGGGCGCAGTCGGATCGTGCCGAAAATTAAACCCGTCACCCCGGGCCCGGCGCTCGCACTGTAATCATAACTATTTCTCAATAAATACGCCCCGGGCCACATCTGTCGGCCTCCATTGACATATTTTTTCTCTGCCTCCCAACTAATATAGGTACACAGATCCAGAGAACTGTATTTTTTGCGACTGAATGCTCGATTGACTTCAGTCTCACGATGCTATGTAGTAATCATTAATGCAAGTTACTCTGTAAATATTGTGATTTTATCTCTGCCCTAGCCAAGCAAATAGGTATACACGCGATGGAATCAAGCATATCACACAAAACATTAATATTTTCCGGCAAATCATTGCCATTTCTTTGAAATGTAGGTAAAATGTTCGCCAGAAATAAATTCAGAATAAACAACTATGTAGGTGCGCAAGTTATAGGTAACCTAGATAGTGTATTGTTGTGTGTAGTATGGTCAAACATGCTTTCCCTAGTTCCTCGCATAGTTTTAGCTGTATTATTTTTTTATCAAACTTATAAATTCAGTTTCATCACACAGTTGAAAGAGCCTCAACGGTTTATTTATAATTTTGTAATCCCTATAAAGCAGATAAGCCAGGCCATTTAGATATATATTGAGATATTTACAAATATATTGAGAGGCGTATTATTGGCCTCCTCTCGACTACAATCTCGCTCATTTTGTCCTGTATCTAGTGTGCATTTAGGGTAAAAATAATTATAAACTGTTCAAAGTTTGTAAAGCACGTGTGGAAAAAATATGAGCAACTACTTGTTATGTACTTAGGTACTTCAGTATACGGCCGCTCACAATACGTAAATAGGATTAGTCCTGCTAAACATCTGTCATCTCCTAAGAGTTCATTGTACTCCCGGACCTTAGCACCTAATCAACACAGTATCATTACCACATATGTGCCAAATTAACGACAGATTACGAGTCAAATTAATTAAAAACGCAAAATAAACAGTATATTTTTGGTAACGCTGATAAAACGACGCGACGGTTAATAAAGTACTATGTTTGGGAATTGGCCAAAGAATTAAAAATGACCTCTATAGATTTTCTATATTTATTTTAAAATAAAACGCATGTTTTTTTACCTCAAAATGCTTTCTAAAGTATACAGGGTTTAAACCAATGGTACATACTTAATATATATTAATGCAGCAATTTAATTTAGGTAATAAAGTTTGGAATAATATCACCAAAGAAAAACTATTTACTTGAATATCATACATTATGTAAAGAATTTATTAGTAAACTTGTAACAGGTTGTGTATAAGTATTTCCTAATAAAATTATCTGAAGCGTCCGCGTCCTGTGATCGGACTCAATTAAAACCTATTGCGGGGGCGTGCGAAATGGCACTGTCTCTGAAGTCATCGACGAAGATATTTCCGCTTGTGATTTTTAAATTATGTGAGTAACTTCAAATCATCGTAAAATTATGAAAATCGTTAAAACGATTGTGATAATCGTAGAGATTTCGATTATTTGGAAGATTAATATCAAATTTGTCTAGGGCCCTAGGAAAACGACGGGCTTCTCTCCTAAATCCGAGAGAAATGGAACTGGAATTAAACTAGTCTAAGTTTGGATATTAACACATTCGCGCAAGCTACGTATAGTGACGTTCTGTTTTTGAACTCTGTGAGATGACACAGATTTTATATTTCTTGCACACCGGACAGAAGAGCCGTCTGCCCTCCCTCCCTCAAAACCGAATGATTATTGTAACCAGTAACTACATACTCTGACTGAGTAGGTGAAACTATAAGCGGAATACCAACATTTATCCATGTAGACGTTAAAAGCAAACATTATTATTGAAAGAACAAAACACCCGACTGCTAAAATTATAATACTTTTAAAATGGTATTTTTATTGACTTTTATTTGATACTCATATTGCTATGGTAAGGAAAAAATCAATCCCCTCTCTCATTTCTAAAATGTATATAGCCTATGTCAATATCACAATTTTGACAAATTCAACGACACCTCATACCTATGTCAAAAACTGTCCAGCCGTTTGGGCTATAGGGCGTGCCAAACAATTATACATTCGCTCGAAAAACATAACCCACCTTCCGCAGTCGGGTAAAAATAAGCAATCCTTTGCGTTAGTTTGATCCAGGTTCCCAGTGGTCAGGCGCCTAACCGCTGCCCTGACCCCACAGGATATAGGTAGTTCATGTCCAACTGTATCCGCATTTTGGGTCAATAAACTTTACTTTGCACTAGTTGGATCACTAACTATAATTTATATCTTAGGCGATGTACATTATGTAGATTTATTGTTACTGTCATAAATAGGGACAGTTGGCTGTCTATATTCTGCATAATAAACATTATTTGAAGAATCAAGGAGAGTTTATGCAATTTAACTGAGAATTTGTAAACGGATGATAGTCACAAAAATTACCAAGATTTATTTATGGCCTCCACAGGGGTGCAATTAAGATTAAAAAGTTTTAGAAAATAAAATATAGCCTAAAGTGATAATAACGTCGCATTCTACTAATAAAATTAAATTTCAAAATCGGTTCAGTAATTCCAGAGATTAAATCTTTATAATTTCATTAATTAATAGGTAAAGATGACAATATAATATTTATTAGAATATGCCTATTGCGCGCTAAACGAAAACTGACAGTCGATCGAGTCAGTGGGAAAAAATAGTCTAAATATATTTCTTGATATATTAACTGGATACGTAGCAGGCATCTCTCACTCAATGTACTTGCGCGCTTTAATAGCCTACTCTCGAGCGCACCGACGGCGGTGCGTAAATCAGTAGGCTGCCAACAACCGACGGGCGCGCGCGTACGCACTGTTGAATTATTTGTGTTACTGTCGATTCGTTTTTATGCAAAATAATTAAGTAATATGATTTATACATCTGGTATTTACTATACAAATGCAACCAGAAGCATAATATGTCCTGAATTAGTCTCCGATTTAAATAAAATTCTGGACTTATCAGAGTCTCGAACGTTTGAACTTTTTAAATCTTTTAATAAGTCATAATAATTTTACGGCAGACTGAAAGTTCCCACAGATGCTTTTTATAACTATGTATGAATACATTTTTGAAAATAGTTACAGCACAGAACAACATCTTAGATCTTGTTTTCCACATTACCACTTATTAAAACTGTAAAACACTATATCATTGTAAAACATTTCAAACCAAGCTACAAATAAAATAGGCCTGGTATCGAAAGCGGCAACCCTGACTTTATTAGTTTTACTCCAAGGTCGCGTAGCTGCAGAGGAATAATAACAAAATGTTCGAAACTTAAGGCACATTTTCGGGCGCAGCGGTCTGCGACAAAAAATTGTAGGCTATTATAAGAGTAGGTATGGATGATTTTCCTTGGAGTGATTTATCTGTTTCATAGTAACTATTATATAATCTGTGACGTAGGTAGGTAACTAAATCTGGGCTCAACGAAGATGGCTCTAGGTCGGAAAGGTTGAAAATGATTTATTTATTTAGAATTTATAAATAATTTCAATATAAAATGTTCATGTATTTTTCAGTTTCCTTGCAATGAGATCATCATCGTCTGGGTTTCGTAACCTTCTGAATGACACAAAACAATTATAACGAGCAAGATATGCATATGCAAATATGCATGTCTTGCTAAGTATAAATTAATGATGCAAAGTACATCGGTGGGTAAGTTATATCTTCACGTGAAAATATTTTTTATACAAAGTAAATATCATATCGTCATTGCGTATGTATCTAACTTCCTAAAATTTCTACTTCGCACTTTCAGAGGAGTTTCCTCCGTAGGTAGTGCCCGTAGGTATTGTTCGCAGCACGTCAGGTTAGGTACCCATTTGAACTCCGAAAACAGCTTTTATAACGTAAGAAATAGAGGTGGTCTCAAAGTCAAAGTGGGGTAGCCTGACGGGCGGTCGTGTGTACATTGTATTGAATAATGTATGTTTAATATTAAGTATAATAATAACGTTTTGTTGGTACCTATTTGGTTGGAATAGTCTAGTTTTATATTGTCTTTTTTGTATTTTGTTATTTATTGACTGTTACTTGTTTTGTAAGCCATAAATAAATAAATATACTTTTACTTATAGTAACCTGACTATGACTATGATTTACTTACCTACCTACATGGCAAGTTCGTAATTACCATTACCAATCTTTTGAGGCACGCAAGGAATCCGCAGAATCGTCTCGGCCGTCGCTCCGACCAACAATGTCATTACCGGCCCGAGCCGAGTCCCCCGGACTGATCGAATCGCGCAGCCTTGAGGTAACAATGCCCTTCGGCTCACACGTAGGGAGGTACTTCTCCGCGCAGAATGGCTAAGGAGAATCGACGATTAATAGCTCTTAATTAATTGACTTGCACGAATTCCATTTATCGCATTGATAACTTTTTGCAGAACTCCAATAAGCTATCCGAACGAAATAAAATAAATATGGCGCAATGTCATTCGCATTCAACTGTAAAGTGATACCCGTTGAGTGCCTATATATTTTGCAAGAATGTAGGTAATTGACATAGAAGTGTATACATATTTATTAGTGTAATTCAATACTGTGGACTAATGTGATGTTTGTAGTGGAACCAGTCGCATTGGATTATTAATAGGTACGGCATGCGAGTCGATAACGCCCCTATGCCCGTTTGTGACCAACATTGCCGGTCCTTGATAAGCAAAGTACTTTGCAGCACTTTTGCTTCAGAAGTATAGAAGAAATTTACAAAATTGATCCCTTTCATTTCATGAAACTACATGTAATTTTTCCTTTAAATACATTGTAAGCTATTGCGCTGTATGAACTTATCAAAGAAATATTTATTCATCGATTACCAGCCTTAAACAACAATTAAGTAGGTATTGTGATTTGCAAAACATATTCTATTGACGCCTTAGCGCCGCGCAATCGCGCCACGCGCTGAAATTTTAATCAGCAACCGACGTTCCTAAGCTTTATCCTTGAATGTTTCCTCTGCCTTGAGATCAACAATGCTCACTTGGCAGTCAACTAGAGCGGTCAAATTCTATTCAAAGTTCAAATCAAGAACACTCACTTATAGCACAATAGACAGATTTGTTTGTTTTCTTACTACAGTAGTTTATCTTGGCCGTATTTTTGAAATTAGACCCTACGGATGGGCGGAGCGCTAGGGTTGGTACACAAAAAGTAAAAAATGTCTTTAGATTTTTATTCTACTTAAGTGTATTGTTTTAGGTTAAAGAATGAGTCTTATTTTAATTCAAGAATATTTATCAAATATAATAAAAAGTTTATTGTCTATTAACAGCACAGTATGTCAGACTACCCCACTTTGACCTTGAGACTACCTCTATATCCTACGTAATATACCAGCTGTTTTCATAGTTCAAATATGTAATGTGAAAATTTCAACTGTCTAGCTATTGCGGGTCATGAGATACAGCCTGGTGAAAGACAGACGGACAGTGGAGTCTTAGTAAAACGGGCCCGTTTTTACACTGTCGGTTCGATGAGACGAGGTACAATTTACCAGTTTGCTCGTACATGTCATTGAGCCTTGAAAAAAATATTCAAAATCTGTGTATGAAAAAATCCACAGACCCTGCAGTTCCCGCAATCTTCGGAGGCATTGAAAATGAATTTAAGAAACAAATTTTGCGAAAAGAATTTTTATTTTTTTAACATGCACACCAGTTGTCTAGGTGGGTAGTTCCCGAGATATTGTCGTTTAAATTTTGACATCTGTCATCCGAAATAAAGATCTCTACGAGCCCTAAAATTTGTCCCTATACACCAGTAGTCTTGGGTGGGTAGTTTCCGAAATATTACCGTTTCAATTTTGACAGCTGTCATCCGAAATGAAGATCTCTACGAGCCCTAAAATTTGTCCCTATACACCAGTAGTCTTGGGTGGGTAGTTTCCGAGATACTACCGTTTCAATTTTGACAGCTGTCATCCGAAATTTTCATAAATCTACTTTGTTTGTTCAATAACATCTATCTGCATTTTGAAAGTTTGTGTTTGACAGCAAACCGGCTCGCGGTGCACGTGGTGGCACTTCGTGGGTTTGTTTGCCCAAGTCTGCCCAGCGGCCGTGTAAATGACGTGTATGTAGACGTGTGTCGATTCGGGCGCTCTAGTATGAAGTTGAAGTACTGTACATCTATATACCGTGCTTATAGCCCAGCGACAACTCGCCAACTCTCGTTTCAGTTTTTAGCTATACTACTCGCTTCTCGCTCATCATTGCCAGTCGGACAATACTGTCATAAATGACAGACTGACCGACTAACTGACATATCGACGCACAGCCAAATAGGATGAGAAACTTGAGATTTAGCACCATGCTTCTTTTATAGTGTAGATGAGCAAAAAAAATAAATTTCGTCAGATTCGAAGTTGAATCGATAAAAATTTGTATTTCGTAAGAAATTAAGAATAATGTATTTCTAATTTTATGATTTTTGAAAATTTTACTCTTAAGGGGGTGAAGTGAAGTTCAGTCTTGCCATCTTCTTCCTATTCGTTTTTTTGAATTTCTAGCGCCTTTACATCTCAATATTCTAAATGCCAGTGAATCGAAGCTTATTCTCATTATTATAGATGGCCGTTGACCATCAAGATATAATTTTGATATTCAAAAGGTTTCTGTCATCGCATTACCGGTAAAATTAATGTATATTGTTATAGCGTAACATGTAAATGTGCATAATAAAGTATTAATGCTACACATTAATAACACTACAATGTAAGGCCTCAAAGCGGTGCCATTTTGTTTAATGAACTAAAAGAGTAAGTTTTTGAACTTATTGATGAAAAAATCTTTTTTAAAAATGCCACAAGACCGCCCGCCCAAATAGGAGTCACCGTCTATACGTTGTCAGAAAAAAATGTTATTATTAATCATCAAAACTAATCATTTATTTTTGTAATACAGACCTTTCAATATTTGACCAGTTTAATTAAACTTTTTTTATGAATAGTGGACATAGTACATAGTAAGCTATTGAATGAGGAACGTTGTTGTAAAGATTCACAAAAGCCGCGTACCTATACGTGTCGTAGATGCTAGCCTAGATTTAAAATAAATTAACTGTTAGAGATAAAGAGGTGTTAGCATTAGCATTAGGAGGAGACGTAGATGACCACTGAAGCGGATCGCACGCACGCACCTCTATCCGAATTGCAAATGCCGATGCCGCGGGCAGGTAGCAGGCGCCGTATCTTATGAAATTCCAATCTTAATGGGAAAATTAGAAAACTAGACGTCCAAGATTGACTCCTTGGACACAGGCCTTGTTTGTAATGTTACAAAGTATTTATTTATTTTGTAATTCCATCTCCTCAACCTCTGATGCCTAAATGCATTTTAGTAGATTCATTATAGAAATGGAATGTTGAATGTTGTTAAAATTTTGAGCAGTAATGTGAATTGTACATTGCTTACCTTTTCCGCATTTAATTTTTATTATTATTATTTATTCTTGTGAATATTTAATTCAGAATATGTACTAATTGTTATTGCATCTTTTATTAATTTGTTTAACATTTTTTTTACGAAAGGTACCTAAGTAAAGCATCTAACAATTTAGAAACCCATATTGCCCATAGTATGTGACTGTAATTATTTTACATAAGTATTCTTCAGGCCTATCTTCTTCTGTGGTCTAAGTTCGAACGTGCGATGAGGTCCCGGTTCCCAAAATAATAGCGCTTTTTATTGTTCGACGAACCGATTCGAACCGGTTTTATGATCGTTGGGGCGCCTAAATCGACAAGGCGTTAATATTTCTTCCAAAATAGTGAAAATGTTGGGACTTTATAGCGAGAAGTGAAGTTTTTGCTCTCCGGCTTCAGCAGGGCAACCCTACACTATTAACTTAAATGTCTACAAATTATTTTTATTTCTATAATATATACATCATTGGTTAAATAACCTCACTAGCGTGTATCAAAAATAGTTATTGATGTGTTTTCATTCCGATCATAAGTATATTATGACGTATAATACTTATGTTATAAATGTTAGTCTATGATGAAACAATCAAGATTATCATTTTACTATCGATTCATCAACCGAGCACTCGTAAAAGATTATTAAAATTCTTTAGCCGTAGAGAGTAATTTCATAGCAGCAAATCATTCAGTGTCTGACACTAATCTATTGACGATTGAGGATTGTCAACCTATTTTTTAACTCCAACCGTCAACTTGCCCTCATTTTCGAACTGGGTCGCAAATGTCGAGCATTTTACAAATCATTGCCTAACCGAACCTCACAATAGAACTGAATTAAACTACTTGTATCTTTAACATCACTAAAGAATGTAACGTCACTTCGGAATAACGATTTAAACGCCCACTTTGCGTCCAAAGCTTTTATCGTTACAAGCTGTTAGATGGCCAGACAGAATGTGCGTGTTTCGCTTACAGGTAGACTACAGAGATGACAAACAAAACTCCTAGCTCAAGATATTAACATACTCCAAAGCTTTTACATGTTTCTAACGCTTTTTACCTTATCGCTTGGCTTTAAGGATCCCATTCCCTTAAACATTATCTTGGGTGAACGTGCTAATATTTTTTGCAGCATGTACTCGCATAAAGTTATCAGCGGCGTTTTAGCGAGCATCTGCCGAAACTGGGCTCAGATACCTACCGGTTGATAAGAATTCCTCAGACGAATCAACATTTTGCGTCGTCTTGCTACGTTTTGTTGTAATACAGCCTGACGAGTTATCGGCTTTTTGCGCCGAAATTCCATCTTCAAGTCCCAGTTTATGTTTTAGAATTCGGTGCTGCAATCATTGGGAAAGTTAGTGAGCTGTTTTGTCATTCGTGTCTTATATTTTCATTGAGTACAGTATAGTACTTTTTTTTTCAGGATACAGTGCATACGTTCTTGAAATTTCATAATTATAGTCCAGTGCACTCGCACATAATTCAAAAAAATTGTATGCAAATTATGTAATTTATCATTCAGTCAACTACTTAGCAGTACAATCATTCATTTTACTTGTATTTTGTTTTATTATTATTAGTTATCTTAATGTAAGATTGAAATTATAGTCGGAATCAATACTTATTACTTACAAAGTCACTGAACATTACTGTGTTTTTGTAAAGGGCACTGTGTTAAAAAGTCATGTACTACTTTAAATCGGGTATTATTTGTGGTTAAAATGCCCTTATTTCGTTCCATAACAACAATGTAGTAATTGGAAGCAGTCGTCGCCACGGGGCCACGGGGCTGGCAAGTGGCAGTGCGCGAGTCCTGCGAGTTCACGGTCGCTCTGTGGGGGCAGCGCGCGCGCAGTAACAATCATCTGCTTATAGTCTTAAGCGCGCTCTTCAGGTTTACATGAGGAACCCGTAATCTGAGGTTTGCCACATAAACTACTCTTACAATTCTTACAACTCTTATATACAACTCTTTACAGGCCCAAACTATGTATGTAGTACAAGTTAGTAATTCATCAACATCATTAACTAATATGTATTAGATTAAAGGATGTATATAAAATATGATAATGTATTATACAATATGAAGAATCGCTGAAAACAAAACTAAGTAGATATTCTAAAATTAGTTAGTAGGAAAGTACTCATCAAACACAAAAACTTCTTCGTGAAAGTGACGAAGCTTTTCCTTACGAAATACATTTGAGAAAATAACTAACTCACTCACTACCTTCATATTATTTTCATTTTCTTAAATTTATATCTTTATAAACTCAACTTTAAGACGCCTATGAAAACCAGCGGTAGGTACTTACACATACGATTTGACATTCTACATTCTGGAATAACTATACTTTACCTATACTATATTCCGATACGGAAAAAAATTGAGCGGCCGTCAATCAGATCTGGCTTTGCTCGATGGTATTGGCAGGAAAATATCCAACATCAATTAAAGTTTTTAAAAACCGTGCAATTTTTTCCCACGGTAGATGTTAGACCGGCCGTTTATAATAGGTTACACTGCGTCATCGGCTTTTGTGTGATTGGACTCCTCTTAAAGATCATCACCCCACACATTCACTTACACGTCTACCTACAAACAGGCTGTATATTTTGAACTCTATTAATAACTTAATATGGCTTGCCTACGCGTATGTGTAACACGTTTCTAAAAAACCAGTCGCCAATTCTAAACAGATCAAAGAAAATATTTAATTGAAATGCGCTTACCTAAGCTCACCACGTAAAAACGATCATTAATCATTCAGTTATTTGGTTAATTACTTGTTGAGATGGGCGTTTCGTTAGCATGAGTTTTGTTTTAATGGCTTGTAATTACCCAAACGTAGCCAAAGACGTGTTATCATCCCATCCTAAACCTTGTTTATAGAGCCAGACTGATGTTGACGAACCTCAGAAGATGAATTTGACAGAAAATATTCTTTGATGACAGGGAAACGAGGTCATATTTTAATGAGGTAGTACTCCACTTCTTAATAAAATAAAATAAAGATGCGATTTAATGAGATAGAGTCATTATCCGACCACTTGGCTTGTGCATGTTTCGTTAAATAAAATTTGGTTCAAAATTTAGTAGTTCGACTTTATTTGTTAGCATGTCTGCATGTAGTTGTTCTTAAGTGAGTAACTTTAACTGCTTGTTTAAGTTAAAGTTGTGGAGTGACCTCGCCGCGGGCGCAGCTGGCCACGCCCTTCTCTACGTTTACAGGCTTCACTCCTCAGTCCTCTCACTTCAAAGAATGTAAGTTACTGCCATTTTCAACGTGCCAATCAATATTTCGCTTCAATGTCAATAACTAATCATCCGAGGTACAATTATCATGGTAGAGACATCATTACTGACATTTTTTAGTGTTCCGTACCTCAAAAGGAAAAACGGAACACTTTGTTTTCCGTTAGTCCATCAGTTTGTCAAGACCCTTTTTCTCAGGAACGCTTAGAGGTATAAAGTTAAATACTTATGTCTGCGGACTTTAGGCGACCCTAAAGTTGTAAAAAATCAAGCTTTTAAGTCAACGCAGTCCAAAGATTCGGCCATTTAAGTATGTCTTATTTTCTAACGTTCGCGGGAGAATCAAAACCTACCGATAGGGACCAAGACCTATCATGAAATTTGGAAAAAAGAAAGCTCAGCACAAGTAAAGGAAAAAGTCCGAAAACTGCTTTGTGGTTCCCATAGTAGAAGAAAACATTTGTATGGAACCCGCAGTGCCTTTCAATGATTTCACTGACTTTTGCCACGACTGTAAACTACGTTACAAATAATTATTATTATAAATAAATAAACAAATAAAAAACAAAAATAATAAATTATTTTATGACATAAAAGAAAGGAGGTATATGTACCTGTAATTACTAATTAGCTTTATTCCATAATTAATCAGGATTAATAACAACATGTCAAATAACACAAAATAAGCACTCATAGTTGATTAATATCTTTCAATGCCAAGGATATTTGTCTCTACAATTTGGGTGGTTACTTCTTTGGAATAGTTTTATTATGGTTTTATGGTTTACCTGCGTGACATAAGCCCATGGATCCAAGGTCGCACTGATATGTGCTATGTGACGGGCGGGACCAGAAGAATTTATGGCTACTTGTTTCCGGTCTCTAATATTTTTATCAACCAGTATTATCATTTTGTTTAATCATTTTATACACGTGTTCTGGGAATTTCCATAAAATCAATGCGGACTTAATAATAACTAACAAATTCAATAAGAATATTTTTAAGTTAATATGTACCTTACTATAAGATAAATATGTACCTACCTTACTTATAGTATAGTAGCCCTATAGCGTAAGTTAATAAATCACACAAGTCTGTGCGATCACAGATCACATTTATCTTATTATAACATTGATACTTGATACGAGTATTACCACGAGAGGATCCCCATTTATAAACAATAATTGTTAATTCATGAAAACATAATTGAATCTGGTAACTTGTACAAAACTTATCCATTTTGCTCTCGCTCCGCTGATAATTAATATGTAGACATGTAGTTACAATATGCTCGAAGGTAAACGCCTGCTAATTTACCCTATGGGCACTACAGCTCAAATTGCGTGTTCAGACACGATGTCGTGTCAAAATGAATCTCAAGGCAAATTGGCCGCACATCACGCTACGAAAAGCGTAAAATAAAAGGACCATTAAGCGGGCAGGTACTTATTGATCGGGCAATCATCGGAGACAAACGTCTCGGGCCGTTCGCATTTCCCACGGGGCGGGTGCCGGCGACCATTCCGGTTTTTGCCAACTTAAATGTTTGTTGTCAAATTAATCTGAAGTTATTTAGTATGCGCCACGGGACCAGTCGAGCGACTATTCATTCATAGCCTTTGGAATGCTAGACCGCTCGTGGCTCGCGGGTCGGCCTTCGCCGCGCGCCTCCCGCCGCAAAAACTTCGTCCACGACCATCGTGAGGCTCGCCGAGCTATGTGGATGTACCGGTGTCCTGCTTCCCTGTCCCCCTGCACTGCCATCCATCCCCCACCTACAGCCCACAGCTCACAGACTACTCCGACGAACCCTTTGTCTGTGTTTTCAATGCGAAAAACCTTTGCCCCGCTTTAAGGAGCAAACCATATTCCAGAACCAGATTAATGTATAATCCGAATTCTGTCTACACCCAATATTTACAAGTGATTTTCGAGGTTACTACCTACGTTCATTTTATGCAGCTAATCTAAATTGTAACAAAATTCATTCCTTTTCTATTTCAGATTTTCCGTTGTTCTTTCTAAGAACCTAGGAAACTGAAATACCAACTCGAATAAGTATGTAGTCAATTATCTGTAAGCGCGTATAAACTTTGCATAACTTACATTCGAAAGTTCTTTTGTTAGAACAACGCTCGTTAAGTCGGAGAAATTCAAATATTTCAAATGTAACGGCGGCCCCAGTGCTGGCCGCACACGTTTCGCCGGGGGTATTGCACTGCACTGAATTCTCCATTCGAGCAAGAGCAAGAAATTGTGCGTATAAACTTGCGGCATGCTCATTTTATCAAACAAGATTTTGATCCATTAGATAGGCACCTAGTGACTGATAAAAAAGTATTTGAGAACGTTTTTTCATTGGTACTAATTTTCAAGAAATTCACGCCTAAACCTTCATGGGTTTTCCCCGAAAGATTAAAGCATTGTAAACTTATTAACCGCATTGCTGATCGATACCTAAATGTTTTTTGCTTAAGGTTTTTATGTGCTTGTATTAGGTATAACCTTACTAACTAACTATAGTAGGTAACAGCGCAGAGCAACTTTTTACTGGTAAGGTATCCGAGTATAAACGTGTAACGTAGGTACGTCCCAGAACCTACGAGTAACATGCTCTCTACCCGTACTGTCCCTACTACGACTAGGTGCAACTAGTTATTGTTTTGTGATTAAACAACAAATACCTAAATACATTAAGGATTATTTCCTTTATTTGGATGTAATAGGACCTTCCTTCTTCTTTGTTTTATGTAAAGGAACAACAAATTAAACATTTTCGGATATTTTCCTTTACTTACTGGTTTCTGTAAGACAGTAAGACTTTCGTTCTTGCCAAATTTTATCAGTCTATGAAAAGTACTCCATTAGGTTTTTTACGTTAGAAAATGAGGTTAATAAATAGACATATATTAACATTGTGCTGACTTAGAAAATTTCTTAAAGCATCAAGGGACCGCAGACATAAGTAGGTATTTGGTGGTTATTTCAAATTGATACCTCCATGTGCATGCGTCCCTGAGAAAAAGGGTCTTGATAGACATACGGGTAGACGATTGACAAGATGATCGAAACTTCAGAAGGGTTCCGTTTTTCCATTTGTTTGAGGTATGGAAGCTCTAATATGTAGCCAGTTTGCACTTATATAGGTAAACTGCGTTCGCACTTCCCGCGCTATATAAACTGTGTTGTGGTGGTGCAGTAACGGAAATCTCATTTGTTTCTTTCAGTTAAAAACAGTTCTGCAACCTGGACTTAGTGGATTTAGGTCTCTTATTACGAAATATAAACTTCCAGTCATCGCCCGCTTAGTATCAAAATAAAATTTCGTCATATTGGTCACATCAACCCCATAGATAAAAGCGTGGGCAGACGCAGATTGTGTGCCTGATATAAACCGGATGTGTTAACTGACACTTACGTAACATCTTACCATACAATCTCGAGCACCTCTGAAATTTTGAGCTTGCGCAAGCAAAACGAATTCGATCTCAGTTGAGCTCTTTGGTTTCTGTCAGTTTCGATTGGAATAGACTAAAGTCCCCTCTACTCTGTAGGACGTTGTTCGTATTTTCGGCTCTAGCCTTGGCACTCGCACGCACTGCCATGCTGGCGTGAGTGATTGGGACGCGACGGCTAGAATCGAAAATACAAAGTCCAGAGTAGCGCCCCAGTAGAGGCGGGCGTTTGGCAATTCGGCGGCCTCCGTCTGAAACCCATCGGCACCTCCGCGGTGACGTCACGCCGGACGCCGCCTGCGCCGGCCCGATCAAGGACAGTAAACATTTGCAGGTCAACGCTCGCGACCGTCTCCAGTCTCTAGCGCGGCCCTCCAGCGTTTCGCCCAAAGGGGCCCGTTTGTAGCTAAGGATTCTAGTTGCTATGCCTTTGCTAGACAATATTACGGATGTAGCGTTACAAAGGCTACACTTGAAACTAAGAGTGGCTATGCTGCTGGCAGATAGGAACAGAATTCTGTGATTAGGTAGTTAACACGGATCGGAATCGGAAGTGGCTCTAAAAATAGGTACATTGGTAGTCTGTTGCATGCAATGCATCGTCCATTTAAAACTATTTACAGTGACGAGGTACAGAGAAAATGTAATTGAAATAACATATAAAATTCCTGGTTAAGTTACCCGATGATGGCAATCTTTAAGGGTAAGTAAGGCTTACCCTTAAAGATTGCCATCGACACCTGATTGCATGCCATGTTTGCAGCTGGCCAGTGCCTCGTGGTCTACATACCTACTCTTGACGTGTGGCCAGCTGGCCGTAGGCGCATGGGCAGCGGTGCGCGGCGAGCTCAGACTGACAACGCCAGAGCGGATCACTAAATCTGATCTAACCACTGAAATATAACGATATATTGCGGTGCAGTAAATACGTATAAATGACTATTTGGATCAGTAGTAACATTAGTAAGCAATAGTTACATGCGCGAAATATACGCAGCGATGACGGTGGGACAGTTAGGTCTTAAGTTAGAGTCTGTCTAAACAAAATGTCTAAAAATTCAAATTCTTTTGATAATGGAAAAGTAGAAAGCAACGCGTTAGTGCCCTGCATTGTAGCATTTAAGACTTTCTGTTCCACATTACAACAACCTTTTGAACAGTTAGTAAACATTAATATGATGTCAACTCATTTGAAGTGTCATTTTTTTAACTATGTCTTTGTATACATCATAGAAACAGGACACTATCATTATTTTGTGGAAATTCGAGGTTTTTTTTCTCTCCGTCCTGTAAATTTTAAAAGTTATCTACGACATCGGCTTCGCTTGTCTTATTTCAATGCCCAACCTTTCTTTTTCTATTAATAAATAAAAAATCAAAATCTGAAAAAATAAATATTACCTTAATCACAAATTTTCTCAAAAACTAGCGATAAAAACCCTAAGTGTTTTCTACAAAAAATGTGTCATTTAATGTGCTGAATTGGCCTTTAAATATTTTCACTTACAGTGAGGTGACCTTATATAGTCTATTATATTTTTATAACTTAAGCAATTATTTTGCAAGTTTTTACGAAATTAAATCAAATTTCACTTACAAAAATTTATCGACTGTGTCATCCGGTGGGACTCGAACCCACGTTCGTTTCGAAATTCGTCGACTGACTGACCTCTTCCGTAGCTTAGTTGGTAAGAGCACTCGCCCGGATAGCGAAGGGACGTGGGTTCGAGTCCCACCGGATGACACAGTCGATTAATTTTAAAGTGAAATTTGATTTAATTTTATATAGTCTAGGTTTATTATTGTTTCTTTTAAATGATAAGCATTCACTTTGCTATCTAAATATATTATTGCATTGTCTAGGTTCTAGGCTCTAGAACTTTAATTTCTTGATCCAAGATAATTGCTTTTTTTTTTGGCTTGCCAAAGATGAGTTCTATTTCCGTATCTCCACAGATTCCGCCAACTAGATAACATGAAATCTCCTACCTACTACGATATCTCGTTCGGCCCCCCAAGCAGTATATGAGATCGTTACACTATGACATAGCGTAGACGTCGAACGCCACTGTTGCAATGCGCGTGCGCACTGCGCTTGTTTCTATCCGGTGTTGCCAACTCTACTGTTTTAACAGTAGATTGTTTTTTTTGTCTATTTCGATGTTTCTGTTTTGTTAAAAATACTGCTTTTTCATTTTTGATAGCATACAAATATTATTTTAAGACAATCACATAGATATCAAAAAACGAAGAAGCAGTTTTTGGATAGACTCTGCTCATGCCACTGCCCATTCCTTCTTCGGCGACCACGCTGACACAAACTCTGTTAGTGCTTTTAAAAGTCCCCGTGAACGCCACCTTCTGAACCTCATGCACATCCTATCACCTTTGGGAAAATCAAGTTCTTGCCATTTCAGTTCCAGTGTGTTAGTCAACTTACGAACAGACTTATAAAAGAGTACTTAGTACTTAGTATTATTACTTTAATTATTCGGTATTTTTGTACAAATCGGGAATTCTCAAAAGGCACTTTGTTGTTCGTCTACGTTCATACGTACTAGTTCAGAAACGCGTGGAAATATTAACTTAAATTAACATTTCTGAAACTGTGTAGGAAAATACAAACTTATAAGATAACGCATCCAAATATACAGCCATTTTAGCCATATTTTATAACATTTCGCAGGGGAATCAAAACCTATAGGTTATCCCATAGACAAAGAATCTTACAACACATGAAAGGAAAAATCGGAAAACCGAAAATGTTTGGTTAATTCTCAGAAAAAAAACCTTTGTACTGCCCGGTTTTAATAGCTAATTGCTGCTTTTTAGCTTAATACTCATAGAGTTGATAGATTTTAATATTTTTAACACTTACAGAGTTCTTTGTTATTAATATAGAGTTTACTCATAGAGTTGGTAACACTGCTTCTAGCACACTATTGTTTCCTGCGGATTCCCAGCCCGAGTGACGGACGACTCTTTGTTCCAACATCGACTTACACAAATGAACGTTCCCTGGAATGCATTTTGTCACGGATGTGCATTTTAATTTTTGTTCCTTTAAGTACTCGTTGAATACGCTTTACTTAATGTTGCGTCAGCGCAGCGGAGTCAATAATACCTTTAAAATGTACCGTATGGTTAATTACGACTCCTATCAATCCTAAATCTGCTTTCTTAGTATTTTGATATAATTTCCGCCCAAGTAACAAAACAATACTGGTCCGCAAAAGTTATAGTTATAGGTATTACGCTTTTATATTTATAAGTACCTAATAGAAAAGCTCGCTATGCTAAGTTAGTTAAATAATAAACCACTTCCTTCAATAAAAAAGGGACGTAAACATAGGTACGTACCTACCTACTAGACGAACTAGAATAATATAGGTACTAGTCACATTGCGGTAACTTTCACTAGAAATAAAATAATTATAGTTATTAGAGGAACCACAGAGCAATTATGTTCGCATTGTATGTGGGCATGTGTATGGCGTTTGACATAATACGGTCTACGTGCGAATGTTCCTTAAGATAAGAAGGTAAATAGATTTACTTGGGAAGTTCATTGTTACACTCCACAGTAACTGCGCAAACGAATCATTTCAAGTAATGTATTTACACACACAGTGGCCTTATTGGATCAGCTGATTTTTCAGTAAGTCAGCGATTAACAGTCAATACAAAGTACTTACTTTCATTGCTTAAATATTTAGAGGTCGATTGTGAAATATAAATAAAAGGTTTGCTAACTGTAGTCATTTTTGTTAAAATTCTTGATGACGATGTCAAGTCTAGTGCGAACTAGATTACCTTTAAAATGCTTATAAAAATACTAGTACACCATTAAGATAAGGTAAGATTTTTAAAACAAGTTAAATAGGGTACATCCAAAATGTTACATAATTTGACAGCAGTACTTGTTTCAAAATTATACATACCTAGAACGTATGCAAATTACATGCGTTTTTGTTAGATACTTTTTTTCAACTTTGAATTCTCTGATTGCCCATGGTCACTTGATCAACTAGGTACTCAATGAATAGCTGTTTCCACGCAATTGATTTTAAATACAGATACTTTACCTGTATTTGAGTCGAGACTCGAGATAGTGACTTGTTTAGCCAGCAGGCCGTGCGTAGGGCTGTCCCGGCAAAGCACTGCGCGCGACTGCATTTAGATTGCATCCATCACTTATGTGGCTATCTGGAGCGTAACTGGATGATGTTCACAGTTACGGGGCTCACAATTACTTCTCATGATAAAGATTACTGATATCAATGTCACAGACGTTTTTTTTCTCACTCATTACGTGCACGTTAGAACTAATTAAATGAGTTTATAAGAATGAGAATACAACGGGCATGTGCTAATATATATTATATTAAATGACATTGCTGGATAAATTATAACATTGATGAACGAAACGATCTTCACCAGCGGGTGATTGCCTAACTACTCGCCCACCCTAGCGTTGGCAGAGCCTGTCAAAATTTTGACGGTCTCTCGCCCGGTGGTGAACATTCTATGATTTCTAGCGATTGAGAGTACCTTGCTACTAACATTTTATGGGTTGTTAATGATCGAAAATGATCCTTTCTTATCTCGTATTAGTGCATAGGCGGAAAATAAAGGATTAAGTCTAATCTAGACTGAAATTCACTTGATTGCCAGTTGAATTTTGGCCTCGCACGCCAAGCCAGTAAGCTTACCTACTGCTATGAGACTGACACCGAACTTCGACCATCCTAGCCTAGACTAGTCTGTCTGGTCCGTCCGTGTCCTTTCTGTACTTTCCGTTGCAGAATTACAGGTATGGTATTTTTAGGTAGGCTACAAGAAATTCAAGTATAGTAGGTAAGTACTTCGTAGATTTAGATTATCAGCCGCTTTTTTGAACTGAAGTGTTTGTTACAACCCTAGGTGCCGGTTGCATTCCATTTAGCCGCGTTCCCTACGCAGCCTCGTGGTTCCAAGAAAGAGTGATGTCCCTCTCGCACTAAGCGCGTTATTGCTATGTTTTGGAATTCTGTTCATTGTTCGCACAGGCTCATTTCAATATAGGTACGTAAGGAAACGCTAAGCTCGTATCCGGTCAAAGGTCTTGAGAAGTCACTTTGGCATCCATTACCCTGTGTATTTCGGAAAGCGTTCACTTAAAACTTGGAATATGAATAGGATAGCTCTCTGATCTAGCCAATTCATGATCTCACTATGATCTCATGATGAAATGACTACGTTATTCATGATGCTGAAAAAGATAATTCCCACATAGGCCATGAAAAAAGGTTTTGCTGGGCATTGTTAAAAATAAGTCGAACCTACCTATAAATTGATTGGTGCATCTATTTCTGATGTTGTCTTTCATTCATTCTCATGCTTGAACGTGTCATTTAAATTGTGTAGGTTGCCAAACTGTAATGTAAGTAGAGTAGTTATTGTATTTGTAAGCCTACCTCTTGAAAAGTAGACAGTACAGTAGGCCTCTACCTCTAGTCTCTCACCGCAAGTTCAGAATGCCTGTCGCCCAAACCAAATGTAAAACAGTTAAAAAATATGCGAAACAATAAAAGTGTCGCCCTCATGTTCACCAGTTCAGACCGTGGAGGAAGCCGACCAGTCGGTGATTAATGGTGCGCGGTTATAGCGCACTTCCTGCGCCAGCGCACAGACCTCCGATTTGAATTAGCAAAAAAGACCGCGAAGGAGTCGATCGACACACGACTCATATTGCCACAAGCGGCCGTTTCATATGGACGTTGACATTTATAGAACATTGAAAATAAATCGCCGGTCTAACACGGCCGTCGAATCACACCACTTAGGTACTTACAAACTTGCATAGCTCTATTTTCTATTACACCTACCTGTCACAATTTATCGACTTTTAACCAAGCGTAAAGCTGGACCGATCAGACTATGGACTGAATGGTCAATGGACGAAGTCAATTAAATGTTCCTTTGTTGCTCCACTCAAAAAAGCTGTGACGAAAAGATATGCCTGTCTTTCGTGTCTGCTTGTAGTCAAGCGAAAAGGCACAGGGGGCGTAGATAGGTACTAGTAGATACGTTTAATCAACACCAGCGATTTCACTTACACGAATTTTCAAAATCGGTTCAGTAGTTACAAACTTGCAAAGCTAACACGTTACCTTTTTCTAAAATTAAGTGGGATGGGAAATTCGACAATGCGCACGAAGTCGCGGTAAACCATAGCGTAGCTCTTAGTAGGTATGTAGTAGTACCTACATAATCCTTAGCTTTATCATTGGACGGGCTTAAATTTCCATTACTTAAATGGTGTACAGCAGACGTGTAAAAAGCATTTAAAGGTTTTTTGCTCCAATTCTGTAACGCTTACGACAGCCGCAGATTTCGGGTCAAAAACCCGACTTTATTTGAACGTATCACGAAATACTTACCAATATGGCTTTTATGTTTAGGCACAGAATAGTACAAGACAGAGAAAATGCAAAATTAGATGTATCAATTTCATCGTCGTTCGAATGAAAAGTACCTAGATTACCTACTTATTTAATAAAAAAAGCTTTTCAAATAGCTTTTTCATTAAATAAGTAGGTAGGTACTAAGTATAGTTAAAGTGTTTGAATAAATACTGATTGAACTGAACCAACTGTCAAGATCAATTTCTCGAAACCTAAAACACTTTACTACCTATTACACCATCCATATTGTAGGTTTCCTAATTAGGAAATAGGACGATGTAAGTAATCGAAGTGAGAATCCTATTTATACAGTTTTTATACTAGCTTCGGGGTGAATTTGAATATTTTCAGTCACGCTACTTACCTAATTGGCAAAGTGTGCTTGCACCCGGGAAGCGGTTGCATGTTGTTCTTCTATGAATGGATATGGAGTGTCCAAAAATTACCGAAAGCACATTTCAGTTTCAGCTAGAAGTTTGATATGTTGTCAAAAATGCCAAAATATACAGTGCCTATGTAGTTAAAGCATTACTGTCTGTCTGTAGCCTGAAATAAATATATATTATTATTAAGTCCAAACTAACTGGAAAGCATAATTGATAACGTTACAATAATATATTCAGAAACCCACTGAAAAATATGAATTCAGTGTAAAATGGCATATTTCAACAAATCGAAAGATTATATCGCTCGCTTTTAGATGCTGGCTCACATAATCTCAACTGCATAAAGGTTCTATTAATCTATATATCAATACAAATTAAGCATCAATACCACCATAACATCATGTTATATTTGCGTGTCCAGTACAGGTCTAACGCAAAAATTCGGTAGGCTTTATAAATTGCTCCATAGCTCTCTAGATCATCTAGATGGGCCATCTAGTTAATAATAAATTGTTTCAACAAACACACCAATTACCTAGCCCCAAACTAAGCATGAGCTTGTGCTATGGTGACTAGGATAACGGATAGAAATACTTAAATACATATAAACATCCATGACTTAGGTCCAAATGCTCATGCTCATCACACAAACATTTGCCCCTTGCAAAATTCGAACCCGCAACCGCCTGGTTTAGAAGTCCGGTGCGCGAACGACTACACCAAGACGGTCGTTCGCAATTCTTCAATATTTATTTGTATTATATTTGTGATCTCGGAAACGGCTCTAACGATTATTATGCTAAAATTTAGTATGTCGGGGGTAAAAAATTAAAGCTCGGTCGCCCAGGTTACTAATTTTAAAAGCATCCTAATGGGCTTTAAAATTTTTCTAGTGATACCTCTATGGTTGCAAAGAGCAGACATGTTACTCGTACATTGCGATTTCTATATTTAATTTGGGTAAGAAAGCAATTTGGCTTAGATCAATGATCTAAGCAATTTGGTGGATTTTGTCAAGGTTGGTTTCTGATGTCGGTGGACGCTATATTATAAAAGCTTTGATGTGACAAGTGCGGTTATTGTAGTATCAGCATTGACGTCTAAAATGCACTCAGTGATGAGTGTTACAGGTGGGTATTTTTGATTTTGAATAATGTCCAAAAAATATAGGTATTACTGGAGACGGTGAACCTGTATTCGGTGCATTTTTTTAACACACCAAATTCTAAATATGTTACGTCAGAAAAAGTCAACCTTTTTGATCTATATTAGGATAGGACCCAAAATGAAACTGCACCGAAATCAGATATTTTTGTTGATTTTATCTATTATAGACCGAGAAACTTATACCTAAGGTAGGTAGTTAGTAGGTACTGTAGGTAGTTAACTTACTGTAAATCTGAAATTAAAAAAATGTTCGCAAGAAGCAAGGATAAAAGAAATGGAAATGAATTTTTGTTTTTGTTAGAACAAATTTTACCTAGGTAGGTATTATGGGACCAAACCAGCATCGCAATCCCAAAATAAATTGATCAGCTGATAAGGAGTTTTGTAGGACTTATCATTATTACGATTTTGGACTCATAATAAAAGTTGTTGCATTTAATGAGTACAAGCGCCTTTAAACATAAAATCAGCGAAAAATGCAACTTTTTCTTCTTGACTAGGTCTACTTACCTACCGATCATCTGTTACAAACATTATACGAAAATCATATACAATTTTTTTGAGATTTTGATATTGGATCCATAGTAAAAGTTGTTGTATTAGAGCAGCAGAATCACCCCCTGAAAGGAAAATTACGGTTGTTAAAGTTAGGCCTTAAATAAAGATTGTAGACAAGTTAAGCGAGTAGGTAGACCTATAACCATAAAATAAAATTAAATAGGTATATATGCCTACCTAGGTAGGTAGGTACCTACCTATCATTATGAAAGATTGGAGTCACATCTTTGTTGACCTATCCATAGGTAGTTTACCTACCAAATTAATTAGGCCTATGCCTATGTGTTGTCTATCTGTCTGGTGGTGTCCTCATTAAATAACAGTGTTGAAATGGTCGAGGTACCTACATAGGTAGTTATAGTTACTTTTAAGAACATGTCAACTTAACACTTATTTAATGAGTAGAGGAGCCTAATAAGCCTTTACGTAATTATTTTAAGTAGGTATGTAGTGATTGATTAATTGTTAACCTAACGTAAGATTATCATACCTACCTAGTTTTTTTATCCCATCCTTTCTTTACTAGCCTACCTGTTCTTTCTTTGGAATCCATCTTATTTTGTAAATAGTAGGTACCTATTTAGAGAAGGAAAGAACAGCGCAGCGCAGCTTACGCGAGTGAGCAGGAGGACACGTTATGTATTATTATTTTGAACATCGAATCGGGAGAAACCTGCGTGCGGGCCTCAACGGCCCCGCCCCCGCCCCGCTCGCCCCGCCGATCATATGTTCGACGGCCGGGCGCGCATTGTCCGCGCGCTCTCGGCTCACTGCGGCTCGCGCTCTCGCCGTCGCTACACCGCACTCGACGCACGCCGCACGCCGCACGCCGCTCGCCAGCGCACGATCAGCTGTCCGCATAAACACGTCGCCGACACCGCGTAGCGAGCCATCAATAAGCCGCAGTGCGGTGTGACATGGAGCTGCTGTGCGCGGAGCGTGTGAGCCCCGGCAGCGAGGGCGAGGCGAGGCCCCGGGCCAGTGTGGCTGCGTCGCCCCGTGCGGCGCTGCCCGACCCGGTGCTGCTGCGCCGGCGCGTCCTCGACAACCTGCTGCGCACCGAGGAGCGTTACGCCGTCACCGCCAACTATTTCGGCACCGTGCAGACGGAGATCAGTCCCCACATGCGCCGCCTGGTCGCCGAGTGGATGCTAGAGGTGAGCGCACCCGGCAATCCGGCATGCCGCACCCACACCGCCCGCCGCACCGCTCGAACGCTCGCCATTTTGTCGCGTTTTCCGGCCACGTGTAGGTACCGTCCTCGTAGCAGGCGACGTCGGTGGCCCCGTATGCCATGCCACCGTCCTCAGACCTGCCCAACCCCTTGACACGCTGTGACCTTTCGACCCCAACTGCTGAGTCATAAGTTCTTCCTCGGTGACAATGATGTGATAATTTTGTGCCTATACTGCATAGAAGTGATTCCCCGAGGTGGTAAGTGATCAGATGTTTCTTTATTCGAACCATTGCGACATTGTTTACATGATCAGCTGATTACGTTTGCAAGTCGACGTATTAGAATCTTATCAGAATTACAAGACAGCGATAACAAAAAGTGTGCAAAGAAATAACTTTGCAGTGCAATTAAAAGCAGACTGTGACATTAGGTAGTCAGTTCGGTTTAGGTAGGTACAGTATCCAACTGAAGTGCGAGAAACGAGGGGCCCCATCGCAGGCGCGCGGTCGCCGAACCGATGTGACTCGCTCGTTCTATTTGAATAGTCAGCTGATTTTGACACACAGCTGACGCCGACCGGACGCGCACTATTATCTTGTGCTAGGCAGATAGAATGCCTCGTGCAAATAATTGCCAGCTATTATTGCTAAGTTATCTGAATCTGTCATTATTAGAAACTAGTAAACTATTCCATATGATTTACGGTGTTATTGGGTTCATGGACCCCATGATTGTAATATTGTGTTCGTACCTATCGTAATCATGTTTAGATCATTATCGGATTCTCGTAAAGATGTCTATTGCTTTATGATTATGCATGGTTTCGGTACGTTAGTATTGAGTAAGGGTGGGTGGTGTGAATCAGCTGTAAGGCCACGTGGAGCGTGGAGCCGGCCGGCGGCTGACGTCATGTCTCCGCCGCGCCGCACGGTAATGGCCGCATGTGGCGCTGGCGACGCTAGCGCTGCGCCACTTCTCCCAACACCTAAACCAGTCACATACCACATTTCAGCACAAGCAGACCGAAACGCTTCTCTGACTGCAAGCAAGGTCAATGACACCTTGAGATGGTAACTTTATGTGTAGGTACTTACATAGATAATCATTAAGCGCATCGAAGTCGTCTTCATGATACCGCGCACTAATTAATTAATGAGATAAATAAGTAAGGTACGTACTCCTTACACACATCACATGTCTTTCCTTACAAGAAAATAATAACATCAAAAATGTTCTCTAAATATTGAAAATTGATATTCAATACATACCTTATGTTTTAATTACAAAACACACCTACCTAATATTATTACCTACTTCCTAGGTACCTACCTAGTACCATCTAGTAACAACTACCTAAATAATTAACACGACAAAAAGTTCTGAACCGTTATCGGACAAAGATATGATCAAAAGTTGATAATCGATGCCAAGCCAGAAATGCACAACTATTAACAGTAATTAATGCCTATTATCCACCCTTAAGAGAAGGTACAACATCGGCTACACAAAGAGTACTTGCGTGTTTATTTGCAAAAAGAGCATGACACATTCCCATAATGAGTTATAAATTGGTATCGGAAACTAGAAAAAGTTGTGCACTCGGGATTATCCAAAGAAATCTCGCTTGAATCAGCTGATGTTCAAGACCGTGAGACAGTCAGCTGAGTGTGAGTACCTACCTAACTGCCTACGTCGCAGATGATTATACGACCGTCTTGAAAAACGGCGTTCGGCGTCGCATGCGCATCGCATCCGCCGCGTCGCGTTACCGTGCGAAACTATGTGCTGAACAATCTTATTGCCGGCCGGTCTCATGCATGACACTTCCACTTTATAAATATGCACTAGCTACCTAGCTACTCGTATGCAACACGGCTCAATTTTTTTCTGTTATCCGACATCGCTCCGTTAAGTATAAACTTCAAAGCTCGTACCTACTGTTTGTAGGTAGGTACTTAACATCATTAAAGGAAAACTGTTTTCGAATCGCGCACAATTATATTCCACAAAGAAATGTTTAATGTTTAGTATTTACACTGCGTAGTTGTGCAAGGAGTGTGAATTAGGGTCATTTCCGACACTCAAATTAGCTACTCGCGTAGGTACAGTAACAATTCCTGGCTGATAAGAAACTTAACTGCAGGAAAGCAATGCGCGTCGTACTCACTTATCGCAATAAGCGTGTATTTCAATTTTATATATAGGTTATCGGGAATTCCGTACGATAATGTGCGTAGGCCTGGGTGCGGCGGCGTTTACCGACAGCTATTTCTAAGAAACATTGCAGCTTAATTTCCGTTTAACTAAACTGTTTGTATTTGTAGGTATGCGAAGACCACAACTGTCAGGAGGAGGTGTTCCCGCTGGCGATATCGTACCTAGATCGGTTCCTGAGCGTGTGCGCGGTGGGCAAGAGCCAAGTGCAGCTGCTGGGCACGGCCTGCCTGCTGCTAGCTTCCAAACTGCGGGAGCCCAGCTCGCGATGCCTGCCCGCCGAGCTACTCATCTTCTACACTGCCAATAGCATCACGCTAGCTGATCTTTGCGTAAGTTCTACTTTGACAATTTGACGTTACTATTACTTATATTTTGTCTATCATGTGGCATCGCTGGACTAACATGACATTGTATTTGGAACAGTATTAAATTGTGCTTCAAAGGCACGTAAACAAACAATGAGACACAGCTAACGAAACCATAGTAAACGGTTCTGTATGTCAAAGTAGTCTTTAACAATAGGTTTAAGTTATCATCTAGATTTGCCGACTGTAACTAGACAGCTGCTCTGGATTCCGCCCGATAATAAGAAGATTTAATGAACTTTCTTCGTCTAGCGAACAGCTGATCTCGTTAGCCATGCCGTTTCTTGCGGCCGCTTTTTGCATCGCGTATGCTCATGCACTGGTTTTGCACAGCCGATTCTAAGCGCTTTCGTGTCGTTCACTCGGCTGATTTCTAAATCATTCGCGATTTGAACATCCGTGAGAGATTGGAATTCCAGATTTATGGTGGTTAGTTAATTAATCCTATGGAATGAATGACGACTGCAGCGCGGCGTATAATCTTGTTCAGAAGTCAAATTACTATTAACTAGAAGAAACATTCATCGCATATTAGTACATATGTACATAAGTTACATAAGTTGGTTGGTTGTTTTAATACTCGTATGAGGTTTTGAATGCAACGCAATATTCAAACAAAGCTACTCGTATTAACATTTTTAAAAAATGTGTTGACTTTTAAAATAAACATTGTGTTGTTGGTATACACCTACCTACAACAAAATTACATGGACGTGTAGTCTAGAAATAGTGATTGAAGACAGAAATAGCTTGATGTTCTTGTAACTTAGAAAGAATAGATTTCGGGATTATCTCAACATAACAGTAACATTAAAAGTTAAAACTAAATTATAGTTCGTACGTACCGACGAAGCAGCAGTTCATTTTATTTATAAACATATTTTCACAGAGTAAGAGTAGATATTTAGTATGTGTGTTAGGAATGCATGTAGGTAATAACTACTAACACTATGTAGTGTCATGGCAAATGATAATCACGTGTACCTAGCTCTAACACAGCTATGAGCCAGAGCGACTCGAATTAGTGTCACTTTTTTATCTCTTCGACCAAAATAACCTGCAATCGGAAGAAGTGAATTTAATAAGATGGTACACTCCACATGTTCGATTGTAAAAATAATGTACTTAGGTAAAAGTATTTTCCGAGAACGCCGTGACTGATAGGTATTTCTGAATGGACTGTAACCGACTAAATTGGATTCAGAAATGACCTGACCGTGGGGCGTAGCTGCGTAGAAATTGTGTATACGAATTGGCTCATCAGTTTCCATAATGTATTTAAATAGGTATTTGCATTTCGGTTGATACGTAGCGTCTGTGCTGCAGGCGCCACCCGCCGGGGCCTCGCGCCCGTAGATAGCAAGTGCACATCTTGGCTTCGCTACGCGCGCGAACGGTGCACACGACCTGTTTCTGTAGCCGCCGCGAAGTGCACACTGCAGTGCATACCGACACGCGATGCAACGCCGCATGCGCTGCTTGTCTTCCAACATGCAAACGTCAAGCCCTAAATCACCTAAATCATCCTTGAGCTATCCGATAGATGCGACGTCTATTAGATGCGTTTCTTTGAAGACTCAATCGACTTTTAATTATTTTTCTATTTAACTGTTGTGATATAATTCAACTATTCTAGAGTTTTTTCTCTGCCGTTGAACCTTTTATTGCTTTAATAATGTTCCGATAAGTAGGTTATTCTTTGAAACTTTAAATAGAACATTTGAACATTATCTAAACACGGAATTTAAAGGCATACTCACTTATGTAACCAGTCTGAAGACAATGTCAGTTTTTGTCGAGACATGCATGGTTGAATAGGTAGGTAACATAATAGGTTTTCTTTAGAAAGGTCGCATATTAAATTAGACATCTCTAGTGTGACTAATATAACCTGGGTATGGAATAGTGTCTAGCTCTAGTAAGTTCTTTCTATTGGGCTAACTTCAACTGCACTCCTGGGTGAGTTTATAAGATCAAGCCCATGCTGGATCATGATAAAGAGCTAGTTCAAACATAGCTTTTATGCTTTCGATATGTGGGGTATAGTGGTGGTATAGATGTGTCGTGTCGAGGAATGCGGCAGGCCGCTGGGCGGAGGCTGCCGGCCGCCGAGCGGGCAGTGTGAGTGTCCCTAACGAGCCGCCAGGACAGGCTTCTCGGAAGAACCGCCGAACGAGGCCCGCGTTTCAATCAGACCAATTACAGACGAAGCACGCCGCTTATTTTTTCTCACGCCGCGCCACCCGCCCCCGCTCTGCCCCGCGAACCGCGATCACTACACTCCGCGTAATAACCACTTCATTCGTTCACTATTCATAACATTATTAATTTTCACGATTCACTTTTTTATCCGCTACACATGATTCCTATCTTACAAAAAACATTTCACAACGTTCAGTAATTGCCTAGCAATAGGTACAGTGCATTGATTATCTCTTCGTCTACTTATGAATGTTTTGCTAATTTTCCACACATTATCAATATTTGTAAACGATAAGAGTAATTTTAAAATGTGATAAAATCATAAAACTGCACCTTTTAACGAGTGGTTTACTTTTTGTCACCTATCGAACGTCTTCCTTTTCAGTCAGTATAATTATTGCATAACATACCACCAATAGATAGATAATCCACCACATCCACCAAATATATCCATATAGAAAGTCTTACATTTTCAAAACTTAAATAAACTATGGTTAAAATAATTTATTTAAAGCTTAAGATCGAGTTAACTATTTTGTTAGTAAATCCGCTACTATAACTAAAATGTAGACGACTGACTGACAGTAGAAATCTCGTAGCAGTGCAGCGTCGTAGTCGTAGTTCGTAGCGCCTCTACGAGATTCGTAGACCGTTTATTGACTTTACGTTCTCGCAACATTGTTGAACTCTACGTTTTTCGTTCTGTGTTTTAAATTAATTCCTTCGTTGGATATAGTATATTAATTCTATCTGCCTAGTCTCAGTATGTAATATGGATGAATAGGTGCCGGTAACGGTGTCGTCACAGTTGTTGCATACTCAAATTATGCTCATCTACAATGATTCACTCATGTGTAACGAACAACAAAGCTTTCAGTGCGCCTTGAAGAAATTCATTAGGTTTTTATGGAAATGAATCTGATTGTAGATCCAGCCCGTTTATCGACCGCTCGATAAAATATAGATCATTGTCAGGCAGCAGAGGCCTGACTTCGGATGATGGTTTCCGTGTTTCAAGTCAATTAAGCACGTTTGCGCTGTTAAGCTGGCATAAGTGACTGGGAAGGCTATATTCGAAAACACAAATAGGTATAGTCATCCAGAGAAAGGCCTTGAGAGAAACTTTGCGTTTTATACTGTGGAGCAGGGCCCGTAGACAATATGCAATCTATTCTAAAGCGAAGTTTTCTATCGCTCACAAAATGTATGAAACTTACATAACCATCAAAACATCGCGTGACTTTTGCATACTTGCATACATGTTTTGGCATTTTGTTGGCGATAGCTAGGGAAGTTTGCTGTAGAAAGATCTTGTCTAGAGGGACCAGATTTGCGAATCGGTTGTGGTAAAAGAGCGAGTTGTGCCCGGGTTGGCGATGGTTGATTGGCGAGATGGCGAGCGAGCGAGCCAGCGAACCCGAACCTTACTCCAGTTGGCGATGTCCGTATTTTCGAATGTAGCTGTCCCTGTTACTCACGCCAGAATAACAACGCGAACAAGCGTGATAGCTAGACTCGAAAATACGGACTTCGTCAACCGGAGTAGGGGCTCTAGAGCAAAAAAGTACGCGGCAATGCGGCAGGGTTCCCGCGCTCCGCTCCCATCGCCCATAAAACCTCGCGCGTTCTCACATCTACACTACCACCGTAAACGTTTATTATAATTGAAGCATAAGTTTACGACCCGCGGTGCCAGTTTGTCAAAAGAGAAAATTCAATATCGCGACTACGGATCACTTTATGTTTAATGAGAGACCACGACTTCAGACAGTTTCATTATATCTCAAGAATTATCATAGCAATTGTTACTAATTGTTTGCAAATCGCACGGTTTATTGGATTCTTAAGAAATCCACTTAATTTAAACAACCCCTTCATGTTTGCCCGTGCAAACAGAAGTTTATTGCTATGTTATTAATAACAATAATTGATTACATCACATTGTATTCGTATTTGTGAGTCTTTTTATCTTCCTTGCTCGATAGCGATAAATAACGGGGTTAGGTTATTAACTAGTCCACCTAGATACTGAGGCCCTACTATGTAATGTAAGTCAATGGGCTCGATTCCGAAGTGCCATATGTTCATTCTCTCTTTCTCTAGTGAAAAAACGAAAAGAAACAGACTACATTAGTCAGAAACGTAAGTAAAGAGACGAAAGAATGAGAGTAACGTATTGCTAAAGAAATAAATTACAGAATCAACACTCACACATAGACAATTTAGTAAGGATGTCTTTCGATGACGACGGAAGTTAGACGAAAACACGCAAAAACTTATAAAAATAAATAAATAAATACGTAAGAAATCGCATCGTCAAGCAGAGTAGGACCTTTATAGTAAGTACTATCGAGGACAAAAGTGCATCTTACAGTCTTAGGGCCAAAATCGTTTGCACATCGCATCATAGTTTTTAAGGACAAATTAAACCAAATAGCTAATTTGAAGACTGACCAGTGTGATTCAAATTTTTAAATCTTCTGAGGCCTGCCAAGTAAATCTATCTGCAAAGTGGTAATGCGCAATTGACCTCGATAATACCCTGACGGTCTACTGTACTGACTTGATGTAGATTTATGGTAATATAGCGGTTTCTCGCGACTTCGTCGGATTTCCCATAATAACATGATTTCTGGCATAAAAACTACCTTATGCCCGATTTTGATAAAATTAGGCATGGAGGTAGTTTGAGTCCCAGGAAACGTCTACTAACAATACACCTACAGCTACAGCGGATAATGCGTGGAGAGGTAACATGTAGACACTCTTTCGTATAATAATATTTGTATGGACTTAAATCATAAAAATGATCAAAGCAGTGAAGGGCAGGGCATCGGGAACATAATCAGTAAAAAATCACAATGCTTTGTTGACAATGTAATAGACACAGTACTGACAGTGAGACTGAGAGAGAATAGCAAATTAGCTCGAGTGTTGCTTATTTGTCGATCTCACGGCACGGCATGCAAAACTGCGCTGGGTTTCGGTGGGTAACTTCTGCTCTTTGAGTCTACATCCCGTCTTGATAAAATGGCCTATATGACTTTCATAAATTCCGTATAATCTGACAATCTTCGCATAAACGTATTCGATCGGACTATAAAAATAAAATGATATCTTTTCACGACACTAAACATCCATATTATATCATTCTACTTATAATTGGAGAATTCGCCACTAAAAGTAACCATTGGCAATAAAATTCCAACTGTCCTTAACCAGTCTGGCGGGCCGCCTATGCGGGCGCGGTCGCAGGGTAGAAAAAAATGAAAATTTTGTGGTTACAGGCTCGCATTGCGATGTGGAGCGGCCATGGGGCCGCTCGCTCTGCGATGCCTATCGAATATCGACACTTGCACTCGTCTTCTATTGCCCGTTCGGATGCTTTTCGTCACAAAGGAATGGATCGTTTATATTGAACTCTTCACCTTCAAGCTGCCTCTTTGACAAACAGCGTATTTTGGCATCAAATTACAAATATTACGCTGACAATGTTTTAGAGTCTAATGATATTTTACATGCCTAACACGTTTAGCTGTTCGTGCACCTTTAGTATTCATGCCCGCCTGTAAGGCTTCCGATTGATAACTATCACGTCATTCAGGCTGCTTAGAAGACGTGTTAGTGGCTAATTATTTATGAGAAGGCTGGACAAGCAATGCTGCTGATGTAGAATAGAAGTCAAGCACCTCGGAGCCATTGTGGCTGAGCTCAGCTAATCGAGGTCTCGTTTCTCGACTCTGTGCTCGGCATTAACGACCGGTTGGCCGGTTATGCGTGTTCTTATCCGCATCTGGAAAATTCCGAAGTTGTTTAGTCTCAGAAGCGTAGTGGCCACGCGACACCGCGTTCATTGTTTGATTCTAACAGCGGCGCAGTCACGCCGCTGACCGTTCAATGAAATTGGATAAAGCATGGGAACAGAGTGTGGAATTCCGCGTGTGTCGCGGGCGGCGAGGGTGTTTGCATAGCTCACTTTATTGGCTGTAACGCGGCTCGATAACTGCTGCCCTCGTCGGCCGCGCCCGCCTCTACCCGACCTCTGCTAATGAACACCAGCCTGTGAATTTATGAGCTGCATTCCATTCGTCTCAGATTCTATACACGAGTACTTTCATGTGTATAGGTATGTCGTGAGGTCAGCTGATAGGGGTACATGTGGGATGATGTCATGTACATATCGTGCATATTGTTATTTATAACGACCTACCAGACCAGATAAGTGGGGACACATCCGTCTGACATCGCGACCAGCGGCATCTGTGGTGAATGCTTTATGAGCGCATTGTTTTCGCAATCTTCGACCGGTCGAGCCCACGGCGTCTGAATGACAGTCTCTTCGTTTCGCGGTTAACCCGCATACCACAGTTCGAAGAAGCTTGCATGAATTTCAACATTAATGTCTTCGGCGGAATCTGCAGATTTTCTGCAGATTCCGCCGAAGACTCTCTGATTAGTTAGGTTTAGGTCCAACAATGTTAATACTTATCAATGTTTATCTAAAACTATGAGATAATGAGACTTACCATTTTACTGAAAATGATTAAACCCATGTTGCGCTAGTAGTAACGTGTATAACGTCTCGCTCTGACAAGCGGACTCTTTCGTCGACTTCCACCGATGAGACTTCATTCATTCACAACCGCCTCAGGCCGAAATCCGATATGCCCTAAGCACATCCCCTTGCTGTACGACATCGAACTCTAATTCCATGATGTGAGATATACAACCGAACGGACATGATGAGCGGGCACGTACCGCGACCCCGCCGATTGAGTTAAGTAAACACGAGTATTATCTGTCAACGGACATGCACTGCTTACGTGTAATACGTGTATGAGTGTATGTGTACTCTCAATAATCAAGTTATTCATAAAAATTAACCGACAGGATCGTTGTAGTTACGTATTCTGCTTAAGCCTGTGTTCACGTTAATTAATTTAATCTGGGTCAGCTTTATTTGTGGATACGTCAACAGAATAACATACTGATAACTTTTAAAAGGTTAATACTGTTTCTTTTCATTTTGTTATATACGCTTTTGTATTACTTTTTAGATTGCTTCATTTATTCTGCATGTGATGATCACTCACACTTACACACAAAGTTATTTTTTACCTACGTTCACAGCGCTCATTGAGTTCGAAGTTACTTAGCAAAGTTAAAATATAGTTTTGTGACTTTTGTACATTTGAGTCAGTGAATTTAAGTTACACAATGTGCGTGGCTGTACCTTCGCGTGTTCCAGGAAGCCGGCGAAACTTACATGTTTACGATTGCAGGACGGATGTGCCAGCGGGAATGCCGCATTGTCCTAGCCGCTCAACACTTTCTTAACGAAATTGTTAATCCCCTGCGAAGCTTTTTGGTATTTTTGTACTGTTCTCACGTGACTAATGGCGCAGAAATGCAAGTCCATCTTGTCCTCAACCGTATAAGTCGCATCGCATATACAATTTATTGAGACAGGATTTTAAAAATGTCTGTGTTTCTGTGATTTTTTTTAACACCAATTAGGACGTAGCCCCAAACTAAGCGTTAGCTTGTGCTATGGGGACTAGGATAACGGATAGACAAATTCGTGCTCGATTCGAACCCGCGATTTCTGGTTTTGTAGTCCGGAGCACGAACCACTACACCAAGACGGTCGTCAATGTGTAATGGTTACTGGAATTGTTAGCTTTCCCAAATATTTAAAATCTTTGACCGAAAATGCGTTTCTTTGCCAACAGAGCTGGGAGTTGTTAGTGCTGTCAAAACTAAAGTGGGATGTAGCCGGGGTGACCGCTCACGACTTCCTGCCGCTCCTGCTGTCGAGGCTGCCGCTCCGGGGACTCGTCAACACGGAGATGGTCCAGCGCCACGCTCAGACCTTCATCGCGCTTGCTGCCAGAGGTAAAGCATTCACCTTTAGATGTTTCTAATCTTGCTACTAAAGAGGCGCCATAGCCGCTAGAAAACTTCACTTCTCATCCGAGATCGTGAGTTCGATCTCCGCCTGTACCACTAAGTTTGTAAGAAGAATCTTCCTACCGATTCCATCATAAGTAAATTTGGGACAGGATACGAGTATCCGAAGCTGACGAATGTTAGATATTATTTAAATTAAATCATAAAAGGCTTGGTCAGTAATGTTCAGCGAATTTTGTTTCACGATAGGAATACAGAATCACTTCTTGCTAACACGCATACTGTACCTATAAAAATCCTCTATAGGGACATTTAAATTAGTGGTTCGTTGTTTGCGGCGGCAGACAGTAATTAGCATCTAGATACCACGTCATGCCACGAAGACATTCGCCGTCGCGCGCGGCGCCTTTCGCTCTTCGTCTTTGGCACGTGTCACTGAACCTTTTAGGGAGTGTCGCCAAACTTCCATTAATAAAATAGGTACAATAACTTCAATTGAAATACCTACCTATCCCCGCTCCGATCAATTCGTAAGTGGTTATACTGAATAGTTAAAACCAATACTCGTAGTTCATTACCGGACATGAATTGACACAATTTTAACACACTATTTAAGGGTATTCAAGCATAACGATTGTTGTACATTATCCGCTCAACATTATTATTTATGTTCACTTCTTTATGTTCATTTTCTTAAACACGTACCATTTACTAAAATAAAATGCAGTATAATTTCGTCTCTGTCTAGTTATTTTTATACCGAATACTTGATATTAAAGCCGTTTCTCGTAGCCATCTCGATTCGAGAATTGTAATAAAACGCGAAAGCTCCTCGGGCGAGAGGACATTTCGTGGAATCGCAGACTGCGGGATTGCTAGCAGCTATAGCTCAGCCCGCAACGAGATGAGAATAGGTTTGTTTACAGCGAGGGTAGACGCGAGGCGAGGGTTGGGGCTGTGTGTGTCCTGCCTGCGCTGGCGGCGGCGCCTCCCACGCCGCTCGCCCGAGCGCATTCCAGCACGCCTCGGGACTCCCCCGCGCGCCCCGCACCTCCTCCGGCCCCCCGCAACCCTCATGGGATCATATGTTTTTGTGCAACGGTTTTTGTTGTTCGCCGCCGCCGCCGTCTTGTTTTTTGTCGGAGGAGTTCACGCTTCAGCTCTTTTCTCTTGCTCCTCGGATATCACCGACTGTCCAGTTCCCTCCGTAACAATAAGTTAATACATTGCCAGATAATCGAAGAAAACTGATCAGGTTTCCCAATCATGTCAGTGTATTAATAAATAGATTGTACACAACGAGCCTAAAAGCGGCTCGTAGAGTCGTAGGCAGACGTGTGTTTTGCGGTGTCTGGCGAGCCCGCATTATGTATCATTATTTGAATGGCACAATTTACTCTGGAATCATAACTCGTCAGGATATTAAATTTGTAATGGGTTATTTTCAAGCTGACATGTCTTGCAGGGTCTACCGATGGAGATAAATTACATTTTTTTTATAAAAGTTTTATTGTCGTTTCGCCCGCCGACCAGTTAGTCGCCTGTGGGTACCGCTCTTTTAAATTAGCAGAGAACGAGGCGACGTCGGCGATTTCACACGAGTAGTTGAAGATATTGTGTGGATGGCAACATTGCGTGAGGGCAGGTATCTTATCTCTGGCCGGCGTTTTCACATGTGAGCGATTATGCCGTCGGTCGGCGAGCGGGAGCCGGGGCCCGCGCGGGTGTAGCTCGGCGCTCGCTGGCGGCACCGGCGGCCGCGAGGCAGCACGTACTGCGCGGCCTCGCAAGAGCGTTCACCTCGCGAATACTCGTAGCGCTACGGAGTGTGCCCGTATCGCCGTCTATTACCGCATCTACTCCATGTTCAAGGGCAATAAAGCCATTATGTCACCGCCGATGAGCACATGAATCCTGGCTTTTTACGCCTTACAACAATCCGTTGTGTTCATGCTGTGGGTAGCACTACGAAGCAGCTACTCTTTGGCAGCAACACATAAGGAACGTATAAGTAGTAGTATACCTACCTACAGCACTCGTAAAAAGCTACAGATACAGAACGAAGAACTGATTAGCGTGTTTGACTAACTACCTAATTAATCATGTTGGCTTTTTACTACCGTCTTACGTAAGAAGTGACATCATTCAGATATTAAAGACTTGGTGCTTCAATGAGGCCCGCTGTCTTACTACCCCGCACGACTACGGCACATCTATGTCATTTATTTGCGCCACAAAATCATTACCCAAAGGTTGTAATAATTTATAGAATTTATTTGCAAGATTTAACAAAAGAAAATGGGATAGCCAAGGGTCGTGGGTTCGAGTTCCACTAGATAACGGTCGATGAATTCTTGTATGCGACAATGAGGTACAATGAGCTAGATACTAAGACTAGATTTGGCAAATAACATAATAAGGCAGCCTTATTCCTGTGACTACTCAATGGTCGGACTTACTTGGGCTATTGTATGGCAGTATTCGATTGATGATGTTCTCAGATTGATGATCAATTAGTAAAGCTTGAGGAGTTGTACATTCATATTGAGAATAATAAATCAATGCGGGAAAGCAAAGCATTCTTGTAGCCGTAGTCGGATCGTAACGGGCGGGCGCAGGCGGTAGGCTGCGCTGCGCTGTGCTTGATTAACATCAGATTATGCAAATGCTCCGAGTGAGCGCCCGCTCTCGTTGTTTCTCCTCGGTCTTTTTACTCGTTCTCTCCTCTCTACCCGGTCCCTTTATCTCGGGTATGCCGACATGCAAATAAAAAAACTAAAATAAATCTTTTAAATGAGCTGAAAGAGTGTTCGATATCCATACGTTGGTCGCGTATAATGGAGCCTACTTAATGATGAATGGAGGGCCCTTGAAGGGTTCACTCCCATTGTGAGTCCTCATGTCCGTTGAGCGTTTGCGATTTACGCGGCCTCTCGGTAATTTTTCTTGTATTAGCGTGGGAACAACGTGTTAACTACCTTTTCACGCAGGTCATCATTTGTCTTCGAATTTTTATCGCCACTGAAGCATAGAAAAAACATAACTTGAAAATTAACAAGGTCAACAGCTGATTTTCCTGTTAATTTGCAGAGTTGTGATAACATTTTATTCAACGGGGGCGTTAAAGGAAGTAGGTAGGTAGACGTACCTATAATCACTTGTGGAGGTATTCCTAACATTACTGATAAGCCTGGAACCAACATATTCGTAAATGGGATTTTAGGATAGCTATTTTATTTTAATTTTTAATGACATCATATTTCCGTAAAATGAATGTCCGTAGCTGTAATTGGCATTTTATTGAATACTAGCAGACTCCATCCCCCATTTCACCTCCTATGATTTTATATCGCGACAAAAAGTTACCTATGGCCTTTCCAGGGTTTCAAATTATCTCATTACCAAATTCTATTAGAATTCGTCCAGCCGTTCTTGAGTTTTTATAAGTGTTGTAACTCACACAACTTTCTTTTATTATAGAAATTGCATTTACTCATCAAATTCAGAATTAAATTAACATACTTTAGATACTTTTATGAGCGTTAAATAGGCATGCTACATACGTAATTGTAATTACGTTTTTATTGTAACAATAAAAACTATTCTTGGGAAAAACAATTTATCTTTTAAAAACATGAGAGACAGGCCCAAATTGGCTCATGGTTGGTGCGGCTGCATACATACGCATAATGGTTTCGCCAAAGTAAGTCCGTGAGAAATATTCGAGTGAATCGGGCGCGCGGCGCGGCCTGCGGAATGCGGTCGTGAGGGCGGCCGCCGGCTCCTTTGAGGCTAAACTCTCCAGAGAGGGACTGACAACCGAGCGAGAGAGAAAGCAACATTTCTTTCTTCACCGGATGTGCCTCTACTCTAACGTCTACGCGGCGTTAACGTATTGACACTGCACTCCCTACGAAATTAACGCTTCATGATTTTGTGGGGAGTCGTTTTAACTGGCTAGCTTAGCTAGATCTGTTCATTTGAATAATTTATTACACAGTTAATTAACTGTGCTGCGAAAAACAGGAAAATTAGAGACCGTTAAGTCCCCTTAAGCGTCCGTCATCATTTATTTGTGAATTTAATTGTAAAAGTTGGTCAGTATAAAATATATTGCATCAACCTACTTACTTCACCTGATTAGAACAAGAGCAACAGTTGTTAGCCAAGAGCAGCACGCTAGGCACAACTTGCTCGTCATATATCCTAGCTATACTGTTAATATTAAACTTAGGTACCTACAGAGGAAGGTGGTAAACGTAAAAAGCTCGAAGGATCGCGCAGGATAGGCATGTTCAGCAAGTTTCTATTACACTTTTCCAAAACTTCACCTCCTGTTTGGCCAGGATTGGTTGCAATGAAAATTCTAGCCAGCCAGCGAAGGCTAGGCTAGGGAATCCCCCCAGGTACAGCTTAATAATATTGGATCCCGCAACGAAATTAATCAGAAAGTAATAGGCCTTCAAAAGCTTAGTATCGACTGCTATCCAGTGCAATATACTCTTATGTTCAGGCAGTGGATTGTCATGATCATGATGATGACAGTGATTGCAGTCATCATGATTTGCCTACATGGAGTCTTATGCATTTTTCTATTGTCGCAGATTACCAATTCACGCTGTACTCGGCGAGCACACTGGCGGCCTGCAGCATTGCCGCGGCCCTGCGCGGGTTGGCGCTGGACGGCCACCTCACGCGGCTTCAGGAACTCACGCGCATTGACCTGGTAACTATACCATACTAGTTCTTCATATATTGGGTTTTCCGTCTACTTACGTCGGCTCAAAGGTAGACCTTGTCTCTCGCTTGGTCCTGTATTCATAGACCAAATTAACCAATTTTTTGAGTGCGCTTTTTGCATCCACCCATGCTCTAAGGATAAGGCTCGGGATCCAAAACTAAAGCTCAATATTTTTGCCATAGGACTGCCTCCAGACCTGCCTCGAACAAATTGAAGAAATGGTCGACAATATGATCGAGCAGCGCGATCTCTCTGCCCCAAACGGTCAGAACCGGGAGGCGGCAGGTTGGACGCCGCCTCCCACCCAGGACAAGGGCTACAGTAACGCCGCTACTCCCACCGACGTCAGAGACGTACACTTTTAAGCGGCCGGTGCTGATCCCAGTGTCCACGGAATGGAACTATTGCTTTAATAACGGTGCGTGAGTACGAAAATACTTTAAACTAAGAACGTTTATCTAGAAGGTGCAACCGTGATCGAGGACTGATACCAAGACTGACAATGGCATGTGTTTAACATAGGTACCTACCTACCTACTTACTGTATGTTGTATAGTTTTGTAAGTTCGAACTATGAATTAATGTAAGCCCTGAGTGCTACGCGCTGGGCCTCATGTACGAAATGCCTTTTTTTAGACGATTAGAATGTTTCGTGCATTAAGCTTTCAATGCTTTATGAGCGTTAAAACACAAACCTTATTTCCACCGGAGGCATCGCAATGAAAGAGTTAACTTATATACATCTTTCAGGACATAGTGTAATGTTTCTTTGAATTGCAATCTACCTCTTTAATTTAATATTTTGTAAGAAATAAGTTTCAATCTTACTTGGCACTATCAATTTTAAATAAATAACATTTTGCCAATAAAATACATAGCTGTTACACATAGTCATTAACTAAATCTTATCGAATGGGACCAAAGTTAGCTCTTCACATTATGTATCTTGTTTTGAATGATGAACTGATATACTTCAGATACTTGTCATTATTTATAAATATTTAGTTAATATGGTAAACTATCATAGCACTAGTGTATATCACGCAAATTGAATTCCTAATAATAATGTTAAGTAAGTTACAAATCATGATAGACTCATACACCCAGATAGTTCAAAATATCAAAAACAAGTGTACATCTTCTAATTCACATGTTTGGGGAGCTTACAGAAAGTTTCTTTGTACACTTATTTATTAATCAATATTGCTTGTAGAAAAAAAACTACCTACTTCTGTCAGATTCCAATAATTTCGGGGGAAGGCAATATATTACGCTTCTAATGTTGTAAAAACTAATATTATGTATTTGTTATATTTATTATATATTATACAGAGTCTGCTATAAAAACTTCATCCTCATAAAGTACAGATCTTTTCCAATATTAGTCCACCCTCTTGTGATTCATACTAGTTTATAAGAAGACAAGGGGCTGTATTGTTTCATCTTAATGTTCTCTCGATTTGCGATAAGGGATTTACTTTAAATAAATCTTTGTTCCTGTTTGATGAAAATACCAACAATTATTAGATTAACTTTTTATGTGATAGATTTATTAGAAAGTTATCGAACTTCATATCATAGTCACTTCCAGTCATAATATGTTAAAATATAGGGGTTACTATGTAAAGTTTTTAAGGATTATTTTGTAAGAAAATAAAATGTGATTTAGGGATCATTGGTAAGAGTAGAATAGTGCTTAGTGCTTAGTCATATAAAACAGATATTATTGTTCCTATAAAAGCTAATGTTTGGATGTATCATATGCAATAGTCAATTTCCAATACTTTATTTGTACTTAATAGATAACGCGACAGTTAGTTTAAAATTCAAATTCACGATTGCTTTTTAAAAATTGTGATATAAAGAATTATCGGGTTTAAATCGTTATTATTTGTAAGTACGGATGGCACAGGTACACGATACCTATTAACTATGCATTATGTTATTGTATTACTTGTTAAACGAAGGCTTGTTCATTTCTACACCGCCGTTAGATAGATACTAACTCATAATCATAAGATAACAAGGAATCACTCCTATGTCTTCCATTAGTATATCGGGAAGTCTAGTCGGGCCCGCTTGACGCTTCGCTTCGCGCCTGACTACCCCAAGAGTTACTACTGCGATCTGCAATAATGCAGATAGTACACCGATTTCTAGAATTAAATGTACATAGGTATTATTTCAATATGAATATGCTCTAAGCATGTGGTGCCATAACACTACTACTATAGTATTTGTAAAACACTAGCAATAAAAATATATGTCGATGGAGTGAACCGAAAGTAAATTTTCGGTAGTATTTACTTCGGAAACTGAAATTTTATGTATATTATAATTCTACAATAACAAAGTTATACATTATAATTAGGATAAAATATTGTTTTGGTTGTGGACTAGAGTTGACTAGACCGATGCCTAAAGAATTTGGGTATTCAAATTTGACATTAAAATAGACTTAGGTTGTATGTAAAATTATGTGGGAAAATATACGCATTACAAAGTTAGTCTTATTAATTAATGCTTTTATTTGGCTTCTGGACTGGCTTTTTGATATAGTGTATTAAGAAATTTAAGTACTTTTGTTATGAGGTAGTTCTAATGTTAAGTTTATGGAAATACTGTATTTCCTGCAATGTAAATAATTAAGAGCATGGTTGCTCAAATAAAAGTGATCTTTGCTATTCATTTTCCTGTAATAAGTATAAAATATATAGAACGGATAGAAGCAAGATTCTAAATATGTTAAATGACAGGCAGATACGCGGGAGTTTGATTTTATATGTGATTATTAAATAAATAAATTAAGTTTCTCTTTGGATTGTATGTTGCGAGACGTCGAGATGTAAATACATAAATACCTACTTAAAAGATACAATAAAATTATCAAAATTGAATTACCTTTTTATTATTTCAATCCCATTTTTGAATATTGGTTCCTTGAAAATTCATGAAGAAAGGTATCATTCTACAACATGTCTGAACTTCGTTTAATCACAGGCTTCTATCGCGTGACTACGATACATCATGGATTGAATACTAGCGACATTAACCGGCTTCGCACATGTGCAATTAAAAAAATAAACTATTGCTTAAGCATATCACGCACTGTAGGTCCATAAGTGTTTGATTTTATTAGTATACTAGTAGTTCCCCGCGACTTCGCCCGCAAGAGTTGGATTTTCCATATAAACTTTCATACCCCATTTCACCGCCTTAATGCTTTTATATAGCGACAAAATGTAGCCTATGTCTTTTCCAGGGTTTCGAACTGACTCCATACCAAATTTCATCTTAATCGGTTCAGTGGTTTAAGCGTCAAGAGGTAACAGACAGACAGACACACTTTCACATTTATAATATTAGTATGGATATACAAAAATACAAATATTACCTTTATCTTAGACAATTGACTAAGCTCTTTTTAATATTCGCTTAGAAGAAAATATGTTTCATTTTATTCTTATGTTTTGGAAACCGTGCAGATTGAGAATAAAAAGGGCTTTTTACATTATGATGAGATAACATTTTTATTCAAAAACAAATTTACAATGTCATATACAAAGATCCTTACCCACGTAGGACCCAGTTTATATACATAAATCATACAAGTACCATAATTTATAATAACATGAATCGGATAACATTTACAATTGGTTTATAAACGAGAAGGCACGCTACGAAATTAAGTTTCTCTTATTATCATATAATCAATACATAATAACATTTGAATTAGTCATGAAATATGACATTGGCATTGTTTGTTTTATTGGTTATACCTACAAGTAACGTCTACAAATTGTATCGCAGCTATGTGTCAAAAATATACCTAACCTTAAAAGGTTCAAGTGAACAACAAAAGCTGGTCGATACAAAATACGAGACAATTTAAATTGATGGCTTTTGAACAGTGAAAGAAAAGACGAATTAATGATGAAACTAGGAAATAATCTAAAGATAAAGTGTATGAAAGGAATGCATCGTCGAAATATCGTTCGCTCGCACTTGCCAAATCATATCAGTCAAAAAAACGTATCAAGTCTTGAATACAGTAAAGCAGAGTTGAATTTTTGTGGATTACTTAAGTATGTTTGTTATTTTTATTAGTTATGACCAGATAATCTAATGATTGATGGCAGCTTTGTATAAATATGTATAGTTGCCGACGAATCCAATCAATCAACGTAAATAAATAAAACAAGTTACAAAAATAGGTTGCGTTCCTATTATGTATAGTTGCTACCAGAAGAAGTGGGAGAGGAATAGGTCTAGGAAGTTATTATTGAATTCAATTGATCACTAAAGCCTAGAATGGTGAGAATCAGTAAATTCTGAACTGCATAGTAAAGATGCTGAGTTCTAATTCTAATAAAAGAAAACGTATGCGATGACATGTTTTGGCAAGTTCGTATAGGTGCACAATTTGTAACAATGTTTTCGCAAACATTTACAATTGTGTCGTATGGTGGTGGAAAGTTTATAAATGCAATAAGGTCTAAACGAAGGGAGACATTCATAAGTTTAAAGAAAACGTAAGTAACTAAGTGTAATCTAGGGCCCATATCATTTTGTTTTACCTAGAAGCTATTAGTGGCCGCTAAAATAAGTATTACATGTTTATTGTCTTACGAAATATTTCCTTGACTCACATGTGCACAACTTTTGGAGTGCTCTTGCCGCGGAGCCAGTTCAGAAGAACGGTCGAGGTGCTTTGAGAATCGCGTGCTGAAAATAAAAACGTTATAAATATTAGATGATGAAACAATAATATAACGGTTTAAATCATAATAATCTTAGCGTTATCCAGGTTGTGCACTCGCACGCGAGAGCCAGGGTCCGCTTTGGAACATGATCCAGAATATGGCAGATCAGGTGATTACCATAGACCGACTGCCGTCTGACCTCCGTGACCCTGTTAACACAGGAACCTGACCAGTTTTGAATCAAGGTAACACGTTCAGTAGCCTGAATGTGCAGATTTCCTCACGATTTTGTAAACGTAAAATGGGCCACACATTAACCTACCCTGATCTGTCAAATTTCCGCAACCAAATTTTAACCATATTATTGATCACATAGAGTTTCATATCATTCGAGATATTTAGACAGATTTGGGTAAGTTGATGCGTGGCCCACTGTAACTCAGAAAAAGTCATCGGTACACCGTGGGATCGCAACATGCCGAAGGCGTTTTTTCCTACAAAAAAATATACGGGATACGGGTCAAATAAATTCATATAGTCTGAACATCAATCGTTCCGATTTTTAAACTTTGAATCGCCTCGCTTTCCTACCGGCACTGACAGTATGGTGCCCGCAGTACTGACAGTGTGGTGCCCGCAGTAGTGACAGTGTGGTGCCCGCAGTACTAACAGTGTGATGTCCGCAGTAGTGACAGTACCTGCAGTACTTTGTGGTGCCCGCAGTAGTGAATGTGGTGCCTACAGTACTGAGAGTGTGGTGCCCGCAGTACTGACAGTGTGGTGCCCGCTGTACTGACAGTGTGGTCCCCGCAGTAGTGACAGTGTGGTGCCCGCAGTACTGACAGTGTGGTGCCCGCAGTAGTGACAGTGTGGTGCCTACAGTACCCGCGGTGCCCGCGGTACTTACACAGAGTGTGGTGGGCCTGCGCCAGCTGGTCGACGGCCTCGGGCGGCAGGTTGGCGACGTCCCGCTGCAGCAGCCGCAGATCGAGCTGTCGCTGTTCGCTCTCCTGCCGGAAGCGGACATCGCGGCTGTGCTTCACGCTACGCAGTTCGTATAACCTGGCAACAATATACGAACAAACTTTATACTCTGTATTATACAGGCTATCCCAAAAAGTATGGTGAAGCGGAAGTCCAGAGATAGAATACCTTTTGGAATATCTGAATCACCCCAATGTATATTCAGTGATTTTTCAGTTTTTGAACTTTTATTTAAATGTGCAGAATTTTGCAGCTGCGTCCGTTGTACTTTTATGTCTGAAATAATCGATTCGTAACTTTGTCGAAAATTACGAAAATGTTGGTTCAAAATAAAGTACAAAATAACGTAAGGGGAATTATGGCTTAAATTTGCAACTTTTAAATTTAAAATCTAAACAAGTGACTTTATAGGACACTAAAGTCACCTAAAATTCTTTTGGAATCTACTTCTATCGAAATAGATTCCAAAAATTTTCCAGACCCAGGTTACTTATTAATTATAAAAAAGTAACACTTAATAGGTTAAATTTGGCTAAAACCAGCCTTCAAAGAAATCGAGGTAGAAAAGTCTAAACGATTTGGCCATCTGATAACATTTTTTTTCTGCCATTTTGTTATTCATGACGTTAATTAGTTTGTTATTCATGACGTTAATTAGTTTGTTAACTAACCGAAGATGACTCCAGGTAAGCTAATTTAATTTACCTCTGGCGCTCTTTATTCAGGTGTCAGGTGTGGGTTTCTAATGTTCCAAGAATTGTGGATGTTAACAATCCCACATTTGGCATAAGTCTACTTATAATTAGCAAAATTGTAAGAAAACCGTGATTGAGTAGCAAGAATTACGACAGTTGTAAAAGGTGTCAAAATTAAGCTATTCATATACGATTCTATTACAATTTTGCGAACGGAATTCAGCAGACGTTGGTATTAGTTATATCAATAATGTGGTTAGTAACAAACATGACCCAAGTGAGACTAAAATCCTTAGATCAATCAACTTATAAGAATTATGTATGTACGCCATACAAAAACAAAACCCAAACCCAATTTAAGTAACTGTTCAGCATCCAGTTAACATCAGATTATGGTGTCACCATATTTTGGTTGATCTATGCAGGAATTTATAAATTTAGCTTATGTCAGTAATTTCCTGTTACTATTTGAAAGATGCTATCGGTAGTTTTTCTTATGGTAAAGTATTTGAAATAGGACACAGAATAAGCTAACATGAAAATGTACTCACTTAGCCTGTAGTTTCGGTTTATCTACATCGACGTCGCTTATGCTGCTACTGCGAGAGGTTTGTCCTCGATGGGTGTCAACAAACTGCGAATGCTCCCTTTCGGTGCTAAAGCTGGGTAGCTCCGACACAGTTTCTACACTATCCGTCGAGAAGTCTAATTCCGACGACTTTATCCTATGTTTCATCTCTTCATTTGAACGCAAACTATCTGAGAGCCTCAACTGTAAGGTATCTCGTTCCTCTAATAAACGAGTAAGTTCCATCGTAAGCTCCTCGCAACGAACATCCCTTTGATGCAACATGTATAGCGCAAGATCCAGCTCAGCTCGGGGCACTGCGTCCAACAGTTCTCTATTAACTAGACCCTCTTGGCTCTCCCCTTCGCCACTCGGCTTCGTGTCAGATGCAAACGTAACGTGCTTTTCTATTCTGCTGCTGGCTTTCCTCATCATGTTCTCTAGAGTCGTTATTTCATCTTTCAAAGTAACTATCTCCAGTTCCTGGTTTTCAAGTGCTGTTTGCATTTCCCTTGTCCTGGCCGAGTGTTCTTCTAACAATTTATTCAAATCAGCTATCTGTTTGTTAAGATTTGTACACTCTATGATCTTTGCATTTAAGGCTTCTTCTAAATTTGATTTATCGATATTCATATCGTTTAGTTTTTTTTCATAATAACTAGTGTTTTCATGCATTTTAAGTCTTAAAACAGCAAGCTCAGACTCCTTTTCGAAGTTAAGGTCTTCAATTTTTTTCTCGAAATCCAGAAACTGTTTCCTAACATTTTCAAATTCTTCATTTCTTTGGGCTAGTGAGATGGTATACTCCTGAGTTTTTTGATATATTTCACTATCTTTTAAATGTATTCGGTTATTTAAATCTACAATCGTCGAAGCGGCTTCTTCAAGTTTTTTATTATAATCATCTACTTGCTGACGCAATTCTTCGTTACTAGCCTTATACGTCTCTAAATAATTTTGAACGTTTTGGTACTTTTGCTCATAGTTCCCCGTATTTTGGTTATTATAGTCTTCTTTATCTTGTATTAATTTCTCATATTCCTCTTGTTGAGCAAGCAGTTTGTTTTCATACATAACTTTTTCATCTTCTATTTCTGAACGTAAAATATCCAATTGATTTACCACGTCACAATATTTTTCTTGAAGACTCTGCAAATGTCCTTCCTTGTCTTGAAGTTTATTTTGTAATGAAGTGACTTGTTCCATTATTATTAATTTATTGGTTTCCTCTTGACTGGAAGACTGTACGTTGTCGAGTAATTGCTCATATTTCGCTTCAGATGCGCTTATTTCAGCTCGAAGTTCTTGTTCAGTTTTGAGGAAATCCGCCTCTCTTTGTGCTAAATGCTGTTTCCATAGTTCAGCTATTTCGAATCCTCTTTGATCAACAGCGCTCGACATAGACGAACGCAACTCAGCTAGACTTGAAAGCAATTGATCATTTTCGGTGTTCAAGTTTTGAAGTTTGGTTGTAAGATCAGTGATTTGTTGTTGATATTCGTGTATTTTTTTCTCAAGTTTACTATTTCTCAATTCTAGTTCTAATGTTTTTGCTGAAGTTTCTTCCAAACCACCTTTTAACAGGAAATCCTCTTCTTTCTTCTTCTCATAATCATGCAATTTCTGAATTACCTCTTGGTTGTGGGTCTCCAACTTAACGATCTCGTCAGTAGAGTTGTCTAATTGACATTTCAATTGTGAGCAATATTCCTCCAGGGCATTACATTTTTCTGATAAAATGAGCTTATCTTCATTATGAGTAGATGTCTGTTGCTCTTCGTAAATACGCAGCTGTTGATATGAATTTTCAAGTTTGAGTTTTAAAGCCCCTACATTGATTTTAGCTTCGTTTTCATAAAGTTTTAAAGTTTCTAGTTCTTTTTCATATTCATTGCATTTCTGGATTAATTCGTTTTTACTGCACTCGTATGTTTTAATAATTTCATCTCTTTCTAGTTTTAAAGTTTCATTGTTTTGTAATAATTCGTTATAACGAACCCTTAATTCTTCAAGTTTTTTATTAATAGCTTCACTGTTTTGCGCTAGTTCAGCGTTCATATCTTTTAATTGAGAAATAACATCATTAAGACTTTCACAATTTTGACATACTTGTTGTTGTTTCATTTGTTGAGCAACTCGATCAATTTCATTCTTTAACTTCGCTTCTGAGGTCATTAAGTCCCTGTTTTGAGCGGTTAATTGATCAACCATTGATTGCAGTTCATCATTTTCTTTTTCTAGTTTTACTATTTCATTATTAGTCTGATCTGGTGAAATATTAACATGACTAGCGCTAACTTTACGCTGTGGTGAATCTTTATTTTCTCCACCCCATTGTAACGCTGACATTTTGTCGTTAATTTCTTTAAATTTGAATTTCCACAACTCAACCTCATTATCTAGTTTTTCTTTCATATCGGTTAATCTTTCGTTGGCGTTACTAAATATCTCATTTTGTTTCTTGACAGTTTCTTTCTCACGTTTTTCTTTTTGTAAATCTGAATTAAGTTCTTTAATTTTTTTCTCTAGCTCCATAATGTTACTTCGCAGTTCATCTTCAATAGCACTATCCAAGAACGACGACTGAGATAGTTGTTTTGATATTTTTAGTTCATTTGTCAACATTTCATTACTATTTTTTAATTCTTTTAGTTTTTTCATAACTTTTAAGAGTTTTGTATTGTTAACAGCAAGTTCCTTCTTCAATGTTTCATTCTCGTTTTGAAGTTTATTTATTTGCTCATTAAGATGAGTAAATCCTGGCATCACGTCAGCTGCTTCTTCAGTTTCGCCAAATCCCCAACCCTCGTCAGAATTGAAAGGATCTGTTTCACTAGGATTAGTTTCGTCTTTGTTTCCTTTGTAGCAAAGGTATGCTTTTTTGGGAACAATAATTTCTTCTGAAACATTTTTATAATCGGCAACATCAGTACCCGCAGCAAATGCTTGTTTCTGTAATGATTCAGTGGTTTTGGTATCACTAGGTCTAGTATCAGAATAGTTCAAAGATACATCAGATATTATTTGGGACTCCAATTCAGATATATTTAATGTGGCTGGTTCTTCAGTATTCACTGCTTCAATAGTAGAAGAAATAATAAAACCTTCAGTTTTCGGAATATTCATCTCAAACGTAACCTTCTTTCTGTCTTTCAATTCGTTAAATTGGTCTTCTTTTTGTAGTAAAGAAGACTGTAACTGCTCATTGTCTTGTTTCAATATCTGTATTTCATTAATCAATTGATCAACATCTGATATAGACTGTTGCAATTTGCTAGTTAATTCGTTATTTTTGACTTCTAAATTAGAAACCGTCGTCGCTGCATTGACCTGCGACGAATGTAATTTTTTGCTGAGGTGCTCAATTTCCTGGTTTTTACTATTGACAAGAGAATTTAATCTATTTATCTCACTTATATATTGGTCAGTGTAATCAGGTGATACTTGCTGCTGTTGAAGTGCTGATTTGTCAAGTATATCTTGATTTATACGGTTTAGTTCCTCCATATTTATTTTAAGTCGTTCATTTTCATTCCTGGACTCTTGGAGCCTCATTTCTAACTGAGTTAAATGTTCAGTTACTTTTTCATACTTTTCGCTCAACATCTTTTTTTCTTTGATCGCATTTTCAATTTGGGTATTAAATTCTAATTCTAGGTCTTCAATGTCCTGTTTTTTCTTGAAAATAATTGTTTGCTGTTCTTGAGTGATACGTTTGAGTTGAGTGTCTAAATCACGCATTTCTGTTTGCAATTTAATTATAGTATTTTCTGCAGCGTCAGTTCTATTAGCTTTCTCTATTATTGTGTTGTAATTATCCTGAACTTCAGTCAGAGATTTCCGTAAATGATTATTTTCTTCAGTTAAGAGTTGAATCTTGTCTTGTAAATATCTATTTTCACGTTCTATCTCATAAAGCTGTTTTTCTACTACTCCATCGTGTTCCATGAGGACGGCTAATCTGCTTACTAACTCATCTTCTTGACTGGAATAGTCTGAATAAGCTTTCTGTTTTTCTTGTAATTGGATATCTAACTGATCAGCTTTTCGCTCAAGTGAATGACGTCTGTCTTCCATGGTAGACACACTTTCTTCAAGTCTGCAAATACGTGTCTTATATTTGTTAATTTCAGTTTCCAATGTCTCAATATACAAATCACGTTCTTGTATTTTAGCATCATGTCCAAACTGTAGCTGTGTCAACATTTGCTCTTGGTTTTCCAATTTATGTAGTAGTTCGACTATTTGGGTTTGCTTTTGACTGTTGTCCCCTTCTAAACTTGATATTTTAGTTATAAAATTTATATTGTTTTTTTGCTCTATTTCATGTTCAACGATCTTTTTATTTAAAATATCAATTTGAGCTTTTAATTTGGAATTATTATCTTGAGCTTCGGCTAGATCTTTACGAGTTACTTCCAATGTGTTATTTAAACTGTCTATTTCTTCTGATGCTTGCGTCAATTTTTCAGAAAAGTATTCAATATCGCCTTGCATTTCAGTTTTTTGTTGTTCCATCGAAACTTTTTGTGTTTGCAGACGATTCATCTCTTCTTCAGCGTGTTTCAATTTATCTTGCAATGCAGGAAGCGTTTCTACTTGTATTAAAAGTTGTTCTAAATGTGAATTCTTAGCCTCCAGTTGCTCTTGAACCTGATGATATTGAACTTCTAATTCATTGTACATAGACGATTTTTTCTTAATATTAACAGCGAATTTCTTTAACTTTTCCATTAATTCTTTATTTTTGCCTTCTAATATCAAACATTGCTCAGCTAGCTGATCTTTCTCAATGGAAAGTTTTTTCATCTTATCTGTTGTGTCTTCCATGAGAAGTGAATAATCTGCTGATGACTTATCTTTCTCTGCTAGTAAGTTACGTAACTTTTCATTTTCGATAGACTCTTTTCGTAATTGTAACTTAATTTCATGAATTTCTTCATCACGTTCTTTTGCTTGCTGTAAAACATTTGATACTTCTTCTGAATATTTTTGTTGTTGAGTTTGTAATTCTTTTAACAGAGTTTGTTTTTCCACTAACAATTCTTGTGTTTTTTTCAATTCGGCCTCTATACTGATGTTTTTGTTTTCTAAAGACGATTTTATCGAAAGTAATTGAGATTTTTCTTCTTCTAACGCTTTCAGCTTTTCATCACACTCTGTTAACTTTTTTTGGTATGCTGATATTTGTTTGTTTAAAGATTTTACGAGCTCAGCATTTTGATCTTTAGCTTTATCCTCTTCAAGTAAATCAATTGTCGATTTTAGTTTTTGCGAAACATCATTTAATTTAGTTATTTGATTAATATATTCAACCATTTCTTTATCTTTTTGTTGTAATGTGTTCCCATAATTTAATATTTGGTTTTCATATTCACGTAATAGATTTTCCAACTCTTGTAATCTCACATCACGAGCTGATACAATCTTGCTGTATTCTTGTTGAGTTTTCTGCAATTCATCTTGTAACAATTTATTGGCGTGTTTAAATTCTGCTAATTGCCGTTCAATTTGTTTGTCACTGCGAGACAATTCTAGCTTGTCCTTCAATGCCTGGTTTTCTTCCGCTAATGATTTAAGTTTAGCTTCATAGGATGCATTAGTTTGTATCAATTCATTTTGCTTTTGATGTTGTTCCTCTAAAGACAGTATCTTCATCTGACAATCCGCAATTTCAGCTTCTCGGTCTTTAATTATATTCTTTAGTTTCAATATATCTTTAGTTAATTGTTTAGACGATTTATTCCTATTGGCTCCTTTTTCTCCTGTACCTTTCTCATCTTGCTGCGTGTCAGCTGCTACTTCCAGACTTTCTTCAATAACAGATGGTTTTGGAACCTCAATAGTTTCTTTCGCAATTTCTAGACGTTCTCGTTTAAGGTCTTCAATCTGACGATTTAGTTCTGCATTTAAAGACAAAATATCATGTTTCTCATTAGTCAGTACATCAATACTACTTTGTAAATCCCTACATTGGCTACTGAGATGAGCAATATTCTCATGTAGCATTTCATTTTCGGCATTAATTTTACTCATTTTATCCATTACTTCTTGTCTTTCTTGGTTGAATAATTCAATTTTTTTAGTCAACTCTGATGTCTGTTCTACTAAACTCTCTATACTCTTATCATGACCACCAGCGTCACTTTCTTTATATCGATCTACACTTGGATCAGATTTAGCTTCCATCATACCTTTATTGTATTCCTCAAGTTCAAGCTTTTCTTGTGTTGTTAATGATTCTACGATTTCTATTGACTCAGCAGAACTGACTTTTTCAGTACTTAGTTTCTCAAGTTTATCAGAAAGCTCCATGTTCTCTTGTACGTAGCTTTCTAATTTGTGAGCTAATTCATCTTTTTCGTCTTGAATAGTTTTGATTGTACTATTTAAATGATCTTTGTCTAGTTTTAAATTTTCGATGATAAGTTCTAACTCTTTTTGGGATGCAGTTAGCGCATCAATCTGTTCTTCTAATTGCACAGACTTCATTTCTGAACACACTTGTTCACTTTGAAGTTGGGACATATCAGCAAGTCTGTCTTCCATTTCCATGTTCTTTTGTTGCAAAACATGTAATTCTGTAAACAACAACAATATTATGTTGTATACAATACTTTCCAGTATTTGAAAAAAAGAAGTAATGTTTGGTATAAAATTAAGGGATATGAATAAAAATATAATAAGAAACGCAAATCTTTAGAAACCTGTTCCACCTGTACCGTACATACCTTGAACTAAATCAAATTTCTGAGCTTCCAACAGACTTATTGATTTTAACCTAGTTTCAGCTAAGTTTTCCATTTCTATCAATTTCTTGTAAACGTCCGATTCTGTAACTAAGTAATAAAGATTTTAAAAAAAAAACAAATAAAAAAAAAATATTCTAACATCTTCAAATAATACTTACGCCGTCCACTATCGTAATCCACAAGATGCAGCTGTAAGTTTCCTTTTTCCTCCTCTAGTTCTGCAACCTTTTGAGTAAGTTGGTGCAATTCTTCATTAAGTTTAACAATTTCAGCATTCGAAACAGATACTTTACTGAAATTATCAATGGTTTTTTGCATTTGTTTTATCTTCAGTTTATGACTTGACTTAACTTTTATCATATTTTTATTTGCTGAATTAACTTCTTCATTTAGTGCAATAATTTGTTGCTCAGCTATTTTAAATTTTTCTTCTAATTCATTTGTGTCTATTGCCTGTTCTTTACTAGACAGGACAGGTTCATGTGTTTCTTTAGTTTCTTCAGGCTCGGTATGTTTAGAGACGGTTGCTATTGGTTCTGTTTCAACAGCGATGTCAACCAAATTAAGAATTGGTTTTAGTGGCACCGATTTCAGTTCTTCAATCGTGGCCTCTTGGATTGTTTTAATTGATTCAAGTTCTGATATCATTGCATCTTTTTGAGAAATCATATACTCTTTTTCCAAAATGTCTTTATTTAGAGACTGTACTAACAACTCCATTTTAGTTATATCATTTTTATTTCCTTTCTTTTCAGATTCTTGCTGTAAAGACTCCGAAGACAGATTGCTCCAAGGTGATTTCATTTTAGATGCTGTATTTCTACCCTTACGCCCGGGAATAGGACTGGCTTTTTTGCTTGGTGAACTAACACCTGCAGCTTTAGGTTCAGTATTTACCACAGCAAGTTTATTTTCGAGTTCTATATTTGTCTGTCTGATTTGGCAATTTATTTGCTCTAGCAATTCTATTTTCTTAGATAGTTCAACCATTTGAGAAATTTCAAGGGAACCTTTTTCTTCTTCAAAGTCATCTTTTTCCTTTGGTGAAACTTCTGAAGTTTGTTCTGCTGAAAGGTTCTTTAAGCTTTCTTCTAATTCAGATATTTGTTTATTTTTCAATTCTAGTTCTTCAAGAAGCTTGGAGTGGGCTACAGTTATTTCAAATCTGGTATTTTCCAAGATTGTATTGGCTTCTTCTAAATTATTTATTTTTTCATCTTTTAATTCAATTTCTTTGATTAACTTCTGTCGTTCTTCTTTCCACTCAGTTTCCATGCTAATAAAATTTTCTTGCATTTTAGTCATTTGCTGTCTAGTATCTTCAAGTAATAGTAGAGAATCTTTTTCTGGAAAGTAAAAGGACTAACATTTATTAAAACATGAAAAGATGAATTACCTCTTAACACTCACATTACTTTTTCACTAACCTTTTTTACTTAAGCTATCAGACATTAGGGTAGTTGCCATATTTTTGGCTTCAATTATTTGATCTTTTTCATTAATTTTTTCTTGCAAATCAAGGATTGTTGTTTCCATAGCTTTCATTTTGACCTGTATAACACTTAATGCATTTTCTTTTTCTTTGATAGTATTCAAAAGTTTAGTAACATCACTGTTGTCTGTTGACTAAAAACAAATATGATATGATAAAAAATAACAAACATCATACAATTTTGTAGAAAAATAAATATTAATAAAATAACATATAATTGTAAAGGTTTACATACCTTTCTTATATCTAACTTGGAATCTGTATTGGGATCTTTTTTTATTGCTGATGTTTTGATTGGTCTTTTACTAATTTCCTTGTACTGTTTGATTCTCTCCATCAAAATTTCCTTTTGTTTTAAAGTATTGGCTAAACTTTCACTTATACCAGGTACTGTAAAGGAAGCATGGAATGTAAACTTCATACAGTTTCATATACATTTTATGAATATAACATCATTGTAAATAATACTACTTAACTGTTTAAAGCATCTTGTACAGAAATGTTGGTTGAAGTATCAGTTGCTACAGAATATCCAGTTTTCTCACTTATGGTGGATGCCATTTCTGCTGTGTCTCCAATATCATCATCTTCTAAAATTTAAGTAAAGATTTTAACACCTCTAAAAACTAAAAATAACTTATCACAAATTAAATCATTCAAAAAAATCTTTGGACCACTGTAAACAAGCCACCCTATATATGAATTCATTTTATAATACAATGTTACTGTAAACTCTGTGAAAATATTAATCAACTTAAGATTTTTAAAGTTACCTAAATAGTAATTTAGAATCAATTTATGAACAATTTCAGAAGAAAAACATTAACAGTCATACCAAATGGACGTCCCAATAGTTCTGCAGTAGCTTTGCGATGTTCTTTGATGCGTTTTGACACAAGGGCTGCATTTTCTAATGCTTTCTGTGCCCGTTCAAACTTAACTTGTCTGTCAGATGAGGATGAAATGCGCTGTGTCTGAAAATGATCATGTTACACGTCTTATAAGTTGAACATAAAATAAGTTAATTGATTTATTGCTTGGTAAGGACACAAGAACCTTTTAAGTGGATAATGTCATTTCTCCCACATATTATTTTTACATTATTATTTTAAAACAGCAACAATTCTAGTAGACACACAAAGGTTAAACTATTACTTCATGTTTTAATAGAGACCAAAAACATATTTGTTTCATAAAGTACTACAATTTAACATCCCATTGTAACATTCTACCCAACCAAGCCAACCAGACATTTGTCAAACAACTTACAACAACAAATACAATGAAATTATAAAAAGGTAATTATAAAGCAACTTTGTTACAATTTAAATGAATTGTCTAAGTTTATAAAGGGTAAAAACAGGACCCTATTACTAAGCCTCCGCTGTCTGTCTGTCACCAAGCTGTATCTCATGAAACATAATAGCTAGACAGTTGAAATTTTTACAGATGATGTATTTCTGTTATCGCTATAACAACAAATACTAAAAACAGAATAAAAATAATATTTAAAGGAGGCTCCTATACGACAAACCTGATATTTTTGGTGGTTTTTGCTCTACATTAATAACGGCAACAGGTAGACACTTGAAATTTTCACAGAATATCAATATAAAATTTAAAATAAATTATTTTATTTAAATAGTAATAATATTTAATTATATTATATAAATATTTTAATGTAATTTATTTGGAGTTTTATGATTGCTATGTATTTATTTATGTATTTTTTTTTATATGTTTATTATTATGATTTTATATGAGTGGACACTACATTATGGGTCATGTAACCTGAAATATATTTTTTTTTTTATTTAAGGTGGGCTCATATACAATAAACATGTTTTTTAACAGTTTTCTTGCTCAATAATAATAAACGGCAATACGCTTGAAATATTTACAGAATATTAAGTTGTATATAAACATTAAAAATAAATTATTAGGTCGGGCAGTAGGTAAGAAATACAGAATATACTGAACCCATTACAGTCATAATTACCAGGCACAAAACAGGCCAGACAATCTAACAAAACAAAGAATAAGATTTTAAACATACTATTAAGAACACCAGCTGGATACAGCACAGGTAACTCCATAGGCCGTATTAAATCTTACTACAGATTTGTCTATATTTATAAACCATCAATTTCTTACCTTGGAGGTTTTAACACTTCCAGCAATACTACACACTTCGCTTGAGGACACTGCTATATTTGTGTCGACATCATCCAATGGTTCCCCTTCATGGGATTTATCGACTTTTTTATCATCCGCCATGGCTTACCACTCTCTGCGTACATGAATAATAAATGTATGATGTCTCGCCTTGTAAACTCTGGAAATCGTTAATAACACTAAAATTAAATAAAACGACAAAAAATATGTATTTTTTCGAACAGAAAATTCACTAAACAAAATATTTTGCCACCACCACTTATAACAATCTGTCATTTGCCATTTTTTACACGTCATCTAACTATTGACACTTGTGACAATCAACTATTTAGCCGTTTCTGAGCTCTTCTCCAGCTGATAGGTACCGAGACCGACCGACACTAATGTTTCTGAACGAAATTTGACAGATGACAGTACCCTGACAGCAAAATTTGACAGTTTCATCATCCATCACAAATTGGTTAGGTTTGATAATTTATTTTACTGAAATTGCTTCTGAATTTCTGTAATAAATTTGTTTCTTATGCTTCTAGATAAAAATATTTAAATGGCATCGTCTCGTATACAGGTATGTCTTATACAAGCAGTTCATATCTTTTTATACATTCTCAAGGTATTAGGATACGTCACATTCTGAAACGCGTAATTTCTTTCAGGCTACTGTACGGCAGTTGTCTAAAACGTACAAGAAGAGAGGTCGTTTTGAACTAGGCATAGCTTCGGAGCTACCTGCTGCTTACAAGAAGTTTTGGCGCGAGTGGAAAGTATTGAAACCAGCTGCAGTCCACTTTGTGCCTCAAGAAGGCAAATGGAGGCGCGACGAGTTGACTGGCGAAACGCTGCCAATACAAAATATTCCTATTCCTTTGAAACATCCAGCTGAGCTTCATGAAGGAATATGGGGTGGAGAAGCAGTCATTAAAGGTAGTTAATCTACAAAGTACTTACCTAACATAGTCATATCAGTATTCTAATCTGGTTTTTGTGGCAGGTTTTCAAAAACGTGACCAACACAGGCGAAGAGTACCCCACTTCTGGGTTCCAGTGCTGAAGAGAACTGTGGTCAAGTCTGAGGTCCTGAACACACATCTATCAGTCACTGTCACTGACCGAACTATAAGACTAATCAATGATCACTATGGATTCGATCATTACTTACTCAAGACACCAGCTTGTGACTTAGTATCAATGTTAGCATTGAAATTGAAAAAGCAAATACTAACTGAATTGATGAATGGTTGCCCGAGATATGCATATGACCCACAAAAACAGAAAGAAGTGTATGAAGAGTACAAAACTTACTTGTCTTCGGTAAGTTTTAATTTAAACATTTATAGAAAAACTATTTACTAATTAGTTAGTATAAAAAAATCTTATTATTTTTGTAGTACACACCTGAAGAAATTGATTGGTATGGATTAACATGGTATGAAGCTCTTTGTAAAATTGCCAAACAAAAAGAAGCAGCTAATAGACCTATTCCTTTGAAGAATATTTACAGAAAAAACCTTGTAGAAAAATTAAAAGCTGCAGGTATTGATGGCACCAAGAGCTCAGCAGATGATATATCGTAAGTATTATTTGTGTTATTAGTCTCCATACTTAACACAAAGGCCTATTATAGTAAGAAATAGATTTTAGGGTCACATTGTCTTAAAAAGTTTTTCTTTTTCAGCTCGACCACATCCTGGTTATCGAAAATGAATCCATTTGGCAAGAAAGATGAAGCTTAATAAGAAATAAATGTAGCTTACTTAGAAGACATTGGTTGATAAAAATTGTTGTGTTTTAGACATATTTGAAATAGATAGATGTTTATAGCTTATAGGGGTTGTTTTTATTTTGGATGAGCTAGATGACCTCCATACATACAACATACTTCTAAAAGGATTTAATAAAATGGTCTTATTTATAATGTTTTTTTTATTAAAATAGGTAGGCACATGCTTCTTATTACACCAGTACACATTTAACATGGCAAAACCTATTTATTAAAAACTATATCATTAGAATAAAATATGGGTAAATAAAAAACAATGTTTGGGTAATATTATTTCAACAACAAAAAAATTAGGAAATATTAAAATTACATATTTAATTAAACTGTACCTATTTCTCTAAACTAATAATTGAATATTAATCAACACTATCAAAAATAATATCTCATTTGAATGATTTATTGAAAGAAAGCAATTTATTACATAGTCAAATTAGACAGGGTTGCTGGCACTGTATTTTCGGTTACCTATTGAAACGCATAACGTTTTTCGTCATAAACTTACAATGCATAATGTTAATGGTCATAATAGTAATTTGGTATAAGCCTTTATAGCATAACTACATAACCATCAAATGGCCGAAATTTGGAAGGCATAATTTTGAAAAGCATAACTATTAACAGGCATACGTTTTGTTAGCCATAATATTCAGAAGACATAACATTCAAAAAGCAAACATGCATTAAGCATAACAGTCAAAATCCCTAAACTCTTAGGGAATGATTACTTTCACACTTTTTCGTATGAAGTAAATAAATTAGGTTTTAGCGCTTCACCGCCCGCTGCCGTGGCACCGCTCGCTTCGCTCGCTCAGCTCGCGCGGCTTTGTGGTCAGCACTTCTAACCTAACCTAATGTAATCAAACCTAACCTAATGTAATCAAACCTAACCTAACTTCTTGTTCATGCATTCTTGTTTATTACCTATTATTACTTCAAAATTATTTTATTTCATAATCAATACATAGCTATAAGTTACATTAAGTTATGAATGAAGTGAGTATGCTTTGTAAGATAATGTCAAATAAAATTATGAACATGGCATGTATGCTTAAAACGCATAATTATGTAAAATTATGCGTTTTAATGTATTTATAAAATTATGACTTAGAATAATATGGATTTCAACCATTTATGGTTTTTAATATTATGTCTTTCAACAATTCTGCGTTTTTAATATTTATGCTTAGTAATAAATTTGCCAAAACCTACTATGCCTTTTGATTTGTATGCCATATGATGTATGTTAATTGAAATTATGACGATAAACATTATGCGTTTCAATGTGTCACCGTATTTTCAAAAGCATTATTTTTGCAATTTTATTTAACTTATTTATAGAGATGCGCCGAGCAGCATTTTTGCCGAGTAACGAGTACCGAGTTTTACTCGGTTCAAATTTTTTCCAACCAAGTACTCGGCCGAGTAACTCTGTTCAGTCAAATTCCTGTCTCGGGTGCGTAAACAAGCTAAAACAGGTTCACGCGGTCATCCAGAGAACTATGAACTAATAAGAAATATTTATATGCTATTTTTATATGATTCAGTAAAAGTTACATTTCAGAAAGTACTAGCATAGATTACATAAGTACTAGCAGCAGTGAAAAAAACGAATCTGAACGATTACGACACAAGATTCTCATGTATTGGGATATCTGGGATTGCTTTGAAGAATTAGCTTACACCCAGCCAATACAGCGCGATGATCCATAAAGATTGTTAGACCGCCGCGCTGTTTAAAATAAAATTGATTTTTTCATTACCGTGTCCTAAATTTCTCAAATCAATAATAAATACTTTTTACCCGACTGCGACAGAAGAAGGGTAATGTTTTTAGATTAACACTGTTGTTTCAATTATATCTGTCAACATATATTGCTTTACTTAAACCGAGTTTTTCGGTCGAGTATGAGTACTAAAAAACCTGCCGAGTACGCCAAGTACCGAGTATGAACTGAGTACTCGGCCCATCTCTACTTATTTACTAGAATAGTGTAATGATGGCACAACAATGAGCTTTGCATTGCGTTTGAGTCTCATTCACAGGTCTATTTTTATATGTAGGTATGTAATGTAGTAGGAACTATTGCGTACGCCAAAGTACAGCTAATGGTTCTATTTATAATAAGTCATTTATGAATGTCAAGAAGGCCAGTGCCCTTCATATAAAGGGATTTTTTTTTCTTGGTTACGTCTTTAAGACAACTCATTGGGTGGTACAGTGTACAAGTATAGCATATATTTATTACAAACAAACTATAACATAAGAAAATAGTTTTATTTCTACACTGTAAAATCTTAATAAATCTTTGTTGGTGCATGCTTTGCATATGAAAAATAAATTAATTTTTGTTGCACGCTAATTATCCGGAATCGTAGGTAATAACAACACGTGGCAGACTTTTACGGGTTCTACTGCTATACAAGTTTATTTTCTTTGTTGACTTGCGACAGACGCAGGTCACCTACAACCGGACTCTTTGGGAATTGGCAGGGGAGACCTACTTCAGCAGCAGACGTCCTGCGGCTAACTGATGATGATGAATACACTGTAAGTATAGTCCGACGCGACCCTCATGCGGCCCGCCAGAGGTGCGGGGGGCGAGGCAGCAGCCAATCGCACGCAATTCTGTCATAAGAAATCGCCTTACCCGCTTACAAGGTATAGTTAGTACAGTACTCTATCTTCATTCAAGCGGTCAGAACGCGATTTGTAAATATTTGAACAAAATACAAAACGAGTGTATGCTGTGCCAGAATTTATAATACAACCGAATGCGGATTTTTACGAGTAAAAGGGCACTATGTTAAGCACCCGGATGAGATAACAAAACTCACTTCCCAAAAAATCTAGCGATTCATGGATTCTATGGGCACAAGTAGTGAGCTATAATCAAAAGGGCAGTCAAAGTGAAATGCCATATACCTAATATGAAAAGACGTTTTTTGGGATTTCAAAGTAAGTATGTCTATTGATAAAAGCTGTTGGAATCCGTTTTTAAATACACGTTTCGTAACAAATCACATTGTATAATACCTCGCCCCCTAGTATGGCGCCCGTAGGAGGGTGGCGCATAAACATGTAAGACTATAGTATTTGCGGCGTAGTAACTAAATTATTATATAAAACAAAGTCGGGTTTGTTCGGACACTTCGAAAACAGCTGGACTGATTTTGATGATCTCTGATTTGTTGGATTGTGTATTTCTTAGAATAGCAAAATAACAACAAAAACATCGAGTAATTTCAGATTAAAGGGGGGGAAATGGGGGATAACCACTGACCTTAATACAAGTACGCTGGACTAAAAATGAAGCTATTTGTTTATCGCCATTTTGGCGCTGACGGCTGTAGTGAGCGTGTGGTGACCTTCAATAGAACTCATAAACATATAAGTTACTCTGTTTTAGTTCCCTGGACACTGACCTGGGGGCGCTTTGATTCGGCACAAAAAATATCTGTCATTTCTTAGAGAATGTTTAGTCTCGCGTACTTGTATTATACAGGTCAGTGGGGATAACAGATTGTGTGGGAAATGGCATTTTCACAGACGAAGTTAGTGGGGACCCGCTAGTTGTTTATGATCTGTGGTTGGCTATGTGACGGCGCACTGCACGGGCGGCGCGTGCGGCGCGCGGTCGGCGAGCAGCCCGGCGACGGCTCGCGCCAAGTACGTCATGGCGCCGTACGACCCGCTGGGGGCGCTGTCGTATAGATGCCGATACAGTGGAGTAGCGCTGCTATGTGACAGCGCATATAAGCACATGTATTTATTTCAAGGACAATACTGATAGTTACTTTTACCGTATCGCTTATATCTAGAACAGATACAAAGAAAAAGCTTTGAGGTACCGCATATTTTGATGTGAGAAGACGTTTTTTTAGGATTTCGAAGTAGTCTATTGTTAAAATTTGTTTTAAATACATTTCTATTATATTAGAATTTCGTAACATATAACATTGTATAATGCCTCGCACCCCGTCGAGCGCCCGGCACAAACTCGTCGAACTATAGAGTTGCGTCGTAGTAACTATTAGGCTCCGCGCAGATGGGCCACCTGTAATGGCGCGTACACATACTACACAACGACCACAGCCACCGGTGGATAGCGATAAGTTGTTTCGATTAGTATGGAGTCGTCGCACACGTGACGCGAGTGGCAGCCACTCGCCATTTTGACAAATTTTTCGTCAAATGATCTAGCAGGTGAGTGTCAAATTGTAGCGGCCACCGAGCACCTTCGTTTGCGCGGGACCAAAGGGCGAGGCGCATGACATCCCATGCTGGTCGGTGGCCCGTCTGTGCGGAGTCTTATTTATAATCTGTGGTTGGCTATGTGACGGCGCACCGCACTGTAATGCGCGCGGTCGGCGACGGCTCGCGCCAGGTACGTCATGGTGCCGTACGACCCGCTGGGCGCGCTGTCTATAGTAATATATGAAACTAAGTCGGGTTTGCTCGGACACCTATAACTCGAGAACGGCTAGACCAATTTTGATGATCTCTAATTTGTTGGATTCGCGTCCTCATAATAGCAGAATAACAATAAAATCGAGAAATTTCAGATTAAGGAGGTGAAATGAGGGGTAACAGGTTGAGAAATGGCATTTTCACAGGCGACCCGCTAGTTGTTTATAATCTGTGGTTGGCTATGTGACGGCGCACTGCACGGGCGGCGCGTGCGGCGCGCGGTCGGCGAGCAGCCCGGCGACGGCTCGCGCCAGGTACGTCATGGTGCCGTACGACCCGCTGGGCGCGCTGTCGTACAGATGCTGGCAGATGCCGGCGGCGCCGCCGCAGACAAGCGCGCCGCCGAAGCTGTCCGCTTTGGCGCAGCATAGCGTCGCGTCGCCGTTCACTCGCATCTGTGACGGTAATAACACTTGATTATTTACCCGACTGCGCGACAGGAGGGTTATGTTTAAGTATGTATAAATGTTTGGCACGCCCTACAGCCCAAACGGCTGGACAGTTTTTGACATATGAGGTGCCGTTTTTCGTTAGAATTGTAGTAAGGCTATATACATAAATACATTTTCAAAATGGTGTCTAAAAATAAAAACAAAGGAAGTGTGGGGATTGTTTTTTTTCTTACCATAGTAATATAGGTATCAAATGAAAGCCAGTGAAAAGCCTATTTCAAATATTTTTTGCAGTCAGGTGTTATGTTTTTACATTTATAATGTTGCGCGTGACATGCAACCGGCGAGGTCAACGTCGACGTCTTAAGGCTTGACTTCCTCCTAAGCTAACTGAGGTCGCGCGCACGAATGCATTGTGTTCTGGGTCCCACCACACTACGACGCTGCCGTCAGCTGAGCGTGTGATTTCGAACATATTGTATGGACAACGTTCTAAATCACACGCGCGACTGACACACGCGAATGAGGTCAGCGTAGGACAAAATCAAGCCTTAGTAGTAAGGACACAGTTAGTAAAGCGAACCGGAACCGAAGCGATGCTAAACACTACCGAAACGGCGAATTGTTGGCTAATAAGATTAAGGGTAGTTTTTGCCCAAGCAGGAACGAAACAAGCATGATATAGAGCACCTCCGCTTCACTTTAGTAAAAACGACCCATACCACGATAATAGTAGCCTATGACGTTTCATATATTTTATTTCATCTAAATCAAGTCAGCAGTAAAAGCATGAAAAAGTAACAGACAAACACACTTTCGCATTTATACAATCGGTTGAAGTAAAGATATTTTTTGAAAATAAAAAAATTATATCACTCCTAAAACATCATCATTCTAGATCCCGGTTGTGCACACGCACGCGAGGACCCAGGGTTCGCTTTAGATCATGATCCAGGATATGGAAAAAAAATAACATCACCGACCTGATCTTCCAAGAATATTTGATTCGCCTTGTGCACCAGTGTCTCCACGCCGATCACCTCGCCCAGCGAATCCACCGCCTTGTACTCCACCACGAGGGTCAGCACCATCAGCGCCTCGACCACAAGCTGCCGATACTCCGGCTGTGGGATCGAGTTCAGCACCGTCTCTACTGCGAGGGCGAATTTCAACTCTCCCGACGTCATCTCTTGGGTCAAATTTGGTTGGAGGACCTTCCCCTGGATTACTAGGCCTTGACACTGTGAAGGGAATGTTTTGGTTAATACGTCTTCTGGATTTTACCTTTGGATTTCGTGTTTATTAGGTGTTTGAGTTAGTCTTTTAGGATAGCTTTGTGGAAGATAATGCGTATAATATACATAATACCTGTAAAATATATAATCTAACTCCTATTACCGTCAATAACAGACTCGGTTAAATGGCAAGATTTAAAAATTTAGCAGCTCAGCTACTATTAACCCCTTGCTTGAGGATCATAAGACTGTCCTCGGGCTCACTACAATTGATTATTTACTGTGCCTATTGTGCTAAACAAATAAAACATCTAAATTGATAAACAAAACTCTAACAAGTACGACTCGAACTCGTCGCCCTGAGGATTACGTATACACTTGTATAGCTGCAAAAGCACCAACTTTACGGTTTTTGGACTATTTCAGGAGTATGTTCTATAAAACTTTCCTTTTTCCTAATGATTCTAACTCCCTGTAGGTTTTGATTCCCCTGCGCATTGTTAGAAAATTAGATTTAAATGGTTTGATTTTTACAGCTTTAACTGAATGTATGTTAATATCAACTTGATACCTCCACGTATTCCTGAGTCATTCGGCAGGACAACAAAGTGATCCTGAAGGGTTCAGTTTTTTTCTTTTAAGGGAACTAGACTTGTGTAACTCCTGAGTGAATGTCAAAAATGATATATATCTTTTCAAAGAAGCTAATCACTCACTAACTCACTTGCATCTCAAATATATCTTTATCTCTTTTGATATACGACTTCGTTTCGAGCGACTGAACGAAATGAACTAAACTACAGGACCAAGTGAGACGGTGTTACTGCTCGCTAGTATGTGAAAGAGAGAGAGACATAGGATAGCAAGCAAATAAATCACTCATTCATCGATAATTCTTATCCTGTATCACTGAGTTAAAAGAGCCGAAGATATAAAAGAGTGATATATATCAGAAACTCACAATGATATGAATCACTCTTTTCTTTTCACTGATATATTTTGCGCATCTGTAAAGGGAATGGAATCCTAAAAACTAATAATATAGGTATCACAAAATTACAATACTCATACCTTTTCCAACACTCCCCATACGCGAGGGTAAAAGTCCCGAGGCACTCTGTTGAGAGCGCCGTCCAACCTGCGCCGGCGCAGCCACTGGCCCTGGCGATCGGGCTCTGCTATTGGTGCTACGAAATAAACAGTATTGTCTGACAAGTAAGAAATAAACGAAATAAATACTATTGTTTGACAAGTTCGTGCGCGACCCTCCTACCTCACGTCAGACGTTTAGGGGGTGTGGAAGCGCCAATCACATAGGACAGTCATAGGAAATCTCCTTCCCCGCTGACATCTAGCATGTCTCGCCCCCGCGCGTGTTTCGCTTGGCAACTTGTCGAACTTTAAAGCTGAAAACAAACTATCGGACCTAATAGGTATCTATGATAATTAATGAACATTAAGCCGTGCAAAATATCGGAGGTAAGTCGCGGACATAGCCTTGAGCATTCGGACGTCCGAAAGAAATCTGGCGCGCTGGATGCAAAAGACTGTGCACACCTATCAGTCGCGGACGACAGCCGCGTCCGATAGTTTGTTTTCAGCCTTAGTCGCCAACTCTTTAATATTTGTATCTACTTAATTAAACAAAACAATGTCGATCACGAGTACCAGGGCGCTGATTACGTAACTCTGTTGCTAACAATTCTGGATTCTAATCGTTTGAAAATGTTCTATGTCACAGTAGCAGTTTCTTTGTTAGGCTGGCCATTTATGGTCAGTAAAAATGATGACCCCACTCACTAGCTTAAAACCAATCTCTAAACTGGCTTCATTAAGTGTGGCCAAAACGGGGCAGTGTCCAACGCCATGGGGCCTTTTAGGTTTTTTAGACAAGGGCAAAAAGATCGAAAGGTCTTGGAACTAGCAAAATATAGGCGATTTTGGAAAAACAAGATGAAGAAGAGTTACTATTTTAGTACTTATACCCGCGGCCAAGATTTTAATTACAATACCCGAAACATCAAATTATGGACGTACGTCAGTCTGATTGGTCAGTTTTTAACTGACTGTAAATGGCCAGCTTTAGCAACACAACATTAATATTATATTATTTTTTTTACATGGTTTTTTATTATATTTTTTATATTTATTATACATGGTTGTTTATGTAGCCATAGCAAAATTAGTATGTTTAAAATGATTGTAATGTAATACAACTGCTGAAGAACCTAAATATATAAATTAAAATAAAAAACATTGATTTAAATAGTTTCATTTAAAGTTACATAATCCGCTACCAGATCATTTAGTCATTCGAATACTTACTGTCATCCATAGTGCCCTGAAGCGATTGCCCCTCCAATACGATTTGTGACTTCTTGCCGAACCTATTGGATTTGTTGCTGACGATGGAGAAGTTACCGCGACCAACTGTAAACGAACCACTTTTTAAAGATAAGAATAGGTATATAGGTACCTCTCGCTGTAGGCTAATATTACATGATCGAAAACTTAACATCTTGAACTGAATACGCATAAAAAATGAAATCTAATTACAAGGTTTCACGAATAATTATTTACTTGACTACATAAAAAGGAATTGTATATACTGGAACATTCAAATTCACAGTTTAAAAACTGATTGTGCAAAACAAATGGGACTAGATCTAAAAGCTAATTCATTAAACAACAATGAAGTGTTCATTGACATTAAAATGATGGAGTTACAAAAAAAATGGACAAGGTACATTAACGTTATATACAAAGGTCAACACAGGGAACAACCAAACATACAAAAGCAATTTGTATGCAATTCATATAAAGACTCGCCTTTACTTTTGTTGATTTTTTCCTTTACAAAATGTAGGGAATTAGCTGCAAAGGAAATGCTATGTGTAAATACATATCGATTGACCAAAATGTGACTGGGAATCACACCTCAATCAACTGGCATAGAATGTATACAGGGTGTCCCATTAATAAAGGATAAACTTTTAAGTGCAGACTAGTTACATCATGCACTATTATATGCCAAATTTTTTTTAAGTAATTGTGTTGCCATTTAATAAATGCCATTTTGCCAAATAATAAAAACTTAAAACCAAAATCTCAAAGATTTTGGTTTTAAGTTTTTATTATTTTCGGGAGCATTTTAAGTAAAAAATATTATATTTTTTAGTAATATTCAAGAGTATTAAAATAGAAACAGAATTTTTTTAAAGTCATGAATTGTAGAAGTAATTATACAACAATTACATTTAAATATCGCGAATGGTAACACTTTTACTTTAAAAAAAATTGGCATATAATAGTGCATGATGTAACTAGTCTGCACTTAAAAGCTTATCCTTCATTAATGGGACACCTGTATATTGTACTTATAATAAAAATAAGTGCATAACATGATATTCTCGTGTACAAATACAGAGCAGGTACCCTGGGAGACAAGATGCAATCTATTCTACAGCGAATTTCGCTATCGCCAACGAAATATCAAAATATGTATACAAAAGTCACATGATGTTTCTATAGTTTATGTCAGTTTCATACATTTCGCTGCAGACTACATTGCATCTTATCTAGGGGCCAGCAGAAATGAAGAAGCAAAACCTTCACTTCGATTATTATAACAGTAATATTTACGTGAGAAATAGTAAAAAATATTAACGCAATTAATAGTGACATCTTACCGCTGTTGATGGCAAACTCCTTGCCGCTGAGGATATGATAGAGCAGGTTTTTCATTTCGAATGGAGACAAGTTGAGAAGATGCTCGGACGCTTCTTCGCCGTTGCAAGACAGTGTGCGCGACAGTTCCGTTGCCATCACCTATGAAATTGCAGATAACATTTTATTGCTTGCCAGAAAAATAAGCAGTAAACAATGCATATGACGATTTCGTAAATTTATTTTTTTTTTTGTCGAAGCAAAGCAAGCCTAACCGATATTATCATTGACTATCATAAAAGCATGAATCATGTCTACCTCCACGAATCAGCATGTCCCTCTTAGGACTAATCTTCGTTTTTCTACTACATTTATTAAATCAAAGTTATAAATAAATCAATAGACAAAATCGATGTTTCAGTCGTTGATAATATTTTTCGACTGCTTCCGCTTTGCTCACAGCATCCCGCATTTCAGCATGAGCGAATACGTATCATCCGTACGATAGCTAGCGATATTTTAAATATGGATAATTTCATACAGAGTATGATGTCAGTGACCTTTATTTATTTAATTTGAAACACCAACAGGTTACATACAAACATTGACCGGAACACTTAATCAAAACAAAGTGCATCTGGTATGCAATTCAATTATAGGTGACCACGACATTGCTAGATAGGTATACTCAGTTAATAATATAGGTACAATTACAAAAATGCTGTATGCTTGTGAGAAAATATTGTTCTAAAATGCAAATTAAAAACAAAACACTTAAATGTTACCGTTGATAAAATGACTGGACTTTGCTTTTAAATTCAGATTCGGAGTCATGGCAAATATCGAGGTTACATTCGTCGTTTACTCTGTAAGATGATAACATTCTCGGTAAGGGCGCATGTCTACCAAGGTTAGTTTTCACTTGAGACACAACAAAGGTATTAGTGAGCCGGCGGGCGACCTCCCACCGAACGACGACTATGCTATTGTGACCACGCCTACCCCAATGGCCCGCTTCGGTGTATGTAAGGTATGTAAGTAACATTCAATGTACATTTACATTATAAACAGCACGTATTTGTAATTTCAAAAAAAAACTTTTACCACTAGGATGCTACCTTAGTTTTGATGACGGGGGTATATTATTGCACCCGTGCAAGTCGAGCCGCTAGTCTCCAATAATTACAAATGTTATTTACCTGAATAATAAGTCCGACTCTAAGTCTCAGCATCTCCAGGAAGAGCTGCGGCTCGGTGCGGATAAACATGGCGAGGTACACCAGCAGCTCCTGCGTCAACATCGCCGTGCTCTCGTCGTCGCCATACGCCTGAGAGGGACAGCAGTATATTGCAGTGTGTAAAATAGCATGATACAACAATAATGTCCTCCTAGCCGAATTTCGACTACGGCGGCCTATCTCAACAGAGATAAGCCAACTGCGCGGGACATATTATAGTGCACAAGTGTGTGCGCAATACACAGGTGCACTCTCTGTTCCTTCACTCTCATAATTCGGTGAGACGGAAGTCCGACATGAGATCAGTCGCAGGACCAACGGCTTAACGTGCTTTCCGGGGCACGGGGGTGTTAACACCACCTACTACCTGACTCCGGAGCTGTGTCTGAGTAATTTCAAGACAGAAAAACCCAAACACTCTCGGCCCGACCCGGGATTCGAACCTGGGACCTCGTGGATAGTACCCAGCGTGCTGACCACTAGACCAACGAGGTAGTCAGTCAGGCGAGTCTAATAAGACTAAACAGCTGTCAGTTGCTAAGGAGAATCTTTAGACAATTCAGTAGGGATGTCATTCAATGACGACTAATGTTAGACGAGAACAGTAAAAATAATAAAGAAATAGCATCACATAATTTGACGTTTCTTAAATATTGTAGTTTCTTTTCGTTTGTTTGGCCGAGAAAGAGAGACTGAACTTAAATTTATCTTAGACAGGGCACACTGGAATCGAATCCAATATGGCTGTCTTCTGAGGCTCTTTAGCTTTCACTGACTGGGGTTTCGATTGCCAAGCTGTAAGTCCCAGCTAAACAGGAGTCGCAGTGGTGGAAAAGTGTCAAAAGAGATTTCTCGTTTTGCCTGTAACTCAGGGTGCGGTAAATATGGAAATCGTAAGTTGATCTTATTTAGGTACGCAAAATAAAAAGAGGATAGCCCGTTTAATAAACAAAGCATTTATTACCTGTCTCTCCTCATTTTTTTCACGACGGAACGACTGCGTATAAAAAATAGACAAATCAAATGGTGAAGACTTTCTGTTTCGCTTAAAAAATAATCGCGAGTATAGGTAGAGACCGCTTGAGTCCTCGCCAGCGGGTACAGTCGACAGCACGTCAAGTTACCCATTTGGACTACGAAAACGGCTTTATTACGTAGGGAATAGAGGCAGTCTCAGCGTTCAACGCGGGCGCCAATTATCAAACATATGAAAAGTGTAAAACAGTGGCGGAAGGCGCGACTTCATATGTTTGGCAATCGCGCCCGAGCTAGGCCCGCTGTGTGGCCGAACACTCAAAGTCAAAGTGGGGTCGTCTGAAGTGCGGCCGTGCGTACAGAGGCGCGGGGCTTTCACGAGTACGGGAACTGGGAGAGTTTAAGAGACAAGAATGTGTCTGGGACCTCTCCCTATCTCCGCACATCTCCCAATCGCTGTTCTCTTCCAAGCTCTACGTCCCCCGCGTGCCGTCATCCCGCAGGCGAGAGCTCAATAAGGCAGCTTACATAAAGTCTGTTTTATGTTGCATGACGAATATTGAAAACAATATTGTCATTCCTTTTAGCAATATTATGCATTTATTAATAAGACACAAAAGTAACAACAACAATCACTGATCATTATCATCCTTGCCGTATACCGGTTGTGCCGAGAGCCCAGGATCCGCTGACCATGATCCAGAATATGGCAGATCAGGTAATTACAGTGGAGCGACTGCCATCTGACCTCCGTGACCCTGTAAACAGGGGAACCTGACCAGTTTTTGGATCATGGTTACATATTCAGTCCCTGAATCTGCAGGTTTTCTCCCGATGTTTTCCCTCACCGTAAGAACATCGGTTAGTGAAACAACTAATGTACGTAACTCAGAAAAAGTCATTGCTACATAGTGGCACGTGGGATCAAACCGGGTCCTGCAGCATAAGAGGCAAACCCGCTAGCCACTGCGCCACCGACGCTCCACATTCACTGATATTATTTCAAAAGTCAATAGGTTTCAATATTCGCCAAGCAAATCAGATTTATATCCACAGGCATTGTCCACAGGTGATACACGTACCAAATGTATAAGCTGCCTCAACTCGTTCTCCGGTAGCGGCGCAGTAATAGTGTGTTCGTTGTTCGGTGGCATGCCCACAGTGATCTGCTTCTGACGCACCAGCAAGTCGGTGACCGCTTTGGCGAGGTCCTCCACGCGCTTGCCGAGCATCCCGGCCGTGTGTCGCACGAGACCCCAAAGCTTTTGGGTGCACGCTTTCTCGTATAGCACTTTCAGCAGGTCTTTTACGGTCACGTTTTTGCCGTTTTCCAGCATGCCTGTGACGAGTAAATGATCAATCAGGCCATACTTATTTTAAGGGGTTTTTTAGTCAATATTTATTATTGCTTTATGCTAATGCAATCATATATTTTCAGGTAATTTATTAAAATTACATTTATTCAATAGATAACAAAATGGATAGATACACCGCTGTTAACGCCACTTAGAAGGCAAACACAAAAACATTTAAATAGTATGGACAGCACATCAACTTAAGCACTGCGGCATTTTATGCACTTTTAAGAGGGGTCATTTCACAACTGTATTCTGATGTGGTGGCTACTGTCACAATAAATACTAGTAATTCGTACAGAAGTATTACTTTATAAAGGTATTCAAAAAATGCCTACCACAAAATGTGTGGTAATTTAACTCGCCTCCTCCAGAGTGACAGACATTTTTTTAGATACCTACCGAAATCTATTGCAAGCGAATTAGATTCTGCTAACTCTGGATATCGATTCCTATTACACTAAACCTATTCAGTGAGCGGCGCGCTAGGGTTGACTGCTAAGAAGCTACTATCGATATTTAGTGCACCTCACTAGCGGCAATTCTACTCGTCTACTATTTTTTAATCATTCGTATGACGTACAGTTGGCGAATGCGTCTTAATTTTCAATAGACATTAATTTTGACGTTTATTTTACTGCTCGCCTTCTGTGACGAGTGGGTAGGGGCATTCGTTGCGGTTCCGAGCGGTCGAGTGCAGTCGATCGAGTGATTCAAAGATGCGGAGTTTTAGATGGCGAACGAAAATCAGTAGAAATCAGCATGCGAGTCAAAAATAGTGTTTCAGCACCCTTATTCACAAACGCCGAAAACTAAAGATTTCTAATCCGAGAGGCAGGTTTCTGAAGACTTCAAAAAATGCGATTGTCCATGTCAGAATCGGAAGTTTGAAGTTTCTAGTATGCACAAATGACATTAGCTTTCGAGAACTCCGTTCGGCATCATTTGAATTCGAAATGGATCCGACACGGAAACTTTTCCGACGTTCGTAAATAAGGGTGCTGGTTAGGGTTGAAAATTGCAAAAGATACATTTTGTTTGTTTCGAAACTTTGTATCTTTTCTGTAAAATACATGTATTTTTCGAAAAAAAAACAATTGCAATTTGTAATGTAATCAAATAAATATCTCGGTTAATATAAAATAAACAGAGTACCTACTTGAAAAAAAACAAAGAGTATATAATATATATTTTTAAATGTAACATTGTTTATTTTTATAAATCTACATTTTATTTTATGTCTACTAAAATATCCAAAAAGGTAAACATTTTTTATTCGTATAAAATCGGATCTAGAATATCCAATTTTTATAAGGCCTGACCAAACCCACAAAAAACGATCGAAAACTCATACAAAAATCTATTGGGAATATTTTATAACTCTAAAATTCAAGCCACCATTGGAAAGCCTAAAAAGCCAAAAAATGCGAAAAATACAACGTAAAATACATGTAAAAAACATAAACTATTGAAAGATTCAACCGGAGATCCACAAGTAAAGTTTCTGTATTATATTGAAAAATACAGAGGTTATTTGAAAGATACATGTATTTTACATGTCATTTTCAACCCTAGTGCTGGTGAATTAAACGCACGTGTGCGTCACTGTTCGCTCGCGAGTGGACAAGCTCATCGCGGTGGGTCGCTGCACGTATGTTGTCGATGCCCACTGAAAGCGAGGCGCCTGCCACTGTACGCACCTGTATTAAAATCTAGGCCGTGAGTGTCGACCAAGTACTGCAGTATGTCGCCCTGCTCGTCTAGGCTTTCGGTCTCGCGAAGCATTGCGATCAGCTCGTCCGTCTCCTGCTCCGCGTACATCGTCTGCGACTCAGACGTCGTTCGGTTGCGCACGATCGTTATGTTCTTGTTCACTATACCTGTGGAATACACTCCATTAGTTAACGAAAAATAGGCTAATCTACATTTTGATTTCAATACAGTGTAAATTTCATTAAACGTCACTCTTTGCTACATACAGTTTACACTGGTACCACAGATAAATTTAATTTACATCAATGTACAGTCGACCAAATTGAATCATGACCCACTCTGCCGATTATTCCTTTGTATTCATAAATGTAGTAAGGTTTTCTTCGCTGTCATGCATGTTGCACATAGTACGTTTTAAATATGAATAAAAATGCATCATTACGGGTCAGAGATCTATGCAAGTTTAACCTTTATTATCACTGCACTAGACATGTTTTAGATAAACCAGTCTTAATATGAATTTAAAATAAGTCCATAATCTAAACTCTTTTCACTACGAAGAAAAAAGTATCATAATTTAAAAAATATAAAACGTCGTGTGTCAGATGTCAAGTATACCTGTCTGTATATATAGTCTGAAATTTTATAAAAATCTAAGTCAATATCTACAAACAAATCGTATAATGGCCAATTTGGCAGAACAAAGAGCTAAGAATAAGTCTGAACACAGTCAAAACCTGGATCAGACGGCACGCTGAAGAGGGTACCCTCGAAGACAGACGACGACATAATTATGGCGTTCGACGAATCACGAACCAACGAAGAGAACGGAAGTGCAACACCATTACGAAGAACATCTTTACAGACGAGAAATAATTTGCTCTTCTCAACATGGTCGCTTAACTTTGTGGCGATAACACGCGATACACAGAGGATCACGTAGTGCTCAACCAATTATCCGGATGAATTTTAGCTAAGATGTGTACCTGGATGGATGCCGGAAGTGTAGGAGAATTTGTTCAAATGTCATAACGCTATAAACTATGTCAATATATTGGAAGAATCAATGTTACCGACTTTACGAACAGTTTACTTGCGTAAAGAAGTGCCAGTATTCTCCTTCGTTCATGATATCTGCCCAGTGCATACTGCCAGAATTGTCTCGAATTGGTTTACCCAGCATGAAGATGAATTCACTCTTATTTCATGGCCGTCTATGTCCCCAGATCTTAACCCAATAGAAAATTTGTAGGGTTTGGATTATATGAGGGGAAATGACATTTGCAGTCGTCTAATCGGGTCACTTTTCACTTTAACAATTTAATGCCACTTGTTAAATATATACCAATATCTATATATATAAAAGAAAGTCGTGTTAGTTACTTCACTTATAACTCAAGAACGGCTGAACCGATTTAGCTGAAAATTGGCAGGGAGGTAGTTTAGAGCCAGGAGAAGGACATAGGATACTTTTTATCCCGTTCGACATCATTCCCGTGTGACTTGACATGTAACGTCAGTCACTATAAAACGTGGTATAACAAAAAAGAATCAGACTTGGAATAACAAAATTGACGTATAATGACAGCTATGTAATGACGTATGGATGACTATTTGATATTTGTAAGAAATCAATAATATAACTATTTCTATTAAATAAATAATTAACATTATTGCCCAATTGCCCATTCGTATAAACAGTGAAGTGAACTATAAAACTCGGTATGGTTAAAAATTTAAGTTTTTAGGTGAAGTGAAGTTTAATTAATAATGCCGCGACCAAGACGATCGAATCTTTCCCGACAAAGCCGTGATGCAAGAAGAATACGAAATACTGCAAATGAAAGGACTGAAGAAGAACAAGAAATTGCACGTGAACAGCGCCGCGATAGTATGGCTCGACTTCGTGCTTCTCAATCACGAGAGCAAAGTGAAGCAGCCCGTGAAACAGCTCGGTTGGCAATGCAGAATCGTCGAGCGAACAACAGAGGTCAACAAATAGATAATTTGCGACGCAGAACAAGATATTTATCAAGTGCTGATTTGAATCGAGCAGCGTTTCAATACGATTGCAGCAATGATTACAGCTTGCATCCTAGCGTTTGCATTGGGCAAATGGACGTAGTTTGCGAGTATTGTGGTGCATTAAAGTTTTCCGGAGAAACGCCTGGATTATGCTGCCTTAATGGTAAAGTGAAATTGCCATTGTTGACTCCGCCACCTGAGCCATTGTATTCATTGCTTTGTGGCGAAACACAAGAATCACGCCACTTTCTTGCAAATACTCAAAAATACAATGGTTGTTTCCAGATGACGTCATTTGGGGCAGATATTATCGAAGAACGGGGATTTAATCCGACATTTAAGGTATTTATTTTTGTACTTATATAGAATGTAGTTAAAGAATAACTTACTTTATCTATTGGTACCTATGTAGTATATTTGCTAATTCTGAACTCTACTCTCCCACCGAAAAAAGTGTTTATAACCCAGTTAATACTGTCTGGTTTTTATTTTGTAGATACAAGGACAGATTCATCATCGAATTGGATCATTACTACCTTTCGAAGATACACAGAATAAATTTTTACAAATATATTTCATGGGCAACATGGAAGAACAACTTGATCGACGCCTAGAGATCAATGCAGGAATGAAGCGAGCAATTCTTCAAGACTTGCAGTGTCTGCTTCATGAACATCATGCGTTGGTCAGGTTGTTTAAGAGTGCTTTAGAGCGCATGCCAAGTGATGACTATAAAGTTGTTATCAAAGCAGATAAACGACCATCTGGAACACACGAAAGGACATTTAATGCTCCAACAGTAGACGAAGTTGCCATCCTGATTGTTGGTGAACAATTGGAAAAACGCGATATTGTGCTTACACGTCGCGATACTGGGCAACTGCAACAAATATCTGAAACTCATCGATCATATGACACATTGCAATACCCGCTGATGTTTTGGCAAGGAGAAGATGGATATTATTTTAATATTAAAATGAAAAATCCATTGAATGGTGAGTATCAGTATCATAATTTATTTCATTTATTTGTGAAAGACACTGATTTAAAATAATGCTTATTAAAAAAATGGTTAATGTCTGTATTGTTTGCCTTTAAAATTTGCCTTTGAAATGGTTAATTATCAAATTTTTAATTTCAGGTGAAGAAACTACAAAGAAAGTTAGCTCAATGAATTATTACGCATATCGTTTGATGATTCGTCAAAATGCTGACAACTATTTGCTGCGGTTTCGTCGATTGTTTCAGCAGTATTGCGTTGACATGTATGTAAAAATAGAAACGGAACGTTTAACATTCATTAGGTTGAACCAAGCCAAACTGCGTTCTGAGGAGTACATCCATTTACGTGATGCAGTTAATACTGAAGGAAATGCAGCTAATATTGGTCGATTAACTATTCTGCCGGCGACATACATTGGTAGTCCACGTCATATGCATGAATATGCACAAGATGCAATGACATATGTTCGTCATTACGGTCGGCCCGATCTCTTTATTACTTTTACCTGTAATCCAAAATGGATAGAAATTACTCAATTGCTGCTTCCCGGACAAACATCAAGTGATAGACACGACATCACAGCACGTATATTCAGGCAAAAAATTCGGTCCCTGATGAACTTTATTGTTAAACAACGCGTCTTTGGAGATACTCGATGCTGGATGTATTCAATCGAATGGCAAAAGCGAGGCCTGCCGCACGCACACATTCTTATTTGGTTAGTGGAAAGAATTCAGCCTGACCAAATAGATGATATCATATGTGCTGAGATTCCTGATTATGAAGTCGATCCAGACCTACATGATGTTGTTACTACTAATATGATTCATGGACCGTGTGGTGCCATCAATCCCCAATCACCTTGCATGGTCGATGGAAAGTGCTCTAAACGATATCCACGGAAATTAACGGCGGAGACTGTCACTGGCAATGATGGTTATCCGCTGTATCGGCGTCGATCACCAGATGACAACGGTCGAACTGTCACAACGAAAGTGAAAAGAATGGATTTCGTTGTCGACAACAGTTGGATTGTTCCATATTCGCCACTTATTTCTAAATCGTTCAAGACACATTGCAACGTTGAATACTGCAATTCAGTTAAGTCCATAAAATATATTTGCAAATATGTCACGAAAGGCAGTGATATGGCGGTTTTTGGATTGCAATCCTCGAATACCAACGATGAAATTTCACGCTATCAAGTTGGTCGTTATGTGAACTGTAATGAAGCGATTTGGCGTATATTCGCATTTCCCATTCACGAACGTCATCCTACTGTTACGCATTTGGCGGTGCATCTGGAGAATGGTCAACGAGTATATTTCACGGCTTCGAATGCTACGCAACGTGCTGAAACACCTCCAGCAACTACATTGACCAGTTTTTTTGCAATCTGCCAAAGCGATCAGTTTGCACGAACTTTGCTTTACTCGGAGATGCCACGTTATTATACTTGGAATGCTTCATCGAAGAATTTTCAAAGACGGAAGCAAGGCGATGCGGTTCCTGGGTATCCAGATGTGCGTTCTACTGATGCTCTTGGTCGTATGTATACAGTTCATCCAAAGAATAATGAATGTTTCTATTTGCGGTTGTTGCTGGTAAATGTGCGTGGGCCAACGTCATTTGAGTCACTACGAACTGTTAATGGTGTAATATTCCCAACATATCGTGCTGCATGTGAAGAATTGAAGTTATTAGAAAACGATAGTCATTGGGATACGACAATCGCTGAAGCCATTATCTGTGCATCTCCAAGTCAGATACGCACATTATTCGCTATCATAATTTCGACATGTTTTCCATCAAACCCATGTAACCTGTGGCACAAATACAAGGATAATATGTCAGAAGATATTTTACATCAAATTCGTGTCAGTTCCAGAAATCACGATATTGAGATGAATGAGGAGATACATAATCGTGCTTTACTCTTGATCGAAGATATGTGTTACCTCATGTGCGGTAATTTATTAATCAGGTTAGGAATGCCAGCACCATATCGTGAAATGAATGACGCATTTAATCGAGAATTGGAACGGGAACGTGAATATGATCACCAGGAATTAGATTTAGTAGTTCAAACGAATGTACCCCTGTTGAATTACCAACAAAAGAAAGTTTATGATACTTTAATGAAGGCAATCGATGATGAAAATGGTGGTTTATATTTCCTAGATGCCCCTGGTGGAACTGGCAAGACATTCCTCATGTCATTAGTTTTAGCAACTGTTCGGGCGAGATCTAACATAGCGGTTGCAGTTGCTTCTTCTGGAATAGCAGCCACATTGTTAGAAGGATGCCGTACGGCTCATTCAGCATTCAAATTACCGTTAAATCTTCAAACTATTGAAGAACCAACGTGTAATATTGCAAAACACTCAGCAATGGCCAAAGTTTTAGCGGTATCGAAAATCATCATCTGGGACGAATGCACAATGGCGCATAAACGTGCATTAGAAGCACTTAACCGAACATTAAAAGATTTACGCAATGACTCGAGATGTTTTGGAGGAGCAATGATTTAAAATACAGAAATAATTATGAATGATTGATGTAGAAATTTAATTTTTTTTGTATTTTTTCCAATAAAAAAAAAAAATTCTTATTTATTGACATTAAGGCGGAACAAAGTTCGCCGGGTCAGCTAGTTAAATTATAAAGAGGAAAGATTTGTTTGTTTATTTGCATCGAATAGGCTCCGAAACTACTGGACCGAATCAAATATAATTTGGCACAGAGATAGTTTGAGACACTGGGAAGGACATAGGCTACTTTTTGTCGCGATATAAAATCATAAGGGGGGTGAAATGGGGGATGAAAATTTGTACGGAAAATCCGACTTTTGGCGCGGGCGAAGTCGCGAGGAACTGCTACTATATACTGTATATATACTGTTTTATTTCATCATGGCTAACACAAGTTCCAGTGGAACTTTTATAAAGAAACTGGTTCCCGATACAGACTTAGCGCCCGGCTGTGCTGAATCCCGAATCTACCTACCTACCTGTGTGTTGCATTGCAATCCTTACCTAAGTTCTCGCCGATTTTCATACAAACTTATTCATTCAGATAGCGAGTATAGCCTAGTCAGTAACTGTCAGTGTCTAGTAAAATGATAACAGGTGCGTTTCTAGGAAATGTATGTTCAAGCGAATTTCAACCTACTTGTATAGAATGACAGTAGAAAAATGACCATAAGGTGGGTCACGATTCAATTTGGTCGACTGTACATTAGTAATATATATACACTGTATATTTTAAAATGTATCGATTCGATAGTCAACGGTTAAAAATAATATAGCTCGCAATGGGTAAAGCGAAACTAGCGCCGTTGATGTTATTTAATTAAATGTTTTAACACAACCGTGCACTGGACACAGCGGACTTTAAATCATTTTAAAGTAGCTTACTAAAAAGTTAAGTCATTTTTTAATCAGCTGTATAGTAGCATATGAAATGAAGCAATATTGTTGATATTTAAATACCTTCTTCTTTGGGTGGAGATGGAGTTTGTTCTTTAGAGATTTCAATTGTTGGCGTACCAGCTCCTAGACTTGTAGTTGAGGTACCCCTAAAATAAAAATCAACGTCATTATGAAATTTTCTAAATAGCGGTTTGGAAATTTTTATTATGGAGCCTGGCTCCGTAAAGCGAGCCCTAATAATTAGCATTGTTAATGAGTTTCCAAGAAGGTCGCTAGAAGGCGCTAGGTGTTATTAGGAACATGAACTTATAAAGAATAAATGATAATTTTATTCATACAATGTCAACTGTAAACGTGAGACTACATATTGCTATAAAAAACAAAATTGGTACATTCAATTATGTATATTTTTGTTAAACTCGGGTTGTATTTTTGATTTGACATTGACCGTATGAATAGAACTCCGTTGCTTCATTATCATTTCTTTGAAAGTACATATTTTCAAAGCCACCAGCGCCTCCTCTAGACGCTTGCTGACAACACATTGACAATACCTCCAGAGAAACTGCTCGTTAATGGTGATGACGCTACTTACTTTGTGAAAGCTTTCTTTTTAGCGTCTTCGGGCGACGGGCTGCGCCCATAATGTGGGTCTACCTCGAGCCACGATGGTTTCCTTTCCAGAATAGGGCCCGCGTACTCTCCCTCCATGCCAAGAGTCTCCGCTGAAAGAACCAAGCAAAGCCATTTTCATTCATTGTAGTTTGAGGGATGAAAATGGTCTGGTTTGTTTTTTTTTTAAATCGCGGCATGCTAATAGCCTGCCGCTATAAACACTAGACACTAGATACTTTCTTTCACGTAACTTCATCTCACATGAAAGCGTTAGGTCGACTGACGCGACGCCAAACGCGCGCGTGTGTCGTCGATCATAACCTGTCAAACTCCATAAGACCCGCGGGCGGGTTGATAACAATTATTTTTTTATTGTGTCTAGAAATACGTGAAGGTATATACGGATCGACCGGTCCACGTCTGATCGTTATGGATGTCACTAGCCGGCCGCATCGCATGTAAAGGTACACTTCAGAGCAATGCGGCTTGCGGCCCCTCGGAGCCGCGCGGCTATCATGGAACTATTTGAAACTATCATGGAACCGCCATTCCATACAATCCTATAGTTTCGTGATAGCCGCGCGGCCGCCAGAACCGCATGCAGCTTGACGCAAGCAGCAAACCGCATTGCTCCGAAGTCTACCTTTACATGCGATGCGGCCGGCTTGTGGTATCCATAACGATCAGACGTGGACCGGTCGATCCGCGCATGTACTTGTAGCTTCAAGCTAAATTGCGGAGTGAACCAGACCGGTTTTTATTAAAATACGTAACGCGCGCGCGTGCTTGCCCTGCGCCGGCCGCGGCAGTAAGCTCAGCTTCGAACTGAACGACCTCAGTAAACGTGCCTTTCAGTGTACAGGCTACATTTTGGCGAGTGTGGGAAGGAACTATACGAATTGATTCCACCGGCCAAATTTTACTATCAAAACATAAGCGGGGTTTCCACCTTTATGTCATTGACATGCCACTAATCCACAACGTTTTAAATCTACGTTCCTCTTATGTACGGCTATGGAGTGGAATAATTGTCGGCTGAACTGTTTCCTAAACACTATGATCTGGTTTTCTAGACAGACATATGACATATCCTGGGCCGCATCGTCGCTTACCATCAGTTGATATGGCGGTCAAATTTCTGCCTATAATAAAAAAAGAACATGCCTTTCGAGGTAGCTGTGCACTTGTGGGTTAAAATAATCACAACGTTGTTGGAACGCGTCTTCTTGATGGCCGCGGTAGCAGGCTCAGATTCGAGCTGAACGACCTCAGCAAATGCTCCTCCAGGTAGCTCTGCACTGTGGGTTCAACTACTCACAGTCGACGTTGATGGAGCGGGTCTTCTTAATTGTCAGCCCCGGTAGCAGGCTCAGATTCGAGCTAAACGACCTAAGCGAATGTTCCTCGAGGTAGCTCTGCTTGGACTAAGTAGCTCTGCGCTGTGGGTTCAGCTACTTACAGTCAACGTTGATGGAGCGTGTCTTCTTGATGGCGCCGCGCACGGACATGCGGCGGCGTAGCGCGCGCGCGTGCTTGCCCTGCGCCGGCCGCGGCAGTAGACTCAGCTTCGAGCTGAACGACCTCAGCAAATGCTCCTCGAGGTAGCTCTGCACTTGGGGGTTCAACTCTGGAACGGGTGGGTACCATTATAATAGAGAATATGCACGATTTTTTCGCATACAAGCATATTAATGAATTATTGGTAAACGCATTAATTCCTTGCTTGCACAGTAGGCTCAGATGAGCCACCGCGCGCTGCACGCGCCACCTGTCCATAGCGCCGTCACATAGGCCACCACAGAATGTAAATAAGGCTCCGCACAGACCCTAATGACTCTAAAGAGACCTGTTAATAGGGCCAACTTTTGGAAATAAAAACCAAACACTACTGACTTAACAAAATTAATACTAACTATCAGGGTAACCATCCTCTTGGCTGCCGAGGAAACTCAAATTCGTAATAGCCGATGTGCTCATGAACTCTCCTAGATGGCCGAGGGTCACTCGCGTCCCGTTTATGTAACCCGATTTCAGCTTCTTCATAGTGGTTATCATCGCCATCGGAATTTTTCCTTGATCTGAAATATTACAACTCATTGAATAAAACAATACGTTTTCATTGACTTAACACTTATATAGCTCTCAAGCAAGGATACAACTAAATTATTGTTAGTTGCGCATTCGTATACAATGTTATGAATTGTTAACACATAATTCTAACGCTTTTACAATGTGATGTGATTACGCCAACGCATAATAAAAAACAGTTGAGAAGAAAAAACGATCATGTATATTGTTATTGGAAACATCCTATTCAACAAGCAGTCCCGACTCCCGACATACATTGTTATAAGCGGAGCGATTGTTATAATGATGTTCGTATAATGGAACACGTTTACCTAACAAGTTCTGCGTGGCAAGTAACGTGATCGTCGGCCGGCCGAGCATCTGTTTCCAGCTCATGCCGAGGAAGGCGACGTTCGCCGTGAACGTACTCGCGAGCAGAGCCGGGTCGCGCGACATGTAGTATTCCTCGTAGTCGATATTCTATGGCACACGCATGCGGCACGTTAACACACCAATCAGGGGTACACTACCGTTATATTAGGGCTAAGGCGGAAGGATGGGGAAAACCAGATTAAATAACACTTACTAATGAATGAAAGACATTTTTTATTAACCTCATATACACACAATGTAGCATATAAATACGAGGAATGAATATGTTCTAACAAATTACATTAGGAATAAATCAACTAAACAAGATAATACGCGGAATAATCGAGAGATCATGAAGATTCTCTCACCATATCTGATACTTTCACTTACTTTTAAGATTGATTGAGCCAGATAAAATAAATCCGTTCGTTAACAACACTACATGTATCTGCTATCGAACGAAAACTGTAACCTAGAATTCCTAGCAGTAACTGATGATATTAATAGTGATCTTAAATTGATAATTTTCATAGTGCATACGAACAAGCTTACTTGGTTTGGCACGTAATTAGTATTACTAGAGTAATATAATAAATAAAACTACATAAAAACGTGTGATGGTGTAGTAAAAAGCTTTGGTTGAATAGATACTTTACATAGACACCCTAAAAATAAATAATAAATCAATGGGTCCTGAACAGCAAGCACACACCAAAACAAATAAAATAAAAATATACCTAAATATGTCTGATTCAAAGTCAATACAACAAGCGGTCGCCCAAGAAGATTTTGCCAAGAGGACTTCAAGAAATTAATTTCAGCTTTGAGTGTATCAACCATCAGCTCAGAGTCAGAAGCAATGTAGAAACGTTTCATATCAGAAAACTATTGAAATAAATAAAAGATTAGTAAAACAGTACTAGGAGTTTTCCAGTAAGTCAAAAGCATTTACGAGGGTCAAACTGAAAGTTCTTAGAAAATCAAAAACTGATTACATTAGCCAGTTATTAGTTTTATTATATCTTTTCAAAATATTGTCCATTGACGTCAATACACCGCTGCATGCGATGGAACCACTGGGAAAAGCACTTTGCCCACTCGTCCTTAGGGGTCTCTTCAATGGCATCGCGATACGCAGCCACCGCTTCTTCAGCATTCATAAACCGCTTTCCTTTAAGTTTTTCTTTAATTTTTGGAAATAAATAAAAATCACAAGGCGCGAGTTCGGGGCTATACGGCGGGTGACCCAGTAATTCAACGTTTGATGTCGCCATATAGTCGATCGTTCGCTTGGCGGTGTGCGACGAGGCGTTGTCGTGGTGAAGGAGGATCCTACTGCGAGGTCGTTTCTCTCGAACTTTTTCCAAGACAAGTGGCAAACAATTGGTAGTGTACCATTCTGCAGAAACTGTTTATTGATCCTCTAACACAATTGTTGCGAAATGACCTATCCTTCCAAAGAACGAGGCCACCATTTTTTTTCCCGCACTTCGATCTCTCTTCACTTTAGTTGGCAACTCCTCGAAAGGAAACACCCACTGAGCAGATTGTCTTTTGGTTTCAGGATCATAACAGTAAATCCAGCTTTCGTCACCTGTTAGTATGTCGAACACAGCATTTGAGTCACCTCCGTTAAATCTTTCAATCATTTTACGGCACCAATCCACACGATGGAGTTTTTGAGCCTTAGTCAAATTATGAGGTATCCACCGGGCGCAAAGCTTCCTGACCGCTAAATGTTCGTGGAGGATTTTGTGCACTTGACTCATACCGATGCCTAAGCTTGTCCGAATCTGCTGATAGGTCACTCTTTTGTCAGTCTCTATCATACGCCGCACAACACAGATGTTATTTTCAGTCGTCGCCGTAGAAGGCCGTCCCTCACGTACATCATCAGTGAGATTAGTGCGACCACGTTTAAACTCATTAAACCAGTTGTAAACAGTCGCACGAGATGGGGCTTCATCGTGAAAGGCCAATCGTAGTCTATCATAACTTTCTTGTTGACTTAAATGACATCGAAAGTCATAAAAAATCATTGCACGAAAATTTTCTCGTGTTAAATTCATTTTGACGTGACACAGACAATTTTCAATTTGCCGCCAAGTCGTAAAACAAATGACAAATGAATGAAATATATACTCAGTAATATTGGCAAAGAGTTCTATTTTCAAATTTTAGAATATTTTTTTTATTATATTGTTTATAAGGCCAGTTCTAAGAACTTTCAGTTTGACCCTCGTAGTGCCTATTCTAGTAAAATGGTGCTAAGTAAATTTGTCTAACTGTCATACACAAAGACGTCAATTAAAATTAATCCTTCATTAAGTCTCATGCCATCCTTTTCTATTTAATTGACAAAGAAAGTGATAGAACGAGATTTAAATATAGATTAAATTTATTTGATGTCTGTGAGAGCGGCAGTAAGCCACAAAAATCCACTAAGGGCCTATATTGTTATGGGAAACAATTGTTTATTCACAAGTCCCGTTTTAGGTAAAATGTATTGTTTTGATAGACATTCACGGGTAAACATTTCACAATCAACCATTTTCGGAGTCTGCTTAGCAGCAGATCCTAATTCCGAATTGCGCTTGATCTCGGAGAACTGGTTTTTATATGAGCATTGTTCATGTACTTTGGCAGAGGGGAAGGGGGTGTCTAAGAATTTTATGTTCTATTATTTTCAATCAAAATAGTGAAATTATAGTGAATTCTGTTTAGTTTTTTTTTGAACCGAATGTTCGGAATTTAAGCCCAAGTTCGGTCATGCCGGCGAAGTTCGTTTAAATCGAATGTAAAACTAATTTCGGCCCATCTCTAGTGCGTAATATTATTACAGATAATAGGTTTTTAACTTATATTGACATTTGTGACTTACCTGAGGTGTGAAAGCAAATATACGGTCATTTAAGGAATATAGTTTGCTTGTGCTAAGAATGCCAACATCACGAGATTTTCTTCCAGACAGTCCCAGCTTTTTGTTTCTACCTGAAATTAATCAAATGAATTTTGTTCTAGAAAATTTCACTTAAGATAAGGACAATAAATAAAAGTCCAAATAAAAGTTATAAAAAACCTACCCAAATATGTGTAGAGATGGCTTAACACTCTAGCAGGTTGAACTTCTATTGGGGCCACTTCACTAATAGTCTGAACATGCAGATCATACTCAAGTAGCTTATCTCTGATCTCATTATCTTCAGCAAGTATTACAATTTGCACTACAACATCAGGTTTTTTCTCAGAACAAAGTCTCCTGTTCAAAGGGTCTAATTCTCCTACAGCTAGAAAACCCTGAAATGTTCAAAATATTAAATTATATAAGGAGTAAACTTTATTCTTGAACATGAATGATAGAAATAAGGAGATAGCAATACCTCTTGTAATAGTTTTCCAAGGATATACAAAGACTGAGCCCAAATAAAAGGACATCTCCCAAGTGGTATTCTCTCTTGGCTTCCTGGATCACTCTGCTCTAAATCTGCTTTATCAGCTGGCACTGCATACAGCTCTGGTACAAGTTTAATACCATCTTCTTTCTTTATCATAACCTTTTCTAATCTTTGCATGTAATCAAAAACATTATTTTTATCACCTTGAAAACAGTAATCAAGAATGAGATAGCAGAAAAATAAAGGCCATTCACACTCAATATTTTCAAACATTCTAAGTTCCCATGGTTCATAGTACAGCCTGTTTGGATCTTCCCTAGGAGTTCGGTGACCATCCCTTAAAAATCTCTTGCAACCAAATTTTCCATGTAATTTTGTAACAATTGCTTCTCTCGTCTTTGCTATTAATTGAGGATCATCCACAGCAAATGCTGGATAACTAATGATAGATAGCAGACCAGAATCAAGTTCCTTGCTGTTTGACTCTCTTGGCAACATAGACTGCAATACTGCCTGACACTTCTGTGCCTCATCAGCAAGGACATGTATAACACTAGATGGGCCCCCACGAGCCCCAAAAAGGTCAAGCTCATTCATAGCTTCTAGAGCAGCCTTGGCCATGCCAATGGAACTAGCATTGAGCTCTGGAAGGCCATGGTTGGTTTTGTCTCCTCTCTCCCAAATCCCATAATCTGGTGTGCAGTATGCTGACTCAATGTAAAATACTAAGTTCTGGATAAAAGCAACTTCATCCAGAGAGAACACTATTTGTAGGCCAGATGCAGTCATCTGGGCAAGTACGAGTAGGTACAGAGAGATTGCATCAATCTGCAAATGTCCCCACTCATTATCTTTCACCACTGTACGACCAGTAGTTGCAGAGTACTTGGCATGAAGAGCATCCAAAGAATGTTGAGTACTCTTAAATTTTTCTACTTTCTCTTTTTGTTGCATCATAGCCATAAGAAGGCCTGTAAATACAAAAATAACACTTGTAACACACAATGTATCATTTAAGTATTACACCCTATATTTTAAGTTGGGGGGAAGGAAACCCGGACAGATGGCAACCCTAATTTAACCCAAAACATGTTTAGTTTGTCTCTTCTTTTCTTATAATTTATTTCTAATAAAGCAAAAGTAAAACAGTGTAAATTTAATGTCGTATTACCTACCTCTCATGAGTTTTACACAGCTTTGCTCCAATTCATAAGTTTTGGCTCGATCTTCATCTTGGTCAGCGATTTTCTTGAACGCCATTGACAAACCCCATACCGCCAGTATACAGTACAAGTTATCTCGGACCCACGCATGGTCATTATGTGGGCTCGCCGGGAAAAGACCCGTAACCGGCTGCTGGTGGTCTAAAATTAACTTATGCACCACTCTTTGATAGTAATCCAAGCGGACCCCAGAGTTACTGCGGGTCCTCATTTTAACCTCACTGTTTGTTACAAAGTACGGACGATGTACAACATTATCAAGAACACAGTTTTCTGACCGAATAACTATCTAAATTAGTAAAAATAAAAATACAAGAATTATTACATCAACAAAACTAAATTATTTTAGGTAAAACTGGTGTTATGTCATTTGAAAGTCGCAAATGTCAATATTGTCAATGTCATTGGTCAACCATTAGAGGTGTACCATTAAATGGACTAGTTATTTGGAATAGGTAAAAAGCACCTATTACACCTATTCGTGTATAGCCTGACCAGAAATATATGGGACCTGAATTAAGGGCGCTTCGAATGCACTTTATATGACAGCACTCGGTATACTCATACCAACGCAGATTGGCAACTGAACATAAAAACATATTTTTTATGTTTACATCCATGTTAATTTTTAAGCCCGTTACCAAATCATACAAGATTCTGCGATGAAATAATACGATAGAACATAATAACGTAATATTGGTCTTGAATTTTGGACTAAAATCTTAAAAAAACTCTAAGAACTATTTTAGTTGTTATATCCAAGTCGGGTTAAAATAAAGAAAATAAAGCTCAAACCGAGTATTTATTATAATCAATTTTCAAAATCTTTATTAAAAGATTCTCCGTAGCCATCAGTAGCCAATTTTCACTATACGCACTATATGACGTACCAAAAATTCATGGTGACAACTATATCAGTAATAAATTTAAAGAAACCGTAGTGATCACATAGACTTTCTAGTCGAAAAATACTATTAACACATGTTAAACCACATGTCTTCTAAGAAAACGAATGGTCCTTGGTTTTTTATCACATAAAAATTGCACTTGGTCAAAATTTGATTACGCGTCCACTTTGACACTAATCATTATGTCAATTGATGACATGTCAGTGACGATTGAAGGTTTCTGTTGCCAGTAAAAGAAATTAGTTCCAGTTGTTTTCCGCAATATGGCGAGGTCCCATATATTCCTGGTCAGGCTATAGCATCCTTACTTAGGTTTCTATCACAGATTAGGTATTTGTACTTGGGCCGATTAACATACTGGATGAAAACACGTTTAAAGTATGAAAACCAATCTGTCTATTGTTTGGCATGTGACGATGCACATATCTAGCACACTTCAAGGAAAATGTATCTTACTCTACTATTTTAGTTCACAAATCTGTAATACTAACCCCGAACTGTAGGCTCGCCCGAAGAAAAACTCGAATCCAATTTTCTTATAAAACATATTCTAAAAGCAATCTCCTTACAACAGCCTGAAGCAGTAAAGGCCCTTATTTGGGATCCATCCGACCTGACTTCATGGTTAAGCTCAAATTACTCTAATCGAATTAACCTCTACGAATCTTCCCGCAGACTAGCTTGTATCTTGCTCCTGGCATCCGGTCGGCGTGTCCACGACCACGACCTAACCCTATTAAAAATCGCACCTGAACATTTTCAAGACAGGGGTGATAATGTGATATTATGGCCCAAGTTAGGGTCTAAAACTTACACAGCTTCGTACAGACAATTCGGCTGGAAGCTAAATGTTAACAATAACAATAATATCTGTCCTATCTTCTGGCTGAGGAAATTATTAGAAACTAGCTGTTGCCCGCGACTTCGTACGCGTGGACTCAATGATACAATAGTAGATTATTCATTCAATCTCGAATTCTCGAGCGTAACGAAGGATTCGAGAGTTAGTTAGTGTTTACTCCCGAGCATAGTTAAGAGTAGAATCCTGAGTGGAGCGAGGAATTTAAGCTCACCCAAGACGAATACATCTTTATCCCCGAGGAGAAAACTCTGCTTTTCACACTTTCTACGAGGCAATAAAAAATGGACTACAAAAAACTTATTTTATCAATAAGTATAAAATACAGGGTCTAACGAAATTAGTTATCAACCGACAAAGGGGGGTCTATACCTCATACTGAATACGATGGCAAAAAATGAACCATGGTTTTATAGTAATTTTTCAAGGTTATGTTTTCTAACAAAATAATTCAATTAAAATATTGCAAATGATTAAGCACGCTGTATCTTTACTTTACGCATACAATTGCATCAATTCACAGATAGTGTAGTTACACAAACACAATTCAAAACTCATTGTACGAAAATCACACACACACAGCTGTAAATAGTGTGTTTTTTCAAAACTGAGAATTGCGAATATCTCGGTAACTAGTCTGAATTTTTGGCCCAAATTTGGTGAGCTTGATCAGAGTAATGTATTGACATCCCCCTTTGCCGGTTGATAACTAATTTCGTTAGACCCTATATATCTTTTGACTTTTCTGGCAGTAAATTATTACTATTAAGAATACCAGTGGCTCTACATCTACTGGGACTCCGTTGTCATAAACTTCGTCACTCGACAGTTTTACGAAAACATTGTTTGTATAGCCTGACCAGAAATATATGGGACCTGAAATAAGGGCCCTACGACTTCTCTTTATATGACAACACTTGATGTAATCATACCAGTGTAGATTGGCAACTGAACGTTTAAAAAATATAAATTTTATATGTTTTCATTTCAAAGTCTGATAACAGATTCTACGATACAAGAATAAGACAGAACACTTGTAAATTAAGTACTTATTATATTCAGTGACTCTTTGTAATATTGGCCTCGATATTTTGACCAAATTGGAATTATTTTTGCAAAACCACAGTCGAGTAGAAGTAAAATTACCTGTTGTTCTAACATATGATATTGTTTTATATGTTATTAGAATATTAAAATTATTTTATATGAAATTTTGGAAACTTCTACGAACTATTTTAGTAAAATATCTAAGCAGGGTTAAAATAAAGAAAACAAAACTCAAAACAAGTATAAATAATTGTTATTTTTCAAAACTGTTATTAAAATAATCTCAGTTACCATCAATAGCCAATTCTCTCTGTTCGTACTATATGACGTACCAAAAAATTGTGATAAGACAACTATTGATAATTCATTTAAATGTATTTTGTTGATTAGACAGATTTCCTTGTCGAAAATGACTAAAACACATGTTAAATAACTTTTCTTTTACGACAGCGAATAGTTATTGGCGTTTTTTAACACATAATAATATCACATCATCATCATGTAATCTTACATGTTACAGACAATCCAATTGTTGTAAGTGCAGTTATTACGAAAACAAATCTAATGATTGCAACCCTTTTAAGTGCACAAATATGCTAAGTCGCTATGACACAAAAAATCACTATGTTTACAAAATTATCGAAAATAACATATATAGCTTGACCAGAAATATATGGGACCTGAATTAAGGGCGCTTCGAATCTACTTTATATGACAACACTTTGTATAATCATACCAGCGTAGATTGGCAACTGAACAAAAAAAACATATGTTCTATATGTTTACATTCATGTTATTTTTTTAAGCCTGTTGCCTAATGCTACCAGATTATACGATAAAAGCACACGACAGACCACCCGCAAATTGAGTACTTATAAAATTCAGTAACTCATTGTAACATTGGCCTTAAATTTTGGACCAAACACAATAACTTTTGCAAAACCACTAACAAGTACAATAAACATTAATTCATTGCTTTTCTAAATGACAATATTTATAATTTTATCATACAATTTAAGTAATGTAGGTATAGGAAACCATGGAAAACTACGAACTATTTCAGTTAAAATATCCAAGTAGGTTTGAAATAAAGAAAATAAAACTCAAAATAAATATTAATTAAAATAATTTTTCAAAATCATTATTAAAATATTTTCCGTATCCACTAGTAGCCAATTTTCACTATTCGCACTATATGACGTACCAAAAATTCGTTATGACAACTATGTCAGTAATTAATTTAAAGAAACTGTGGTGATCACATAAACTTTCTTGTCGAAAAATACTACAACACCATATTAAACCACTTTTATTTACTAAAACGAATAGTTCTCGGTATTTTTTATCACATTAAAATTGCAGTTGGTCGAAAATTAGATTACGCGTCCACTTTGACACTAATCATTCTGACAGTAGTAGTAGTATTTATCCACCAGGGGAAAGGCAATGGTACATAGCCATACAGCCAGATCTTGAATAGTCTCATTTTTCGAAGGTAGTAGTAGTGCAGAGTATAAAAAAGCTGTAAAGCCAAATCTTCATATTTTCTAGTCTTGATTTATTTTTCAGAGATCTCCAACGGTGGATGTGATGAAATCAAGAATGGGCTTAAAAGTCTGAGGCGTTTTTAAAAGTTCTTGAAGGGATGGCGGGATTGTCTGATATATGTTTTGCAATTGATCAATCAGTAGAATTCGCTGAATATTATATGCTGGGCAATCAAATATTATATGATGCAATGTGTGGTCTACATTAAGAGAGCATTCAGGGCATATAGCGGAGTCTTTTATCCTCATGCGGTGCAAATGAGCATTAAATCTGCAATGGCCAAATCTTAAACGACATATTTGAGTGTAGAATCTTCTGTTGTGAAACGTACTGCTTCTGACAAACCAGGGCTTTTTCATTATTGTTTGATTAATTCCAGCATACCACGCTCCTTTATGTCGAATAGTACGATGCCAATCTTCCATCCATTCTTGAGTTACTTTGTTGCATAAATTAGGAACTAAATCTTGCCACGGAATGTCAATATTTCTTACTTGGTCACCCAGTTCATTTACTGTTCTGGCAAGAAAGTTCAATTTTCATTACCTGTCACCACGCCCTTATGCGCCGGTGCGACCAGTTTTGATATTGCTGTGATAAAAAGCCAATGCAACTCCTTTATCTGTTTTAGAACCATCTGTATAAATGTAATTGTATTGAGGTTGAGGCCATTTAGAGAAGTGTTCGTATGCTTCTTCTTTATTTTTTATACTGTTATTAATAAAAATGTTCATATCGCAAAACTTACTTTCATATGTTCCTTCATAGCAAGCCCATTTGTTTTTTGCTCTGTATAAATTGTGTTCTTCTATGTATGCTTCAACTATTGCAAAATTTAACAGAATAAATGGACATTTATTATGATTGATGGAAAGCAGTGTTGACCGAAAGAATCTAATTTTGTTTAAAAGAGAGTTGTGAGATATGGAAAAAAGTTTTACAATATATCTATACATAAGAAGTTTAAATCTTAATGTGAGTGGAAAGATATTACATTCCATTTGTAAAGAATTAATAGGGGTGATTTTCATGGCTCCAGTTATTAATCTTAAACTCTTATTTTGCAGAATTTCTAGCTTCTTTACAAGCTTAGCATTTGAAGCGAAACAGGGGTAACTATATTCAAAATGTGAGCGAACAATGGACTTATATAATATCAACAAAATTTTAGGATCTGCACCCCAGGTTGTTCCTGCTAGGGATCTAAGAATATTATAGGCTCGAACAGCTCTATCAGATATATCAGAAACGTGTGTGTATATTCCAAGACAGATTGCTAGTAAAAGTTACACCAAGAAATTTCACTTCCTTTACGGCAGGTAATAAATTATTATCATAGATAATGTTTGCTTGTATTGTTCTGGTTTTACTAAAAACCACCATTTTTGTTTTATTTAAATTGACCTCTAAATTCAAGTAATCAAAGTATGTTTTCAAATTGCTCAAGGCAAGATTAATTTGTTCTTCAATAATATGTGAATTAGACCCTGCATAGTAAACAACCAAATCATCTGCATACTGAAGATTACTCACATGAGGACCATTTAGTTGATGGATGTATAAAATAAATAGAAGTGGACTTAAAATCCCACCTTGACAAACGCCTAAATATGAGTTTTGTGGCCCAAACAAACTATTATTATATTTTATATACACTTGTCTGTCATGTAGAAAATTTAAAACCCAATTTATGAACTTTCCAGGGATACCTAGACGCTGTAATTCTCTAGCAAGAATGGAGTGGTTCACATTGTTAAATGCACCCACTATATCAAAGAAGACAGAAACTAAAACTTTTTTACTTACAAAAGCATTGTGAATATCAAGTAGAAGATGATTCAAGCTTTCAACTGCAGAAAAACCTTTACGGAATCCAAATTGATTTGATGGTAATAAATTATTTGATTCAATATAAAATTCCAGTTGCTGTTTTAACATTTGTTCAAAGACTTTACTAAAGCATCTCATTTTGACAATTAATGACATGTCAATGACGATTTGAGGTTTCTGTTGCCAGTAAAAGAAATTAGTTCCAGTTGTTTTCCGCAATATGGCGAGGTCCCATATATTCCTGGAACCTTACCATCGGAAACAATGCAATCGCTAAACCAGGATAGTTCCTATAATTCGTACCATGAGCCCGAAAATTAGCAGGCCCGCAGCGAGGAAGTTAGTTTATCCTGTCACCTTTTTTTTGTATGCAATTTCATACTATAACACTCCATCTGAAATCAATCTAGTGTCAGTTTGCCCGCCTTAAATGTCAGATAAGCTATCATAAAAAAGTTACCCATCGAGTAGCTTTTTCAAAATTGTTATGATTAAATCTTGTTTCATAAGTTAATTTTAGGATTAATTTACGAAATGTGAAATGTTAACAATACAACGAATTAACTTATGTGAAATTTTTTAATGCAAAATTGAAGAAATATCTACCAGATGTGAACATTAATCTAATGAAGTCCGATTGCTTGATTTCTCCGTAGAAGCCTGATGACTATTTTAAAATTACTTTTGATAAAGTGACTTCATTGTGTAATTATAAGTAAAATTATAGCGCAGGTACGTAGTACGTACCTGTAGTAATTTTAAATTGCAATGAAACCATTACATAGGCTACACCTGCAGCCTTAGGTTCTAAGATGTGAATAGGTATTCATTTTCCTAGGCAGTAACTACCTATTTTCTTTATGCGAGAACTTTGTCCCAACGAGCAGAAATTATTACTGATCAAACTTTTAATCTATCCACAAATTTAATAATTTAGGTATTTATTGCATCAGTACACATATCTAGTCTTTGCTAACCTACCTACCTACACATATTTAGGTACATCATAATAATTTTATGTATTTAATTCTTCTTACGACTTCAGTGTAGGATTTTATCCACCTAATCAGGCCTGTGTATCTCCCCGCGGAGGTAGCAAAAACGAACCTACGCGCGGCGCACCTACGTAGGTGCTAAAACAAGTTGCGTGTCGCTACCGGCCAGAGCCACGCTCGCGCGTTTTATTCACCGGCGGCCGCGCGGCTACGTTGCTGGCTGGACGAGAATGAAAAAAGTACTAGAAAGAGGCGCTAGATGGCGTTAGAAGCTTCTCGTAGCAGTCAACCCTATCGCGTCGCGTGATATTACGTCACTGAATAGGTTTAGTGTATTATGAATCATATTCCAGAGCAATAAGTAAGAAATTATCTTGCAATGGATTTTTGTAGGTGTCTACACGAAAATGTGCTTGACTCTGAGGCGAACTAAATTACGCCATATTGTTGACGACATTGAGTAGACATTTCTTTGAATACAATTGCTAAGTCATACTTCTGTACGAAGTACTAGTATTCTGTGACCTAATGTATGTACCAAGTAAATAATTCTTGCTATTTTCCTTTCTTCCTAATGCTATAGAACTATTTTATTGGCATGAAAAACCAGCAAAGTATATACTGTTTCCAAGTAGAATGTATTGTATTGTATGTATTGGTTGCACTATTGAAAATTACTTACCGACATTAAATATGTCAAGAAAGTTTTTATTGGAGGAAGGCTAAAAAATTAACAATAAGAAGAAGGTAGGTGTACCTACCTAGTTTTTGCTAGGTAATCAGTAGGTAGGTAAATTAACAAAGCATCTACCAAATTGTTGTATATTTTTTCAGGATAAGAAAACATATATTGCACTGAAGAAAACACATATAACAAAACTAAAGATTTTCCAGAGAGATACAGAAACGTGTGAAGATCTTGATTTTCGCCTGTGAGAGTTCAGAAGATTCTGTGATATTGTCTATTTTTATTTTCATAATTTAATATACCTAGTTTTTTTTTGAACATTCAGTCTGCCTTTTTTTTTTCCTCTCAAAATTTCTACTACCTATACGTTTCACATGAGATAGAATACGTTCTTCTCCCTCCTAAATAAAATTTTTTTTCATCCACCTTCTAGGTCGGCAAAGAAATCAAGAATAAACAGCCACGACTAATTTAGTTCTAATTTTCTTCTTTTGTACAATAGCTTTTAAAAACCGGCCAAGTGCGAGTCAGACTCGCGCACGAAGGGTTCCGTACCATTATCTACTTTATCTTAGTGACTTTAAAGAATTTTGTAATTGGTACAACATTATTCAACACCCAAGTTCTACCAATATTACTGCTAAACTAATAGAGTTATCTTAACCGCTATAGTTTTCCTTTGAAGTTTATGAAATGCACTATCATCTAGATTTTTTATTTTATTTTTTAGACCATCAGTTTAGCTTTTAGAAGGAGGAGGGGGGGGGGGGAGCGCACTTTAAAGTTTAATATTTCGTAAATAGAGCAATTAATCAGAAAAATGTTGTAGAAACCCCTAAATCATTTTAAAAGACATACTCAACGATACCCCACACGATGGGGTAGATCATAGATGACGAAAAAAAAACATTCCCTATTTTTATTACTTATTTATTCTTAAGCGCAAAAAATATATATTTTAGACTTCCTTACTTCATACTCCTTACTTACCTACATCTAATAAATAATTATTATCTGTGTCTTTACGTTTGACGAAATAGATATATGTGAATGTATAGGCCCATCTCGCTCTTTCATCCTGTCACCGTGAGGCCTTTTCATGAGAGCTGATGTTTGATGTTTATCGGATTGTTAGCAATTCGAAGGATAGTTATTTTGCTGATGTACGGGCCCTGGTAAGGCTATACTACTCTGTGTAAAAAGTATCGGAAATATTATGTCAATAAAAAGACCCGCGTAAAAGAGGTCGTTTTAATTTTTTACTGCATGTTGGTAGCACTGTACTGATTTAGCGCGCAAAATTTGAACGGGATCTGTCATTTAATTTGTTTTAAACTACACTTTTTGTTGGTCATAGTTTAGAGTCCTCGGCGATTTTTACAATGGAAAATATTGTTGAACAAAGAGTGTGCCTTAAATTTTGGGTTTCGAATGATATTTCATGTGGTGAATCACTAAAAATGTCGCGAAATACCTACGGCGAATCGTGTTTATCAAAAACAAGGGCTTATGAATGGTATAAGGCTTTTAAAGAAGGCTGAGAAGTAGTAGTAGACTTGCCTCGTTCTGGTAAACCTTCAACCGCTACGACCAAAGAAAACATCGACAGAATCAAGAAGCTAGAGCTCGAAAATCGACGTATGAGTCTGAGAGAGTTGGCTAGTGAGGTAAACATATCTTTTAAGTCCGTCCACAACATTCTCATTGACATTTTAAGCATGAAACGCGTTGCCGCTCGACTAGTTCCAAAAGAACTTAATTTTGTTCAAAAAGCGCAGCGAAAGCATGTCGCTGAAGACATGGTTTCCCGAGCTTCTACGGATCCGACCTTTATGAAACGTATAATAACTGGCGACGAGTCATGGGTTTATGAGTACGACATGCAAACAAGCCAACAGTCTAGACCGAAACCCAAAAACCGCGGCAAAATCGCTCCAAAATCAAGGTGATGCTGACAGTTTTTTTTTTTACTACCGTGGTGTGGTTCACTCCGAATTCCTTCCAGAGGGAGAAACAGTGAATAAAGAATATTATTTAGGCGTCATAAAGCGTTTGCAAAATTCAACAAAAGTTCTCGACCCAGCACCGTATTCACTGATGGCTCCGTCTGGCTTTTTTTATTTCCCAAGTTAAAATTACCACTTCGAGAAAAACGTTTTGAGTCGATAGAAGCCATAAAAGAAAATTCGCTGAATGAGCTAAAGGCCCTACCGCAAATAGCCTATGAAAAATGTATGAAAGACTGGGTGAAGCGGTGGAGATGTATTGCAAGCGATGGGGCGTAGGCCCCATTTGAAGGCGATAAAATAAATTTAGATGAATAATTTGTATTTTTTGTTTTATTGACAAATTCCCGATACTTATTACACAGAATGTAAGTGCATTTATTTCATTTTTGTTTTGATTCTTGAAATGCTCAAGTATACTAACGCCATGTTAAGTTAGGTGTGCTTTCAATAATCGTTTTGGCGCGTAATTTCTGTACGGGCCGGAGTGATTGGACGACGTGGGTCCGTTCTGGAAGCCTATTGGTGAATGTGTATGTATGTTCGTTCTCTGACTCTCGCGGCCGTTGGCAAGCGCTGGGAGGGTTGCTCTTGGGCCCTTTGGTCTTCTCGCTACTGGTAAACCGCAGCAAGGACCACAGCGTCGAGGTCCCAAGGCAGACACCCGGCTAGCGCTATGGCTGCATCGGTTGAGATCGTGCGATATCCGCGAATCACTCGCACCGCCATGACCCTCTGTGCTCTCCGCAGCTGTGTGGTGTTGGGTGGTGACATAGTATCGAACCATACCGGAGCCCCGTACCGTACAGAGCCATGGATGACACCCATGTATAGTCGCCGACACAGCGCGGAGGGCCCTCCTACATTCGGCAGAAGCTGAGGGCTCCCGCCGTGGCCAAAAGTTTAAGCACTAGGCGTTCGAAATGTACCACAAAGCACCACCGTCCATCCAGAACAAGCCCTAGATATTTGAGGGTCTTTTCGATTTCTATCTGGACTCCTCCGACCGTCATGTGAGACCCTGCGGACGGTGCTCGTCAAGGCCCGTGGAAACACACGGCCTCAGATTTTTCGAGTGCCACCTCCAGTCCTAGCTCTCGAATCCGCTCAACTACAGTTGCGACGCCCACAGTTGCACGAGTAGAAGCTTCAACCAGATTGGCGCCGTGCGCTGTTATTAGAGTGTCATCTGCGTAGTACGTCAAGCTGACGCCGCCTTCCAGCCGCCCGCGGAGGACCCAATCGTAGCCAATGTTCCACAGGAGTGGTCCTAGGATAGACCCCTGTGGAACACCGCAGGTAGCCCTTTGGCGTAAGAGTGTGCCGTCCCGGTCAACGCACATGACCTCACGCTCTGCCAGTTAGCCAGCAAGCAGCTGCGGAGTAGCATGGAACGCCGTGGTAGTGAAGGGCTTGCCTGATGCAGGACCATGATAGTGTACCTATTGAATGCGTTGTCAAAAGACACGGCCAACAGAACTCCACCGCTCTCAACTGCTTTTTCAGCAAGCTCCTTGACGCGCAAGATGGCTGTCCGCGCCGCCAAGGCCGCGGCCCACTGGGCCGTGCCGCGCGGGGCGCCTTCTCTACTATGTTTTCACTCCGCTGTGGCTGAATTGTCGGGCTCCTACACGGCACGATTGCTCCCCTTCTGTTGGTAGCAGTGCATGCTACCCAGCATGTGATCTGCTTGCATACCGGTTTCCGTGCACAGTGGGCAGTGCAGCGCAGCAGTGCAGCCGCGTCGAGTGTGGCCAGACTGACCGTAGCGGTAACAAAGATCGCTGTAGTCCACTTCAGCCTGGCACTGCGCTCCTATGTAGCCGCCATCAAGGCAGCGAAAACACCGAAGTGGTTTCGGTGCTAACGTCAATAGATAATGCTCATCACGCTGAACAATGTTCCCTACGGCACTCTATTCATATCTCTTATTATTAAGCTGAACTGCTAGGGTTCCATATGAGTTGCTTTAGACCTTCAATTTGTGTACGTCAATAGAAAATGCTCATCACGCTAAATAACTTTTCTTAAGGCGCTGCTTTCATATCTCTCTTAGTTTAAGTGTACTGCTAAGGGTGGACCCGTCAGGTACTCCGATCTTTAAAATAAGTTATAGCCTAGTATTTGCCCAGACTCAATAGCTACACAATAAAAAAAGTTTCATTCAAATCCGTTCAGTAGTTCTGGAGATTAGCGTGAACAAACAGATAAACAGACAAAAAAATTAAAAGTTGTAGATTCCTATTCTGTTACTATTTTAACATCACCCTCAATTAGTTTTTGGTAAAAATACTCACTGTACAGACGCATTGGTTATACTGTTTTATTATATGTATAGAAGATAGCTAAGCAGAGGCGGACAGCGGAATGTGAAGGTGCTTTATTTATTTCTATTACAGGCGAAGCTAAGGCTGCCACTAGGACCCTAATAACAAACTGGGTAAAAACAGTGCTTAAAGACGCCGGTATTAAGACATCACCAGGTAGCTGCCGTTCCGCTCTGTAGCATCATTGAAATGGATTGATAATATACCCTTAGACAAAATTCTCTCACGAGGTAACTGGCGCAGCGAAAACACATTTGCAAAGTTTTAGTGTGTATAGAAAAAAATAAAATGTGTATAGAATCTTTTTTGGAGAGATTTTTATTAAGATTATGCTTGCTTAAAAGAAATATTTTTGCTATAAGCCATCGTTTCAGAGTTATTTCTAAGTTATTTAAGAAAAACTCAAAAAGGGACATTTACACACTGCTTTGATCTATCTTATCTTTATTATACTCTCCCTCCAGAGTCCAGTCCCACACAGTACACATCGAGCCCAATTTTGACTACGAAAGATATATTTAATGTGAGGCTTGCGGATGGTTGAGCTAACAGAGAATACTTCTCCCACACCCCTCTTAAAATAGGTATATATAAATTATTGTTTTTAAGTGATAAGCATTCACTTTGCAATCTAAATATATAATTGCACTTGAAAAAACGACCACCAGAGGCGGGAATCGAACCCGCGTTCCTCGCATACCGGGCGATTGCCTAACCTCTCGGCCACCCTGGCGTTGGCGGAGCCTGTCGAAATTTTCAAGTGCTTCTTAACGCTGTAATGCCGCGTTGCTTTCATCAATGCTATTGGGATTACACCCTCAACACTCGAAAGAAATACTTTTGCAAGTATTTGACAATCGAAAGATGAAGCTTGCAAATACGATAAATTATTGTTTTTAAGTGATAAGCATTCACTTTGCAATCTAAATATATAATTGCACTTGAAAAAACGACCACCAGAGGCGGGAATCGAACCCGCGTTCCTCGCATACCGGGCGATTGCCTAACCTCTCGGCCACCCTGGCGTTGGCGGAGCCTGTCGAAATTTTCAAGTGCTTCTTAACGCTGTAATGCCGCGTTGCTTTCATCAATGCTATTGGGATTACACCCTCAACACTCGAAAGAAATACTTTTGCAAGTATTTGACAATCGAAAGATGAAGCTTGCAAATACGATAAATTATTGTTTTTAAGTGATAAGCATTCACTTTGCAATCTAAATATATAATTGCACTTGAAAAAACGATTCCCGCCTCTGGTGGTCGTTTTTTCAAGTGCAATTATATATTTAGATTGCAAAGTGAATGCTTATCACTTAAAAACAATAATTTATCGTATTTGCAAGCTTCATCTTTCGATTGTCAAATACTTGCAAAAGTATTTCTTTCGAGTGTTGAGGGTGTAATCCCAATAGCATTGATGAAAGCAACGCGGCATTACAGCGTTAAGAAGCACTTGAAAATTTCGACAGGCTCCGCCAACGCCAGGGTGGCCGAGAGGTTAGGCAATCGCCCGGTATGCGAGGAACGCGGGTTCGATTCCCGCCTCTGGTGGTCGTTTTTTCAAGTGCAATTATATATATAGGTATATATCTTTCGTACCTAGTAAAAATTAGGCTTCAAGTTGGTAGGTAAACACCAGCGGCCCTATACTCTGACAATTTAGCCTAGCCGTAGAGTCGTCGTGCCAGCGGATGAGCAGGAGAGGTCTGGATCATGTCTGGATGGTCAAAGATGTAATCTTTTTCGACCATCCAGTTACAGTGCAAAACGTCTACAGAGTATAGACATGTAAAGGTACTTATTGTGTGGTATAGCTTGGAGGTGCGCGCAAAATACATTCCTGTTATGTATTATTTTTCCATCGATTGAAGGAAGGAGCAAATAAACAATTCAAATTTTAGTAACAATATTTAATGAGTTGGTAAAATGTCTTCCAAAATAGTACTTAGAATTTTTTCTAGGACCAACATAGGCGCAAAATACAAGCAAGTGATGAACCTATCTGTTGAATATAAATAAATAAACATTAAGGTAAAGTGTAAACTAAAAATCAGAAAAGGAATCAGCTTGTCAGATATTCTACTTTCTACTGTTTTCGGAACGTTATTGTTTATAAAACCACTTTTTTACCACGAGATTATGTTTTGTCTAGGATATTGTTCTCCATAGTTTATTTTACAGGAAACCGTTTTCACTAAAGCTTTAATATGTAATTATTGTGTCTACTTTGATTTAGTACGGCGAAGTATTTTTACAAAATTTTAATTACATCTATCATTTGTTTTTTACATTTTGTTGGCTTGGAAGAGTGACCGACTCCATCAAACGCAGTACGGTAAGATTAGCTTGAGCAGCGTTGCCAATGTTGCCATACATAAATAAGGATTTATCCGTATTTATACGATTTTAAAAGTCGAATACGGATGAACCATGATAACAGATTTTTATATGGATTACGTACCTCAACATCATACTCATCGGATACGACAAGCTCTTATCAGACAGATGCAGTAGGTACATGTCTTTATTTTTGTTTTCCAATAAAAATGTAGAAAGTGCATATTATATTAGTATTAATATAAAATCAATTTTAAGGAATTAAATTTATAAAAACACATTACAGATTTATAGGCCCTACAGACCGTTGACTTTGCTAATCGTACTGGCGGTGCGCGGTATGGGGAAGCGGGAAGAGAGGTAGCGGCCAACTTAAACTAAACGCCTAGTACGTACTACATTCAAATCTAGGTTAGGCTAAGAACTTAAGAAAACTTTAACTTGGTAAAATTTTGGTGATTAACAATAATAGTTTAGTGTAATTAGTACCTACTTACCTAATAAATGATAAAACCTGAATCTTTTTTTCTAAACATAACAGTTTACAACTCAAAAATATCAAAAAGTGCAGCATTCTACCCTACTCATTATTTGCTCAAATATAAAATACTTACTCGAAAACTTTATCCTCGAAAAATGTTAAAAAAAACGACAAATCATGAGCTCGTAAGTTTGATAAAACGATGCATAAAAATCTCGAATGATGTAAACGCGCTGTAGGTATCGAATACTTGAAGTAGTTATCTAGAAACATATAAGTAAACGAAAATCGCCTGCAATGCTAACTACTAAGGTAAATTCAAAATATTTAAGAGTATTTAATATTCGAGCAAAGGGCATTCGATTTCAAGTAGAGAACCCCCTATACACCTATACTATAACCTATAGTATTGGTGTATAGGGGGTCAAAACAAAACAACATTTCACACAAAGCCATTAATGGATAATCCCTGTTTCCTTAGGGAGTTATTAGACTAGGACGCGGTACTCAGACAGTCGTACTATTTTCATACTCGGCGTAGTGTAATATGAGTTAGCCTGTAAGTCTGTCTGAATATCGCGTAGTCTGATAACCCCTTGAATGTAGAATCGATTATAAGATACGCGAAAAGTTGGATATATCAGGCCTGCTCGCTTTCAATCAAGTGAATATAGGTAAGCGCTTAGGGTAAGCGGAACTATGCGCGACTGTCGAGCGGGTGTCAACATTCGTAGAGAGAGAGACGTTAAAGTAGTTTCTACAACTTCTTAGAATAATAAGGCAAAAGTGTTAAACAGTTACAAAGGCAACAAGTCGATCCATCCATTGTGATTACTGCGAGAGAGCAGCTCCTGGCAGTGCGACATACATGCCGTACTGGGCACCCAATTCATAATAACGCAATGTTGACATACACTTTTATAACAATTATTCATAAATTTTATGTATCACAATAGACGGCTTTAGTGTTTATGTACTATTTTTGAGGCCACAGTTATTTTTGTAACAGTTTTACGATAGCAATTTTATAGATATACCTACGTACGTGTGTATTATATTTATAATAACAATTAAAATCTACTTAATTTCTCACCTTTAACACTTATAGATCACATAAATCTAGGTACAAATATAATAAACAATGCAACCAACATTAATTAATTGTTTTGCATTTGCTCACAAAATATCACAATAATATCATAAAACATTGATAATAATTACATGCATACATAATAATCAAATGTTTTAACAAAATATTTTTTTGAAAAGGAAGACTACATACTGCATATAAAAAATCATCACCTAGGGCCTAGGTTGAAGCAACACATTCTACTTAATTAACTGAATCATGCAAGTAAAAAAAATACACTACAGTGTTACTGCTAGGAACTGAATTTTATTTTATACAGGTGTCCAGGTTTTGACTAGCAGTAATTTAATGGCTTTTTATTTATCAAATTTGGGGGGGGGGGAGTTAGAACCCAACATGGGGGTTTTTGGTTGAAGGCATGTGATGAACTAATAGCCCATAAATAATCGCAATGCCAAACCCGGACACATTGTATATAGGCTTCAATTAACCTAGTGCTCTAAGTCATGACTTTCTAAACACCTTTAGTAATTTTATTTATTTTACAGTTTACAAAAATACTCTGTTCATCTACACTAAATACAACACATTAAATTTATAAGGCACATTATGAGCAGCACCATAATATTGCTTTATTTTTAGTAACTAGTTAAATAAAAATATAATATGTATAACTCACACATAACTGTTATTAAATTTCTGCTTCTCCAGATACATTTCAACTATACCCTACACTATAGGGTGGACAAATTAAAAAAACATCTATTTCACCTGTAGGTGAATCCATAAAAAATGTATGTATATTCAAGTTTATTTTACTGTATCAATAATTATACATCATTTGTGCTTTAAGTCAAATTACAACTTTCTAGTGCTAATAGTCTCTGCACTAGGCTGTAGACAGAAAGTAAAACGGACTTTATAATATTAAGAAAGGTTCTTTATTGACTACGGAACCTTAAAAAAAATGTTTTTTATGACATAAACCCTATGATTTAACCCTTCCACTTGCACAATAAATTTTGAAATCTTTGTTTTATACTGTATTGTAGTGGTATAAAGTTGTAAAATTGTAGTAGGGGTTATTCTAGCACTACCGGTTAATACCTTAGAGATCATATATTCCAGACACAATAGATAATCAATGGTTATGAGACCATGGGTGGTCTTATGGTCCTCAAGGGTTTAAAAGGTAAAATACAACTATAAAAAGAAATAAAATAAAATTTATGAGAGTATAAAATAGGAAGAATATAAAACAAATGCAAAGTTGTAGCAAGATTAATTAGTAAAATTACTTAAAGTTTATTGCAACAACAAACGGAACTTTTTTGCTAGTGAAAATTTTAATCATTATACATACCATCCAGCAAGAAATCCATTCTTTTATAGTGCCTATTTTTCCAAGCTTCTTGTCCACGGCGTAGCGCCATGTAACCAAGAACAGCAAACATAGGTACCACCAACATTGTAATAACAATGGGCATAACCATATCAGGACGGCTACTGTGAGTTGCTAGCTCAAACTTCACACTTGGTGAAAGTAGTTGATCAGAAACAACTGTCTTAGATGAACTCTCTGCTTTAGCTTTTTCCATTTGGACTCTTCTATCCGTTTCACTTATTGCTTCACTAGACAACACTGTTGGCTTCTTATGAACTACTGGAATGGTACTTTGAGATGTACTAGCAGTTTTATCTTTAGTGTTTTCAGCAGCACTTGTTAAGGGCCTAGTGGATGACTTCATAGTTGAAGATTGCACTGTATCTGTGACGATACCTTTATCGTTTAATATTTTTGAGCTAGTTTGAGTGCTATCGATACGCTCTTTAGTATAATTTGAAATACTAGATGGATTATCTTCCACAGAGTCGTAATGCACGCCTTTCCGAGGAACGATGGATTTTCCTTTCGATTTTTCTATTTCCTTGTCCAAAATGGTAAGGTCTGAATGGCTTTCTTTGGGTAGTAATAGCGAAGGCAATTCAGGCACTACAAACCCACCTTCAGTATCAAGAGTTACCTTAGTAGTAACAGAATCTTTCATTGGTGATTCTGATGATGTATTATTGTCGTGAGTAATGTTACTTCTCATTATGGAGTTGGAAACAACCCTTCCATTTATATGAGGGGTGATTAATATAAAGAGAAAATATAAAAATAAATACATTGCAACAAGTAAAACTAAATACAAAACTAGAAAAATAATAATAACTATCAAATTAAAAGCAATTTGATGGCAAAAAAATAATATTCCAAGATGTTGTTTGTGATGGATGGAACTGATGGATGACGTTATTGACATTTGACCAGTTTTGACATTGACGATTGTTTGACGTCTGTGAACGGAATAACTGCACTTCTTATTTTTTGTTCTGATTGGCAATCCATGCCTATCTTTAGTTTTGTCAACCGAGGATGTCTCACGGTCAAGCTTACGGCCTACGATACCGTACCGTACTTGTAAAGGTTACTTTGACCCGAAATTTGGACAATTCTATTTCCTGGATAAAAAATCAGTCAAAATAGAGGTTGATTTAAAATTTCTTAGTGACATATGAATACACCCTACAACTTAAATTAAAGAAAGTAACTAACGAGTATTTGTTCTCAATGGGGCCAAACATAAAATTAGAAAATGGTTACTTTGTTCCAAGACATTTTCTTTCTTTTAATCCTTCATTTTAAAAGTACAGGGCTAATGTAAAGTATACAGCAGGGAACCTATATGTATATCCAACAAACCCTAACGCGTTAGTAATAATAAATAACCCATCATTCACACAAAAGTCTGCAGCAGTAAATTTCACGCAAATAGCACTGTCACTACTTCAGTTGTTAAAAAAGCATTTACATGAACACTATAACACTGTCTGTGATTTGTAATAGGAAAGTTACATCTATCAAAATTAAATTACGGAGGTGTAATTAGTTTTCATCATAGGAAATACGAATAAAACACTGTTTTGTATTATAATTAAGCGGTGTATTAATAATTTTAAAAATCAAATTGTAGATTTATACAAGTATGTATATCACGTGGCCGAAAACGCCAGCCGCCATATTCTTCTCGACAGTGACGTGATAAGAGCAGAATCAATCACAGTTTTAGGAAGGAAATAATATCTCTTTATTGCGAATTAGTAGCTTGTTTTAGTTTTTTGCACATTTAATACATCATTTTACAATCGAGGAAGGATTCGTAAAAGCGGACAGTACAAATCTGGCAAAAATAGACTCGCTTATGATAGCAAAGTTCTTTGCTATAATATAAGCTCATATTCGGTTTTTTATCAAACTATAAAGTACAGGCACTACACACGTACAATTGACGTTTAGTTGTTGCTGTTCTTATGACGTCACAAAATGGAGGCTGTTGTTTTAGCGCAAACATTTATCGTTTGAATTTAAAAAAAATATTTAATTACATAAAGCGATTTTAATTCAGGCAATAAAAATACCAGTTACTATTAAATCGATACGAACATTTAAAAAAATATTTGAAAAAATGTAGAATAGCCTATTGAAACCAAAAGAAATAACCTACGCAAAAAGGAGTGACGGCAAATTCAATATTATGGGCTAAAGTTAACTCTAAGGGCTAAAGTAAGCTACCTTTAAGGTATGCATTTTCGAGTAAGTAATTTCAGGAAATTACGGTGTAGTAGGACTCTAGGAGAGATTTGAAGTGCGTGCGATGATTTACGGGTTTTAGGACGCGGGAGAAGTATGTATTATGTAATTGTGAAGTGAGCTAAGTTTAGAAAGAATGGGATGGTTACCAAACTCGGCTGCTTTAAATAAAAATCTATCAGAGACATTACGACTCAAGTGCAAAGGAGGATCACTACCTACCTGGATTCACTGGGGTAGGTACTTCTCAAATCATCTATACTTATTCTTAAGGATCGAGAATGTACCAAGTCAAGTTTTTAAGTTTCAGTTTCAGTTTATTTATTTGCATAAATGAACAGTACATTAATTAGTACAGAAATATTGACCCTGTAAGGGTATAGCAAACAATATAATCAATCTTAAAACTAGGAAACATCTTAATTTACTAAATACTTCTTATTACTGCTATATTTATTATATACATTAATTATTTATGCTGTACATATTGCACATTATATTTGAATATGATACTAGATACACTAATTAATTACATATATTAATATAAACTTAATCGATAAAAAAATACATCTACACATAATTTTATTTCAGGTCTGTATCATCTAAGTACTCGTCAATGCTATAGGTTTACAAACTAAGTTATTTGTGAAATAACCATAATCTAATAAACTTCTGACTATCGCATTATAAACTAATTTTAAAGTAAAGGGATGTGCACCGATTTAAGTGATGAAGGAACTATAAAATAAAAGTCTTTGCCACTAAAAAAATAATAATGACGGTTTGGTGTGGTTTGGTGGACCGTGGTAGTGAAGTGTGTTCCATGAGGTGTTCACCACATGACCACAGAACACTGTAACCATGCCAATGAAGAAGGATGATTAGGAGCTTTATATTACAATAATTATACCTTAAACCTTTAAACGAACAATTCTTGTATATTTATTTATTTACATTTATTTGTGATCTCGGAAACGGCTCTTACGATTACGCAAAAATTTAGTACCTATGTGGGGTTGCCGTGGGTGAAAAATCGATCAAGATTAGTCTCATGTTTGAGAAAACGCGTGTTTTCAACTTTTCATGCATTTTCAGGTACCTATTAGGTAGGTATTCTTTCCTGTGGCAAAGATTATACTATAATAGATGTGTAGTCAGGAAAATGTTCATATTATGTTTTTTTTGTTCTTACTGTTATTTTTACTTTTACACCAAGATCACGAAGAAAGTTAAGCGACCCGGATCAAATAGGAGCACTTTACTTTATTTTTAACTTTTAATTCATTAAAAAAATTGCGAAATATCTAAAGCCCTCTTCTCGCTTCCAGGCCTTCCAGTGCAAAACTCTCCTTCTCCTGCTGAGAATTACTATTTTATAATAAAACAACAGCAAATTCAATTATTTTGAGGGATCTAGGTTTGTGATCTAAATTAATTGATAACTATTTTATAATCTGTGACAGAATGAAAGTATGATGATATCGGTCAACAACAGCCTATTGCAGTTTGTACAACACTACGCAGTCAAGTGACAATGTCTGTCTGGCTGTGTGTGTAGGGAAGGGAACCATTATTGCCACTGTCGTCACATTAAGGTATGTTTTATTTATATTATTTAGTGAATGACTATAAATAAATTCACAGATGAATTTATTATGATATGATAAACTCTTTATTTAATTTCTTGCATAAGTAATCTCTAAATAAATGAAGTAAAATGTTGATAACTTAAAAAAATTGTTTAGCTGCCAGGCATAATAAACATATTTAACGAAAAATTTTAGATACGAATCCAGAACCAAGTGAAACAAGTGAAACGGTGCTTTCTGAAATGACCACTAACTTACCGATTAATATACCTTTACTGTCATCGGATCAAGGTATGTATTTAAAAATCAACCAAAAAGAAGTGTGGTTCACTGTTTTCTGGACAGACATGACCATCCTCAAACACATCATCACTTAGCACAAATTTGATTGCCTTGGGCATCAAGCAAATTCTATTCATGGAAGCACAACATGATGTACATGGTGTTTTGAGTCTTCAATAAAAATGCTAATTTCCAATACCTAATGATTTGACCATTATTATTTAATTTGCCTGTCTCTTTGCCCACATGGACAATTTTCTGTGGTTAAGTTTTGCAATTTTATTACAATTAAATTTTATTTTTTTCAGAATCACTTCCTGAGCCAAATGTTTGTGAAGCCACTAAACAAAGTGAAAGGATTCTTGTCAAAGACAACATAACCCCAGGTCCACTATGACGCAAACAGTGACACGTTAAAAGGTTTTGCCACAATAGGGACCCAAAATAATATCGCAGACCATGCTCTCACTTTTATGGTCAAGGGTATAAAAAAAATTACAAGCAGCCTGTAGCTTACTACTTTACCCAAAATTTAAACAAAATTGATTTAAAAAAATGTATAAAAGAAGTAGTGGGATTCGTCAAAAGCACTGGCTTAAAAGTAGTGGCAACCGTGTGCGACCAAAGCACAGTAAATGTTGGCGCCATTGAAAGTCTGTTACAAGATACAAAAGCAATGTATTTCAGAAGAGGTCAAGCTTGGCGAAATGACCTATTTATCATCGAAAATTCTAAAATAATACCTTTGTATGATGTGCCTCATCTAATCAAAGGTCTGAGGAACAACTTAATAACAAAAGACCTTAAATATGTAGATTTTCAAGACGAAAATAAAGAAAAAACTTTGAAGTGGGAATATTTCCCAAAATTATACGAAGCAGATAAATCTCAAGGGGAGCTTAAATATCTACTAAAGTTAACGGAAGAGCACGTGAACCCAGAAAAAAATAACAAAATGAAAGTTAAAACGTTAAGTTAGTTAAAAGTGGTACCTTCCATCAAAAATTTTATTAAAACCATTGAAGGAATGCAGGCCATTTGGAAAGTTTTGCATGAGAGGTATGCTTTTGACACAATGTTGTGCAGAAACTTTAATCAAGACCCAATCGAAAACTTTTTTGGGAGTGTTCGAAGTTTAGGGGCAAGAAATATATCCCCAAATACAATTGGGTTTGAGGGAGCCTTATGTACATCTACGATAAAAATAATACTGATCTAATTTTGGCAGGTCCCAAGGAGCCCTTAAATCCCTCTTATTAAATAATTTTAGTTCGGCTCATTCAATTAAATCAAATTGTGAAGAGGATGTTTCTACATTTTTGCAATCGGTGGACTTTTTTGTAAAAGAATCCACCGATTGCACAAATGTAGACATGGTAAAAGAAACCACGGAGGAATTAGTTATGAATAGAGAACTTTTTAGTACAACTGATGAGATAGAGGGCATTAGCAAAAAAGGCTACGTATGCGGTTGGGTCCTAAAAAAATGTTCAAAAATCATAAAAGATTGCATTATCTGTAAAAGAAAATTATTTGTGTCAGAACGTGTGTCGGCCCATGCGTACATTTCAGCAAAAGAATACTATAACAAAGAGTGGTTGTGCTATCCTTCAATCGAATGTGTAAGTTTTTTTGATGAAATTTCGAAAACGACCACTACGGTGTTGAAAAGAAATTTAAACACAAATAAAATAAAACAAAATATTAAGGTTTTCAATGAAATATTTGTCAATAACATATTTGACTGTCTTGCCCATAAAGAAGATCTTCGAATAAAGTTCGAAGATCTTATTATAAATGTCACTATATACAGTTGGTGCCGTTCCATTAATAGAATTTTATGCGGTAAAATAGCTTATGATGGGGATGATGAAACAAAAATATACTCACAAATGTATTATAATAAACACAAACATTATAAAAATAAAATGTAAACTAATTATTATTGTTTTAATGTATCTACCTCTACCTACTTATTACTGCTACATCTCTGTATTACTGATATATAGGAAGGTAAACCAAAACCGCATACATTTTTACATTGTTTTATTCAGTTTTAAAATTAACTGCTAATGTGGTTTTTAGTTTATAATTAGCATTTTGCAGTAAATTTTAAACTTAATCAAATACTGAAAATGTATGTGGTTTTGGTTTACCTTCCTAAATAGCAGTAGTATAAAAATGCATATACCTAAGTATTTAGGGTAGTATATGTATAGGTATATCAAGTTGTAGGTGAACTACTAATAGATGGCGTTGGATTCGCATGAGAAGTTGTGACACTAAAAACCGGCGAGATAGCACTCTATTCCGGAGTATATTACTTTACTCTATGGGAACCATTAAAAAAATGGTGCAAAAATTATTTTGCATCCGGAGTATATTACTTTACTCTATGTTTTGCATTGTAGATCGGGTTAGGTTCACACCACACGCTCTAATTTTAAATAAAAGTTCCCATCTGTAGGTAGTTTGTTTTAATAATTGATATCCGTGAATGAGAGTTGAAAAATAATAACCCAATGCAAAGCAAAATGATCGGTGTTATCTGCACTGAAGTGTTTTTACATTAAAAGTGATTGTGTTGTGACCACTGTGCTACCTTTGAAAACTATATTGATGATAGAATTTACTCATGTGCTTAATCCTAATATTTGATGGTAAGTGCTCCCGACGATTTTATCACCTACATTTTGTACGTATCTAGATTTCATTAGGTTTTAAAGAACTCTAACTGGTGATGTCAAGTGTAAAATGATATTTTAAACTGCTGATGTGAATATTTTTTGTAATATGGCCATATTACTTGATAGATTGCCACCAGCCACAACTGGGACAAGTCTCGATTTGTCTTCTTATCTTCTTATAAAAGTTAAATTTGTTAGAAAGTTATAACAAAAAATAATACCTAATAAGTGGACTTCCATTTTTTGTTTTGTATAGTCACTACACTATCATTGCTGATTGTTAATACTACATAAATTTTGTTTTCTTAACAGCAGCTTAAATATGATCAACATGTGGATTTAAAAATGACTGCTAACATGAAATGCAAGTGTTTACAATGAGTGCACCGAGTGGGTGTGTTAGCTGCAATGAGGGCTCCCAGCAGTTTGACATCAAGCATGACCCTGACTGTTCAGAGGGTGAGGACGCTCAGATCAGACTGGCCCCCCATGTCCAAGCATATCTGGCACACAACAATCCCACCACCAACTGTTGTGGACTGGCAATACCTATCGCTTTTGAAAGAGCCGCCACTGGCACATGGTGGAATCCCAGATTTGATTCTGAAATACTTGAAGGCCAATACCGTAGCAGTTCATTTAAACAAATACGATTAAGATTCAGGTAAAACATACAAACAATTTTCTATCCTGCATGTTTAATTTTTATTTTAATATCCAATATTTGATGTTTTTTTATATTTCTTTTTCAGATTTGCACTTTTATACATTTTGATATTTTCTATATCCTGGTTTGTCTACTTTGTGGGCCTTGGCTTGAATGGTGTGACAGTGAAATGGCCATTCCTTTGCTCTATGTTTGGTGGGGTCCTCTTAATTACATCTGTTATGCTGTTTGTTACATTTACAAATATTTATAAGGTGTATACATTTAAACTGTCCCTCATTATGGCACTTGCTCTGTGTACTCTTAGCCTCTCCCTTGTGACACTGACCACCCAAACACACACCATGTCTCAGGCTGCAGACATAAGCCAATCAGGACACTTCACCATGTGTATAGAGATACTGCTGATCATATACACATTAACTCCATTGCCATTGTATGCCTGTGTTATCATTGGACTCCTATACTCCATAGTATTTGAAACTTTGAATATTGTATTGCATTTAACAGAACAGCAATGGCAGAGTCCAGGAATGTTTGTGAGGGTGTTACTTCAGTTGTGTGTCCACATAATAGGTGTTCATATCTATTTAATGACATTTGTAAGGATGCGTGGAACATTTATGAAAGTTGGTCAAAGCCTGCTTGTGAGAAGACAACTTGAGATGGAAAAACAGTTAAAAGAAAAGATGATTCACTCAGTGATGCCTCCAAAACTGGCTAGTTGGTTGATGGAGGAGCAAGTTTTAGAATTTGATACAAATTTCAAGCCTCATGACCCCCTGTATCCACGGGTCTCAAACCCAGGGGCCTCAGACATAAAATCGTTATTCAGACCATTTAACATGAGCTCCATGGATAATGTTAGTATTCTATTTGCTGATATTGTTGGTTTTACAAGGATGTCTAGTAACAAAGGTGCTGATGAATTAGTCAATATATTGAATGATTTGTTTGAAAAGTTTGATGAACTGTGCCAAGTTCATGGATGTGAGAAGATTTCTACACTAGGAGACTGTTATTACTGTGTGTCTGGCTGTCCTGAACCTAGACCAGACCATGCTACCTGTTGTGTTGAAATGGGGTTGGGTAAGTTATTTTATATACACATTAAATTGAGTGGGATATATTTAATATGCACAGCTAAAAACTTATCACTGATTAATTTGTGTTTATCAATTATACTATATTTACATAAAATAAATTATTGTGCTGCAAATATAAATATTGCTTGACAAAACTACAAAAAAAATTGAAAATGTACATCATATTTTTTTCAAATTTGCTACTAAAAAGTTTTTTAATGTACAAAAATATGATTTCCACATCAAATATACTAATTGCACATCAAATTAAGTTTTTATTGCAATCTTAGTACATGATATATTGATTCGGTAATGTTTTCTAAAACAGTCTGTTAATAAACTGAGCAATTTAAATGATTGAATGGAATTAAGGTTTTTGATTGAGTTGATTAAAATTATAGAGTTTCTCTTGTCTTCATTCCTGCGATTGATTGGATAAACAGTATCACTATGTTTGTTATTTAAGGTATGATAGATGCTATTCAAGAGTTCGACAGAGAGCGAGGCGAGGGCATCAACATGAGGGTAGGTGTGCATACCGGTACCGTGCTTTGCGGTATAGTTGGTACCCGCCGATTTAAATTCGATGTATGGAGCAACGACGTAACGTTCGCCAATAAAATGGAGTCAACGGGAAAGCCAGGTCGCGTCCATATATCCGAAGAAACTAGCAAGTTTCTTGGAGGTTCTTATGTCTTGGAAGAAGGAGAGGAAGTTTTCGGTATGTTATAGTTTCATACTTCTTTAGATTCCTCTGTAATGTAATGAATGTCTGTAGATCAATAAAATGTTGTATGTTTAGGTCACAAAACCTACTTCATTGAAGGTCGTCAGCTGTATTCCCCGTTCGACCACGACCAGTGTCATACTCCGTCTAACCCTGTGAACTTACGCCTCATTATATCTCCCGCAGTGTCCCCCCAGTCCGCTCTCTCATTTACCCACTCCCCGCCTCCCGTTACCCCAAGAGACATTGACATAAGGAATGACAAGCTCAGCCCAAGGGTACCTGATGTCAACAACTTCTTATCACCGAACCCGTTCAATTTTCGCACTAAAGCTAGTTCACTGCCGAGCATATTGGACTCCGATGTAGAGTTGGATGAGAAAAGGGACAAAGGTTTTACGGAAAGAAACGAAAACTCTTCCAAAAGTCCGACATCTGTGGGTGAGTGTATTTGTAGAAGTAAATGCAAAGTGATTTTCGAGGTAAAGAGGTTCATTTTCTTAGGGCACCTTGACATGGAACAGTAAATATAGGAGCGATTGATTGAATCATTCACTAGAACGCACACGAGATTATCTTCGGACGGTAATAACTCATCTCGCTTATGTATTAGATTTGTGTGTTGATGTGAACTCTATATCTGTTTCGTTTGTTTACTTAACCATTCCGATATTATAACAAATTGAACTGTGGAAAAGTAGTATTATCTGCGCGGTACATGGCACAAGTATGATAAGATTATATTATGACTCTCGTTGCTTGAAGGTGATGATGATTCTGTTGCGAGGTTTAGCTCAAATTAAGTTAGTCTAGATACTTCGCCAGATAAAATAATAGATAATTTAGTATATGAGCTTTTTCCTTTTTCTATGTTTTCGTACCTAAATAAAATCATGCGAATGTATGTGACTGTACTTCTGTGATACTTACCTGCTCGTAGACCTACGCTCTATTAAAAAAAAATTGTACCTTTCATGAAATACATAAATCTAGAATCGAATCCGAGTCCTTGCATGTGTAAGGGAGATAAAGGAACGTCTTTAGGCTTTTTTAACCGACTGCGGAAGGAGGGTTATGTTTTCCGAGAGTATGTATGTATGTATAATTGTTTGGCACGCCCTACAGCCCCAACGGCTGCACAGTTTTTAAAATATGAGGTGTTGAATTTGTCAAAATTGTGAGAGTGATATAGGCTATATACGTTTAAAAAATGGCGGGACGGGGGATTGATTTTTTCCTTACCATAGCAATATGGGTATCAAATTAAAGCCAGTAATAATACCATTTCAAAAAAAAAATGAATTTTTGCAGTCGGGTGTTTTGTTTTTTGCCATTATTGTAACAAGTCTAAACTATCCGTCCAAACGAACAACCAGACAGTAATAATAATAATAAAGTTTATTTTCTCACCATAGACAAAGAAACAGAACAATTAAGATACAAACTAGAACATACTATGGTGGGTTGATACCTAAACTAGGATGGTTCCTGTATCTTAGGTTATCAACCCTCCACGCCATTAAGTGATCTTATAGACTAAATAAAAAATTTACAAATTATGTGAAATTACAGTCATGTGTTTAAATAATGTTTGCTTTTCTTTAAAATTATCACATACGTCTATCTTTAACATCTTTCTAGGTAGGTACTTATTATTATAACAAAATCATGTTCAGTGATAACTTGCTAAATACTTTGTAGTGTAAAACATCTCAAACGTGTTGTAATGTAGTTTGCAAAATAAACACTGTATTCTCATCATTCTGAAACTATTAATACGATCGAGGATGTGGTATTTCAAGTTTACAAAGCCCGGATGATAATCCTAGATGAAGATTATAAAAATAGCGATTATGTTAGATTATTTTTATTTTTACTAGACACTAAAATTGTGAATACATTTTCAGGAAGTTACGGAAAGTACACTAACAAGCTAAAAAATTGGAAAGTGCCCAGGTTTTTGAGGAAACATTCTGATACTCCTCTTCATGAGATAAAGAAGCAGGATTTTAGCGATAAGACTATACATTTTTTGGAGCGGGGCGACGGCGCTGGTGTCCAATCCAGCAACGGCTATCAACAAGTGCCTATAGTTATAGAATCTCAAGACAATAAATGTGCGAAGCCGATTCAGAGCAGCAGTAAGCTGAATATACCGCAGATCCATGACATGGGCTCTTTCGAGAGGGAGATTATAGACATTCGATCGTATTTGAGTCAGTCCAGAAGTAACATGTCGCCGTTTGCCAGGAGTAGCAGCTACAGGTCGCAGTACGGAAGGCCACACAACAATATCGAGGTAAGTACCTAAGAGCGACGATGGAGAGGTTTTTATCTCGCTTCACAACACCTATTGACTTTATATGACAGACGCCAGAGTACATTTATCGCGTATTTGGATCGTGTATGTTTAAACATGCCAACATTTCGCAAACTGTGAAAAATCTTTCGCACCATTCCTTGTCTTCTAAAGTTCTAACACAATTACTTAATTAAAAGTACCGATGCTAGAACTAATAGTAGGTATTGAATTATAAAATGCCATAGTTTGCACTGCACCACAAACACAGTCTACATCGGAGCTTACCGAAAATCCCCACTTGACCATGTTCTCCTTACTTCGGCCAACCTGAGTCCGAAGCCTGTCATGGTCAAGTGTGGATTTTCGGTAAGCTCCGATGTAGACTGTGTTTGTGGTGCAGTGCAAACTATGGCACACTTAACATCGTTCCCGGCGTGCCCCAACACCTGCACGCCAGCGGATTTAATGGACGGCAGTCGATCCGCAATACAAGTGGCTGAATTCTGGGCTGCTCCGATGTAATTTTATCGTGTTCCATCGACTCGCTAAGGAGAAGAATTATAAAATATATTTTATGTTATGTTTGATTTGTTTGGTGAGCATGTAGTCCAAGCAATCGCCGTACCGGTCATCAGTATTGCCGTGATCATAAAATTATCTCGATAAATATTCAGCGTCTAGCCGGCGCCGGTTTACATCTATTGTTGGCACTGTTTTAATTTTACAGCATGAATACTGTGTTGTTGACTAATGATTACTTTTTCACACGATTTACATTATTATTATTAATTACAAGTAATTTAAAGATATAAAATATTTATAATGTACCTAACATAAATTCCTGCTGTCTTATAGAGATTGGATATTTAGATGTATAATATGTTGGATTGGATATAATATTTAGATGTTTTACTCAGATGTACAGTTGAGCAAATTGAATCATGACCCACTTTGCCGATTATTCCTTTGCATTCATAAGTGTAGTAAGGTTTTCTTCGCTGTCATGCATGTTGCACATAGTACGTTTTAAATATGAATAAAAATGCGTCATAACGGGTCAGAGATCTATGCAAGTTTAACCTTTATTATCACTGCACTAGACATGTTTTAGATAAACCAGTCTTAATATGAATTTAAAATAAGTCCATAATCCAAACTCTTTTCACTACGAAGAAAAATGTATTATATTTAAAAAAAAAAAAAAACGTCGTGTCAAATGTCAAGTATACCTAGTAAGTCTGAAATTGTATAAAAACCTAAGTCAATATCTACAAACAAATCGTATAATGGCCAATTTGGCAGAAAAAACAGCTAAGAATAAGTCGGAACACAGTCAGAACATGGATCAGCCGGCATGCTAAAGAGGGTACCCTCGAAGACAGACGACGACATAATCATGGCGTTGGTCGAATTAAGAACGGAACGGAAGAGAACGGAAATGCAACACTATTACGGATAACATATTTACAGACAAGAAATCATTTCGCTCTTCTCAACATGGTCGCTTAACTTCGTGGCGTTACGATAACACGCGATACACAGAGGATCACGTTGTGCCCAACCAATTATCCAGCTGAATTTCGGCTAACATGTGTGCCTGGATGGATGCCGGAAGTGTCGGAAAACTTGTTCAAATTTCTCCTCGTCATAACGCTATAAACTATGTCAATTTAATGGAAGAATCAATGTTACCGACTTTGCGAACAGTTTACTTGCGTGAAGAAGTGCCAGTATTCTCTTTTGTTCATGATAACTGTCCAGTGCATACTGCCAGAATTGTCTCGAATTGGTTTACCCAGCATGAAGATGCATTCACTCTTATTCCATGGCCGTCTAGGTCCCCAGATGAAAATTTGTGGTGTTTAGATTGGGGAAGTGACATTTGTCGTCTAATCGGGTTACTTTTCACTTTACCAACTTAATGCCACTTGTTAAATATATACTTAAAATAAATATTATTTTCTTCAACTAAGTATACTGTTTTATTTCATCATGGCAAACACAAGTTCCAGTGGAACTTTTATAAAAGAAACTGGTTCCCAATACAGACTTGGCGCCCGGCTGTGCCGAATCCCGAATATCTACCTACCTACTTGTGTGTTGCATTGCAACCCTTACCCACATAAAATGAAGTTCTCGCCGATTTTCATACAAACTTATTCGTACAGATAGCGACCATTGCCTTGTCAGTGACTGTCAGTGTCTAATAAAATGATAACACGTTCGTTTCTAGGAAATGTATGTTCAAGCGAATTTCAACTTACTTGTATAGAATGACAGTAGAAAAATGACCATAAGGTGGGTCATGATTCAATTTGGTCGACTGTACTTACTCACACCGAACAATCGCTCGTTGTAGTCCTTTTGTGGTCACACCCATTCCCGCGGCCCGCTTCGGTCTAAAGAAGACTAGGTAAAATGCATCTGAATATTAGAATCTACCTACCTATAAACTACCAGCGTTTTTAGGGACTTCACGCAAATGAAATTTTTTCCATGCGGTTTGTTTACCCTCATTTCATTTATGATGTATGGATATATCAAGTGCAATAATATATTTAGATTGCAAAGTGAATGCTTATCACTTAAAAACAATAATTTATCGTATGATGTATGGGCTTAAAACTGTCCACGTCCTTTCTCAGACTCAGACTATCTCTATACCAAATCAAAAAAATCGGTTCAGCGGATAGACAGACACACTTTTTCTTCTGTCAATAAACATTTTTCATTTTCATTTTTTTTCACTTTCGCCATTCTAATATTTGTTAGATTTAATAATGTCCTCCTAGCGGAATTCCGACCACGGCGGCCTATCTCAACAGATATTAGTCAACTGCGCGGGACATATTATAGTGCACAAGTGTGTGCACAATACACAGGTGCACTCTCTGTTCCTTCACTCTCATTATTCGGTGAGACGGCAGTCCGACATGACCGTAGAGAGATCAGGCGCAGGAATAACGGCTTAACGTGCTTTCCGAGGCACGGGGGTGTTTAACACCACCAACTTCCTGACTCCGGAGCTGTGTCTGAGTAATTTCAAGACAGAAAAACTCAAACACTCTCGGCCCGACCCGGGATTCGAACCCGGGACCTCGTGGATAGTACCCAGCGTGCTGACCACTAGACCAACTAGGCAGTCATTTGCATAGATTACAAAGCATTCGAGTTACCTAATAGTCACTCTCTTGGTGTAGTGGTTCGCGCTCAAGACTACAAAACCAGAGGTGGCGGGTTCGAATTCCGGAAGGTGCAAATGTTTGTGTCATGAGCATTTGTACCTAAGTCATGGATGTAAATAAATGTATATAAGTATGTCTATCCGTTATCCTAGTCGCCATAGCACAAGCTCACGCATAATTTGGGGCTAGGTTATTCGTGTGTTTGTTGAAACAATATTTTATTATTTATTACTTTATGCATCAGGTGCCCGTATGCCGCGCTCGGAGCTCTACCATAACCGTACAAGGCGAGCTTCTGCGGCCTAAAGAGCGCAAGCTGAACCTGCCCCTGCCGGCGCCGCTGCCGAGGCCGCAGGACGACGCCGTCAGCCTCTGCCCCTCCGTCAACAGCCGCAAGGACTCCGGCATCAGAAGCACCAGTCGGAGATCCAGTATACAGCAGCAGGTATGTGACCACACAAGGAGAGCTACTGCGGCCTTAAGACCGCAAGCTGAACCTGCCTCACGGCTCCAGGACGACGCCGGCAGCCTCTGCCCCTCCGTCAACAGCCGCAAGGACTCCGGCATCAGAAGCACCAGTCGGAGATTCAGTATACAGCAGCAGGTATGTGACCACACAAGGAGAGCTACTGCGGCCTTAAGACCGCAAGCTGAACCTGCCTCACGGCTGCAGGTCGGCGATGTCTACCTCTGCTTCTCCGTCAACAGCCGCAAGGACTCCGGCATTAGAAGCACCAGTCGGAGGTCCAGTATACAGCAGCAGGTATGTAACCACATAGAGAGCTACTGCTGCCTTAAGACCTCAAGCTGAACCAGGTGGAGGTCCAGTATACAGCAGCAGGTACGTATGTTACTGTTAGTGTTAGGATGTATATCGTAAGATTCCACAATAACCATGCTAAGTGGAACCGTCAGCCTTTGCCCATTCGTCAATAGCCGCAAGGACATCAGAGGTCCAGTATAACGCAGCAGGTTTGCTATCGTCAATGATAGGATGTATATCGTAAGACTCTCCACAATAACTATAGTAGGGGAACTGTCAGCCTCTGCCCCTCCGTCAACAGCCGCAAGGATTCTGGTATCAGAAGCACCAGTCGGAAGTTTACTATACAGTGCCAGATATGCTACCGTTAGTGTTAGGATGTATATCGTAAGACTCCACAAAAACCATGTCTGTCAGCCTATGCCTTGCCACTGCGGCCTTAAGACTACAAGCTGAACCTCCTCTGCTCCTCTGTCAACATCGCAATAACCTTAGCATCAGGAGCACTAGCCGGAGGTCTAGTATACAGCAGCAGGTATATCACCGTCTGTGATAAATACTCCACAATAACCAAGCAATGGGGACTGCTACGACGTCGTAATGACCTTATCACAAAAATCGGACTAATAAACATGTTTTATTAGTTTGTTTCTTTAAATATGTACCCAAACATTTTGTCTCCTTCGTTCACTCATATACTGCTAATACAAAATAGTTTTCCTTTTACTGTCATATTATACTAATACAATTAGTTATTGTGGAATTTAACACGCTTACTTCAAATGATAATTTCTTTTTAATTTATTGGCGAACAACAGACATTACTCGTACAATAGTTAATAATTTTGTACATACAATAGCATACAGTGTTGGAAATAATGGTAATGACCGAACAGTTCACAACATACCTACACAAATCGAATCTCTTGGTATTTAGTACAGCTAATCGTTTGCGTAAACGGAACTGCTCCCCCTTTTGCGTATCAATGCTGTACTCGTATTACTATGCCTATTTACTTGACCAATGGAAGCCTCCACCTATTTTTCCACTTCTAAAACACAGAGATACTCTTTAGTTCTCTTTTTATCTTTATTCATTTAGTATATCTACTAGCAGCTGTACCTGTCTATTTCAAACTCGAGACCGGCTATAACGATAAAAAATCTGCATAAACTTGTTGTAATTCATAGAACATTGCTAACTCATTGGATGTAAACAAACAATAAAAGTATTCGAGGCCACTGCAATAGCGATGAAGGCATGTGAATACGTAGTGACATAGTATTACATAATAAATAATATGAACTCAATTGGGTATGAAGAGGTCAAAGTTGATTATAAACAATGGCATTCTCAGCATTTAATGGTTCTTTGAATCGCGTAAATTCTATAGTGACGTACGGTATTATGCGGAACGGGTCTTTACCAGTTCAATTGGTCACGAAAAGAGTTGTGCGTAGGCTTTGATGTACGTAATTTTATGTTTCTACTGAATATTAACGTGTGTATCGTAGGAAATCTTATAAAGCGGTCTAACTAAAAATGAATACATTTCCCGGGGAATGTTTAGTTTTTGAGGAAGGAAATATAAGTATTGTTAGAGTAAGATATATTTGACATTGACATAATATGTATGCTAATTGCATGATCAAAAGATTAACCGTGGAAAACTCACTCTCAAAGTGGAAATCGGTGTCAATTATTATAGTTCTTTTTACATAAACGAATACTTCTTTGAAGTTCAAGTGATAACATAATATTGTTAAGACGTTGAGATTTAACTGACTAAAGAATATAGGCAAGTAGTTAAGTAAAATCTGTTTTGATTATTTCCAGATATTTGCGCTGAACCACGCGGCACTAGCGACCTCCCAGGCGGATATGATGCAGCACCGCGTGTCGGGTTACTACACCTCTAGCCAGTCCTCGCTTAACGAGCTCTCCCGCGCCCGCCTCCCCGCCCCCCTCAACGAGCAGCAAGTCCAGTCCCTCCAGAAACTACGCAAGCAGTCCGACCTCCAACTCATCCGCTGCGTCCAGGACAACGCCAGGTCAGGAATCAACTATTTCGTTCAACGACCCCTAAACAGATTCACGCTCTCCTTCAAGTCTGAGGAAATGGAAAAACACTTCAGAGACCGAGCGCACAGGAGCGACGACAGTGAAGACTTTCCCCCCACCCTCACCACCTCCAGGTTCAACACCGCACTAGACATTCTCGTCTCCATGATCATCTTCCTAGCTGTGACGATTTCAGTATTCGTATTGTACGGCGAGTGGCGATCCTCGGCGGGGTGGTTCGCCTTATTAGCTTTATTCGAAGTCACCGCGATATCGCTGTGCATCTACCGACACTACCTGAAGTGGAAGACGAAAAATGAACCGCACATGACCGACACGATCAGGAGGTCCGTTAGAATATTTAGAAAGATATCGAACTGGTACCCGTGGCATTTATCTGGCAGTCTATTGATAAGTTTACCTATTTTAGCCGTCCTTATTAATTTCTCATGTAAGAAAACGACGTTAGTCATACTTAAAGGCGAGCAGTCTTTCTACGTGTACCTGCTGTGCCTGAGTATAGTGCACTTTTGCAACTTTACGCAGATGTGCTGGCTCGTGAAAAATACTCTTGTGACCATTTATGCCGGTTTGTTCTTGTTCCTTGCCGTTCTAGGCTGCCATGATGCTAATACTCAAATTATAGGTGATATTATTAACCCGAAACTCGTGAACTACAATTTTTCCACTCTTGTAAATATGACGAACGACTCCTCCGAAGATTGGTTTCAAAGTAATAGCAGCTTGGACCGTGTGAATTTTGGGCAGCACGAATTGCATTTAACGGAACTTTATTTAGATGTAGCTTTGTTGTTGATGTTAGTTTGGTTCCTGAATAGGGAATTTGAAATCAGCTATCGTTTAAGTTTTTATAGCAATGTAGTCGCGAACCGAGATAAGCAAAGAGTGCAGAACATGAGAAACCAGGCGGATTGGTTGCTTCACAACATTATACCGCGGCACGTGGCCGACCAACTTAAAAATACTGCTAAATATTCCGAAAATTATAAAGATGTCGGCATAATATTCGCAAGTATAGTGAACTTCAACGAGATGTACGACGAGTCTTATTTGAAAGGCAAGGAGTACTTGAGAGTACTTAACGAACTGATAGCGGATTTCGACGAGTTGCTGGAGAGGCCTGAGTTTCAACACGTGGAGAAAATTAAAACTATAGGCAGCACTTTTATGGCAGCTAGCGGGCTCAACCCCGACCTGAGGCACGACTCGCAAGACCCGTACGATCATTTGTACCAGTTGATGGATTTCGCTTTAGAGATGCAGAAGGTGGTCGATAACTTCAACCAAGATCTGTTGGAATTCGATTTCATTCTGAGGATCGGTTATAATTTCGGCGATGTGACGGCGGGCGTGATAGGGACTAGTAAGTTGTATTACGACATCTGGGGTGATGCGGTCAACATAGCGTCTAGGATGGACTCCACTGGCGTGGTGAAACGCATCCAAGTTGGCGAGTCGTGCATCCCCGTGCTAACAAACAGATACGAATTAGAGCAGCGGGGAAGCGTCTATGTGAAAGGCAAAGACAACATGAACGTGTACCTAGTAGTCGGCAAAAAGGATACATAGAAAACACGCTCGCGCGAAAAACATACTATCTGTGATTTATATTTTATATATTGTATTGATAAATGTAAAACCCTATTTATTGTGTGCAGTGTATTATTGTAGAAGTAAAAGCTTGAAGAAATACTCTTGTGTTGTAAGGCTACTATGTTTAATTATTAACTTATTTTTATCATAGCGAGAGGTAAGAATAGATTACCATGTAATTATTGAAAATTTCTGTATGTAGTAAAAATAAGAAAAACGTGCTAAATCTCCTTGCCTAATTGATAATGTTAAATCTGTGACCAGTGCTCTAGTCTCAATTGAAATTTCCAAGTGGTGGTCTAGTTTTTCATTAAATTAAATATTATAAGATGTTTTTAACTTCCATGTGACAATGTAAATATCATAATAATTATGCATGGGAAAGTAGTGTTCAGAAAAATAATATAATTTTTTGCAAAGATTAGACCACCTCAGTGATTTGTATATTCGAATATACACTTTTCTGTAACGTTACTAACAAAAAATATATTTTGTATATAAAGTTAATATTGGCCCATTTGGGTATAGCAAATTATATAAGTACATAATTATTAAATTAGTACGTACATATTTATTTATACGTTCAGATGAATATGCATAAACAAATGCATGGTACTAAAAATGTAGTTTAGATGTGGACTAACAATGTTTTCTGTACGTAATACTGTGTGTCATTAAACAAATAGCTGTTTTGAAAGTGTACCCTATAGATCTTGACCCTTTACGTAGGTGAATCGATTTGTAAGTAAATTAATTTTGTCTATGACCAAGTTTTGTATGTTGATTATTATTATATTTTATACTTTCAAACTAAATTCTTGCACAACTGCAAGTGCTTGCAGTTTGCATAAAATAATTTTAAGAAGAAGCACAATTGACGCCGTGAACTATAAATCTTTAAGTTAATCAAGTTTTTTTGCGTACCTACCATTCTTTTATAAACAATCAGATGAAACAAGTTAAAAAAACATAATTTAAAAGTAATGTAGAAAACAAGATGAGGTTATACTTACGAATGTATTGTAATTGCAGTAAACTACGTATTTTTTATATAATGAAACCATTGTGTTGACTGCATCGATATAATAAAGTAGGAGGCAAACCAATATTGTTGAAGGTTGCTAATGCATTTAAATGTATATTTTACTAACTCAGTAGCTAGTGTCCATAAAATGTATTCTAAATCGTACGTACCTATGATAATTTAGAAAGGTACTCTCTGATATAAATTAGTGATCTTTAAACTTATGACGAAAGCCTTAAACATTCCACTTGTATTTATTAAACTATAAATTGCCTTTGAAATGTCTATTTTCTAACGTAGATGAAATTGATTAAAAATAGCATATTTCCTACAAATTGATACTATTTACAGAATATTGGACCAATTCAGGTGTAATATAATTATTGTAGCTCTCTGAAATGACCCGCCATATACAATTTTCATTTTGGATTCAATAAAAAATTGTGATGTCGTAAGTATATTTTTATTTACATAAACTAATGGCGTATATTCAAATCTATATCAATATACAGTAGTATATTAATTTGCTACGCAATAAATTCGCAATCTGTCGAGTAGTCAAATATCCATTCTTTAGATTTTAACTAATTAGGAATAATTTGTGATAAGTTTATGAGTTACTTTTGTAACACGTTTAGGATGTTTTGTATCCTCATATTTTTATGAAGTAACTGTTTAATTTATTTAAATGTTCAGATTTGTGTTTTTGATGTTTATTTATATTGTACATATCCACATCCAAAATATTTATTATTTGTTTTCTATGCTAAATGAGAAATCAATAAAAATACGTATATTTATAATCTCGTAGTGTGCTTGCAAGTGACAGCTAATATGTGTATGTGTTTTTCGCAAATGATCACTGTTATATGCTACAAGTTAGGTAGCCATGTAATACTTGCCCATTCCTATTTACCCCAACAATATTCCTACTCAAGCGTTTGCAAAATGTTTTTGTAATTGTAAATATTTTATAATAACCCCTAGTAAATACTATGTGAAAGTGATCTTAGAAGACGTTTAATGGCCGTTCTCATATGGTGCATAATGAAGTAGTCCCCTAACGATGAACTATTTTTTAAAGAAATTGTCTTGAATTGTGGTAGATATATATTGCGTTGATAATAATGGTCAGTGATATTATGAGAAACATAATTTTGTGTAAATATTTTAATCCTACCTGTATGTAACGGCCTAACGTTGCATTTATGTAATAACTAAAATGAAAATGGTCTAAACCTTTACTGTAATGGACTACTTTTTAAATAAATCAAAATAGGCACAGTTAATTACAATGTCTTCAGCAATTCTTCAAACGAATAATGTTCCTTAGAGCTTACGGGAAGTTAATGTAGTTTTTTCTATAATGTATTACTTACCTTGCTCAAACGAACTGTCTCTATTTCATTTTTCACCTTTTCCGTAATTAAAAACAAAATGGATTCACTATAATGACTTTTATTTCTTGATATATAATTACATTCCAAAGCTGTTAATGTAGTACCTATTTAACTTGCTTATGCTGTAAGTATTATTTTCCCTCACAAGAAACGTATTTTTCAGTACAATAAAGAATTACAATAGGTAGGTAGGTTTTATTCAACATGTTTCCAACTATGACATTGACAAGCTCTCAAGAAACTCTCGATTCCAAAGAATTAGTTCAATGGGATAGAGTATTGATAGGGTTGTCACTCCACGCAAAATCTGCACTGGAGAAAGCGTAGATCATCCAATAAAACAGATTGAGAAGCGCAAACGAAGCCGGGAATAGGACCCGCGCAGCCCTATCGATGTGTGAAACGCTGTTGATGTGTCCTCGAATACCTAGTAAAGATAAAAAATATTCATTAGTAATATACAGGGTGTTAATGTAAGCAGTGTTATACTTTAAGGGGCTGAATATGACCATCAATACCTACAACTTTTACTATGGGACCATGGTCGAAATCTTAAAAAAAAATTATGCTCCATAAAATAATTCTGCTACCTCGGTGACAATGTATGGAGAGCTAATTTTTTTCACTATTTCAGTGTTGACTCAATAGTAAAAGTTGTAGGTATTGATGGTCATATTCAGCCCCTTAAAGGATAACACTGCTTATATTAACACCCTGTATAACCACTCTTGGTTAGTGTTAATTCAAAATAACTCTTAGGCCCACTTGCGCCATGGCGTTAACCCCGGGTTAACCCCTTAACCCTGTCATTTTTGTATGAACTATTCTCGGGTTAGGGATTAACCCGTGTTGGTGCAAGTCGGGCTTAGCAAATTTAAGTAGGTACTTAGGTATGTTAAATAGTCGTAGATAAATCAAGTAATTATTAATAAGTTAATCCTATACATTTAACGGGATCTTCAAAGGAATATTCTGGATGTAATAACGATTTTAAAATAGATGGATTAAGACCATCTACAAGCTTCAGCCGCCGACATCGGTCGTCACCAGCAAGGCAGTACATCCATCTGCAGTAAGTCTCCGTCTGCATAATGCGCTCCATAGTCAGCCGAAGGTACTGTGCCATCAGCCGGCTTGTCGCAAGCGGGTAAGTTGCCGTCGTCATCGCAAGGGTTGGTAGACAAGACTTTTTTAACTGACATATCCAGGACGTACCAGCCTCCAGCTGCCTCTGCCGCCGGTACCGGACGTCGCCAGCAAGGCAGTACTGCAGATGCCGCATCTATGTCTGCGAAGGGCGCTCTTTAGTCAGCCAACCTCTCCCATTACCCAGCTGGTCGGGATCGGGTATAAGGAGCCGTAGTCATGGCGAGGGCTAGGTAGGCAAGACTTTATGAACTAATAAATCAAGGACATACCAGTCAGCAGCTGCATTCGTATCAGCTAATGTCCCATCATCCGGATGGTCGCAAGCGGGTAAGGAGCCGTCGCGGCGTCGTCATCGTCATCGGGTTGGTAGCCAAGACATTTTTAACTGACAGATCCAAGACGTACCAGCTTCCAGCTGCCTCTGTCGCCGTTACCGGTCGTCGCCAGCGTGGCAGTACAGCAGTTGCTGCCAGCGCGGGACCCTGGTCTTCGTCTGCGTGGTGTACTCCATGGTCAGCAGTACTGCTTCACTCCCATGCCGGTCGCAAGAGGGTAAGCCGTCGTCATGACGAGGGATGGGGGTAGGCAAGACGTTTTGAACTGACAGATATGGACGTACCAGCCTCCAGCTGCCTCTGCCGTCGGTACCGGTCGTCGCCAGCGAGGCAGTACAGCAGTTGCCGCCAGCGCGGGACCCTGGTCTCCGTCTGCGTGGTGCGCTCCATGGTCAGCCGTACAGCACCGCCGCCAGGTTGGTCGCCAGCCGGTGAGGGGCCATCATCATCGCGATTGGCAGGTAGGGAGAAACTCTGGGAAGAAGCGGATATTGTTTTGATATCATTAAGGTTGTCACTTTGCGTTATTGCAATTAGTTGCTCACGACTGGAGCATAAATACGTATTACCTACTAGATCAGGGGCGTACCTTAACCATTGATGAGTGGACAAAAATTACCCACGGTGCTGTAGTGGCCTGTGGGCAACCTACCTACGTTCGCATTCCGCAGTTAGGTAAATCCCATGGCCCAATTATCTATTCGTTTAGATAGTTATAATGACTCATTTCCTTTTGTTAGTTTTTCTTAATTGTCTAAGCACGATCGTGTTAAGTAGACCTTGATGAGTCACATCAGTCTCATAGATGTTGAAAGGAAGAAAAAGTATTTATTTAGCACGAAAAACTACAAAACAACGGGGTGGCTCAGTGCTTAAAACTAATATTTTGGTACCAAAAAAAGGCCTCCGCTCAGTGTCTGTCAGTGACGGCAAAAATGCACGTCACGAGTACTGGTATTCTACGGAAGCCATTTTCAAGGTACACTGAATGTTTTTATATTCGCCCCGTGTAAATTAAAGCTACTTACATAATTAGTGACGGATCTAGCCGAGCTGCGCCGGCGCACGGCGAGCTGCCGTGCCGCAAACGCGTCACCCCCCACCTCCTCTATTAGCTCCTCCCATTCGGAGTCATCAATCACGATTTCTCCTGATCCAACCTGTAAGAAATAACAAATTCTTTACCTTCTTTTTATTAAAAAGTTGCCATAGGTTAGCCGAAATAATAACAAGACGTATCGATTATGCGCTGCAATACCAATTTCTCTTAGGTTACGCTTATTCAAGTCTGATTTTTTACGTATTATTTTTGTTACGAGTAGGTACATACATCTGCTGTTTTATATTCATGAGTGGGCAACAGCTGTAAATCACTCTCAGATCACAGCAGTTATTTTTATAAGCTTTTATTTAGCTTGCAATGTAACTATGTATGTTTGTTCGGGTGGAATCTTGCAACTCAATTTTGTAGCAGATATCTTCAACCGATTGAGCTGAAATTTTGTATACACGTTTAGTTTGGATGACAATGCATGGTAAGATGCATGACGTCATTCCAAATTCAACATGGCGGACCATCCAAGATGGCGGACACATTATTTTCAACGCACTTCTACAATATTAGTATCAAATGAAAGGGCTTGCTGAGAGTAACTCAAAAAATTAAGTGACATTACTAAAAAAATCAAAATGGCCGACTTGTTAATGTAATCCTCCAATATGGGTATAAAATAAAAGGGCTTGCTGAGAATAACTCGATAAATAAGGTGACGTCATTCCAAATCCAATATGGCGGACTTCTGAAGATGGCAGACTAAGTTTTCTTTGCTTTCTTACAATGTGGGTATCAATTGAACGGGCTTGCTGAGAATAACTCGATAAATAAGGTGACGTCACTCTAAATCTAATATGGCAGACTTTTAAAGATAACGGACAAACATAGTCATGTTTTTAAAGCTTTCCTACAATTTGGGTATCAAATGAAAAGGCTTGCTGATAACATATCCATAAATAAGGTGACGTCACTTCAAATCCAATATGGCGGACTATGATTTTATGCTTTCTTACAATATGGGTATCAAATGAAAGAGCTTGCTAAGAATAGCTCAATAAACAAGGTGACGTCACTCCAAATCATATAAGGCGGACTTCTAAAGATAGTGGACTAAGTTTTTTTATGCTTTCTTACAATATGGGTATCAAATGAAAGGGCTTGCAGAGAACAAGCATGCGAGTTTAAATCCGTTGCTCCGATCCATTTAGGAATTTGGTGTATCGGATTTTCTTGGCGTGAAGAAAAGACGTGATAGCCGAGCGGAGAAAACTTCACTTTTCATCCGTGAGATCATGAGTTCTATCACCGCCTGTACCAATAAGTTTGTACGAAAACTTAAGTACCTATAGTCTTTTTCAAAGATACCGCTGCCTAACGGTGAAGGAAAACACCAAGAGGAAAAACCTGCACACTAGTGGCTAGTGTGTGAGATGGAAAAGGCAATGGCAAACCAGTCCATTAAATATTGCCTATAAGTCGTTGTGTGTGTATTTCATTCCACATAATGATCACGACCCTCAGTCATGAGGTATACGACTGTTAAAAAGGGTTTTCTTGGAGTCCTCGATTATAATTATTGAGGTTGTTTTTTTTTGAGTCTGTAGCATCGGTAGGTAAACTTTGACGAGTTTAATTTTGGTGAGATATGCGTCAACAGCATTGGTTTGCCTGTCTAGGAGAAGGATACCTTTAAATCAAACTGGAATTGTGTTTAGGCTGCGTAAGGCTTAGCTTGAAGTTACAATAATTAGCTTGAAGCTTATTTATGCCTTAAGCGGCGCATTTCTCCTAAAACCCAAGACAAGGTGTTGTACCTAGTCGGGTGATAAGTCATGTCACAAATACTTATTGCAGCCCAATTTTAAAGCAAATATCTTCAACCGATTGAGCTGAAATTTTGTATACAAACCTGTACAGTTTAGATGTCAATGCATGGTAAGCTGTGTAAGTCGTCTAAGATTTTTGTGTATTGATTATACTGAGGTTTTGGAGACCTTGAAAGTAAAAAATAAAGTCGAATTTTTGTAGTCCGTAGCATCGATTGTTTAACATTGATTTGTGTAATTTCGCGAGAGGCGTCAACAGCGGTAGTTTACAACTTGCAAGTGGCATACAAACATTAAAAGCCTTAAATTGTTTAACACAAAAGCAAGCATTAGGATGGTCTCCCTTCGCGCCTTCGGCCTTTAAATTGCACTGTTTATTGGGCAGACTAGTACCACAGAAAAGGACCACGGCAAGTCAAGGTTAAAATAATTGGTTTTCCTATTTGCTGTATTTTTAAAGGGATTTCAATACTTCAGGGTAATAATGAGTGCTTTTTAACTCTTTGATTTACATTAAATTCGTAGCCAAGCTATTTTACTCGTCGCCTTGCCGTTATATTAGCCGCCTCGTTGGTCTAGTGGTCAGCCCGCTGGGTACTATCCACGAGGTCCTGGGTTCGAATCCCGGGTCGGGCCGAGAGTGTTTGAGTTTTTCTGTCTTGAAATTACTCAGACACAGCTCCGGAGTCAGGAAGTTGGTGGTGGTAACACCCCCGTGCCTCGGAAAGCACGTTAAGCCTTGGTCCTGCGCCTGATCTCTCTACGGTCATGTCGGACTGCCGTCTCACCGAATTATGAGAGTGAAGGAACAGAGAGTGCACCTGTGTATTGCGCACAAACTTGTGCACTATAATATGTCCCGCGCAGTTGGCTTATCTCTGTTGAGATAGGCCGCCGTGGTCGAAATTCGGCTAGGAGGACATTATTATATATTATCCGCCAAGCCGTATTTGTTGTTCCTTACTTACCTATGTCTTAAGTAAGCGAACTTTCGCCACCTTTAAGTCACTGTCGTTGTTCAATTTTAAAATAGCCCTTTTTGAGGCTTACCTAATTTAATTGTCACTGAAATAATATGTTGATAAACTGATACCAAGGTATGTTAGATATTAGTTGCACATAGTTACCCTTTCAGTTATTAGTCGATTGAAAAATAATAAGCCCATCGAATTTTACCGACAAATTCCCTTGCCTCAATGATGCGTTGAATGAGATAAACAGTGAGATATGCCTACAGACTAAGAAATCTGTCCCGCGATTACTAAAAAGTAAAAAATAAATAACAAGTAAAAAACCCTTTTTTAAAACAAGCTTTTATGTCAATGCGCTAAAAAGTATAAAATAAATTTTAACGTTCAAATAATAACATCATTACACAATTTATATTAAATAAAAGCTTGTCGCGAGATTTTATCTGTGTAAATAAACAAGTAAATTATATACATCACTTGATATGATTGACTAAATTTTCTTAAAATCAAACTACTAAATACGCCAAGGGAGTACTTAAATCTCGAGACAAGCTTTTATATAATAGGGGAGGTCAGCTCAAAGCGGCCACAGAAGGCAAAGCGGCCATGGCTCCGAATACAGTTCTTTTAAATATCATAATGAACTTTACCGGTTCGTCTCACAGCTAACCTCCTGCCCCGCCCCGATCAGTCATTCGGCAGCAGTAGCGGCAAGCGCGTGCGTGCGCTGACAATTTTTAAATATTTGGCGGTTTCCTTAAAAAAATGCGAGGTAAGTCCAGCCTGTTTTGATGTAAACCATGCATAACGCATTACTTTTATCTAATGTGCCTTGTCAATCATTTATTAGACTATGTTTGTGTATTATTTGCTTACAAAGTTAATGTAAAATATGACAGCAAGTTATTTTTAAAATAAAGTGCATGAAAAAGGCAAAGCGGCTCGGGCAAAGCGGCCAACTAACCGCTTTGCCCTTAAATTAATATGTAATACTTTGAATGTTATACTATACTATAATAATGTTCATAATATAAATATTATGATGATATAATAAATATTAATATGTTATGATTATACTAGATTGGTTTGTTTAGATGGTCGAAAGTACAATGGCTCAATTAAATCTACAGCAATTAACTTTGGTATCCCTCGCACGACATTGCGGAGAGAGACATTTAAAAACAGGATCTACTTTTTTTATTAATAACACGGCTGATTATAAGTGCCATTAATTTTAAGAGTTTATATGTGTAATTGACACCAAAGGTTTTACAAAACATACATGTTGATTTTAAACTATTATTGGCAATCTTCTTTTTTGAACCTATATCTTTTGGCAAAAAATGTACATGTCTCATACACTACTGGACTGGCCGCTTTGCGCTTACCCCCATGGCCGCTTTGGGCGGCACCTTGGGCAAAGCGGCTTTTTGCCACCTTTTCGTAATTAACGTGTCATATGTGTATTTTCAACTGTTTGCAAATTTGGATTGCGCACAATGTAAAACAAATATTTTTTCTACCTATTAGTATAGAAATCTTTTCAAAAATCATTTTATTCAATGGGTTTTTTACACCTCAAAGTAAAGGTGGCCGCTTTGAGCTGACCTCCCCTATAAATTGTGTAATGATGTTATTATTTGAACGTAAAAGTTTTAAAGGAAAATGTATTTTATACTTTTTAGCGCATTGACATAAAAGCTTGTTTTTAAAAAGGGTTTTTGACTTGTTATTTATTATTTGATTAGGTGATTACGTAATCAGTGTAATGACAAATTGGGCGTTCCCCTAACACAAGCCCGGTAATAATTTCTAAACTGCAAAACTCATGACTCCGCAGTAATATTTAGTATTTTAGTTTCCGCGGGTTTATTTAAGTTCATTGTAGGTCAGACTTGTGTATGCATGCGTAGGCATCATCCAGGCGCGAATGTATATTCGCGGTTGCCCTACGCCCTAGTCTGCCTACTGATCCACAGAGTTCGCGGGTTGATTTCAACGAGGCCGCTCACTAGTTGTTCGCCGCATTATCGGATTCCTTAAAAAAATGCATCCGCCACGTACTCGAATCGCATTCGTACTATTGTGCTTCTGGGCCCGTAGACAAATGCCAATCTATTCTAGAGCAAAGCTCGCTATCGCTACCAAAATGTATGAAACTGACATAAGCCATCGAAATATCACGTGACTTGCATACATAAGTATTTTGATTTTGACATTTCGTTGGCGATAGCGAAGTTCGCTGTAGAAAGTTTTAACCTTGTTGGTCTTGGTTCCGCGGCGAACGCGAGCGTTAATCGCGCCGTGACTTCTTAGGCTTACCTTGGTGAAATAATGCACTCCAGCGAACTCCAGCAGAGTAGCGATGCAGTAGAAGAAGCTCATGAGCAGGAACCAGTCGAGGGCGGTGGCGTAGCGCACCTTGGGCAGGTCGGTACGGGAGTCCAGGCTGATCGTAGACAGCGTCAGCACGGTGGTAATGCCCAGACCAACGCGGTCGGAGGTGGCCTGGTGTTATGGTCAACATTAAATCTGCGTTTGAACTTTTTGTATTTAAATTCAGATTAAATCTTGTGCGGGACACAAGACAGTTTCGTTTTTCTCAGTATACATTGGTTGGGGTTATCGTACCTAGATAAGACCTAGCTGATGCCATGGCTGATGCTTAAGATGTGTTAAGATTAATTCCAGGGTGGGAAAATACCAATAATACTACAGTTCACATATTCACTGTCTGTTAAATAAACTGTTTTAGTTGATTTTTTAAACAGAACTTTTTTTTAAAGAATGTAGGTATTATAGCTATTCGACTAAGGTAATGAATCTAAGCTATGAAATATTTAGAAGTTACTTCGCTATCCCAATAGAAAATCCTGTAATTATGGTTGTAAGTTTATGTTGAAAAATATTTTCTTTTCAATGTGCACCTGAAAAAAATGCGACCGTCTACAAAGTTGAGGTTGAATCTTGCACTAGGTTACAGTTACATTGCGGTTAAATCATTATTGCTGATATCTTACCTCACGATGTATCCAAAAAGATACCCAGGACAGCACAACAATGAGGATACACGGCACGTACACCTGGATGAGAAAGTAGCCCGTGTGTCGCTGCAGATTGAACGACACCTGCAGCACCGAGAAGTCCCCTGAAACAGGTGTTACGTACAGCGCAACAAAACAGAGTAGAAAATAAATGGAGACGCCACTGTCTTCTAAACGAATAATGATCTCTTGATACTTGTTATTGACAGTGGCGCCACCATTTATTTACTACTAGTGGTTCCCCGCGTCTTCGCCCGCAAGAGTTGGATTTTCCATATAAACTTTCATCCCCCATTTCACCCCTTAATGTTTTTATATCGCGACAAAATGTAGCCTATGTCCTTTCCAGGGTCTCGAACTGTCTCCATAGCAAATTTCATCTCAATCGGTTCCCACTGAACCGATTGAGATTCAGGCGTCAAGAGGTAACAGAGACAGACAGATACACTTTCGCATTTATAATATTAGTATGGATTTTATGTTGCACTGTAAAATAAATGTATTCTTATAACATACATTGCTCTGATTCCAAAGTAAGTAGCTAAACCACTTGTGACTTCGAAATCATAAATAACGGTGGTACCACAACACCCAGACCCGTGACAATAAAGAAAATACGGATTTTTATATTGACCCAACCGGGGGTCGAACCCGGGACGGTAAAAACCGGTGTGCGAGCCACTCGACCACGGAGGTCGCCAAATTAATATCGCCCTAACTAAATAGCTCAAAGTATTTATTTGTCTGGCTAGATGGTCATGCATCAGTCTATCTTCTCTTTCGGTGTAGAATATAATTTCTTATTTTGTAATAAATAAGTTACACCCTAAGAAAATCTAAGGGGTTTCCCAAAGTATATTGGGCAAGAGACCCCGTTTCTAAAAATAAACTAACTGATAGCTAAGACCCCCATAGCCAAATAACTTTATACTTAAATTCTATCTCTGATTCCATCCTATTAATACAAAATACAAAAAAAGTTAAGTGTCCCCTGGTTCGGTATCTTAAGGGTTTTCTATTTCAAGATTTTTTAATTAAATTTCTGAACATGATATCAGCTTTAAAGCATTTTTGCCATGAATATTGGTATTTTGATATTCAATCAATGTTTGAATTATCTAGATAAAAGTTTATATTATTACTTATTTTAATTTATTTGTAGACCTCTTGTTTGAACCCTGCTTCGTGATAAAATTTCGCTATGCTTTTAAGTTCGTGAATCTGTGGCCCCTGTTTTGGGATAAGGGTTTTCACAGTGATTAATGATAATAAATAATAAAAAATATAAGTAATCATAGGATTTTTTTTAATGAGACAAAGTCAAGACAATGATAAACATTTTAAATGTCCTGTCACTATATTAATGAAAAATACTAACATAAAGTTGGGCATTTTCCGATTGCTGGCAATTAAAATAACAGTTATTTTTCTGATAGTATGGGCTCTTATCTTATCTTAAGGTCCAAAGGCAAGACAAATTATTTCGTTAACAAAGTACGCAATGTAGTTTCTAAAATTCCCAAAAATTATCCTTCTTGTATTCTTGTTGAGAAATCTATTCTTAATAAAGTCAGCCTATATAGATCCCACTGCTGGGAAAAGGCCTCAGCTCAACTATGAGGAGGTACGAGCCATACTCCACGCACGCAGTAAGGCAAGTGATAAACCTTACTGTCAGATGTTATCAAGCCGCCCTAGGGCCTCCGACGAGGCTTAACGACTAATACCAATAGATATTAGCCAGGGCCAACTGACTGCTTAACGCGCCTTCCGAAGCACGGAGATGCTTGTCATGACATCACTTAAACGGTCGGAATGGTCACCCATCCAATCACGACCGCGCCGTGGGTTGGTATCACTACCAAAGCGCTGCCGCTGAGCCATTCTTAATAAGGTCTGTTTAAAATTAGAATTTGTCATTAATTTAACTGTTTATATATATATATATATTCAATTAAGGAAAAACTAAACAGTTTACAATTTTGAACTAATTGGTTTACTTAAATTTTAAATACTTGTTAAGGTAGATGTACCCATAGGGTTTTACAAAAACGTGATTATTATAAGGTGATCCGACTTTATCGAATGGAAGTGCGAGTTATGTATAATTTTATAGTATTGAAAATTTATCACGAACTTATAGAGAGCAAAATTATGTTGGTCGTACCTATGTAATTTAGCTCAAAAATGCGATTTCTGGTCACCTTCTAAGTCTTATTGTACAAAATCTAGTGAGCAAAACATATACCGAATTTAACTCACTTACAACTCAAATATACGATATGTTTTTGTTATTTACATTATATAAAATTCATTATTTTATAAATACATGGGCAATGAAAATGTATTCTGAATATCCCTGTTTCGGCAGTGTCACGAAATAGCGGACACATGAAAAATAAAAAGACCGTTATTTCGTGAGTCGATTAATTGGAATTTAAAAGATAACCTATTATTGCTTAAAACACTATGCACTATTAAAAGTTAGACTGAAATGGACTTATCTTGTCTTCTCTGTGAGCTTAACAATTTCGGGCGCCAACCTTACGCGTCACGGAACGAACGCCGAATCGAGGCTTTTGGCTAACTGAGCGTTTTGAGCATCGTATTGCTCTCAGTTCAGTTTCCAAAATGTTGATACTTTGTTTCTTAGATAGCTTAAAGGATTAAGATTTTTCGCCAATGTATAATTTAAACGAATATTATTTATATTTCTTATTTTTCGTTACAAAAGCAAAACTACTGAACCAACGTACTATCACGAACCAGTGGACAGTTACCTAACCCCCCAAAAGAGCTAATAACTCTCAGGCAGTTCCTCATAAGACTCGATTGTTCTTTACGTATTTGTATATCTAACGATATCTGTTACTATATTATACTAGTTTACAGCAGGTAATTATTTTATAACCGATGTTAGAGTAATTACTTAGTATCCTAATATTTATATTTGAATCTTTGAAATTGTGATTACAAACTTTAATTTTACGATGATTCAACAGACAAATCATACGAAAACTAAGCTACAAAAGCATCGGGCAGGAGTAAAAACAAATTGCATGAAGCCCACGCGCCAACGAGAACCGATTAATGTTTAAGACCATGTAGTTCACCAACACATGTTTGATCAGCCTTTTGAGCAATATTTGACATATGTTGTATGGGAATTCTGTCAAATTAACCGTCAATTCAGGTTTACCGACTGTGTTTAAAAGTTGGTAAACTCTGGTCTTAGGTAGGTAAATAAACTAGTAGATACTTATTTAGTTTACATATAACTTTAATCGGGTATCTAAGGCCGATACCCTTCAGAAGAAACCCGTTGGGCATTTCAGGAGACATCCAGTGAACCGTTTGGTAAAATGTTGATTTCTCATGCATAAAAGCCGATTCGTGTCATCGAGTGAGACGATATCTACCTACCTACTGTCTGTCTGATATTGCTTTATGTGCTCCTGCCGCGAAAAAGGCAAATCATATTTGTGGAGGAAACCATTTGAGGTCTATTTCAGGAGGCGATTTGAGATAAGCACGATAAATGTGACGTAGGAATTTACGATAAACGACAGATGGTAACCTTTTTATTTATATAACGTGTCACGCATATGTACCAGTCATTACTAGACACATAGGACAAGGCGTTAGAAGGACATAATGAGCGAGAAAAAATACAAGTTGTTTGTACAGGCGAAGTAATAATGGCGGTTGGTTTTGTTTGTGCAGAACAAACTTTCTTGCTAAATGAATAAAAGTTTTCCGTAATTAATGGGGTTTAGGGAGAAGAGACGCTTTATTACATGACACGCTTTATTACGGACATGTTAGTGGATAATTGATACATTCATTTTCTAAATGTCACCCCTTTAGTAAGCACCTAAGACTTCATTAAGAAGATTAGATTTTTAGTTTTCAACTATAAAACTAACAACCTTGACTTAGAAGATTCCTGTTGAAAATCTGTTTCGTGGTTAGGTCACGATTAACTGACACACTGTGTTAAATAGTAAGTATGCTCTGTTTCTGTAATAATCATGTATTATTTTGATGTTGCATTGCATTTTGTTTGGGTCGGTGCCAAATAAATAATTTGAGTTGAATAGAGTAGATTTCGATTCGATATTGTATAGTACATGCATATGTTATTGTCGATTTCTAAGTAAAAAAACGATCATTACTGTCATAAAGTACGTAGTAGGTACACACGGGCCCACGTCACTATAACATGTTGTCCTTGAGACCGCTTTTATTTCCCGAGTAATAAAAGCTTCGTGTTTTCGTAGTTCCAATGTAATATAACTTGACGTGCTGTCCATTTGTACCAAACATTCTACATAATTCTCATACACATACCTAACTATGTCAAATAATATTATAAGGGCTGTTAAAAATAAAACATCTGATGTGTTGGTTAACTCGACTCTACGACCCGAGTTCTCCGGAATTCTCCGTAATTTTTAAACAACCGATGAACCATAATTGGCTTAATTCTGTCAAATTAACCAATTTGACAGAATTCCTATGCATGCATTCCCATTTCCCTAAATATGTCAAATAATGCTAAACCGGCCGATTGAAATTAGACATGTGTTGGTGAACTTGACCCTTAAACGCGTTTAAGAGTTCAACGAGTTATAACGTCTGTAAATTCGAGGATTGCCTACTTACAATCTTGATCCTAGCCGTTATTTTGTAAAAAAACTACTTATTAATATTTTCCACCTACCCTCTCTTCTGGTAAAGGTGAAGTTCCTATAAGGGTAGCTGATTAGATCGAACTGCGAGAGAGTCATGCCGGGCACGAAGTTGACGCTTTCCGAGTTCTGCCACTGGTACACCAGCTGCTGGTTCGAGTAGGCATCTGTGGCCAAAGAATGACACGTTAGGTATACGCCCGGCCACACGCCAGACTACCCTTCGACATTGAGACCGCCTCTATTCGCTACGTAATAAAAGCTGTTTTGTAGTTCACATAGGAAACACGTGCTTCCGACTATAAGTACTAGAAAAAGAACAATGGCAGAATAATAGTTGGCAAAAAAGTTAGCGTCTAGAAATGTCTTTTATATAAAATTAGTTAAATTATTTTTGTAGGATTTTTCGAATAAAAATGTATTTTAATTAAAGCCACAAAAAACGCATACATTATAGGGAATATCAAATGACTATAATAAACCTTACGCCATTCAAGTGTTGCCATTTACATGTATTACTACTGTTTTGTAGAAACTTGTAGAGCCAAATAATAGTTTAACATAATATAACATGGAGCAAAATGTTAAATAGCTATACTATCAATTATAAAATAAGTGATATTATCAAAAAGTAAGCCTCATAAAAAGACCTTACTGCTAATATTAAATGACTCCACCTAACACTATGTAACAATTCCATTTAATGTCATGGCAGCACTGGCTAAAATGCCGGCCGATGGACGTTTTCAAGCTCCGAACTTATAAAAAAAGTAATTGTCACGCCGAAAAGCGGGCTGGGCTGCCACTGTCACAGATGATGCTCTTTGCTGTTCGTGTCGGTTGTGTTTTCGTTTTGTGCTATTTTCTTATTTCTTTTTAACTTGGATTGCCTATGGACTGATTGCTTCGCTTTGTGTGACCTGTGCGTGCCTAGAGGATTGGATTGGAGGCAGGATGCATGACTTTCTCCAAGTGACATAAGACATAACCTAAAAAAGTTCAAATTCAAATAGATATCTTTTGAAGCCCTCTCTGGACAATTTTCTTAAACAAAGTTACTAAGGGATCCACGCTTTACATTTTAAGATATTTTGGACATACAGACGCTGCCATTTCTTTCAAACTAAATTTATGTATGGAAGTCTGCCATTGTTCTTTAGCCCTTAGGTATCTAAATCTCATAATATGCTCATATACAACACGAAGCTCTTTTATACGGTATAATGTGATGAATATAAGTGTTAGGTTTTTCTGTTTTGGAATAACTCAGACACAGCTCCGGAGTCAGGAAGTTGGTGGTGTTAACACCGTTCCTCTGAAAGCATGTAAAGCCGTTATTCCGCACACACTTGTGCACTATAATATCTCCCGCGCAGTTGCTAACCGCTCTGTAGTCGAAATTCGGCTAGGAGGACATAAATGTGATAAAACTTCACATACGTGCTTCACATAAGGTAGCTAGCTACTTTTTTGTAATAAAAACGTTTATTAGTCTACTACTAAACGTCTACTACTACGTCTACTAAACTTTGTTGTAAATATAATAATTATGGTACGGATGAGAGCATCGACAGCACGTCGAGGTGCACACTGTGGCTTCTTATTCAGTTGTAATAGCGGTGATATTGCTACAAAAATGTGTAGTCTGATATGCTGGCCACTGAACTATGGAAAATGTTTTTACAACTCTAACATGCTTATCGGTGCGTATAATGGATCCGGATGAGACAACAAAACTCACTCCCCAAAAAACCCGGCGATTTCTGGATTCAACGGGCATAAGTATTGAACTATAATCTAAAGGGCTGCCACAATAGACCAATCATTGGTCGAGTTGGCTTTCATATGGCCCAAAAATCAATAATAATAATAATGACATATTGGTGCGATATTTTTTATACTCACAGCTGCCAAGGATAAGAGGGCACGACTGTCGGTCCATGGGAAAGTTGCGTAACTCCATCGGACACTTCGCCTTGATCGTGAGTCTGTAGACATAACACAGACATAGCATTTATAAATGGAGGTCAAGTAACAGACTAAAAATACTGACAGGACATTATCTTTTAGACTTATGTTTTTTTAATAATTTTATTGCCTATGCATAGTTTGCATAAAGAACCATCAACAAAAGTATGGCAAGTCCTTGTCTGCTTAACAAGGTAAATACCTGTTTCTTAGTAGACAGTGATTTGTCCAAAACTTGTGAGACTCCGAATCTATATATTTAAAACTATAGAAAGTGTGTGTGTGTGGGATAATCGCCTATTTACATTAACAAAATGTCAGTGTCATGATAATTTAATTTAAGTCTCGTATTTAGCCAGCGAGTATATGTATTTATTTAAAAAAGAGGTAGACCTGTCATCTTGTACTGCGAAGCTCAGAAATTGATGCTCCGAGCACACGTTCTTTTACGTGTCATATGACATATTTGAATGCAAAATTGAGCAAATTGCTCAATTTGAGGCAATCAATTTCCGCGCGCTAATGACCCATAGACCTGTCAATTCGTACTGCGTGGTGATTAGAATTTGATGCTCCGAGCACACGTTCTTTTACGTGTCAAATGTTATGTTTGAGCAAATTGCTTAATTTAAGGCAATCAATTTCCGCGTGCTAATGACTCATCTACCATCTTTAAATGGTATCTTCTTTAAATGCACTATCATTGATGTGTACAGCATTATTATCCGCGTGTAGAGTTCAGCACTTGAAGCACGGTGCTGTCTTTTTGCCCACACCGTACGGCATCTGATCAGAGGGCATCCTCACATTGCTCCTCGACGTCCCGCTGTTATTTGATGATCAAAGGGTTTGGTGTCGGCACAGGACCGATCGGAAGATTGCGATTATAGTAACAGATGAAACTTAGGGGTTAAAGGCAACAACGTTATATCGAATCGAAATCTCGAGGTCGAATAAATCTCCATTTAATTTTATAATTATTATGATTGTCTAATAATACGAATTATTTAATTACTTTATTTTATTGTTTATTTTATTTATGATCTGATTTTATTTTGATATTATGTCTCCGTTGGCTGAAATAAATATTTTTTTATTATTTATCAGTAAATAATATTTGTAAAAAAACTTTTTTTATACGCTAGATTTCGAAAAAAAAGCTAAAAACATTTTGATTTCTAAGAAAACAGTGTTGTGATTACTCTCTTCCTCTTCTCTTAAATCAAAATGAGAGAGACAGAGGCTAAAACGAAGTTTTTAAGACTAAACAGGTGGTCTTAAAATATTTATTTTTTTGTCTCTGGTCAGCTGAATTTCTTAGATTGAAAATAATATAAAATGAGTTTCCGAACTCTTTCCGTGATGGATGTAGGTTGTTTTGATTGTATAAACCTTTAATGGGACTGTTGGGATGCGAGAAAGTTTAATTTAAATTTTACTTTAAACTTTAAAAAAAATGATGTGAAAAAAAACACCCTATTCATTTCAAAATGAACGCTTTTTGAATCAGAACAAACAATTTATTCCTTAGAGAATATAACCTTATCCATCACACTGAAATAAAATTTATCCAAAATTCTTGTCATCATATTTTAAATAGATTAGGTCCCATGAGGACGTAATGAGATTTCATTTAAAAGCAAATTGTTTGAAGTAGGTCAAAAATGATAAATTATGAGGTTATTATGCAGCTCTCGTTCATTAGTATTAGGTTATTTTATTTTGATATTATATTTACGTATAAGAACATAACCATAACTAGTTTTAGGGAATCGATGTGTAATGTACACAAATGTAATGCGATGTTGATATACTTCAATAAATAAATACAAATTATGCTACACGACCGCTGCTACGACGCTTTATCGTTCGCTACGAAATCACGTAGCAAATTCGTAGCATAGATAGACTACGCCGCACCGTAGTATTTTTCTCTATTCTATGACATGCTACGAGTGTGTGGGAAGTTATGATTATGAACATAGAATTGTCAATGCCTTATGTACTAAATACGTAGCTATAATTTAGGATAATTTATAATCTAGGTATTTTAAATATTGAAGGTTAAGAAAAGTTACAAAGTTAAAAATTCTGAATATAAGTAGTATAATGGTGCTTAGTACTTGGATGTTATGTGAAAAAGAATTTCACCGCACGTATGGCGAGAGAACGCCGTTGACAGAGATTTAGCAAGGACGCGTTCTGTTCAGCGTTTAGAGCGAGCGATCAGCGCCTGAACTAAACCGATTACCAGCTGATTGAAACTTGCACTTCGCTAAGTGAATGCACGGGTTCACTCTAGGAGGTTTTACTAAAACTAGTTTACAGTTACGACACTTCCATATAGAATACCTGAGAGGAAGTTTTAGAAACAATTAGCACCTTTGATGAGTTTAACTCAAGAGATAAGTAGCTCTAGGTAGTTACTACATACTTGTTTCTTTTGGTAACAGAAAAAAAAAAGTGATGACAATCACATTGTGTTTGCATAGCACTTCTTTTTAGAAAAACAAGGTTATTTTAATAATAATAATAAATAATAAAATAACATTTATTTCAGGCATCTTGGCCAATAATTCCACATAAAAATTAAAATACATATAAAAATCGTTTACAAATCATTCACACCTAATTGAACGAGCACATCAAGAGCCCACCGCCGCCACACCCGTAGATACGGCAACATGTCTGTTGCAGCAGTTCCGGATGTAGGGGCAGTCGACTCTATCAGCGATCATCTTCAGGACCGTATTGGGGCTGCCCCGAACCCTGCGCACCAACGACCAGCACCGTTTGCGCATAGTCGTGTGGAAACAGTCCGTGCGCGCCCCCGCGAACATGGTCGAGGCGCTGCAGTAGCGGGGCAGCCCCAGCACGGCCCTCAGAGCGTTGCTGAACTGCACACGAAGGGCATTGTACACTTTCATTTTAAAACATTGATATTTTTTTAAAGGCTGATTGATTGTGGTAGTCAAGTAACCACTTTTTTGTAAAAATATTGTTAATTGATTACCTAACGAATATTAAAATCTCAAAAAATATTTCCAGTCAAACAATCATTTTTCTTAAGTAAAAGTTATTTCTTTTAAACAACAATAACAATCCTCTAAAGTTTGTTGGAGTTTTAAAAATAACCTCATTTTAGAGATTTTGTTAAAAATTCTATACTTTATGTGAACGTCGTTATGGATGACAAGATCAGACTACGAGTTCCCTTTTAAAGGTACAAGTACGTATCAAGCATCAAGTGTTTTAACGGCATACTCTGAATTTGTGGCATCAATGTTAACCTCTATTCCAGCTATGTCAGTCTTCATTTAACTTGCAAAATTGATTTGCATACTATTATGAACCCTGATTAGAAGTCTATCATCATTATTACAATTAGCACGCTGAGCTTTTCTTTCCAAACTTTTAGTAAGTAGTTAGTTTGAAAACCTCTTATTGTTATCAACATCTTTCCAAAATTTCTTAATCTTACAATATAAATACTTTACAGCTGTTTAGCACGTTAGGTTAGCTGCAATATAATTATTAATCATTTGCATTTGATACAAAACACTTAGGTGACAAAGCTGCTTTTTGTTTTCACATTTATAACTGCAACTTTTGATTAATATTAGCAATTTTTCACAGCGCAAGAGAGTTGGTTGTTAATTCAAGAATATGCATGGCAATTTGCGTCCAATGAATATCAGGGCTGGGTAATCGGAGCGCGCATTTTTCACTCTGCCAATTAAAAATGGGGGACTTCGTGTTTGTGCAGCTCCTCTAAAATTAATGAACCCTCACTCACAAAACATTTATTAGGTAATCACTCCTGCGAAATTGGTCAATATGCACATAATTCAGCGCGTTGATAGGGTTAATGTTTAATCTATTTTATTGTTTACTTAACACACCTAAATCTACCTACACCAAATTTAACGCTACCTATCTGAAAAGCCAATTTCATGCCTTTTTGTAACCACAGATAATACCTGTATACACTAGTAGTGTACCTAATCTATATCGCTGATACTTACTTTACATCATTAAAAAAACAATTTATTGACTTACTTACTTTTACAATGACAAACAATAACAAGTCTGACTTTAACGAATACTTACGTCTATTGATATTTTAAGATATCACTTCTTCGCGTCTATTTGTTAAAAATAAAAAATGCCGTTTCATTCTCCTTCCTTCATCGTTGAATAGTCATTTATGAAGATTAGGTCTGAGGAAAAGGCTCCATGCTTGTACATTAATAGTTAGGTACCACTTAAAAGAGCAACAATAAGTGAGTTATAAGGTACATAGTTCCTAGTAGCGTGTATAAAGTGGTACTGTGGTATACGTTACACGTTTTTCACGCATTCCCACTAGTGTTATCATTGCCCAGTAAAAATTGGTGTCCATGGTTTACTCGGAATTTTCTGACAACTCCATCAATAGCAACTGCTTTATACATAACTGCTGTCATGAAGCCTCGATACGAGATCAAAGGTGTTCTAGCTCCAATCATAATACCACCCTCAAAAGGACACTGATTTCCCGCCTTGCTGAACTGTTCCTGTGGCAGTTCTTTGCCTTTCACGGTCTCCTGGTCTTCTCCAGACGCGGACACGTCGGTTATCTGGATGAGTACCTACTGATTCGCGATTCGTCAACGAAGAGACAGTTTTGCCAAATGTTTTCTTCTTCATCTTCTTCATTCTGCCGAAGCCTAGCCCACTCCAATCTCTGTCGTTGACGTTGCCGGGAATTCAGAGGCACTCGCCAAGACCTCCGTGCTCGTAATCCAGCCTGGTGCAAGCAATTCCGAATGATCTGAGTGCTTACTTTAAGCCCAGAGGCGGCCCGAACTTCTGCTTTTATTTTAGTAGCGTTGATTGTTGGATCACGGGCTGCCAGTAATCTAATATAGCGCTTTTGGGCAGCAGTCAAAACAGTTGGGCGACCACTGCGGGGTCGGTCAGCTCAATTACCCATCCCGTGGTACCTCTGCAACGTGGTCACGACACAGGATTGGGATATAGCAAGTCTGCATGCTATATCTCTCGTGCTGTAACCTTCTTCCTTTAAAGTTACTATTCTTGCTCGTAAAACTTCTGATAGGTAATCTCCTCTTGGCATTTATTTAATCACAACTTTTTGCGAAAAAATATTTAAAATCCGTCAAAATTGACTAAATCAGATTTCTGAGTGAGCGTAAGCTATGACTGAAAGCCTTTTTATATGGAAAAACAATTGAACTGTTTTATTGTTTTATATTCTAATTGTATATTTTTAAATAAATAATCTTAAAAGAAGAAGAAATCATAATATAATCTACCGTAACAAAAAAGATTTCGATGTTTCAGTAATCGTAAACCTTTTTTGATGTCTGTATTTAAAAACTATACTGAATTTACCAATTTAGTTATTTTTTAACATTTTGAAGTAAGATATCTTACTACTTTGGAAGTGTTTTCTTTATCAAAAAATTAGTATTGCGAGATTTTTCTGCAGTTGGAATTAGGTTTTTGAACTTGTTATTTAAATATAAAAAAGAAGCGCCTTTCTTTCACTATTCCGTAGATAGCTCACTTACCACACTCGGGACTTTAAGTATGTTCACCTAGACACCTCGAAGAAAACAAACCTACCTGTTTTGTTTTCTGAATTTCTTGTTTTTAATAACAAAGATTAAACTTTATTATCACTTATCTCAAATATTTAAACTTATCAGAAGCCAAACTGCCGTTTCTAATGTAGAGTTTTTACTATGACCCTGTTTCTTTACGTCGAGATTTCTCCAATCCTTCTCAAACGTTTACATTTCTGCACCTATTCGCGACATCGTGGGCATATTAATAGGAAGTATACTACAGGATCGTCGAATCTCAAAAAAAAAGAGATATATCAGATTCAGAGTCAGATAAATCAGATATCCGTTTGGTGTAATAAAACTGACAAACAGGCAAAACAAGCGTGGTTCCGCTGTTATGGTTTTATGTAATGTTTTATGTACAGGCGTAAAACCATTGTTACAGTAGCTAAATTCTCGCAATTTATTAATTTAAGTCCACTTTTGAGTATTTTCCCTATTTTCCCGCCGAATTAAAATATTTCCCAATCTTTCCGTTTTTCCCATACTTTCCCATATTTTTCTTTTCCATCCCAATTTTTTCTTTCCCTTGCCCATCGCTAGTTAGGGCTCATTCACACGGGATCCGTCATTGACGATTTGTCAAAATTCAGGATAACGTCATGACGGATGGACGTTCCATTGCATACGAAATCGTGTTCTTTCACGATTCGTCAAAATATAAGAATTGAATTTAGGTATAGTATGTACAATTAGATACGGCGGCCACTCATCATTGGGTATATGTAACTCAGTGAAAACACAACGATGGCGCGTTTTAAAATAACGCCATCTATTGTCAACATTTAGAACTAAAAATTATTTTGTTCGTCTTAATTTATTCGTTCCATTAGGTATTACTGATAGGTTCAAACTAATGCATTTACATCCTCCATCATCCCTTATTTTATCCCCATGGGGGTTGAATTTATCAAAATCCTATTTAAGCGGACGTCTGCATCATAGTAGCTTTAATCTTTAATTTCAGTTCAATCAATCGAAAATCTAAGAGAAGATTTATACAAACTTTCATCCCCTATTTTATCCCCTTAGGGGTTGAATTTATCAAAATTCTTAGGGGATGCCTACGTCATAGTAGCTATATGCATGCTTAGTCTCAGCCCGATCGGTTCAAAATTGACAAAGTTTCATACAAAGTTTCATCCCCTATTTTATCCCCTTGGGGGCAGAATTAATCAAAATCCTTTTTTAGCAGATGCCTACGTCATAACATCTACCTGCATGCCAAATTTCAGCCCGATCCGTCCAGTGGTTTGGGCTGTTTGTTAATAGATCGCTATGTAAGTCAGTCTGTCACCTTTGAGTTATATTTATTATATATTATTTAGATTCAAAAACTCTTTAGCACTTGTTTTTGTTTAAACTACCAACTTACTATCATAATAATCATAAATTTGCGTGTTATAGCAAAAAACATGTTTATAAAATATTTATCCGTCTTTTTGGATAAATACTCGAGTAAAAATGGATATTTATGAGTATTTATCCATTTTGAGTATTTATCCGGATAAAAACCCATCACTAATTCCCACATACTGTCTCTGCACGTAGTTAGCTGCCTGACACGATTCTCTTTTGTTTCTAAGATTAGCCTCGGGTTATAAGGGTAAAGGGGCTGCGTCTGCTACACACAAATGTTACGTAACTAACGTGTGACAATTGCTTCTTAAAATTTTCGAAGAGACGAAAGTATGCATTTTGTGAAAATAGACGTTATTTCTCTCTTAAAAATACATCGAAGATATTCAGAATTTCATGAAATTGTGTCACGAACCTAGCGTTAAGATTTTAGTGAGTGATTTTGTAAGAATTCGAACCGACGAACTGAACAGTAATCATTCATTCATTTATTTATTTCGACATAATTAAGTCATACATACAATTTATAATTATAACATGAATAAACTAAATTGCATACAAATAAATTACATTTATAGTAATAATTCCTGTATTTTTAAGATGCCAATTGAAAGGGTGAAATATAAAAAAACCTTTTGGTAACCATGTTTTATTAAATTATAATATATAAATATTAAAAGAAAGGAACAATTTGAAATATTTAATTAAAAAATGTCTCCATTCAGCAAAATATCATACTAACTGTATTCTTTTAGGTACGGTCAGCATCCAAAGTTGCTGAACATGTTAGTACTTTGTCTAAGAATCCCTCCTTCTTCCTTTGAAATGCTTTCAAATATAAATTAATTGTGAGAAACTAATAAACAAAACTTTCAGGTTAGCTCTGCAGACCGTACTTCCCCATCGAGCCGCATAGCCGTGGGACATTTTTCACTAACATCACGAAGTCAATTGACAAACTTACCTCATGGAGTAAAGTATGTCGCCATGCTGGCTGATCCTTAACAGCTTGTTCGGCACAGTAATAGTGTGCACGTAGGAATGTTTCCCGTTGTAGAAATACGTGTCGGGCCGCCAGATGCGCTCGAGCATCTTGATAGAGAGAGACAGCGATCGGATCGGTCCGAGGAAGGAGAGCCGGGTGTCGCGCCAGTACTGCCTGAAGTAGCAGTCCATTGAGTAATCCTGTGGGAGAGGTGAGGTTAATGCGGTCAAAATAAGGCGATGTTGCTCGTTGAGGAATAAGGTGGAATGGAATTGCGTTTTGAAGATGTTTGTTCACCACCTAGGTAACAAAGAACTAGGTAGGAAAAATATTACTTCCTTATTAAGTAGTATTGGGAAGAGTACATACTGTGATCGTTTCTGAAAACTTTCGAGTTGATTGAAAATTAATATTATTTATGTAGGTACTTACCTAAATACCACAAATACATAAAGCGCCCTTTTTAATTTCTTAATAATTTTATATTTTGTAAATTTTGAGAAAGTTTACTTTTTAACTTTCCAACTGATTTAATGAATTATTCGTTATGTAAATGTGTATCAATCATATCTAAGTACAGTGGCTAGCAACGAGAAAAAGAGAATCAGCTCATTTTTAAGAGCTTTACATTTTAATAAAAAACTAACACTTACCATATCTAATTCAGACACCGGCCCCATGCTTCTTATCAAAATGTTCGTTTGCACCACTGTTGGGTACCCTGAAAGAAATTGCATAGTTTATCATAAGTATAGTCTGCTGTTTTTACTGAGCGCTGTTATTTAGTTAAATAATTTTAAAATGGCGTGTACCTTTGCCATGCGTCGGCAGTTGAGAGTTTTCGTAATTCTTCAACAGATTCTCCAGGACCAGCGTAATGTTCTTGGAGACGGCATCGTTGATGCTTCTTTTAGCGTTGCGTCTCCACACGTCAGCGGCAAGCGAGTCGTACGTGTCATTTATGTAATTGGAGAGCAAGAGTTCCTGCGAGGTGTCGTCCCAGTAATCGTCCCTATCAGTCTCGGCACGAGAAATGTTCTTAGTGGTGGCTAAAACCCCCGGAGTGTCTCCCGCTATAGTGCCGTCGCGGGACTTCAAGGATGTCAGCGTTATTGGAAATGTTCCATTTTTAGTCGTCAAGTAGATTGCTCCTTTCGCGTCAGCTTCTAAAACGCTGTGGAACGATGAAATGCTATTAAACAGTTGCATTGTATTTTTATAATTTCATAACTTCCTAACATGTAGGTACCGATGTGTAGGACGATGACATTTTTAACCGACTTCAAAAAAGGAGGAGGTTCTCAATTCGTTGGAATATTATTTGTAACTCACTTAAGTACGTTCACGCTATAATTAGGTTGTTATTTAGCACCTAATGATAAAACATTACGATTTCTTTCATTTTAATGATACTTTAACAGGTTGCAATGCTACAAAGTCGGCTATAACTTACATGAGTTGAGTCAATAAAACGAAATAAAATGTAAGAGTAGTCTGTTGGCAGCAATAACGAGACAGCCAAATAGTCGATTTTCGAATAATAAGAGATTTGGATTCTACACCTGGGAAGATACTTTCTTTTGAAATAGCTATTACTTGTTGGCACATTGCCTATACCGCTGTTTTTGTTTGCAGTTTATGATAAAAAGGGTTTCGTAATAGGGCTGTTTCTGAACGTCATTTTTATTCATCGCAGAGCCGAACGTTTTATAAGAGGCTTACGGATCTGGGACGGTTTAAATTCCAATATTTGGAGTAATGTTTCAGAGATGCCGTAATTGGTTTTATTTCCGACGTTTGTGGATGCCAACAGGCGGGGACACGTTCTGGGCTAATCCGGGGTAATCAGAGGGTCGTCGTGGCTGACGGCTGAAGGTGTCTAATTTCCTACTGAGATTTCGACAGTTGAATTTTGATATCGGAAAAGGTGGCATTTTCCGCAATACGTCCGGCTGGGCAACTGGTCGAGGATTTGACGCTCTCGATCAAAGCGGAAAACTCTCCGATGCTCGCGTGTATGCAATCTGACATCCGATGATTGCGCCTTCTGTGTGGAGTGATTTGATTGCGCGATATCTCTTCTGATCTGGGTCGGGCATTACATTAAAGTTTAAATATTACGATGACGTTTGAAAAATAATAATAATATATTATTATTTAAAATTTAACAATGAAATTTGTAACCCTTTTAAATAGATTATGTAGCTACATCAGTGTTTCCACCCAAAGTCAGAGTGAACAGGGTTCTTATGGGTGAGCTCGTTCCACCGTCGACTCTATCTGCACCACTTCTGGCTTAGACTAGAGTCAAGAAAACCCATTTCAAATAATATTAAAAAAAACATAAGAAGTTGCATATTTCAGGAGCCTTGATCATTCTAGCCTTTCTAGCTAGAAAGGCTGAAAGAATAATCAACTTAGCTAAGTTTACAATCACAACTTCATTTCGATGATAGAGTTCTCATAACTTGGGTACATACGATACTTATGTTAGAAGTTTTAATACTAAATTATCCCTATGCACGTCAAATGGAGTAACTTGGGAGGGGCTAATGCGAGTTCTTCTTCCATTCAGTTCACTACTTATTTGTTTTTTTGGAGGGCGACAACGTCGTCCTAACTCCTAGTTACTGTTACTGACGCAACGACCCGACGTTTTAAGGTTGCGCACGATATATCACAATCAAAGGGTTGCAAGTTCTTATTCAGAGTTTATAAATCGATATTGGTATTATTTTATTTTGTTTTTGCACACTAGATAAAGAGTAAATGGGCTGCTTCTAGACAGACATGTCCCATCCTCGACCGCATCGTCGCTTACCACCAGGTGAAATTGCGTACAAATGACTGATAACAAACATACAATATTTTTAATACAGGTGAATAAAACCTAAAAAAAATAAATCTTCAGTTACAACTATTTTAAACTGATCTCAATGTAGGTATTACAAAAAAGTAAGTTCATCATTGACCGATCAAACGCTAACGCTTAAAGACATCATTTTTCGCCAGCCCACTGATAATAGTCCTTACATAGGTACTCGTAGGTGCAGGTATCACTAACCGTGTTGAAAACCAGAATATGCTATTTTATTTATTACCTAGGCTATCCTCGTGCCAGTGCATACCTACCGTAGATATTGTTGAGTACACGAATAAATTAAAGCAGGTTAATTTACAAACTTTTCTGCGTGAAATGATACGCATCGCTAATGGAGTAATGATCGCGGCTCGCATCCTCGACCCTCTGTAACCAGAGGCCTTACTCCGGTTGACGATGTCCGTATTTTCGAATGTAGCCGTCCCTTTCACTCACGACAGAATGACAACGCGAACGAGCGTAATGGCTAGACTCGAAAATACGGACAACGTTAACAGGAGTAGGGCCTCAGGGACATGCCCGGCCTTCGGACCCGCGACCCATTCCTCGATGAAATACTTTCTTTGTATACTTTTACTTTGATATCCTTTATTGTAAAGTTTCGTCACGTTACATAATTGTAGCAACGAAGCTCTGGATTTTGCTTATAAAATATTTTCGTTACTTACTATCCTAAACATTCTAAACGAATATTGTTAGTAATGTATGTGATGTCCCTTAAAAAATGTTAACAAACCAGTAAGTACTCGCTCAAAAAAATTGCAGGAAGAACTAGCTAGTCTAAACCACGCTTAAATATTTTGACATTTACGCAACCTAAAAACCTACCTAAAAATAAACGGTAAACCTATTGCAGTTAGACCTTAACGTCATTGGTAACAGTATAGGAAAACGCTGTTACGTTTTATGCTATACCCGAGTTTCTGAAACTTTCCGTGTGGCAGTAACGACGTTGCATTTTCAGTCTTTATCGCGTAGGAACTTCGAGATGACATTTTAATCTGAGTGGCTACTTAAATGGTTCAAGATTCTTAATAGCCATTATCCGACAAATTAGCTGCGACAAACTAATTTTCCATTAACGCCACGAGCAGCCGACTAGCGACTGGTCGCGGGAAAGCATTCACGCGTCATGCTGACTAACGAACCGAATTCCATTCACTAGTTCAAGACTAGGAACTATGTTCCTTTTCAATTATAACCTGGCTAATGACGCTATGAAGAAATTCTCACAGTTTGGAAAACCATAACATAGTAAATGTAGCACATTTTTTTTATGGGAAGAATAATTAGGCACATTGACCCCTACGTGGTTACCCAAGACGTGTAATGATGACGTTGTAGTTGATTGCGCCTGGTTTAACCTTACGCCTTTTATTTGCGGCACCCATTAATTTGCCCACACAGTAATGAGATGAAAGCCTTTTCCTAATTCCCTCATTCAACCAGAAACCCTCAATAAGTATTGGTATTAATTGCCTGCAATGATTTATGTTTCGATTATGCAAGCCACGGAACATTCGATATTTAGATTTAAGTCACCATTACAAGGTCATGATAGGCATGGGACTAAAAGTCTACCCAACTTTCGCTGTTAACAGAATAGTGTCACCGATTCATCCATCACTTTATTTAAGACGAGAGACACACAACTTTTACAATTAGATATCGGATGGAACCTATTGACTTAGTACACAAATTACACAATAGATGCGGTCAATAATCTCCGTAGACAATGGACTGTGTCCAACCCCTTAAACCTTTGTAAACATCGAGTAGCTTTATTATGCCCCACTGGCCCATCTCCGCGATATTGAACGATTAATATCGTCTTTAGATAATCCGGTTCTTTATTCTTTTATAGTATAATTGAGAAAAACGATCAGGCTATCCTTTTATTGGACGCAAAAGTGAGGCCTGTATATTAACAAGAGGGAGGTGCGTATTTTAAGAAACTCTTCTGTGGGACGAAAAGGTTTCTTTTGAAAAAAAAAAAAAAGATTTTAAAATCGATCGCGCGACTTTTCGTCCGAGTGCCCACAATGACGTAGAGCGGGTCTAACAAGATCTGTCGCAATGGGTAACGAAGTTTCTTATCAAGTGACCTTCCGTAACATGTCTTTGTGGGAGGACAAAGCTGGGCAGCCGGCCTCAGCGACACCCGAGGGCCCTGAGAGCACTCTCCGCGCGTTACAAAATGCGTCAAATTGTCAACTCAGGACTGATCGCACTTCTGATATTGTAACGCCCTTACTCTTTGTGACAGTGTTTATATTTGACCTTTAAGATGTTTATTTATTTCAAGCCATATAACAATACTCTGAACAATTTTGTTCACAAGGGAGACTTAATGTGAAGTGGCGTTCTCTACCAGTCATACCTTTGGGCTAAGTAGAAATGAAAAGTGGGCGCGTGCCTAAGGAAAACATATTTTTAAGCGAATAAGGGAATAATATTACTACGAGCGTCGGTGGAGTATTGGCTAGCGGGTTGCCTGTTAAACAAGAGGTATACAGGGTTCGATACTACGTGCCGCCATGTTTTAATGCCTTTTTCTGAGTTATTTCACTAACCGATGCTCTTACGGTGAGGGAAAATATCGTGAGTAAACCTTCACATTCAGGCGACTGCATGTGGAATCGGGTTCCGAGCTGATCACGTTTCCTTGTTAACAGGGCCGCGGAGGTCAGATGGCAGTCGCTCCACTGAAATTACCTGATCTGCCATAACCTGGATCACGGTCCAAAGCGGACCCTGGGCCCTGGCGCGCGAGTGCACAACCGGAATAACGCTAGGACGATGATGATAAAAGGAATATTACCAATGTTACTGCACGCTTTATGCAATAAATAGCTAGTAGTATAATTGTAAGTGCTAACTTAATATAAAAAAAAACTGTTTTTATTAAATTATGCGGTAGATACCTGTACGACATCGGAGCCAATAAATAAGTAGTTACTACCCATGTTTCTAGATATAATAGAAAATAAATTGTTATCGGCGGCCTGCCTGCGGTCGTATGATCCTCGAGGCGTTGCTAAAGTTGTTGTAAATAAGCTTTTGTATACGTTCCTACAATATAAGAACTTCGTAAATTTAGAACAGATTTAGGCCCACTTTTACGAAACTCGTTAAGTACGACATATCTACGAGTAAAATATCATTACGTTTCTGTCAATGTCGAATGACTGACAAGGACAGAATGATGTTTTTAAATGTTTATTTGTATTTAGCGATTTTCGTGAAAGTGGGCCTTAGAATACAACATGTTTATCAAATAACAGGTATTATTTACGTTCATGGCAACTTTTTTTTTTCAAAAACCTCGTCCACGTTTTCGATGAGCGATATGTTTACTCATGCTTTTTTTACAACGCCTGAAACAGTATTTATCTTTGCAAAACACTTTCTTGAGGGATTCTTAATTTCATATTACTCAGCTAAAAATTGAGTGGGTGGGTGAGCAAACCATTCATTTTTTATTCACTGTGAGTTTGCACACTCGTTCAAGGGAGTTTTAATTAGCCTGTGCTAACATTATCGCACAACCAATTAAAATTGTCTTATAGCTTGTTGTTACCCATTAAGAATATTAGCTTTATTTATTAGAAAAACCTTTGATAAAAACAGGGTTACATTTCAAAGGGGTGCCACAATTTAAAAATAAGATCTAGGGAACAATATAAAGAAACTACTTTATCGCAATTATTATTAATCAATTTATTTTTGAATAACATCTACTTTAAAAGATCCGAAAATGAAGAATGTTGCACTTTTCAGTTGATTGTTACGTATTATCGTAACGTATTTACGAATGAGTTAAATTGTTCATGCGTCGAATTTTTAATAGCGGATAGAAAAATTAAATGTAAAAAAATGCTCGCTTGGTTCGATTAATTTACTGATTCTGAGTCACTCCAAGCACTCCTGGCGGTGTAACCACAGGTGTAACCCAGTGTAGTCCTTGTGTGTTATTAACATACAAAATAGCCTGTCTACGCTCGTTTGCCTGAACATATTTCTCTTCTTGTACTCGTAAGTAACTCGGAAATCAAATAGTTTTTGGTTTGAAAGTAGTCAGCATCTTAAGTTTGGTTTACCAATTTTTAATGTTAAAATATACTAATCACACTGTCTAGGGATATTTTGGATATAATAATGCTATGTTTTGTATATCCCTAGACAGTGTTGATGTGTGTAAATTGTAACAAGCTTGTAAGAATTTCAAATAGAATTACTACTAATTAGTAGTTAGGTATATGTATTTACTGGGTATAACTGTATACGTAACATAGGTACCTAAGAAATACAGAAAAGACAGGTTGTTATGAGAGTTCAGTATTTAATTAATTTCCTTTCCATTAACATGAATTAATGGAAAATAAAAGCATTTTAAAACCAATCCCATATTTTTTTCAATAAGTATTTTTAGAACATCATTAGGCATTGATCACTATTCGTCTAGTTCGTCAATAAGGGGCAGATCATATTGCAACGACACTAAGTAGTCGTAAAGGAAGACCAAAATGTTGCTGATTAAGAATATCAGGTTGATGACCTGGACGGTCGGTTGCTCTGGGGAGAGGGTCCGAGGATCCGACAGTACGCAGAGATGCCCTATTAGAACGACGGCACTAGGCAAAGGCGGCTGAATGCTCTCTATCTGCTCCAGAACGTACCCCATAGCCATCATAAAGTGACCGACGAACGGCAAGTACACTTCCAAAAGTTTCAGCAGATCCAGCATTTGTTTTTGCTCATGTCAACTTCTTCGGAGCGTCCTCTTCAGCTCCTGATATTCCCCGATTATGGTCAGGATTTTCGCGAACACAAAATATCCGTTTACGCTGAAATCACGGGTATACTGCTTTACATAGAACATATCTTCTATGACCGTGAAAGCGTCGGATAACAAAGCAGTGGTGTGGCCGAGAATGTACAGTAGGTTACCCGGGAAGCAGGAGAGTTCCTTGCAGAAGATCTTGCCTAAGATATAACCGAGGACTAATAGGCAGTTGCTAATGATTGCTAGGTAGAAATCGGCTGCAGACATAAAGAACTTGGTCACTGCCGATTGGCTGGTTATTTCTTCCGGCGAGTAACCATTCGGTAAAAGGAACTTCGGTCTGCAGATTTTCATCTCGAACTAACATCCGGCCAGTTTGGTGCATGTTTATTGCAATTTTCAGGCCAGTTGATGTTATAGTTTCACAGCGCGTATTCTTATATAACCATTTTTGCATTTGCTATTATATCGTTTTATGTCCATTTTATATATTTTTATGGAATTTGATAAGTAGTTTTATATCATTTATAAATTAACTCCCTCGAGCCGTTTCATTGTAGTCCGACCTCGTGTTGTTTTGACACTGTCAAATTATTACATGCCAAAACGATACCTTCTATCATTATGACAGTATTTTTATTAGACAGGTGTTTTTAAACTATCATCTTAACAGAAGAGGTCAAAACAATGGCTATGGTTTTTAAACTGGAATATTGTTAGTAAAATTATTCAATATTTGCTTATACAGAGTGACTCAAAAAGAGCGTGCCAGACTGACACTGGAGATAACGTAGCCATAGACCGTTTTAATAAAAATAACATGGCTCTAATAACTCTCATGGTTTGGAAGATAATCTTGTATAAATAATACAAGAAAGTGGCGTTTTCTCCCAAACTATGTCACTTTTACTGAGTCATGTTATTTTATGATATTCTATGGACCTTATACCTAAGCTATCTACAGTGCCAGTATGGCGTGCCATATGGCGTAGGTTAAAACATGACAATATCTCCCAAACCAAAAGAATTTTAAGTCAGTCTAAAAGGTCTATGGCTAAGCCATCTCCAGGGTCAGTCTGGCAAGGTACTTTTGGGACAGCTTGTATATCAACCATAATCCATACCTAGATGTTATATGAAGACATTTTTAAGTCCCCCTTTGACATTTTTTACTGCCGTACTCTGAGACGTCAATTAAATTTAGTCCTTCATTAAGTCTCTTGCAGTCCTTTTCTATTCCATTGACAAAGAAATTGACAGAACGAGATTTAATTATAGAATAAATTTAATTGACGTCTCTGAGTGCGTTTTAGGTACATCATACAGAGTAGTAAATAACAGAGGGAACAAAAAATTTTTTGTTATTGTGTAGTAAGTATATCTTAGTGTAATTTATCTAAGGATATTAGACTAAACGAGATTAGAGATTTTCTATAGCAAAGAAAAGGATACAGCAAGGTAGGCTTGTCCCGGTAAAAGGTGAGACGCCTGTGCACAGAAGGACAGAAATTAATTAGTGCCTAAACCCTGGTTAAAAAGACACCGCTGCAAATTAATGAAAAGATTTAAGAGTTAATCCATAGCACCCAGATAAAAAGGAGTTATTTTACAGACCAAGGAGTTCACCTGAAATATCGTATGCAAGTTTGAAAGCAAGAAATAATAAGGTCGTCCAAGACGAATTTCGACTACGGCGACCACTCCTAACAGAGGTTTCTTCACGATGTTTTTCCTTTACCGTTAAACAGCGATATCTTTGAAAAAGACAGTACTTAAGTTGTCAATTGTTGTTCGGTGAGTTGATCAATTCGAAAGAATATTAAAACTTTGGTGTATTGATAAAAAGCTTAACAAATGACGATGAGGTTGATGGAAAAAAGTTTTGTTGGAAACTGAAGAATAAAACGCCGCAAGCACCGTTGATTCGCTCAGAGATATAATTGCACAGTTGAATTGCAAATATAGGTTGAACCCTCGGGCCTGTCTCATTCATAGCTTATGAATTATTTAGCAAAGTTTTAAATCTTAACCGGCAGGAATTATCAAGTAAGGGTATTTCAGAATAAGTGCTGAAAGTATTTCACTAGTTATTCACTTTTTCCTAATGACTTCCTATTTACCAGTTGAACTTTTTTCTCACATTCCGTACCGTATACTTATTTAAAGCAATGTAGACCATACGGGGTGAATTTTTAGTGAAATATAAGTACTTTTTGAAAGCTGCCAATAAAATAATAAACAAAATACATTTTATTTTCTGTATATTACCTCAAAAATGGTTTACTAGAGCATCGCACATACATAAACACACATGCCCTTCACTCGTAAACATTATTTATGGAATAATAGACGTAATTTGTTTCTTAAGTTCACGCGAATGGTCGAAGTCATAAACACAATTTTACGGATTACTTCGATTAAAATATGTAAATACAGCCGTTACACTACTTCAGTAGTGGACCGTGTACTGCGTAGTAACTAATACTCATAAAGTAAAAGCAAATCGCAAAGCTATCCGTAAAGTTGTGTACTAATAAGTAACTTAGACGCATGATCGAAAAAATACAATTTGACCACGATGTTGTGGGCGCTCCTAATTTTGGATATTACGAAATTCGAGTCCAGAGCACATTCTCACAAGAGTTAAACCGCGCTGTGGTATTGAGGCTTTATTGTTTCGCGATGTGGTCTACTAGAGGTTTCCGTGAATTTACCGCGAAAATATTGGAATTCGGAATCGGACCTGCCATAAAAACATTCTTCTCTTTTTTCGTCCCTTTCAAGTAGGTATTATTATTTTCACGTCAATAAGAACAGTCGGCAGCACGTCAGGTTATCCATGTAAAATACGAAACAGTTTTTATTACGTAGAGAATAGAGGCGGTCTCAAGGTCAAAGTGGGAAGTCTGATGTGCAGGTTTATTGCTCTGAATAAAGCCTCCACGTCCAGCTCGTTCGAAGTTCCAAGTATGAATACTAAATATTGACTTGATTGATTAGTCATAGGTCTCGTTTTTTTCGCTTGACACAGTCGGTTGTGCGTGATAAGCGATCCAAGTCGAAAAAGTTATGTATTTGTACAGGGCTTCGTAAATGAATATAAAATTGAAAAAAAATAGTATTGTATCCTTAGAAGCTTAAATAATATACAAATAATAAAACTAATACAATAACCTAAAACTTAACTAAAAGTAATGTAAAAATATATATATATTTACAAAATATAAAAAGCATCAGCCCCATTAGTGCCGAAAGGAATGGTGCCCAAAAGGCTGGCAGCATTGCCCCTCTGGATAGCAATACTGATTCTTTGCTCAAGGTAGCTGCCAGCCTTTTGATCACCAGTAGAATCAGTTAGCCTTTTGCAGAGATCTTTGTAAAAACTAATGGCACAGGGACCCCAAGAGCCCATGGTCTCTACGCCAAAAGGCACAAATATGTAGCTATCATTGAGGGCTGCATATTTGCGCCTTTTTAAGCATTCTGCAGAGCCTGCCGCCGCGCCAGCAGCGGAAGAAGTACCACTTACATGGGACGGCGCGAGCGTATCCACGCATGTGGCATCCCATACAAGGGAAAGTCCCCGCTTCCAGGGAATGAGCGTCATGCCGTCAGGTCTCTTGCCGTCATCACGAAAAATGCCAGGTGGCTCTAGCACAGCCGGCACATTGGAGGCGACAAGAGCTCTGCGGATGACGTCATTGATGCTCGCGTGGCGGGAGACCCTGCCAGCGCTAAATAGGCAAGAGAGACCATGATGCCCCAATTCATTTACAAGATCTCCGCATCGGCAGCGATGGGGCTGATTTGTGTTGGCGCCAATTCTTAAACTCACAGCAATGGAAAGAGTAACCCTATCGAAGAGAGTCCCAATATTAGCTGCAGGTCGTGCCTGTAACCAATAGCCAGACTCTATCCGAAAAGCTGCCAGCAAGCGAGCACGCTCTGCTGCGTTCTCAGAGTGAGCCAAAAGCTCCCTCTGAACACTCAAGCAGAGAGGCTCATCCCACATCCGTTGGGAGGATGGTAACGAAGGGAGTTCTGTCCCAGGGCACGCCATTGACCATGCACTTTTCGCCTCCGCCAGATACGCAAACTCCACTGCTCCTAATGAAGGACGCAGAATGTCAATAAAGAGGTTGGACGTAGCATGAGCGGAAGAAAGAAATGCTGGTAGACCGATACTGGACACCTTTTTCGTACCAAGACCACCAAAACGGATGGGGAGAGTGGCTTGAGTCCATGACTGGCCCGAAAATTTTATATTTAGAATTTTGCCTAAAGTCACCTGCAAAAGGTTGTCTATATTGTCTAGTAAATTTGGAAAGAGCCAAAAATGAGTAGAACGTAAGAAATAAGTAAACTTGGGTGCAAAAGTACAAAATCTAATGATAATAAAGCCATGTGGGGATTCATTTGGAAGAGTTTTTCAGATGACTGTTCAAATTTAGTAATTTGTTCTTGTATGAAAAAAGAAAAAGCTTCCTCAAAAATTGGGGCACCAAGGAGACGTAGGGATGATTTGTGTTCAATTTTGATGTTGGGTGCAAGGGTAGAAAAATCTAAAATTAAATTTTGTTTCTCAAGATGAGAGAATTTCGAATCTGGAATAAAAAGCTCACACTTAGAAAAATTTAGATTAAGGCCAATATCTTTGAATTTCAAAATAAGCTGTTCTAAATCAGAGAGAACAGTTGACACATCACACACATCATCTTTAATTTCATTCATTAGGATATCACAAGAAATTAGTTTTATGTATGTATTTAAAATCCGTTCATGATCCTAGAAGTGAAAACATATTGTTTAGATTTAAAGTAGTAAACTTTAATGTATAAACATTGTTAGGGTATTTAGGATTGTGACTGGTGGATTCATGCAGAGATCCATCACGATACATGAAAAGTGGTGCGAAATTATGGAAGTTTGCATCGCAAGCAAATCATGGGTGATATGCCCGAATTATGAGTACAAACGGCGAGGCGCGAAACGGATGCGAGTTAATTTGGTATGTAACGTCAAAGAATAAATTATATTCGTATTTTTGTAAAAATCCCCATCTTTTAATTTTAGGTGGTATAAGTAGGTATCTGTATAATGATAATGGACATAAAATCTCTATTGTTTTTTACTTTACATACCGAATTGTGATTATGTGCTTATTTTCATAGTAGGGTTACTGAACTTAACGGACTTTTAAATGTTCAACGAAAGAGCGTTAAAATACTAAACGTATTATGTAACTTCCTCCTTGAGAGCATTTTTTTTTTCAGATTATATTCTCAGCAAACTTATCGCATGCATCATCAGACCATGTCCGTTACCTCTAGCGCACTAACAGTCTTATTTCCTCACCTTCCTGCACCTCTCGTGCAAGTGTGCTATTAGATGTATGTGAGGGAAGCGGCAAATTAAGGCAAATTAAGGCGCCTACAGACGCGCGGTCTTTTATAAAAACAAATGAGTTTCAGTTTCAAAGAAGCGAGTCTTGGACCGGTCTCTAGGGGCGGATCAGTCGAGCTCACGAGTGCCGTTTTGTATGTCTAAAATCTGTGCAGATGAAACAGTTTTGTGTGTTTGTTTTTTAAAACCTAAAAGCACTTTAACAACCTTATTTCCTTGAAACGTTTGCGTGTTTGCTCCAGGTGCGAGGGAAGTAACTAAGTCAAGAGACACTTCGGGGATGTAAAGTGCACCGTTATATCAAGGCCTTTGTCAAATGCAAATGGTTAATGAGAGCTCCGTTCAGTATATGTACAAAATATTGTAGACAACGAGCCATGAAAATACAAATAACAGGTTGCTTTGATCGTTACATTTCATCATAATAAAATTATCATGTGTCAGATAGAAATGTTGGATGGAGACTCATAAATGACAGTATTCATTATACGTCTGTGCTTCAACACAAAGCAAATAATTCTTAATTATGTTTTTACTTCTACAGATTACCCATCCATATTATGATTTTACCATTGAGAAAATAAATAATTAAGTACGTTCTGATGAGAGCTTTGTAACAGCCAAAAGTTTGTAACAGAAATCCAACATTAGCGTGGATATGCGCAAAGATCCGAACTCAATAATGATTCCGTGCTTGATACAACCTCCAATGATTCTCATCTAAGTACTAATCGAGAAAACAAATCGTGTTCATGACACGGCTGTGGGGTCCACAAGAGCGACTTCTTGACGCGTTGCCAACTATCGACCAGCGACCACGGCCGGCAATGTCAACCGCCACTTGTGGGCCAGCAGTGTGTCATGATCGTTGCGCCCTTGACGACACAAGTAAACGACAATCTGATAGTATAACAACTTTGCTCCTCATATGGACACTACCGATGGGGAGGACGGATTTTAACGGCAAGTTGAAGTAAGTAATAATTTTAACACGTTGTCTGAGTAGGAATTTCTAGCGTAACCATGACACTTTCAGATAAAAATAAATTGTGAGAAAGTACAAAAATATTCAGCTACCAAAGTCCAATGTGTCTACGTTGCATCGTAACGCAGCTCAACAGTATGAACTATTTTTGATGACACATTTATATTTCTTACTTAAAAACCCCCAGAAACGTAATTATACTTACCTATTGTTAATTGTTATTTCTTTGCATTTTCTGTTTTTCTTTTATGGAGGAAATAAAGATATTTATTATTATTATTATTTACCTAAACATATGACACACAAGCAAAATGGCCGAGCGTTCAATTTATGAACTCTATCTTTCACAAGATTTGTCAGCGGCTCCTCAAGTCGATGTAGGACAAAAACTTAAAGTACTCTCATAAATGTCAATAAAGTCGAATGTATAGGGTCAAACTCTTGAAAGGCCCTTTTTAAAGACGCCGGGTGCGATAAGCACGTGTAGAGGCTACGATATTTTCTGTAAACGCCCTCCGTCTGTAGATAACGCTCAAGGCACTTACCGAATTCGTATGCAACGCATCAGAGGTACGCTTTACAAATTTCACTACCTATATAAGATGCGAGTACGTGCTGACACTCATCAAAAACGCAATAAAATCGCACAAAATCGATCAAAATGCTACTGATTTGCTACTGATTAATTTCCCGATACATACTTATATTTCATCGAAAAAAACTGAGCGGAAAGTATTCTGTTTTCGCCAGCATGAATGAATATGATTAAATTTGTTCCTTTTGGTATTAAAAATTTATTCTCAACAAACAAGAAGTTCAAATACTCGTTACGAAGTTTAAAAACTTCTATTTTTATGAAAATTACGTTCCAAGTTTTTAATTTAGACACGTATCTTTTATCCTTATTTTTCAAACTGATATCAATTCGATGTGAGTGAGATACTGTTAACACTTGTAAGATGTAAAAGAAATGAAATGTAGGTAAGTACCTCCTTATAAAAACAATCTTTTGGAGCAAAACTCTAGAGCCTGGAAGCTCTTAAAGATACAAGGTAAATTGGGCCATCGATGAAATGATCTACGGATTTACAAGGATCTCATTCCGTTTGTAGGTTTCGCTTTATTATATCTTATCTTTCGCAAAAAACTAAACCAAAAATGCCCAGTCCGAGATGTTATTATTCGCTAGGTAGCTAGGCTATCGCCTGACTTATGACAGGGAACATGTGTATGTGTAGATAATGTTATTTCCCAATCTATCATGTGTATTGTGACGCGGAGGCAGGAAGTTCCCTGTCTGGGTCACCGCAGTGAGCGATAGATGAGATCAGCAGGTTTTTTGGCGCCAGAAATTTAGGTAAGTGATAAGCATTTCATTACCGAAGGTAAACCTCATTATACTTGGAATCTGTAACTTATGAGAATGATGTGTGTAGTGTGTTCTTCTGTGCAGATTAAATATACCTATTATGTTAATCCAGGATCTGTCCCAATCCTCTCAGTCGCTGATGCGTGTTTATTGCGTATCAAACAACGGAATAATATTATTTGATACTTGGGATTATTGAACGTTTGCTCATCAGACTGTTAAATTAAAATACTTTTTATAAGCTAACATTTCAAGTTTGTTTTACATATTCTAGCTTACAAATTCTATGGGGTAGGTACTTACCCTTCATAGAATTTGTCACAAAGGCAACGTGGAACAAAAAGGCTTTATAAAATTACCAACGATTTGTTTTCAAGTCATGTACGCATAATTTAACTCATTAGTAAGACGATTCAAACGTAACGGGCACAATGAACAACGAATTTACCGGGCTTCATGTCCCTTCAAACCCATTTTTAGTAAATCGAGTTAGCGTAAGTATTATGGTAAATCTAACCTCTCTTTGAGGAGTTTTATACGAACTTATAGAAAAAAATATGCGTTCTTTTGTTTTTGTTTACATTAAGGTCATCATTGCAAAACAAAACCGGCCAAGTGCGAGTCGGACTCGCGCACTAAGGGTTCCATGCCAACTTTAACTGAATTAGGATCCACTTACTTCGACATACCCAAAATACCACAATATTTTGTTGACAGCAAATATGACTTTGTTTTTCATTGTGTATTTTGTATGGGAAACAAAGTTCTGTTTGCGGTTGTTGAAAATGTTGAAATATCTCAGAAACTTCTTGTTAAATCTCGTTCAAACCAATTTCCGATGAAAGAATTTGCTACGATCTACATCATGTATTTTTCTAAAAATTTACACTTGTTTAGTTCAAAAGTTATTAGAAGGGGGGGGGGAGGGGGGGGACGCCTATTTTACCACTTTGGAAGCGTCTATCTCTCAAAATTAGACTTTGAGAGAAAATGGTTTTATCCTTTATATTTAACCTCGTCATTTTAAAAGACCTATCCATAGACACACACGCATAGGTTTGACTAAAAAATTTTTTTTTGGTTTTAGTTTTAGGTATGGGAGCCCTACTTAAATATCTTTTTTTTTTAAATCGTCGGTCGAATCACGAAGAGGCGTAACTGATTTTTATCAATTTTACAGGAGCGCTAATTAAAGAAAACGCAGGTGACATGAAGGATGTATAGGGTTACTTATTATAGTTTAAATACATATTAGAACCTTAATACATGGGGAATTTAATGCATTATGTTTTATTGTACACAGTTTTTCTTTACCTTTTTTAGATTAAGAGTAATTGAGTTGTTTTTGGTAAAGGATCCACTTACACCTATTCGTGATGTAACATTTGAAATATTTGTCCATTACGCCAGTTCGATGCATGTAAATCCAAACAAAAACGCAGGTTTGTATTAGTTATTTACTATCAAGAAATAAACACAATTCTTTTTTCATACAACAAAAAATATATCAAAGTTTTGTAAATTATGAAGTAGTAATAAGAGGGATGGTACACTAGCCCATGCTGCATAAGAAAATCTGAACCTTTTCGCTTTTCTGTTTGTAGCTAATTCGCACCTGGATACTGCAGGAAAAGCTCACATACCCACCTCTTTCATCACCACACTCTGACTGTCTAATATCTGAAGTGTGCGTCAATTAGAACGAGATACTTAAAATCCTGTAGAATCTGGATGTGTACAAAGCTAGTGAACCTGACAAAATCATAGGAATAGTCCTGCGTAACTGTGAACCAGAGTTGTCCTAAACTACCTTCACTGACTCTCAATTGAAACTGGTGTTGTGCCCAAATCATGGAGGCTTACAATAGAGCAAGAAAGGTACCAGTGCCTAAGAAAGCTAGCCATGCTGTGACTATCGTCCCATTTGAGTCACGTCCACACTTACAAGATTATAGAGCGTGCACTAAACAAGAAACTCCTGCCACACATATCCTCAGTGACCAGCAGTATGGGTTTTGCCGGGGCCGGCGGACTGAGAGGTAAGGCGAGGCAAGGCGAGGCGATAGTTGTGTCTATCAACGCGATATCTCCAATACCTTTAACAGGGTTTGCTACGCAAGCAAGCCTTGTAAGCAAGCTTTCCTCTTATTATATTCCTGCTTACCTCGTATATAGATATCTGACTTCCTGAGCGAACGATCAATTAAAGTAGTCCTAAAAGGATACTCGTCATATCTTTACACCGGAGTTTCTAGGGGGTCAGTGCTATCGACAACGCTCTTCCGACAATCAGGCACAATCAGCTTATCATTCGAAAAGCTGCATGTACCTGATTGTATAGGGTATTAAGACGATAGCACAGTTGTTGGTAGATTATCTAGAGAAATATCTATCGACAACTTTAGAGTAGGAGCCAGCAGTCATAAGAATCGGTCTTGTCGAGAGATCATGGTAAAATGCTTAGCATTGTAGAGTGCTGTACTCTTAAAGCAATCTTCAATGAGGGTGATACCAAGTCAGTGATGTTTAAGGCCACTAAAACACAGGCTCGTTTATTCTCTACTGAACTGAGGCATTTTGATCTGGCTCCGTCTTTCCGCGGCGTTTTACCTGTTTCCGTCACCAATAACTTGCAACTTCTAGGTATCCTAATGTCATCCAATTTAATTTTTGGACAGTACATCGAGTCCAATGCCCAGCTAGAGAGCTTCGAGTCCTCTCTATTGTCAGACGGTACTTCACATCGAGGCAGCTTACAAGTTACAACTTCACTAAGCTTGTTCGAGCTAGTATGGAATACTGCTGCCACTTTTAGGAAGGATTTGAGAAATGCTAACTGGCTGTATCAGACGCGATGGTTAAAATAGCAATACGAATTATTGGAGGCACTAAATTTTGTTAAATTAATCTGCAAAGCCTATAACATATGCGTTAGGTGGATCGCCTTTCCATGTTCTACAGGCTGCATCAAGGAACGAGGAGGATGATACGAAATATCATATATATGAATATAAATTTCAGGGAGGATGCGAAATAATTACACGAATTGATTCCACCAGCCCCTTTTTACTATCAGGACACAAGACGTAGTCAGGGCTGCCACCCTTATATTGTTCCATCCAGCAGTAGGATCTAATAGGCTGAGGTGAGCCTCAACTATGAGGAGGAACGAGCCATATTTCACCACGTGGGCTCAGTGCGGATTGGTGGAGGGGTGTATGTAAGGCAAGTGACAAACCTTACTGTCAGAAGTTATGAAGCCGCCCTAGGGCCTCTGACTAGGCTTAACGACTAATACCACAGATATTAGCCGGGACCAACTGCTTAACGTGCCTTCCGAAGCACGGAGATGCTTGTCATGGACGTCACTTAAATGGTCGGAATGGTCACCCATCCAATCACGACCGCGCCGTGGGTTGCTTAACTTTTGGTATCACTACCAAAGCGCTGCCGCCACTGCACCACAAGCACCTCAACATTGCTCTTGCGTATAGCTAAAGATTAGAATTTTTTGCCGGCTCAAGTGCTCCCTAAACACTATGATCTTATTACTTTCAAGAAAACAGTGAATAGGTGTTACTGGTTACCGTAATACAAAATTCTATATAGTTTACTCACCGTAATACAAAATGTAAGTTCTGACAGTTTTAATATGAACTTGAGACTTATCTGAATTTTGAACCGTTAGATGCCCAAAATTTTTTTTCACGAAAAGTCGCAACTTGATCTGATTCTTTTCGTGATGATTAATTGAAGTATATCCAGATCCAATACTGGATCTCTGACAAAGAATTCAGATACGATCTTTGGTGACGTTATAAAATGTACGTTTTTTAATAACATGGTGTACTAAACTCAAAATCCTCCTTTTGTTGGATACGCCTTTTCGTGATTCGACCGACGAAATGTATGAGAATCGTAAAGCGGTTAACAGGATACATCTACCTACCAAGTTTCAACTGTGTAATGCTAATAGTTTCAGAATAAAGTGGCTGTTGACATACGGATGGACGGGCAGACAGACAGACAGACTTGACGAAACTATAAGGGTTCCGTTTTTTGCCATTCAGCTACGGAGCCCTAAATGTTTACTGTGCATATACCTAATATGTAGAGTTTGAATGGTATCTGAAGTAGTGCTTGCCATATTAAGCTTGATTCGTTTTTATTTAATCTTTTTACAGTTATTAAACGGGAATAAACTGTATAAACTGTTGTGGGTAGCTTCAATTAATAGAGCGATGCTATAGAAAACTATCACAAAATGCTACTAAACACAAACAGATGTCGGGCAAAATGAAGTAAACAAGAAATGGCTGATGATTAATATAAATATTTATTAGCAGTTCAACAAACAAGCAAAGTAAATAAATAACTCGCAAAATGATTGTAATTGTTTACTAAACGCAATGGCAAAACTAGCTGTTGCTTGCGACTTCGTACGCGTGGACTCGATGATACAAAATATGTTATACTCCCGTCGCCATCCAGCTATCATCATCTCTTAGTCTACCATGTCGTAAGGAGAAGAGAGGAATGAAAAATCAAGGTCAATAGGCACCCTTTTTTAGATAGGTTACTATCACCTCGCCATCCTCCTCTGGTAAAAAAATTTCGCATAGCAGTGACACCGACTCCAAAACTAAATTTTGTCGTCTATCTTTCTTAGTAAAAGTATAAAGATTTTTTTTTACTTATTAGATTACTTTATTGAAGGCAGTTTTATTCGTTTGTAAAAAAATATATAGTAGGTAACTTTAGTTCAGAAAAAAGTTATCCAGACTCAAACTCCCTACCGCAATAGATGAATGTGGTTTAGCATCTATTTATTGTGTCCCTAGCCTACTCAAAGCTCGGTGTGTAAGTTACTACTATCGTAAAGTTATAATTATTAGGAGCCTGTCGTGTCAGCACCATCAAATTATGACTCCTAAATGAAAACGTTTAAATACCTTAATTAATTTTGTAGCATACCTATACGGTATACATGCCTATAAAATCTGAACGATTCTCTCGATTTCTCCAGGTTTCCTTCATCAGATCGTAACTTGGAGACAGTAGGATTACCTTGGGAATGTGAAAATCAGTCTCAAGTAATTTAGCATATCAATTGCTCCAGACCTTCAATTTGTGTAAGTCAATAGAAAGTGTTCATCACGCTGAACAATGTTCCCTAAGGCGCTCTATTCATATCTCTTATAGTTGAGCTGAGCTGCTAGGGTTCTATATCAGTGGCTCAAGACCTTTAATTTGTGTACGTCAATAGAAAATGGTCATCACGCTGAACAATGTTCCTCAAGGCGCTTTATCCATATCTCTAATTTTTAAGCTGAACTGCTAGGGTTCTATATCAGTTGCTCCAGACCTTCAATTTGTGTAAGTCAATAGAAAGTGTTCATCACGCTGAACAATGTTCCCTAAGGCGCTCTATTCATATCTCTTATAGTTGAGCTGAGCTGCTAGGGTTCTTGTTGACTTGACTTTGACAGCAGCTCCAGACCTTCAGTTTGTGTACGTCAATGCTAACTAAGTTTTCTTAAAGCGCTGCTTTCATATCTCTCTTAGTTTAAGTGTACTGCTCAAGTTCGACGTCAGGTACTCCGATTTTCAAAATAAGTTAATAGCCTACTATTTAGACTCAATAGCTACACAATAAACAAAAAACATTGAAATTCGTTCAGTAGTTCCGTAGATTAGCGTGTACAAACAGACAAAAAAAATTATTGTAGATTCCTATTCTGTTACTATTTTAACATCATTCTCAATTAGTTTTTGGTAAAAATATTCAATGTACAGACGCATCGGTTTTACTGTTTTATTATATATGTATGTATAGATAATTTCGCCATTGCGTTGTGTAATTAAGTTGTCAGTATATGAGTAGCTACCCTTATTTACGTAATGTTATTTAAATAAAACGATAGTGATTACTTTATCTACACACTTAAGATTAATTGTGAATTTCGCGGTTGGAACTAATATGATCGCTTTGTCTTCAACAAGAGGTTCTGACTGAGGGATTTGCCGCATAATGAATTATTGGAATTCTAAGAAATAGGATAAAAGGGAATAGCCGGAGTTAAATGACTAAGGGGATGGCACGTGAAGTATTTCTGGGTATCTATTGATATTTTAAGGTTCAAACGATAGCATTGTTGAATCTATAAAGCGGTATTTTACCTGACAGAGCTCATATGTGCTTGTGAGTTAGGATTTCCCAAGATGTTTAAGAAATAATCTTTGTCTATACACCTAAGATGTCAAGAAATCTAACTTAACCAATTTGTTACGAAGAATTTTGTTCGAAAAGTTTTAATTGCAGAAATTCTGTGAAACTTTTGACAAAAAACTTTCCCTTGTTATTTTTAATTATTATATGATAACATGTCTATGGCTACATAGTACATTATTTAACAAGATAAAGTAAGAAAGATAAAGTAAGGAAGAATATCAAAATTGGTACAGCTAGGACTGCGCCTGGGTTCATCCGCTTGGATAAATCGGATACCTGCAGGAAACTATTCCCATTCCCGTTTCCCCATTTCCCTATCTACACATCCATGGCCACAGCATTTAACTAAGCCGTGTGTTCTCTTATAGTTTCGAAAGTAGTAATTAAAAGTTCCCGTGTTTCAGCTAACACAGCCGGGTAGGCACCTGGTGGGAAATACTTCACGAATAGTAGGAATTCCCACTAACCACGTTGTATCAAGTTGTGTTAAGTGTTTTGCGTTCCTTGTAAAGGTTGCCCACTTGCCTAGGAACAGCTGTGTCGAGATTTTGTTTGTGTTTTTCATATAACGAGCGTTTGATGTTTAAAGGTTCGACTTTAAGATGAGTCAAAGTAAATAAGCTTTTGGATTACGTTTTCAATTTAAGTTGATGTTGCGGTAATGTTTGTTAGTTTTTTTTTTTGGCCCAGTTAGCCAAAGGACGTGGGTTCAAATCCTACCTGTGTGCAAATTTTTAGTTTCTTATTTAAATTATGTAATGTTTGTTTCAAAATCTAATCTTGTGCATTGCTTTAAGAGCTTTGTAATGCTGATATTTGCGGAAATGAACATAGTGATATTACTTAATTTATGCCACCTTACTATTTTATGACGCCAAAAAAACTTCTTATGGCTTCGCCGCAGTCGATTAACAAAACAAAGTAGGTATATTTAAATGTAACCAATGTGATGGTGCTAAGAAGTTACAAAGGAATACTTAAATTGTTTTACGATGTAAGGTACGGAGCTTTTGTCACAGGTTTTCAACTTAACCAAGGATTTTCGCAGTGAAAAATAAGGTGGAGTAGGCATCACTTGGGATTTGGCGTTATGGATGGATGGAGCCAAGTTTATATATAAAAGGAAGGCTGCATATTTACTGAAAAATGTCAAAGTCATACAAATAAGAAATTATCCATTCTTGATATTTTGGCAGATAATTAAGTGATAAATGAATTGTTGGCCACAGGGCCAGCATAGCACTATCGATTATAAGAACAAGGACATTGAAACGTGTCATAAATCGGTTAAAAAAGCTATACAGGATACATGTACAAATAAGAACATCCATCCTGCGATATTTTTAACCGCCTTAAAAAAAGGAGGATGTTGTCAATTCGACTGTATGTTTTTTTTGTGGCTTTATGAGGAGATTTTGTGGAGATATGAGGTAAAATCCTCATATCTCAGTCATTTGTGGACCGATTTGAAAAAAAAAATGTTTACCTATAGGTTATACCTTATAGTTGGTCCCATTGTGGCCCAGTCGAGACCTGATGATGGGTCTTGGAGTAATCGAGAAAAACCCTCAAATTTTAAAGGCTGATATGTTGTTACGTCTGAGCTGATGGTGGAACTCCTTAAAAAATAGGAGTTTAGTAATTAAAACACATCTTTTGCCAGGTACTGTATAGGATGCTAAAAAACAAAGTCAAAAGGCGCAACTCCCTCCTCTCTTCCCCGCTCCTTCCTAATTCTAATGTTTTTTTGCAAGTAAAGACAGGATTAAACCATCTTTTGGCTGGCACCGACTCCAAAAAATAACAGAAAATAAATTGGAAATAGGTTTATTGTATAATTTCGTAGAATAGTTAGGTAATTCAAATATTATTTTGTACTTTTTAGTTTTAACTAACACTAGGCAGTTTTGAAGTCGGTTTTTTTAAACGCTTTGTCTATAAAAGTACTGATAGTGCTTATTGATTTGGCTCACTGGGTTATTAATATTATCTACCTACTCCTTGTGTGCTTTATGCTTTTTAATCGTTCCGCGTTCTCTGGTTCTGACAAAGATTCTGCGTTTGATACGCATTATGAGACGTAAGTATAGCGTGACATTTGACGAGGGTCCTTCGTTAAAAGAAAATCCAAGTCGTTTGCATTTATTACAGTGGGGCAATTTGTTTTCTTCCTATGTAGACCAATTAAAAATCCCGACGGTACCATTTGTTTGAAAACTGCGGTTCATCAATCAGCTATGCGGTCGTTTTCGATTATTCTAAGAAATAAGAAATAATAATAAATATTGGACAACATCACATACATTGCTGAAAACCTAAAGTAAGTAGGTACCTTAAGCACTTGTGTTATGGAAATCTGAAACAACGGAAGTATCACAACACTCAAACCCGAGACAATGTAGAAAAAGCTGAATTACTATATTGACCCATTAGGGGATCGAACCCCAGGGCGAAACTATTTATTTAGGTTGCAACGCGAAAAAAATATATAATAAAGTAAAGATTTGTAGGCGTGGCACCCAAAATAGCACTACAGGTGTCATCGTTCTAGACTTTTATTAAAATGTAAAGATTTTTTTTAATACGCGACATATATTTTTTCCGTAACTAGTATTATAATAACCCTTGGCCCATCATACCATTTCGGCTTGACCTTGACTTATGGGACACCCTGTAGAAGTCTACTATAGTAATATACGTATGTATGTATTCGAATTCATTTTTACTTACAATATGTATGTATAGCTAGTGATAGTGCCTCACATAGTTTTCGTCTGATAATTGTAGACTTATCTAGAAAATGTTATACGCGTATTTTAAAGTAGGTAAATGCATAGGTACCTATTTAGGTAAAACAATGAAGGTATGGGAAAAAGATACGCCTTTGGGAAGTTTTATATTAAACTTTCAATATTTTTCAATACGTGACATATTTTTTTACATATTTTTCCCATATCTGGTAATCCTTGACCCATCACTACATTTCGGCTTGACTTTGACTTATGGGACACCCTGTAAATATTATATTTTGACCTTGAAAAAAGTCATGTAAGTAGGTATTACATAATAAAGGGAATCGAAGTAAATAGTAATAGTACATACCGTGGGTAAAAACTAAAATTCCCATAGTCGAATTAGCGCATTACTCTATTCATGCATGTTTGTTTACAAAGGATCAGTCTTACGTTTTGAAATTCCTTAAAACTTTTTGTTCATACCAAAACAACCGCGTGAACTTAGCACAGACATCTTAAAAGTAAAAAAAAAACACTTACCAAAACACCATCAGCAACTTCGTGACAAGCAACATTGTTTCAGTTTTGTATTGAGTATTTTTGTAGTTTCGAACCCCGTGGCGATATTTCGCGCGTCTGTGGCGCCGCGAACGGCGCGTTGCGGAGACGAAGCGACATGGCGGGTTCTTACGAGCGTTCCGAGTTGAGTTGCCACGCATGCGCCGTGAGGACATGATTTCGACATCCTCAACTTTCCACTCGATGGATGTAAATCGGTTTTTTACACAGAACTAAAAAAAATATAAGACTGGTGTAAGTATGTAAAGCTATTGTTTTTCATATATTTTTTTGATTATGTTAGAACTATCGCAGGTTTTTAATGTGAAGAATAGAAAAAGGATAAAGTAGGACTGGTAGTAAACGAAATACTTAAGTTTTTAGCAAAAGTTTCCATTTAACATTATATTCGATGTTTTAATGGAACGTTTTTACTGAAAATCGCAATAACTTAGTGCCGATTTCATTGTATAATCGCTATGTACTATACCTGACTTAAGACATAGACTTATATGTATACTTAAGAAGATAAACCAAGATTAAAACCTGTCATAGTTGACACACTGTAGTACTTTAACAATAAAGTACCTCATTAAACAGCGATGTTCGCTATCGCTAACAAAATTTATGAAACTGACATAAGTCATAGAAACATATTTTGACTTTTGAATACCTACATTTACTGGAAATAGCGAACAATAATGCCTCTAGATGTAGTATAGGAGGTTAGGAATCTTTTTTATTGGAAAACAAATCAGGCAGCCGCGCTCTATTTTCCTTCAGCACTGTTGACTCCGCCGCCCTTCCCTGATTAGAAGGCGACGAGCCACGCTTCGCTGAGAACACCTGATTCTCACACCTCACACAAAATAAAACTGAGCTTTTTGTACGCTAAACCTTGGTTGCGCCTTCTTATACAAGGTGGAAGGAGGTACCTTCCCGGAAATATTGCGTCGATTAAAAGGTACACAGTTGATTTGTGATAGTCATAATAATTATTAGTTAAGTAAACAAAAATAATTTAGAATTCACTTATTTTTAATTGTGTTGACAACCCTATTGCAATTGTAAGTTCATTGACCCAGTCACATGTATAGGTTGAGTGAAGTAGTTTTTTGTGTGAATGGTTAAAAGGCTATAATTCGAAAATGCATCCGTTTTCCAATTCTATTCACATAGTTTATATAGGTATATTAAATATAGTGTTAAAACTATCTTCCATTTTCGGGAAAATCTTTCGTCCTCTTCCATCCTACATATACCACTCCATCCTACAGGCCACTCAGAAAGTATTGCAAAAAAAGTTTTTATATATGGGAGACTGGCCGGTTAGAATCTTTTTCGATAATATTATAAGTCAAAATAGGTGTGTTTCATTTTCAAAATTTCCCTCCACATTTATTGCGAGCCAATTCAAACTATCGTGTCTGACTGAAAAATAAATCTGCGCTGGGAACATTTTAGAGCTATTATTTTTTACGATTTCAAGTGTCGCCTGAAACCGGAAGAATCTCGGAGCGAGGAGAGGGGGAAGATTTTGATCGCCAGCTTTTTTAATTTGACTGGCCACTTGGTGTCGATTCCTTTACGAGATCAAAGCAGCATCAACGCCGAATGGTAGGTATACTACCAAATGTTTACCAGAAGTTTTCTCTGTTGTGAGCAATAAGCGACCAAACACTGGGCTCCGCGAACTACTGCTACACCACGAAAATGTGCCTGCACACACCGCGCTCAAAACGAGGGACTTCCTAGACAGCACGCCAGTCAAACTCCTGGGTCACCCTCCTTACAGCCCTGATCTAGCACCGTGTGACTTCTTTTTATTTCCAAAAATAAAAAATTTGTTCAAAGGGATTCAATTTTCGTCGCCGTAAGATGCGCTGGCTGCGTTCGAGCAGGCTGTAAACGAGGTGTCTGCGGCGGACTGGAAAAAGTGTTTTGAAAGCTGGATCAGACGCATGAATCTTTGTGTAGAGGCTGGTGGAGAGTACTTTGAAAAGATTTAATAAAAATATATGTATCTAAAGAACTATTTTTTTAGTGTCGCTCAACTTTCTGAGTGTCCCACGTATTTGCTTTAGTAAATAAGGTGATTAAGTAATGCATCTAGCATAAGAATATCGCACGTAAATTATGCTACTTACGTCGTTACGTGATGGATGTGACGTTAAACTAGGTTTAAACACGTATTTAAAACAAAATAACTTAAAATTTCATGCTCTTTCAGAAGCTCATGATTCAATAAAGCTGAGGTACTGAGAGGAAAAGACCAACTACATAAATTGTAGTACGATAAAGTTCACTTGGAGCAGTCAAAGCCGGAGTTTTTAGAACAAACTTTTTACAGATTACGTAAAACCGTCGGTAAATTCGTATTTGCCCGAATTTTCTCTTTGACTACCGTACCTTTGATTTTGGTTAGTCCTTTATATTTATCTTTGATTAGCTGTATTCGTGCTTTTTCCTCTTTTCGTAGCAATTACAGGGCGAGCTCGTTTTGAGAATAAGACTTTTAGACCATCAAAATGATACTGATAATGCTTTGTTAGTCGCCGAGTATTGGTCCTCAAAAATATAACGCCAGTGTCGACACGACAAGAAGAAGAAGACCATTAAACATAGGTATCGTGAAAACAGGTATTTTGTTTGTAAACATATATATACTTACCATAGAATAAATAATAGTATACATAATAATAGAAACGAAAAAGATAAATTAGGTATAAGCAGTTTGGTATGTATACGATAGTTTTATGAAGAGAGAAATAATTACATGACTCATGTTTATGATAAATAAAGAAGGGAGAACCTATGAGAAATAATTTATGTTTTGATAAATATAATAAATCCAGCAAAATATGGACGTATCGGGAATCACTTCGATATTTCGCATATTGCTCTTAACCCTCAGATTTCAGACTTTTCATGATCACTAACTTACCTGCACTGCGCTTATGTATAAAAGTGTCATATGAAGTGCCCCAAGAATTTATAATAAATTCCTAGATATATAAGGGATTTAAATTTAGCCATGTTTAAAAAAGAACTTAATATTTATTGCAAAAATGCTATTATAATCTGAGTGAATTTATGAATAATTAATATGAATATTTTTAAATTGCTATGACTTTGATGTTATATATCTGTAGTTTTATTTATCGCAATTGTGTTAGACGGAATGTATGAAAAATTCATATGAATATTTTAGATAATGATTGATGTATTTTTAAATTGTTGTGACTTGATGTAATGTATCTGGGCTAGCTTTTAAAATTGACCTTATAATATTTGTATACCAGTGATGGTTGCTTATAGTGGACATCCTATGAATTGTTGAATCTTTGTATTACCTATAATCACAAATAAAATAATTTGAATTTGCCAAAATATCGGAGACTTAACAAAAACACCTTCCAGTCAGCTAGTAAAGTAGGTTGAAAGACGACACAAATCAAATATTGCAATCGCTACCGAGATGCAAAACGTTTGTCTGCAAAACAATGGGAAGCAAATGCCATGATCCCTAGCCGCCGAACGCCGCCTCCGTAATAGAGTCCCGATCCGCAGAGTGATGCCCGCCATTAAGAAAATCCCTCCATTGGAGCGTGTTTAGCTATATTCCGATTGAGATACCTGTTTGAACTGAACTCCACAGCAGCGCATATTTGCCCCAATAATTTTCACGGCGAAGGTACCCGAAGAACTTGCTCAACATCATTAATAAAATAGTTCAACCCCATTTCACATGATCGAGTTACGCCCTTGAGTACTTTCAACTTAATAGTATATTTCTCATGAATGAAAATCTAATGAATGAAATCTGTAGGGTCAGAGATGGGTAATTAATACATTTACATTTTAGAAAAATCTTCCTTAAGAAAATCCATCGTCGTATCTTTCACTTTTGCAAATTGTAAAAGATTGATTAAAATGGAAATTTCATAACATTTCTTTCACCGTCGAAAATTTAAAGTTTAAATTATAAATAATGGTTTTAGAACGTAAAAAATGTTTACAAAAATAGGAAAATATAAGAAAAGTTCGTTGCTGATTCGTAGTTCGACTATTATAGAGGTTCATACCTAGTTGGCTGCTCCTGCGTTTCATTTTCTAAACTAAACGACTCGCGTTATCCGACCCCATACTTTAAATGACCATAATATCGTCACTGTATATTTTGGGGCATAAGTAAGGGTCATTGTATATTTTTATTGTTAGTTACGCATTTTTATTACAGTTGTCTTTTTAGATTAGAATGATACATTTAGTACTAAGATTTATTTCAGTTTATCATTTTGCGATCTAAATTGTAATTGCGATGTAAATCCACAATAAGTCATATAAGGCTTACAAGTATCTCCTATGTGATTGAACGTCTGTCGTGGCTCGAGCAGCAGCGCCTTAGCCCTAATGTGGTTTAGTATGTAAATTCTATCTGCGGGCTCTTGAGGCCCTTGCAAATTGTTTCAATGTGTATGGCTCATACAGACGCTATGAATACATTTAGAGCCCATCCAATTCTCGTCTCCATTTACCGGTATTCAATCTTCCGCAAGTGGACCAAGTCGGTTGCAATACAACGGTTTACGTGTTAACGGTGTAGGTATTTTAGGAATTGCGGCACGGGTACATCCCGTATGAAGAACTTTCAGTTGACAAGCGACCCAAAAAAAGGGGGATGAGTTATTACAAACAAAATTTAATGATGCTAGAATGTAGATGCTAAAATGAGTGAAGCTATTTAATATAACGAGTAAATTATAGATAGAGGAGGTTTGGGTATAAATATCCTCCTCAAAAATATGAGTGTCGGGATAAATTACTTTCTCAATAAATTACTAAGTATCTTAACTTTTTAATTCAAGATATTAATTTTTCTGATATTTTTCTGAGAAGTAATTACCTCCTGCCTTTCCTTTTGTTTTACGTACACAATCCGAAGTTTTGACACGTTGTAAAAATTTGCAATCATAGTCAGACTTTGATTTAAGATCGTTTCGTTATTATGTTTCATGTTAGGTCATAACCTAACGACAGATACGATAATGCTACTAGATTTCAGGATTAAATGCAGCTACGGTTGTAGCATATTTGTGCACGTGTGGCGTGATCCGCTGTGCATTTCGTACAAAATTACAACCATATGAAATATGAAGCTTGCACGTAGGAAAGTTATATTCACGACAAGATCATTGTCCGCGCTTCTAACACAAGAATTTTACACATATACGTTAAAAGATATTTACTTTTTGTGTAATAAGCTATGGTAAAATACAAAAAAATATAGATATTCCCAAACATTTTTGTTTTAGTATAGTTTGAGCGTTACGGGTTTCTCTTGTGTTATTTCTTGCGCTTAGTGTCTAAAGTGAAACTCAAGTAGGTGAGTATTAAGACCCCGAATATAAAGAATTTAGTAAGTTAATAGCGGGACAATTTGTCAATCCCAAAAATTTGTTTTCTATCGGCTAACATTGCTTTAAGACTATGTGATATTTTTTTCTGATTTTGTTGAAGAATAAAATAAATAACTAGCAAAATACACAAAGTTCAAAATCATTGCGCATACGTAGAATACGGTAAAGGGAAAATTTGACACGTGACCTACGGGACACGATCTCCAAACGACACACCGTTTGGGCAGGATCGACCACCTAATGTGCGCTTTGAGGGGCGATACGTTCCGCGGCAATACTATCGAATTTCGAAACCGAACCGCGTTTTCCTTTGGCTTAAAGAAATCAAGGTTGTATCATGTTCTAGTAAGTAAATACGTTATTAGTTCTTTTAAGAAAGAACAAGCTAATATCAAGCCCTTATTTTTTATGGTATTTCTTTATGGGTTCATAATAATTGGCGCCGGTGTATGCTTGGATAAAAGTTATTATTTGTACTTAATGGTACTGCTTTGGCTAACAACACAACCACAAATTAATGAACAACAGCAATGATATGTAAAATTAAGGCCACCTATTACGAGGGTCAAACTGAAAGTTCTTAGAAAATCAAAAACTGATTACATTAGCCAGTTATTAGTTTTATTATATCTTTTCAAAATATTGTCCATTGACGTCAATACACCGCTGCATGCGATGGAACCACTGGGAAAAGCACTTTGCCCACTCGTCCTTAGGGGTCTCTTCAATGGCATCGCGATACGCAGCCACCGCTTCTTCAGCATTCATAAACCGCTTTCCTTTAAGTTTTTCTTTAATTTTTGGAAATAAATAAAAATCACAAGGCGCGAGGTCGGGGCTATACGGCAGGTGACCCAGTAATTCAACGTTTGATGTCGCCAAATAGTCGATCGTTCGCTTGGCGGTGTGCGACGAGGCGTTGTCGTGGTGAAGGAGGATCCTACTGCGAGGTCGTTTCTCTCGAACTTTTTCCAAGACAAGTGGCAAACAATTGGTAGTGTACCATTCTGCAGAAACTGTTTTTTGATCCTCTAACACAATTGTTGCGAAATGACCTATCCTTCCAAAGAACGAGGCCACCATTTTTTTTCCCGCACTTCGATCTCTCTTCACTTTAGTTGGCAACTCCTCGAAAGGAAACACCCACTGAGCAGATTGTCTTTTGGTTTCAGGATCATAACAGTAAATCCAGCTTTCGTCACCTGTTAGTATGTCGAACACAGCATTTGAGTCACCTCCGTTAAATCTTTCAATCATTTTACGGCACCAATCCACACGATGGAGTTTTTGAGCCTTAGTCAAATTATGAGGTATCCACCGGGCGCAAAGCTTCCTGACCGCTAAATGTTCGTGGAGGATTTTGTGCACTTGACTCATACCGATGCCTAAGCTTGTCCGAATCTGCTGATAGGTCACTCTTTTGTCAGTCTCTATCATACGCCGCACAACACAGATGTTATTTTCAGTCGTCGCCGTAGAAGGCCGTCCCTCACGTACATCATCAGTGAGATTAGTGCGACCACGTTTAAACTCATTAAACCAGTTGTAAACAGTCGCACGAGATGGGGCTTCATCGTGAAAGGCCAATCGTAGTCTATCATAACTTTCTTGTTGACTTAAATGACATCGAAAGTCAGAAAAAATCATTGCACGAAAATTTTCTCGTGTTAAATTCATTTTGACGTGACACAGACAATTTTCAATTTGCCGCCAAGTCGTAAAACAAATGACAAATGAATGAAATATATACTCAGTAATATTGGCAAAGAGTTCTATTTTCAAATTTTAGAATATTTTTTTTATTATATTGTTTATAAGTGGCCAGTTCTAAGAACTTTCAGTTTGACCCTCGTATGAATAAGTAATGGCACATGGACAGCATCTCTGAATGGATAACCCGGTTTCTAGAGTGACAGCTCAAAAAGAAGAAGAGTTGAATGCGAGTGGCACCACTTAAAGATAAGATGATAAAAGTAAAAATAGGTTTAGCAAACAAAAAATGCATTATTCAGACATGCCTCGCACAATATCAGATGTAGAACCTAATTGAAATTGGTAAAAAAAACTCGCATACAAAAGATGAAAGGCGGCTATCGCGCCCGGCGTAAGGGCAGAACTGCGCGTGACACGTCGCATTCAAGCCGTGTCATTACAGAGGTCTTATTCCACATGACGATGTCAGTATTTTCGTGTCTAGCCATCCCTGTCACACATGCTAGCATGCCAGCGCCAATAAGCGTGATGGCTTGACTCAAAATTACGGACACCGTTACCTTGAGTAAGGCTTCTGGCCCAAACATATCTCAGCGCGTTATGATGTGTCTTTAAGCTCTTCAAGTAGAACGTGGACCGACCTTTTTATATTCCAAGTTACTCTGTCGGTACAACCTTTCCAATGCTGTCAATAGAGCGACTTCGTTCACGTAATGGAAAATACGATCCCCTATTTCCCGCACTCCAAGCTTAGTTTTGTGACATTAAGTCTTAGTTGCAGCAAATCTCTGTAACTGTAATTCATCGTTTAGTAGACTAAGAACAAACACGCCGCAAGTCAGAATATACAGTTGTCCTTAAGACCGCCTTTATTCCCTACGTTATAAAAGCTGTTTTTGTAGTTCAAGTGTATAAGATGTACTTGAAGTGCTGCTAGTTTATTATCAATTCTTATTTTGTTAATAGGCTCCATTCTCTACACACTAAGACCCGAATTTATTAATTTTTAAATAGTCGGTGAACATAAATTGATTTAATTGACGCAAGTCCCATACAAATATGTCAAATAATATTAAAAGGGCTGTTAAAAATTAAATATGTGTTGGTTAAACTCGTCCCTTAATGTACGTTCATAGCCGCACTACACGCTACATGAATTTCCGTAGCCAGCCCGTAGCATTTGTCTCCAAAATCGTAGCCGCCAATACTACGAGCCGACTACGGAGGTGCTACGAAATTGCTACGACGATCTCAGTGGCCAAATCTGGAGTGCCAGCACTCATTTTAATTGCGGTCGCTCAGAGGTCGGTGTCATCGAGTCAAACAGGCACTCTGCCATATTGTTGATATGTAGGGTGGCAACACAAAGGAATGTCACTTCTTTTTCTTTGACGCTCTTAACACCTATCATTTTGGCCTAAGGCCGCGTCTTCGTAGCAGCGTCGCGAACGAACAAAGTTACTTAGCTACATAATTTGATGTTTTATAGCGCTTACAGTACAATATAACAGAAAAATTATGTGTACCTTAAAACTTTCAAAATTGATCTTCACTGTATTCAGTAATAGTTAAACATTGAGTAATAGTCATAAACTATTAAATACAAAGATTATGGGTCCTTAGATGAATTCTCGTTAGTTACTTTTTTATCAATAAGTACAGTCCTTGGAAACTTCGTAAATACATATTTAAAAAAATAATCATTGTGATGTTATTAGGGTTCTGTAAACAAAGGGTAAAATGGGACCCTATTACTAAGACTCCGCTGTCTGTCTGTTTGTCACGAGGCTGTAACTTATGAACCGTGATAGCTAGACAGTTAAGATTCACAGATGATGTATTTCTGTTACCGCTTTAACAATAAATATTATAAACAATATGATAAACATTTTAATGGGGCTCCCATACAACAAACGTGTTTTTTTGCCGTAGATTGCTGCAAATATTTACAGAATATTAATTTATATATTCGCTTTAAAATTTAATTATTAAAAAATGTATACTTAAGGGGGATTTCCATACAAAAAACGTGATTATAACATAAAAAAAGAGTTATAATAATATTGCCAAATGTTGTATAGATAATGGTACGGAACTCTTCGTGCGCGAGTCCAACTCGCATTGGGTCGGTTTTTCGTGTAGGTATCATATTCAGTGGCGATCGAACCAACTTGAATAGCTACAATTTGAATATGGATTAGGATGTTGCAGATTCAAATCATCCTAGAAACACGATTCCGTACTTCCGAGAGTATGTTGAGCCGTCGGCCTGATTGAGCCGCATCATGTAGGCACCATCTTGTAAAAGTTTATAGGTTTTAGCCCAGCCCTAGATGAAGATAAGTATTCCAAATTAGTGATCTTGAAGATATGTCTGTGTATAAAATAAAAATTGGTATAAATATTAAAAAAGAGAAAAAAAACCGTAGTACAACTCAGTGCCAGTGAATAAATAAAAGTATTTTGTTCTAGGTCATTACTAAGCTTGAGATATAGAGTATTTTTCACTATAAGAGAAAGTAAACAAGATGGCTTAGTTGTAGCTGTCAATTGATCAACATCATGTTACTTGCACATTTTTCCACATCTAGTAACATTACGAATAAAGAGCAACATGGCGTTCAACATTTTCGTCCAAATTACGTGCCAAAGTTAATTCAAAAAATATAAGCGTATTTGCATTTATTTTCAAGGCACTCGTCGATTATTTTTTGTGGTTAGTTAACTTCAACAACTTCCGATCGAATTGAGATGCTTTTCAAAAGTAGGTGTATTCAAATGTTGTCGATGCGAGATTTATAAAATTTTAGTCGTGCGGTGCGGTGGCCATAGTCAATCAAATTTTTATTTTATTTTATTAATATTTGGGAAACATAGTTACAAGTGTAAAGATAAAATACAATAACAAAATTAAAAACACCTAAACCAAATAAGTTTCCGCTCTTAAGTTTAACATTTAGAGCAGACCAAAAACAAAAAGGATGTGTTATAAAAGTAAAATTTATAAGGGAAAAGATTAAATTGAAAATACTATCTAGACACAAATGCGTAAAGTGTAACGTGTGTAATAATCACTTGGCCGCAGCTCTGCGCGGTCTAATCTGCGGGCGGAAGTGGCACCGGCGAACAACCTCCGCTCTGCCGCGCCGCATGCGGTTTGCTGAGTCACGTGCACATGTGTGATATTAGCTCGTGTGTTATAATGCAGGTTGTAAGGTAATTTGAGCTCTTGAAGGAATATAGTATCAATATTCAATGAAGATAAAAATAATAGCTAACGGAAAAATATACCTTTCGTGAAGTATAGAGGAATTGCAAAGAAATCAACAGTTTTAATTTCTGATATGTTGAAGAAGTGTTTTGGATTGCTTACGATGATAAACCAATATTTTATTTCCTTGTAGAAACATTTACATAATTAATTTATCTATGACGAGCATTTAGAAACTACACTGTACCTCGTCGATTGCTAACAATGTGCTAGTCAGTTTATTTATTATTTAAATTAAACTTTTTCACAGTTTATTGTACAAATGGCGGACTTATTGCTAAAAGCATTGTCTACCAGCCAACTATTATAGGTCCAAAAAGAGAAAATAAGGGCAGTGCAAGAGGTCGAAAATTAGAAAAATATGGTCAGTTTCACCGCATAGAACGGGTGAATTAGTTGATAAAACTTATGTCTACAGACATTCAAAAATCGTATCGTCCTTTTTAGCTAGCGAGTCGCGTTCGAGAACCGCTACAAGCGTAGCGCACGCGCGACGGCACTCCGTGCGTCGTCGCCGCCGCGGCCGCCCGCCACGCGACGCCATAGCGCGATATAACTCCGCGATAGGTCCCGCGATATGGTATTACGAGGGCTGACACAAGGGTCAACAAAGTTTTGACATACAACCGTTTTTGACAAACACTTGATAAATTCGGACGTCCTAGACATGGTACTATAAATATCCATTAGTAACTATCAGACACTGTCGTCTTGTAAAACAAAAGTGCTCTAAAGTTTTGTGTTTATTTTATTTGATGTACTGGTCTGTTACTAGACAATGTTTTTGATGTAGTTTAATTAACTGAATGTAGAATCAGTGAGTTTTAAGACAATTAAGACCAATTTGCAGCAGATTCGTAAAGCTGCTTTGCTTTAAGTGACTTTAAATATCGAGTAATGTCCAATAAACCGCTTAGGTGACAAACATTGGTAACAGTCTTAGGGCTTGTTCAACACCTCTAAGTAAGTTCAAAGTAGCTTAGGTACTTGATGGATTGCTTGACATATTTCATATGAACAGTGTTTATGTCAATTTATCTTTCGAGTCAGCTCAGAACTTACTCGGAGTTGGTGAGAGTTGTGAAGTTGGCGATGGTGCGAGGAGGTGCGACGTTGCGGTGATCGCGCGATGCGCCGCGTGGCGCGGACTGCCCCCGCCGCGGCATGAGCGCGCGTCGCACGTCGCGCGCGCGCGCCACTCGCCACGCGCACAGACTCGCGCTACTTGTGCTCCCCATTGTACTCATCATCGCGCAAATACGGTGAGTTGAAGACTACTTTAAAAAAATTAAATTGTTCCAACAAACACACCTAGCCCTAGGATAATGGATATATACATAATTTTTAATTCATTTAGATACAAACGCTCGGATAATCCAAAAAATATTTGTACCTAGCTTGCCGATTTTGTAGTCTATTGTTTTTAAAAACTATTTAAGGTCATAAAAAAGATTGATAACAGAAGAGTTGGGGAGGCAGCTTGGATGAATTTGACTAGTCTAAGGGAGGCAGATAAAATTATTCATGTTATTTAGATAAGATAGACAGCTAATTTTAAGATATTTTGTACATTTTTGTAAGTTTGAAGATTTCTTGATATTTAGCGCAACCTTTGTATTCAAGTTTTTCCTTAATTAATTGACAATAAAGTTGTGCTTAAATAACTTGAGTTATTGACATCATCTGCAAATAGGTACAGCATCATATTTTAATACGAAATCTGATTATCAGACAGAAATTACCAGACTGACTGCCTTTGCAAGTGCATGTGATGTGTTTCCAAAACATACCTTACCTATTTTATGGCATTCGAAATTTCAAATGCTTGGCCGCTAACCGCATGGGAATAACTTGCTCTAGCAAAGATATGCCGCGGCCGACGGCATTTAAGAAAAAACTAGAGTAGACAAAAAAAATATGTTAGCCACCGAATTTGGCAATAGCGATTGTTTCAAGATTTCTAATTAATTTAATACCTACTCTGAAATCTGAGATACATTATTTTTGCGCCGTGATTTTTTCACTTGAAATTAGTCGATTAACAATCCTTAGTAAGTTATGGTTTTTTGTCGCAGAGGCGATCGACTGTCTGTCGTGGACCGGCTAGAAAACGTTACGCACACCGTCACACGGATTTTGGACGGGTACGACATTCGGTTACGACCTAACTTTGGCGGTGAGTTATTAACCGTCTGTAAATTGATTATTATAATTAAACATAAGTAAAAACACGCTACTAAAGCAAACATATCCAATAAGAAAGGCACTAGACTACTACATACATGCAGTCGTGTGCATAGAATTAAGAACGTTTCATAATAATTCTGCACTTGAAATTTTTACTGCAGGAATTGAGAGTATTGTTTGCTTGTGTAAAATATTATAAATGCAATTTAGTAATACAGTACAGTAGTATTTCATAATAGCAATACTCTGATTAATAACGACTTATACTGAGCGGGGACCTTTTTGGTACACTTTCTAGGTTTATAAGTTTTTATATTTAATTTTTGTTACAGTATTATTTTTGTCACTTGTTTTTTTTTCTTTACTCTATCTTGTGTGTTGTGCCAAATAAATGTTTTCTATTCTATTCTATTTGATTAATAATTAAATTAAAATATTTTTTCAAAACCAAATAACCGTGCACTGAAATTATGACTAAAACTAAACTGACAACTACCTATATTATCAGCAAGCAAATAATTAATTTCAGTTTTCTTCTGAAATTAAGATATAAGCCTATAAGTGTACAATTATTATGGCTATACAAGTAATTAATCTGTGTAATATTTTCTTTTTCTGTAAGCTGTTGTTGTCCCTTTTACAAATAAATAAATTAAATTGAATTTATAATATTTTACACAAGCAAACAATACTCTCAATTCCTGCAGTTAAAGTTCTAAGTGCAGAAATATTAAAAGCGTTCTTAATTATATGCACACGTACTGTATATTCTGTGTTTGTACGTAGTATTTTTTTACAGATTACTTGCATGTAGACACCTAGATAAAATAGATCTCGCTCAAAGTCACAACATTCAGATTATTTTTAATATGGCCACAAACTTAGTAGTATTTAAATATTCACGGCAGGTAAGTAGTCATATTAAACTACATCCAAAATATGGTTCACCTCCGTCTTCTTGCGAGAAACAAAACTACATAACTACGAGGTATATCAGACGAGGCACTAAAATGTACATGAGCAAATGTTATTGCAGACGCTAGGTATTTGGACAAGTATGTGATACGTGGCACAGCACGTTATTGCAATCCCTCAACCATAAGGATCCAATATTGTATCGAATTTAGTAGGCAAGCAAGATTCGTCAGCGGTTCACTTGGATGCATAAAACGTTATTGGTTTCAGGCGACCCTCTCTACGTCGGCATGGATTTGACGATCGCGAGTTTTGATGCCATATCAGAAGTAAATATGGTGAGTTGTGTTGTATTGTGGGCGAATTTGAATGGTAGGTTCTCATTGATCTTTTGATTCTTGGACCAACACATAGTAGCAAGTGGTTACAGCCACACCTTGCTTCGTGGGGCGCTTGGTGGTTTGATTGCAGCCTGGTTGTAAGTATGACTTTGCATATAAGCTTCCAAGCCAATCCCTATTACATCACTGGTGTTGCCAGAGTCTTCAACAATAACTAACCCATGTAACAGAGATGTGTGTATGTGAAGTGTGTTGTGAAACGTCTTCATCTTACACGTATGTTAACGCATATTTTCTCAAGTACTCGACTCGAGTTTTGCAGTATCATAATTTCCGTAATCAATCAAGTCGGTTTCCTCCATTACTCTAGCTTACATTATTTACCGGTCCACTGACCTCATCAAATGTCCTGGCATGCCGGAGCACGAGATCAAAGTTTGATGGATAACGTTGTCGCGTCCCGAATCGGCCTTGGGCGTGCTTGAGGATGTTTTCGGGTCATATCAAGGACCGGTGGAGGAGGTCGTCGTAATTCATTAAGCTTTTAATAGCATCGGAAAGAGAGCAAGGCCGTCACTTGACACACATCGAGTCGCCGGTGCCGGGGGCGGAGTGCTGACTCGCCAATCGATGGTCGCCTTTACTTCGTGCCGCCACTCGCCGGCTTCGGCTCTGAGGTCGCCGCCCACTTATTTCAGTATGTACTCAAGGTATAACTATATGAACGCATCTTGAGCTTATGTACATAAAAATAATTATTTATCATCCGCCTAACAACCACGCTCTTAGTTACTTAGCGACCAACAGCGGTTACATATATCTCTTTACTACATACTGATTGACAGTCCTTACCCTGAGCGTGTTTAAAGTACTGACGGCAAAAATATAGTTGTATGTACCTGCACATTATGGAGCTATAAAGTATTGAATTGAATAGTTACATAAACGCATCTCATATTTTTTAATGTAAAACGGTTCGTTGCAATCGGCAGTTTGAGTCAGTATGAACTGTTAAATGATCACCTATGCTAAATAAATAGATAAAACTGGGTCTTTTAGCAACTCACGACAAACGGGTACAAGTAAAAGCGTTTTTTTAAATAAAGGATACGTACCCGTACATTTCTGAAAACCACTTTTTTTTCAGGATTACACAATAACGCTGTATCTGAATCAGTACTGGAAAGATGAAAGATTGGCCTTCGGTTTGCCGGACGAGGTCCTCACTCTGTCGGGGGACTTTGCCGATAAGATTTGGGTGCCCGATACGTTTTTTGCTAATGATAAAAATAGGTAAGTAAAATCATTTTTTTTTCATTTCTGATAAAGTTTTTATCATCATCATCATCCTAGCGTTATTCCGGTTGTGCACTCGCACGTGAGGGCCCAGGGTTCGCTTTGGACCACGATCCAGGATGTGGCAGATCAGAAAATTACAGTGGAGTGACTGCCATCTGACCTCCGCGACCCTGTTAACAGAGGAACCTGACCAGTGCCGATAAAGTTTTTTTTGCTTGTTCTCGCGATTTATATTCGCAACAAACTATTACATCCTGTAGATGTCAGTAGTATTGCTAGATTATTTTCATTTAGACTTTTTTTTTGTCAGATAACGGATAAAGCAAACCCATCCATGACTCAGGTATCATGTGCTTGTGCACCCACAGAAGCACATCCCTTTCGGAATTCTAACCCAATCTCTCATCCCACAATATCACTCTTTGAATGGTTTCCGCATGATCAAGCGTGACGTTTCTTCCAGTTTCCTCCACGACGTGACGGAGCGGAACAAGCTGGTCCGGCTCGGCGGCGACGGCAGCATCACGTACGGGATGCGGTTCACAGCCACCCTGGCCTGCATGATGGACCTCCACTACTACCCGCTGGACAGCCAGAACTGCACCGTCGAGATTGAAAGCTGTGTGACTCTTACACTTGTAACAGGAGGCCGCTTCTGCTTTGCTTGGCCCCACGACATGCGGTCCCAGTTACACATTGTGCACTCATTCCATTGTGGGTCGCACCTTCGATCAAATACTTGACTAACAAATGATAAATATGACATAATAAGAAAAAACACAAAAATAATTTACAGGGTGTCCTTAAAAGAGCGTGTAAAACTGACACTGGAGATAGCTTAGCCAAATACCTTTTTAATAAACATAACACAACTCTAATAAAAGTCTCATGGTTTAAAAAATAATGCCACTTTTTGATTCTACTTGTATGAAGAATACAAGAAAGTGTCATTATTTCCAAAACTATGACACTTTTACTAGAGTCATGTTATTGTAAAGGTGCGTTATAAGCGACAAATAAAAAGCAAATAAAAAGATAATTAAATTACTGCTAAATTAAAAACACTGCTATAAATCGAAGGTGCGAGTGTAGTTAGTATATATATGCTCTTGGCATTTATTGAATAATACAAATCTTTCAACTATTCTAGTTGAAAAGTGTTCCATATTTGTATTTTAAAATTATCAAGGCTTCGGCAGACCAAGCGCGGGGCAGTAGCAGCGCTGTTTGAATGCGGGCCCGCGCAAGTTGTAATACAAGAAACTCTTTGAAATATGTCACACCAAATTTGAACGCAGGCTCGCGCTCAAACCGCTCTGCCCCGCGCCGCACTGCAACTGCCGGACGACAAACCAGGCGGCGCGGGAGTGGGTAGAAGCGGCGCGAGCGCGAGCCCGCCCTGTTGTGTAACTATAGCAGCCATATTAGTATGACTCACCGGAGCCAGGGCGGTAGCAGTTCAGCGCAGCGCGTTGAAAGCGGTTGACAAATATTGTATTTTTTTACAACCGCATGATGGATACTAATGAGAAACTTATCGAATTAGTACGTACAAATCAATGTTTATATGATTTTAAAGATAAACATTATAGAAACACAAGATACAAGCTGCGATTGTGGGAGAAAATCGCACTGAAACTGAACGCGGATTAAACACGGGCCCGCGTTGCAACTGCTTTGAAACTGCCGCTGCCTTCAGTGTGACTACTGCCGTGCTACAACTGACCCGCACTGCTTCTGCCCCCCGCTTGGTCTGCCGAAGTCTTCAAAGATTTTAAAAGACAAGTTAGAACCGGTTTAAAATTTTATAACAGTGTGTGTGTATGAGTGACAAGGGCATAATCTATAACAATATGACACTGATATTTTCCTACGTTTGACATTACCAGGTTGTGCTTCTGCGATGCTTCGCTCAAGATCGACAAATGGCAACATCGTCTCTCTCAATTGAATAACAAAATTTTGCAATATCATCACAATTAGGCCCTCAGTGTTTTGATACACATGTAACGCTTCGCTTTAATTGGATTCCAATCGAACGATTAACATTTCGTAACCACGCAGATCTGTTAGCATTTTGCACATTCTACTCGTACATAATATGCAACAAACTCATTGCTTATTTATTAAAAACGAATATCAGTACAAAATATCCCTTTGTATTATTTTACTTTCCACATCCTTTCAATTTACTGCTCGTGTTTTCTCTTTAGCTTGAAGCTTGTTATACTCGAATGGCGTTGTTTTTGAAAGTAGGTATTTGATGCTATATAGGTAGACTGTTTTTGATTCCATTTCTCAAATCTTATTTCTTAACTTTAATGATATCAGCATCTAAAAGGACTAGACACAAACTGACACAAACTTGTTAGTTAATATTTTTAAATTAAAGGCTGTCGCACACGTATCAACTCAAGTAATGCTCCGATTGAGAAATCAGAAAGTTTATTTGCCAGAATACATACATGATTTTAAGGTCTTAAAGTTCACATAAGTCAGTAAATATATTCAGCCTGCTTGTAGACTTGCAAATTTTTACATTTATTATTGAGTTATAGTCATCGCGTTGGCAACCAAGAGTTTGTATACAAAACAGTTAATTAGGGAGCCAGCTATCCCCCCGTTGAGTTGCTAAAGGTCGAGTTCACACAAGTTTAATTTTTAAACAGCCGTTATAATACTATATGTCATAATTTGTAATTTCATGGAAATTGACACATTTCCAGCCGTCACACATTAGCCGTCGATTTAAGTTTACCGGCTGTTTAAAAATTGGTGAACTCGGGTCTAAGTGTGCGACAACCTTTAGTTCATAAACCAGCATGCTAACGTGATCTTTTACCTGCTACAGATGGGTACACGGTGTCCGACGTAGTTATGTACTGGAAGGAGACCCCGGTGCGAGGCGTGGAAGATGCTGAACTGCCACAGTTCACAATTTTGGGACACGAAACTAATGATAGAAAGGTATTCTCTTGGATTTTTTCATTATTTAAAAATCAAACAATACGTAAGCGTTAACGGTAAAACAAAAAAATTGACCACATAGCCCTTACTGCTGGACTGCGATCGTGGTAGTAAATCAGAAATGTTCGTAGTTAGATCGTAGCATCGTAACGCTACGGGTTCGTAGACATGCTACGGTCCCGATAAAATAACTTCAGAATCTTTAAAACATGCTTCTTTAAAAGGTCACAGATATTTGTAGATCTAAAATTGGGAATGGGGTAAAGTCATGCGCGTAATATATTTTTGTGTTGAGAAAGAGTATCTTATACAAGAACGTATTAAAATGTAATAAATAACTTATAAACAAGCCCTGCGTATTTAAATAAACCGATAATATAATGACCATATAGCACTTGATCGCCCGATCAAATGTCGGGGGTCAACATTCTGCCACTGCACAGCGCTCCCGAAGTTCGACAAAATTGCCGATCGTCGATACTACAAGTGTTGTGTACGAGAGCTCTTAATAAGGGGCAGTTTCACAATACCGACACTTTTCAGGAAAAATTGGCGACCGGCGTTTATCAGCGGCTGTCGCTGAGCTTCAAGCTTCGGAGGAATATCGGCTATTTCGTGTTCCAGACCTATTTACCAAGTATACTTATTGTGATGCTTTCGTGGGTATCTTTCTGGATAAATCACGAAGCTACTTCAGCTAGAGTTGCTTTAGGTGAGATTTTATATACAGCTATTCCTTAATGTAAATTAGCTAGCTAGGTGCTTAAATATGTAGAATATATGTAGAACTTTATTTTGGAACCGTTAAGATCTAGCTATGCGGCTTTGGGTACTTCATTATTGACTTAGCAACAAGAAGATTGTGCTAAGTCAATAATTAGTGACTTCAAGAAAATTTTTTGGTAACGTTTATTAACTAGACTAACTAAAGCAACAGAGACAATCAAAAACTAAAATCTGGGGCACAAACTTCGGATTTCGTAGTGACACGTTCTGTAAATGAAATGAAATGAATATTTATTTGCCTTTGGAAAAGGGTACATTTTAGAAGGTGTTATAAATATTACGGTTCAGCTTTTCCAGCTATCAGAAATAGCATGCAAATATTTTGCAATCTTATCAAAATGTTAACTACGAATTATAATATTATCATCACAAAGTCTTAGTCGTATAAGTACCAGTTTAAGCAACAAGAGATAAAGAGTACATTTTATCCCCAAACAGGCATAACCACAGTGCTAACGATGACGACGATTAGCACAGGAGTCCGCAGCAGCCTCCCCCGTATATCTTACGTGAAGGCTATCGACATATACCTAGTGATGTGCTTCGTATTCGTATTCGCCGCGTTGCTGGAGTACGCGGCGGTGAACTACACGTACTGGGGCGCGAGGGCCAGGAAACGCGCGAAATTAAAGAATCGGGAACAGATGTCTACTAGCACAAGTGTTGAGAAGGACTTGAAGTGTTCCGCTGGTAAGGTTTACAAGTACATATAACAGTACTTATATCCACCTCTTTGTCTTTACTCGCCCACCCGTGAAATATTCACGCGCCATGAAATTGCTTTTAGCATTACGACTGCCCAAATTGTACAACACTATGAAAATGTTGTAAAGGTCTACTGTGTGCAATAAATAAAGAAAAAATATCTTATCTTATAATAATTTTTATAACTTAAGCAATTATTTTGCAAGTTTTTTCGAAAACGGATAACACAGTCGATTAATTTTTGTGAGCGAAATTCAATTAGATATCGTATCTTTCTAAGCCTATGTCCTTCTAATGTTCTTAATTAATTATCTCCATACCTTTCATCTAGGTATGTACATCAGTGTAGTAGTAATAGTACAAAATAACTTAACACACATGAATAAAACAAGTCAATTGATCTTGATTTTTCCTTTCGAAAAAAACAGAAGACGTTACAGGTCTTAAAAGGAGGTGCAAATAAATAGGATGACCCTTAAATAAAAAACAAATGCGACAAAAGGTTTGTCGCATTTGTTTTTTAGAAATCAACGCAATTATTTAAAGCGAAAGTCCATAGTGATTTGATCGTGCGTGGTAACAGGAACAGTACTTATTTTGTAATTTAAGCTATTTCTTTGCAAGTTTTTATGAAAGTAAATTAGTTTCGCACACAAAAACTAACAGAACTTCTTATTTACAAGTAAACTTTGACTCACTCCAGGTTCACGGTCCCCCGAAGAGATCATAGCCCTCCGGGAGTGCACAAGCAGCACGGGTCGCGTGTCGCCGCTGCTAGGGCTCCGCTCCAAGCCGCTCCCGGTAGCCGCGGGGGCGCCCCCCTCCCTCAGGCTGCAGCGCGACCACACGCACCTGCGGTACCGCACGCGGCCGCATTCCAGAACTTCCAGAAGTAAGTTGCGAATACTTTTGGAACCTTTGTAAACTATCACCAGTTTAGAACAAACAAACGCAGGTTATGTTGCCTTTTGGGCATAATACTTTATACAAAAAAAAGGAAAACAAATTCGGCGTTCAAAAAAATTACAAAAATATTGGTTAAAAATAAAAAAAAGGAACTTGCTAACTTTGGTTGTTTCCCTTTGGGAATAACAGTTTATACAAAAAAAAAATCGGCGATCAAGAAATTTACAATTATATTTTTGGTACAAATTACAAATATGATTGATCTACTAAAAATACATAATAATTGAGTTATATGGGTTTTCTTCATCTTCAAAAGACTTTTCCTATATTTTCGTGGACAATTTGTTGGACTAGTAAAACTTACACTTTCGGTTTCGGCCGTTTTACTAATAAACTTAAGAATTTTACTTTACAGATAGTTTTTTTACACTTAAAATAAACAACAAGAATTAATTACGCCTCCGTGATCTTTAAGTAGGTAGGTAACTCCATGGCGATTACTTTCGCCATGGAAGTATCTACCTATGCATAAATAAAAACCACTACTGCATTAAAATTTACTAGAAAGTCGTTGTGTTTTTTTTTTGTCTAAGTCATGAGATACTCGTATATGAAGGAGTTAAGACTTCCATTTTATTTTATCAATATCTCAAATCAAGCAGTACTATTTCAAATTCACAACAGAAAAGTTTGTGTTACAGATGGCTCTACTGGCAAGCCGAAAATGATTCACGCGTTACGGCGAGGGGCCACCGTCATTAAAGCGTCCATTCCCAAGATCCGTGACGTCAACGTCATCGATACGTACTCCCGCGTCATCTTCCCAGTCTGCTTTCTCGTCTTCAACGCGGTCTACTGGGTCTTTTACATTATTGACTAAACTACCATTAGGATTCCCGCCGTTGAAACTCGGTAGAAGGATCGGTCAGTCTACGTTACCGAAAGTTGAGAAGAAGAATATGTTTGATAATAATCTAATAATAACAGACACTTAAAACTATTTAAAGATGGCACTGAGCAATGGGCACACCGAGAATGTCCTGTCATATAGTTTGTGAGGAGTAGTTAATCTAGAAACATTCTATCATGTTACGTTAAAAGCAAACAACTAAAATAAATGAGCAATAAACTGTACTAGTTATCAAAATGTTTCTGTTGATTAATTATATCTAAGATTTATTTAAAAATAATTGATATAAGTTAAGTTGGTAGGTAGGTAACCTACAAATGTTGAGTTTTTAATTTCAGATGATCTTTTAAATGTCGTCAAAGCTTAAATCAACACTGAATTATATTTATTCTCATGAACTTAATGGGGAAGTCTACATTGAGCTATACACAAATGTTTGTATGTATTGGGAGATTTTATAGTAATAATGTGATGAATACATGCCAAATGTGAGGCCAAAGTTCGGTATTAACATAACATTTTTGTAGTAATAAATGTCAGTAGATGATAGCTCATTGCATGTATGAAACTGCCAATTACATTATCAAAGAGAGAATAAACGCAACAAAAAATGCATGCATTCTTAAGCTTTACTATAATTAGACATACTGTCCTATTAGATATTGATTGATCTTCAAATAAATATGATTAATTTGAATGTAAAATAACTAGTATTAATGCTATGGTGCCAATTGTTTCAATTTTGTCTAAATTAAATATTTATTTTAACTGAAATATAAATAAATGTGTATAAATATTGAAATGCTACGTTAACTAGTACTTCTGAGTCTAATTCTTCGATAGATTTAAATGTGTACAACACTTTATTTAAATATGTAAAAATCTTTTCTTTAGAAAATACGTAAAATGAAGCGCAATAATAAACGTCTCAGTATATCATTTGAAACTTACGGTTTCATGTTTATATTATTTTTTTATTTATCATAAATAACAATAGCTGCTGTTTAATTGTTGTAAATAATACATATTTATAGAATAAACGTACTACTACGTCCTAGAATAAGTGACGATACAATGTAGTTGAATTGATGTTTGTAATAGAAGAGATTGCAAGTCAATAGTTTGATATAAGTATCTAAGAAAGTTGTAAAAATAAAAGTTTATTATCGAAACTTTGTTTTTCTAGAAAATCATTAGTAGTTATTACCTTTTCAGTCGAAAAAAATCGCAATGAGAACACAATCACTAATATGCCAGGCTAATGGGATATAACTTATTTTTATAAGCGTTTGCTATTAGCTACAAAACCACAAAAAAGAAACAACTTTTCTTTTAGTTGTGTACTGTAATTCTAAAACAGAACAGAATAAAATTACACAAAGAACAAGTAAACATAATTTTTGAAAAAAAAAAAACAGAACAACCGACTGCAAAAATTATAATATTTTTGAAATGGTCTTTTTACTGGCTCTCATTTGATACCCATCTTGCTATGGTAAAGAAAAAATCAATCCCCCTCCTCCCTTTATTTCCGTTTGCGGGCGCCATTTTTAAAATGTCTATAGACTATGTCACTCTCACAATTTTGACAAATTCAACGACACCACATTTGTCAAAAACTGTCCAGCCGTCTGGGCTGTAGGGCGTGCCAAACAATTATACATACATACTCTCGAAAAACATAACCCTCCTTTCGTCGTCGGGTAAAAAGTACATGCTCGGTGATAAAAACTTATAGAAAGTTTTTCATACTATTTCCAAGCCCGTAGCGCCATCTGTATAATAAACCTCTAAGCGCTTTTTGGAGGCTTTTGCAAAAGCTCCATAACAATTGCAGGTGCTTTCAAAAGAACAGCGACGCAACGTTATTTCGCCATCTGTCTTGAAAAGCATTGAAAGGGAGCTTTTTATTTTCCCTATATTGCTAATTTCTAGCAAAGTAAGTTCAAACAGAAGGTTTTATAGCAGGCGACCGAAGTTAAGTAATAACTGAAGATGTCGCTAGCTAGACATAAATTGGTTTAAATATTAATTCACAAATAATATAAAGAACTTGATTCAAACATAATGATTATTATCCACGTTGATCTTAATCAATTTAACTTCTTTCTACTCATCATTACTGAAAACGTCATAAAAGTTGACTGCTTTACTAGAGGTATTTATCAGTGAAACTACAAAGCGATATTCAATTAAAGTTTTAATTCATTTTTGGGCGATTATATAAATAGTTGTCGTTTATAAATATTAAACTGTTTCTAGAGAGGACCATACATTTATTTTTAATACATATCGTATGTATCGGTCATTATTTTGAAAGACAAATTCATATAAACTTATCACGATAAAGACAGATATGTAAATTCCCATAAAAATAAAGCCAATCCAATTCAGCTATATTTATAATAGCTTTATCTATTTTGATCGAGCGTTATTCAGAGATACCTACAATAAATGTAGAAAAGTGTTGAAAGGGATTTATATAGCGAGCAAGGCAGGGGCGGCTGGCTCCATTCATCGCCGGGGCGCCAACGCGGGTAGCGGGGGCGGGGACGGCCGGTTAGCTCGAGCTTTCCTAGTACTGTTTGAGCCGCGCGGCAAGTCGGCGGCTCTCGGGCCGCCATACAACCGTGACTTTCAGTGCCAACAGTGAATCAGTGACTAAACCTGAGTGCTGTATATGAAAAACACAGTGTATGGTCCGAAAAATGCTACTTTCCGTTTTGGACTAAGGTACGGATATGTTTTGATTATGAAACATATGTACGACGTCATCAGATTGTTTGTTGTTGATATCTGAGATACCAACATAAGGTGATAGGGTACTTGTGTCATGATTATTGGTGGCATCATTGCAGGATGTGCAGTGGGATTTATAAAATAATTGACCATGAAAACCGTGGGCGGCTAAAGGTGTTGGGTTCCAGGGCGGGCGGTGCGGGGGCGGGCGTGGGCGCAAGCCGCCGCGCAGTCCGACCCCCGTATTGATTGCTTGGCTTTCATACCTATTTGCTAAATATTGTTACAATAAATAACTACTGCTTTGATTGATATGGACACTTCATCAGTTCTGTCTGAGTTTGTAAAATGCAAAGACTTGGTATTTCAAGTAGGTTTCCAAGAAAACATAAAAGCAGAATCAACGAATTTAGTATTGCAAATATACAGCCTACTATTATACAAAATGAAGTTATTAACTAAATATTATTTATGTAACCGCTCGCTGATGTGCCTTTGAGTGCTTTAACCGATTTTTTGGTAGACGATTTCGAGCACGCAGCCGGACGTCGCACAAGCACGTAATTTTTGACTTGGAAAGCTCATCTTATAAGTATTATATTATTCCAGCATGCATACCTAAAAGAGATGCTTAAATTATTGTTAATTAACTAAACAAACGAGGATAAGCAATATCTAAGGGTAGGTATATCCGTTTCTAAAAATAGAAAATCTTTTCCAAGGACAGTCCTTGGCTAACATTGATTAAGCAGAAATTCTGTGACAACTGCGCGTCAATTAAAAAGTCTTAAAATAAAATATATTTCGTACGAAATAATATAATTTTGAAAAAAAATACAATGGTATTACGGTATGTACCATCCTTCTAAAGAGGTACATGTAGTCAGAAACTTAAACCTCTGATTACCTATTAGTACTTATTTCAGTCCTATTTAACTTGCTCAATAGAGGGAAATATCTGTATGGAAAATAGTAGTGTTTTCTCGGATTGAAAAGGCATCAGTACCGTTTAACCAATTATGTATCTACGAGTACATTATTTCTTGCCTTATTTCACAGAAAAAATGATCTGAGGTCTTTGCTATCAGAAGGCAACCAATTAAAGATCGATGAACTTAACTTATTTCACTGACGTCATTCGGCACTGCACTAGTGTGTGTTTCTCCTTCGTATACACGAATTATTGCATCCATTGCTGATGGTAATATTGACCAGCTACGGTGGTTGGTTAGAAGCCAATGATAGAATCCTACGAGCCGCATCTAATAGCCAGTAGCCTCTAGTTGGAAATAGCTTTGAACAGGAAAAACATGTAGGTGCCTCTATTCATAGACATATGACGACTTACATAGGCAGGGATACTCAATTTTCAACTTGAACTTTGAAACCAAAGGATTTTTCTTTTATCTTGGATAAGAACGGAAAGCAAAACCGTAGGTGTCGATTTAAGGGTTAATGTTACAAACTACGGGGACATTCGTTAGGGGCCGCTAAAAGACCGCTATGTATAAAAATAAATTCGGCGAGGCCTCATATTGCGAGTTCTAACTGCGTAGAATGCGCGGCGCGCTGCGTGGTGAATGAAATGGTGATCAACAAGTAGCTAGTAAGAATCGCCTCCAGCGCGCATGCGTCATACCAGGGATATATTCAACATGGCTGCTTAAAAAGCTCGCCTTTAATTTACAACACGGTGGTTTAATTAATAAACGAAAATAATTCATGAACCGACATTTTGGCAATGATCAAAGTGAATACCTAGTGTGTTTGTTTCTGTGAATAAAAATAGTTTGAACTATTGGAGCCGTGTTTCTGTAAGTAGAAATCATTATACGTATTTATCTAGCAAATTGATCATGCCTTAAAAAAACTAAACCTATTAAAAGACTGTTTTCCATTTTTATGAGTATCAACTTTATTGATAATAGTAGCTAAGATAGAGTTAGTAATAGAACGTCGAGACGCCATTATTCTTTCCTTTTCATTAAACTACCTATGTACTTTATGATTTAATATTGAAACACAACACAAATCTTGTTAAAACAACCAAAACCTTGCCTGCAAATTGCAGATAAGACTATACAAGTAGAGCAATATTAAAATATAAGTAGACTTGAAGAATTAAATATTTTTTAAACATAGTAAAATCATCTATCACATAACGAACATTCATTGAAATTAAGTGAGCACTCCCACTATCGACAGGTGCTAATACTACACAAACGAAAAAATTCTGCTCTAACATCATTGTTTTAATTATTCGTTTATCTCTAGATAATCTCTGAAATTAATGAATCTTGGAAATCTGTTGCCGTAAACGTATATCTACGAACTAGTATTGAATTAGACAGGTTCTATAACTATAAGACTGCTTTCACATTACGTCGTTAGCAGCGTGGCAGTAGCGGAAGCGTTCTTATTATTAAAAAAAACAGCCGCGCTGCTGCCGAACGACTGTAGCGCGACAGCGGCGCTGTTCTGCGGCTTGAATTAGTGCAGAGCACTCCACACACTTCATCTTAACGTTTTTCCTACTTTTAACCTTTTTTTTGTATTTAAGAATAAGAAACGTCAGAATCAGAATCAGAATCAGAATTTATTTATTTGCTCATAAATAGGGTTACACTAAAGATCTTACTTTTATTATAACGTTCATCCTATTTAACTATTAACAATAGCATGCAAACATTTATTATTTTATTACATATCTCAATCTACAATAACTATGTTTTTATAATAATGTCAATTATCTATTTTATTAATTATTATTAACAAACAATTCAAACGTACACATTCACATCTTATTATTCATTCACATTGATATTATTATTAAATCCAGAAATGTCAAGTTAACTATTTTATTGTTCAAAAATATTTCCTAGCTATTCAAAAACTCTTGAATTGAATAAAATCCACGTCTCCAAGTCGTCGTCCAAGTCTTTGTCAGGAATCGAATCTATTCACGCTATAACAAGTTTTGGTGATTTAATTGTTTTCCGCGACGGATAGTGGGTAAAACATTAACCTTTAATTTTTCCTGACGTTTATGAGTGATATTGTTTTCGTCTCGGCGACAGACAGAGCATTATCAGAAGCGTTGCATAGGTCCGCGCGTGTACAGGTGTAGGTGTGTGTGTTTTCCGTTAATTCTATAAATAAGTACCGACTAAAACTTTTTATATCGCTACATAAGTGATTTAAAATGGAAAAATAAATTTATTTTGCTTTAAAATTTCCGCTAAGAGATGCTAGCGCAGGCACCAAAACCACACCAACCGCAACCGCGTTGAGTATTAGGTCAGGCAAATGCAAAATGCACTGCCCGCCCTCCCTCAATACGCATGCACTACAGCCTACATATCTAACTCTTTTTAAATGATATAAACTTATAAAGCAATGATAGTGTCATTGCGTAAATAAATCATAATAAAACATCAGAGTAAAATTTAAAATATTTTGAACTTATATGCAAAATCAATTACGCCCAACCAACTATGATTAACTTAATCAGTATTAAATTGTTTATCGTAACATTTGTTTTTGCGCAGATATCGCAAGTGGACTAGGCTAAGCGGTGAACAATGAGCCATCCGCGAAAGAGCGCTCGAGCGGCGCACACGCACGTTACCTAGGCGATGCGAGTGCCCACGCCGCGCACGCGCGCTCTCTCCACGATGCCAGCACCACTAGCCGTCTATGCCATCTCTATTGCACTCTTTTGGATATGTGGTAAGTAATAGATGGACATAATTTCTGTACCTTATGAGGCAGATGAACTGTAAGCTCGCGGGTTACGATCTTCGCTAGTTATAGCAGCATCCATCTAAGGATTGCCGTCATCGTCAATTAGGCACTAGGTGACTGATAGAGAAAGCTCCTTGATGTATTTAGCTTAATTTAAGTAGTTACAACATTGTGTCAAGAAAATATTAAGTAGTAAGTAATAAAATTAATAAATAAGAAAATATTAAGTAATAGTATTATCAACAAGATAAAATTGGTTAATTTGAACTTCAACATTTGATGTATAAAACAATTGGGATTTAGCCAATTGTAGTTCCGCACCGAGGCGCGATGGTATAAATTTATATGTAATATCTACCGTAATATAAGCCATCTCCTTTGTCCTTCCTTCGTTACTATTGCAATAGGCGTTAGACACACATAAAGGGGTCAGGGTGTATTTATGCTCCGTCCTCGACAGAAAATGCGAGGAATAAAGTAAACGTGTGGTTCTACGATCGCACAAGGCTGCAAAGTTCGCCTTAGTTTTGATTAAACTAGTAATTCCATTTGAAGTTCTACTTAAAGTTGCATCATTTGATGATTTAGCAGGTAAACACAGGTAAACATCTGTGCACGTGCCATATAAATGTTACCCATATCTCTTTTGAGCTGAAGTTTCCCCCACAGCCGTAAGTACGGACGAGGCGCCGCCAGCGACGGTGCCCCGTACGAACGGCACGGTCGGGCCGGCCGACCCGCGGTCCGTGATGGGTCGCGTGCCGCCGTACCAGCCCCCGGCCATGGGGAACGGGCCCATTGCTATGCAGGGTCCACCGGTGTTCCGGCCGCATAGCCCGTACACGCGCGTCGAACATTGGAATCGTAAGTATACAGACAGCCTGTTCATCACCTGCCTAGTGCCTGCGCTATTTCACATCATGAGGGGTTGGCACTTATTATCCGTCTTCTCCGTTCCGTGGTGGCCCGCGGACCACTGCAACTGGTGGTCCTGGGAGGCACCCGAAGTGGATCACGACGAAGCCATCCATTTTTAATTACTTTACTGTATCTATATTTATAACAAAACAAGTAATGGCCTATGGGTGCACAGACATTTTGAGGAATAGTCCCCCATCACGAAATGGGTAAGAACCACAGCGATAGAAAGACTGACTGTAATAAACATAAGTATTTTTGTTGTTTTTCTAGTCTTTTGCATCACTTAAAACGACGACGTAGCTTAATTTTAAGCAATAACACAATTTATTAAATCTATGGTGGTGTATATAATAAATCAATAAATAACACAGTTGATTTGTTTAGTTGATTCTAAGCAAATGATATGATCAAGTTTAACTGATGTCTTAAGTATGTCGACTGCTGGGGCACGAGTGGGTAAAATATGTAAGTTCCGTTAAAATTAGGACAAAGACGTAAAAAAGGGAAAGTTAAGCCAGTTTGCACCAATGCCGAGTGCATTGCTAGTAAACTTACTATATTTTACACCTGCATTGTATATTTTTCTTAGCGCATCCACTATTCGACAAACACCCCTTCGATGTCGTCGCAGAGGGAATGGAAGACAACGACGACGACGACGGCGGCTGTAGCCAGCCGTGCCTCAAACAACAATTCTCGTGTCAAGTAAGTTAACCCAAATCTGGAATATTATGTTAATTTAGTAACTTCTTATGGCTAGCACAAAGCAGAGTTCGTAATATGCATACATACAGGTTTACTGTATCAGATAGACCGACATGCCAGTTAACTTCGACCCCAAAGATCCGGGAGACTCAATAGTCCCGAAATAGGAAAAATACCAACAGAATGATAATAATGAATATAGTCTGTAACCATAAGCCCTGGAAACTACATAAAAGAGATGTCAATTCTATCAATTATTATTTTATGTCAAGAGACGTCATTCCAATTTGCTTTTAGAGTATTTGTTTATCCTGACATTATCCTGACGATTTTGAGACCTACTTTCCTTATTTGTGTCCAACATGGTGACCATAGTTTTGGCGTCTCCTTCACGGTGTCCTAGTAGAGCCACATCAAAAAGAGTGGCGTCTTCTGGTGTCGGAGTCAAGGATCCACTTTGCTTTTCAAGGCCAATGTTTGCTGGAGTCTTGTACCGTCTTTGTTTCTAATGTAAATACAATTTTCTTAAGTATAGATGAAGCTAACCAACAGGAGTGTCGGTGACGTAGTGGCTAGCGGGTTGCCTTTCATGCGGGAGGTACCGGGTTCGATCCCATGTGCCGCCATGTATCAATGTCTTTTTCTGAGTTGTTTTACTAACAGGTGCTCTTACGGTGAGGGAAAACATCGTGAGGAAACTTGCACATTCAGAATGTTTAACCATGATCCAAACTGGTCAGGTTCCCCTGTTAACAGGGTCATGGAGGTCAGATGGCAATCGCTCGACTGTAAAAACGGACCCTGGGCCTTCACGTGTGAGTGCACATCCGGGATAACGCTAGGATAAGGATGATAATGAAGAAACTAACCCTCATAATATTGGCGCAGATATCATGCACGTGCATACCGATAGAGCGGCGTTGCGACGGCGTCGCCGAGTGCGCGGAGGCCGAGGACGAGGCCGGCTGCGCGCGCTCGTGCGACGAGCACGAGAATCGCACCATATGCCACAGCACCAGCGTGTGCATCGCGCTCGACTGGATCTGCGACGGCGACAACGACTGCGGCGACTTCTCCGACGAAACTCATTGCGGTAAGCCGAATTTGTATATTTGGAACGAATAAACTCAAATACTACTGGACCGATTTCTAAAAATTCTTTCACATAGCTAAACTTGTGGTGGAGGTGCTTGTGGCGCAGTGGCGGCAGCGCTTTGGTAGTGATATCAAAGTAAAGCAACCTACGGCGCGGTTATGATTGGATGGGTGACCATTCCGTCCATTTAAGTGATGTCCATGACAAGCATCTCCGTGCTTTTGAAGGCACGTTAAGCAGTTAGTCCCGGCTAATATCTGTTGATATTAGTCGTTAAGCCTAGTCAGAGGCCCTAGGGCGGCTTGATAACATCTGACAGAAAGGTTGGTCACTTGCCTTACAGGCACCTCTCCACCAATCCGCACTGAGCCCGCGTGATGGAGTATGGCTCGTACCTTTTTTAGTTGAGGTGACACCTTTGCCCAGCAGTGGGATCAACGTAGTCTTACTTTACTTTTACTTTTACCTACACTATTCCTGAGTGATATGGAGCGTGTGAAGCCGGGGCGGGTCTCTAGTATATAGATAAAGAGGTTTAATTTGCATGTTTGTGAGTCCATCTGTACAAATCTAGGGAACTGGTGAAGTAAATTTATTTGTACCCCTGCAAAGACGGGGCAGGCTAGTATACTTATAAAGAAAATGATCTAAATTTGTAATGCCTATCTAAATATTGTCACTTGATAAAAATAGTAGGTACACTCTCTTTTGTGTAGCTCTATTATTATTATTTACTAGTTCAAGATTAGACAGTAGCACAAAATCATAACATTAAGACAGACACCCCGAAGACTACAGACTTTCTATCGGCCAATAGTTTTCTTAATCAGTGTATAGATGTATGCAAGAGTGCACATTACGGTCAATAAAAAAGTTTCTAACTACATACTGATTAAGAAGCCGACCAAAAAAGAGGCCTATAGAGAGTCTGAATCTGAAGTCTGTGTGGGGTCTAAAACCAATTATAAACCGCAGGATCTGCAAACTGTACTGAAGAACAGTTCCAATGCGCGAACGGACTGTGCATCCACAAGGACTGGGTGTGCGACGGCGACAACGATTGCCGCGACAACTCGGACGAGACCAACTGCACTAAGGGCAAGTAAGTAATCCATCCACTGTACTGCTTGCACAGTCGGCTGCACGTTAGGTTACCCATGTGTACTACGAAAACAGCTTTTAGTAGGAAATAGAGGCGATCTCAAGGTCAAAGTGGGGTAGTCTGACATGCGACCGTGTGTACTCGTAGATACGCCAGGAAACCGAACAACCTTAAGACACCCGGAAACAAGAGACTGTACTTAAAATATCTGTCTATAACAGATATTTTAAGTCGGTTTCTTAATCAGCATGAAGAGGTATGCAAGTGCGCACAGTACAATCGACCGATACACCAATTTGTCTTTCAGAATTCTACAGTGCTGCGAGTCATGATAACTAACATAATATCATAGTAACACACATAGCAGGTACTTAAATGAGCTTAAAAATTAGAATCATGAGTGCAGAGGGGGGTTTAACTCGCCCACGACGAAGACACTTTTTCTCCCGAGGTGAATACTCTAGCTTTTCACACTCACTGCAAGAAAAATCTGTAAATTGTCGTTTTGCTACAAGCACGACTACCTAGTTAGTATTCTAAAAGTTATTATTCTACATTCTTCATTAGTGTGACAGCTATGATTGGTTACTTAACGTTACTTTAAACTAATATTGGATTTCTGAAAGTTATAACTATTGCAGTTTGAAAGCGATTTCCAATTAGGCGGTAGCCCTGCAGAATAACATAGCAACATTATCATTAGGCCTGCCCTACCGCAACAACGATCGACCGGCACCAGGTTACTGACGCCCCACGGTGTTTATACGATGGGATTAATAAGCCACTTTAGTAACAAACAATTTATATACCTACATAGTTATTATTATTCTTTCCATTCGCAATCTTATCGCTATTGATTGGGTCTATTTATACATACAAGCACATCAAATTAGAGCCAGTTTTTTACAATAGGTACCTGTGATCTCGCGAGCTCTCTAGATATTGTGAGCATCAAACCATTCTCACTAAATACCTAAAGTACTATTCTCAAGAAACTTTTGATATCGCTCTATTTACCTAATTGATTACGAGCAGTATCTCTACTTATGGTATTATGATAATAATGGACTGGACAATCACATTTTAGGTATAAAAAAAATACTAGATAGCGATTTTTTATTGGTTATTAAAGCTTTGTCTTTACAAAAATAAAGACGGTAGGTAAATGCATTTTTTTTTTCATGTTAAAGAAAGATTATTTCACCACCAAACTTTTTAAAGATTGGGCAGCCTGCTTTCCGTACCAGGTTGGGCTTTTTCTAGATTATACAATAAAATAGTTATAAATAATAAATAAATAAATAAATTGTTTCAACAAACATACCAATTACCTAGCCCAAAACTAAGCGTGAGCTTGTGCTATGGTGACTAGGATAACGGATAGAAATACTTAAATACATATAAACATCCATGACTTAGGTACAAATGCTCGTGCTCATCACATAAACATTTGCCCCTTGCGGGATTCGAGCCCGCAACCGCCTGGTTTAGTAGTCCGGTGCGCGAACGACTACACCAAGACGGTCGTCGAGTTGAACATTACATACGTATTCGATAAACAGCCATCTAATCTGAATTCCGTATGTGATTCGAATAATGTTAACCCGTTCCCATAAAGCTGATGATGACGTCAATCTCGAGTACACACGAGGGTTGTTGCACCGTGGGCGGCATAATAATCTATGAATTGATTCTTTGTACCTATTGAGTCCTTCTTTAAATAGCATACTCAGAGAGCTTTGCTACGATGAGTGAATGTTAATAACACGAGCGAGATTTCAATTTATTATTCGTTATTACGGACTGGATCCAATCCAATTTATTAAAAATCTATTCACAGGTTTTTGAGGTAGCTTCCACTGAGCGTTATTGGTTTGTAAGCAGGTATACAAATATCTGGTCTATACACAGACATGTGATTACTCCTGACACTGCCTAAGTTTAAAACTGCGGTTTTGGTAAATAAAAAATACATCTCTAATTCCTCAAAACTATGCCTACTATACGAGATTATGTTGCTACCCTATCTCACAAACTTATTGTTTTTTTTTTACTTGAAGCATAATGTCTAAGAATGATTAATTATAGAAACCTTTTTACTCTAGGATATTCTTTTTTAATATTCGGGAGGTTTCTTTTGCATAAAAAGTATTAGTTGTTTTAAAAATGATTTTCCCTTAATATGTCCTATTAGTCCCGTCACTTAGCACGAGCATTATTTTTCTGTAATTGACATAGGTACATCGGTGGCTTGTAATGGCTGGTAGATCAATACGATGTTGCAGGGCGGCTGTAGAGCGGGGAGGGCGGGCGGTAACCATGGCGACGCCTACGCGCAGCCTGCGTCCGGAAAACGCGCCCGATATATCCCGCTTCCGTGGGCGGGCTCATTAAAGAACCGTATCATCGATATGATTAATGTTTCCGATGAATGTTGATATGTACTTTGTTCGCAATTACGCGGCCATTGGAATATAACAAATAAATATTTTTATTGACGGTAATATTTATATTCGCGGTAAGCCCTATCAAGAGCCCTATAAGAGGATTTTAACGAACATTTATAGAACATCACTTGTTAGCTCAACGATTTATTTATTGGAACTGATTTATGACTTTGGCTTTTTTTATCAGATTTTTAATATTTTGTTTATAGTAGTTAGGTATTACATTATTTGGTTACCGTCATAGGGCCTTTTAAGAAAAGAATATTTTTATTTTCAAGTTAAACTGTACCATACATAGCATTTCGATAGAAACATTGAACAAAACACATTTGAAAAAGTAACTTTACAATATTTTGTTTGACCAAAAATACGGTTTTCGGAGTTACTAATTACCTTTCTATACAGGTTCAAATTGGGATTAATTTTCCTTGATTTGACAATGATTACTTGTATTTGTCAGGTGTCGTGATAACCAGTTCATGTGCGCTGTCGGCGAGTGCATTTCATTGCACTGGCGATGCGATAAGGAAGCTGACTGCCCCGACAGCTCGGACGAGGCGGATTGTAATAAGTATAACTGTAAGTTTAAGCTGTTTTCCTAATTTTATAAATACAGGGTGTTTATCGTTTGCCAAATTGAAATGGCGGATCATTTGCTACCAAGTAAGCTTCAAAAAAAATCTAGGCCTTAGAGATTTTTTTTTTCTTTTTTTATCCCAGAATCCATTATTAAAATTCAATTTAAAAAAAAGTTAAAGATAGTCAAACCGACTGACAAAAGAAGCGAACGACGCGATGACGCGCGCGCTACAGATCCACGGAGCTCGTTTCGAGCCGAGGTTTGCCTACCTAACAAGGGAAAGAGAGAGATAGATGATGGAGTTCCCCTGTTCACTAGTAAAAGACACCAGTTTTTACTTGATTTGCTTGGGTTTTAGTTTTTTTTTAATTGCACTTCATAAATCAAGGTTTGGGTTATAATTTTCTTTTTCCAAAAAGGTCTTAAGTTATTAAAAAAATACTATATCGCATTTGCAAGACATTTTAATTTCAAGAGAACCGTGCAACGTATAGTTTTAAAATAAAAAAATAAAACGGCGAAATATGCACAACTTTTTTTAACTTTTTTCAAAATATTGTAAGGCCTAGAATATTTTTTTAATCTGAGATTATAGCAAATGACCCTTATCCGCCATTTCAATTTGGCAAACGATGCACCAAACATCCTGTATAATATCTATCTATAAATATATTACCTAGCTAAAAGGAAAGGAAACGCTTTTGCGACGCGACAAGACGCATATTTCAGCGAGGAGTTACAAGCGAATATTGCGTTATTAACTTCACTGCCATATCCTAGACAATGGTCCAAATGCAGGTCCTCCCTGACTAACCCTGACTAACTTTACTGTAAGTGAAGGTCGATCATAGTTTTACGAGCATTTTTTTTCAGTTGCAATAGTAGAGATGGTGCGATGCGGCGAGAACGAGTTCCAATGCGACAACAGCAGGTGCATCCGCAAGGAGTTTCAGTGCGACGGCGACAACGACTGCGGCGACTGGACCGACGAAGACTCTTGCCCTATGATGCCGGGCAGCTGCAACGCGGGCGAGTTCAAGTAAGTTCTATCTAAAACTTCGTGGCAATCGAATTTCCACTCTTTTCCAATGTGATAGCGACCCAATTTCAATGTTCTTTTTTTGCTGCGTGCTCGAGACAACTGCTTTAGTTTTTTCTAACATAATTATCTCAGTAGCAGCATGGATATCAGGTGAACTTCAATGTGATAACGTCCAGTTTTTGATGTTACCTTATTAGTAGCTGGGCCTAGTCTCCAGTCTTGCTTTATAGCCTGTTTTGCCAAAAAATTGTATATTCCAGTATAGTAGTAGTAGTATTCCATTCCATTTATAATGTATAATATCAATTAATTAATCCCATTTATAATGTATAAGTAATTCCTTGTATTTTGTTTGCCGTGTGCCAAATAAAAACGATTATTATTATTAAAAAGATTTGGTCAAAAGTTGGTGTTCAATGAATTCTATTGGCTTAACACTTTTAAGCTTATTTCATCGCCTATCAACGATGGATTTGGGTTCCTGACAGATAACACTCTCTTTACACGACCGCACAAGGTTATTCAAGTTGTAAATGTCTCTTTTAACAGATGTAGCGATGGGAAATGCATTCCTGAACGTTGGCGTTGCGACTCTGAAAGGGATTGCGCTGACGGCGGCGATGAGCTGAACTGTGAGCCACATGTCATGAGGAACTGCACTTCTGAAGAGTACACTTGCACAGATCGGCGATGCGTTTTGGTAAGCAACAAAAGTCGAAACCTTACAAAAATGATTTAGATTTAAAAGTTGTTTATAAGGTCTAACTTTATTAACTGATACAGTAACATGCTGAAACAACCTTATCATGGGACCAACATCGAAATCGCAATAACATTTGGTCAGCTGATCACTACATTTTGTTGGTAAAATTGTATTGTGGTATTTGGATGTTGGTACCCATAATAACAGTTGTTGCATTTGATGAGTTGAAGGTGTCTGCTTCAAACAGAAAATCAGCGAAAAATACACCTTTTTATTCTAGCCCACTGTACAGCTGTGACAGTTTTTATGCAAAATCATATTTTTTTTTAGATTTCGATGTTGGTACCGTAGTAAAAGTTGTTATATTAGAGCAGCAGAATCACTCCCTGAAAGGAGTACAATTTAATTTGTTAAACTAAATTTTTACTCCTGTCAGTATATACATTATTCTAAAGCTATTCTTATTTCTGCAGAAAACCTGGTTATGCGATGGAGTTCGTGATTGCACTAACGGCGAAGACGAAATGAACTGCCAAATATTTTGCGAAGAAGACCAGTACATGTGCAAGTCGCAAGAGCATCTTCTTAGTAACGCCTTCCGAAACTGCGTCAATAGGAAACACGTCTGTGACGGCATGAAGGACTGCCCACGGGGGGATGATGAGGAGAAATGTCCGACGAAGAGGAAGTGCACTGCTGAGGATAAATGCGAAAGGCAGTGCATCACCACGTACGATGGCCAGCCAGCTTGCGCTTGTCCCTTAGGATTTTTACTCGCTGATGATGGATACAGGTAAAGAGAACACCTCGTCAAATATTTTCATACAACCGGGAAAAACCTATTATGGACCTTTATTTCTAAGAGCGTCGCTGGCGTAGTAGCCAGCGGATTACCACTCATCACAGGTGCCGCCATGTACCATTGATTTTTTCTGACTTATGTACAATAGTTGTTTCACTAACCGATGCTCTAACGGTGAGGGAAAAAATCGTGAAGAAACCTGCAAATTCAGGCGACTGAATGTGCAACCATGATCCAAACTGGTCAGGATCCTAATCAACAGGGTCACAGAGGTCAGATGGCAAGCGTTCCACTGTAATTACCACCTGATTTGCCATCATGATTTAAAGCACTCACTCGCATGCGAGGGCCAAGGGTCCCAACCGGGATAATGATGACCGCTTTGATGATGATGGACTTGTATTTCCAGCTGCCGTGACATCGACGAGTGCATGTACGAACAAGATCCAGTGTGCTCGCAGACATGCTCCAACACAGTGGGCAGTTTCCTCTGTGGCTGCATGACAGGCTACATACTCCGTCCTGATGGCAGGTCCTGCAAGCCTACAGGCGAATCACCATCTTTGCTGTTCTCCAATCGCATAGGGATACGACAGGTTTGTTTTCGATATTCAAACACTGTGACCTTCCATCAAACTATAGATATACGCATTTCAAGTTGTTTAAGAAAGTGAAAAATTTTGCTTAATGTTGTTTGTATCGTGCAGGTTTGGTTGACCGGGGATAACTACATGCCCGTGCTGAAAGGACTCCATAATGCAGTTGCTCTTGACTACCACTATGAAAAGAAACTGATATTCTGGTCGGAGAACAACTTACGAGTCATTCGCGTTGCGACGATGGAAAGCAGTAACATGTCAGGTAAACCTATACTTTTAATGTAAACCTTTCGTCTAGAGTCATATTACATAGCTTTATATCGTTTCACTGCCTCGTTAGTGTAGTGGTCAGCACGCTGGTCCAAGTACAAGGTCACGGGTTCGAATCCCGGGTCGGGCCAAAATTTGTTTCTGGGTTTTTCTGTCTTCAAATAGCTCAGACACAGCTCCGGAGTCAGGATGTAGCACCAACATCCACGTAAACACCCACGTGCCCTGGAAAGCATGTTAAGCCGTTGTTCCCGCGCCTGATTTTTACCCGGTCATGTCGGATTGCCGTCTCAACAAACTATGAGAATGTAAGAACAGAAAGTGCACCTGTGTATTGCGCACACACTTGTGTACTATAATTTCTCCCGCGCAGCTGGCTAATCTTTATTGAGATGGGCCGCTGTAGTCGAAATTCGGCTAGGAGAACATTATCGTTTTCTTATTATATTTCTCACACGTCATCATTCTATAGTTTAATAATCATGATATTCATAACTTATTTTCAGATGTCATTAAATGGGGCTTAGAAACACCAGCCGGTGTTGCCGTTGACTGGATTCATAACTTACTATTCTGGACTGATTCTGGCACAAGACGAGTAGAAGTCTCAACTCTGGATGGTTCACAGCGAGCCGTGCTCGCTGCAAATGACTTGGATAAACCCCGGGCTATTGCCGTCCATCCAGGAGATGCATTGGTGTTTTGGACTGATTGGGGTAAGATATAGAAGTATTACATTTCTTTGACATTATTTGACTATCATATTGTTCGGATTAAGTAACAATTCTGCCTTTTACAGGTCCCAATCCTAAGATTGAGCGAGCAGATATGGATGGAAGTCGACGTAAGAGCGTCATAGTCAATAGGATATTCTGGCCTAATGGGCTCACAATTGATTATACGGAGTCAAAAATTTACTGGGCAGATGCTAAGCATCATGTCATTGAAAGGGCAGCTTTTGATGGGCGCGATAGAAAGCGGGTAAGTCACATAAAAATCACTTGTCTTCAAAAATCTTTAAATTGTACAAATTTAAAATAACATTTATTGGTACAGGTGACGAATAAAGGTTTACCTCACCCGTTTGCGATAACGCTATTCGAGGATGCGATTTACTGGACTGATTGGCATACTAAAAGCATATCAACTATCAATAAGAAGACGGGAATGGGAATTCAAACTGTGCATGCCGGCCTAAATGTTCCTATGGATATACACAGGTAAATACTATTACTACGTACAGTCGGCAGCACGTCATGTTACTCATTTGAATTTGGAAAACTGCTTTTATTACGTAGGTAATAGAGGGGATTCAAGGTCAAAGTGGGGTAGTATGACGTGGGGCCGGGTATACATGATGCCGCAGAACATTATTTTTACAGTTAGTTGGGGTGTAAATTTAAATATGGAATTCCTGAATTTTCAGTTTCCATCCCCTGAGGCAGTTGCAAACCTATAAGAATCGCTGTGGAGACAACAACGGCGGCTGTTCTCACCTTTGTCTTCCAAACAGCAACGACCGGACCTGCCGCTGCCCGGTCGGATTTAACCTAGAATCTGATGGGTATGTTTGAAGACACGACATAATAACATAAACAAATTAACGGCTATAAAAAATCAATGACGTAGCGAGGTTTCGGAGTAACTGATAATATCATCGATGTATACAATTAAGGATTTTTAATATTTTTTCAAAAACTGCTCTACCGAACACAGAATTTTCCAAATCGGAACTGAGAATGAATTGAGAACCTCCTCCTTTTTAAAAGTCAACTAACATATTTTAATTAATTTTATTTCAGTCGAACATGTGAAGAAACACCAGAAAAATTATTACTTTACGCAAGAAGAAAGGATATAAGACTAAAACAATTAAACCCAAAGAAGCAAATTGACTCCTTGGACATGGTATGTTTCTGAATAAGATCCCCATAACTATCTAGAGTTTCAGTAAAAACTTACATGTATGACACTTCTGTACTAATTTCAATCTCAATAATATTAACCGACCAGGTAATCCCTGTGGACAATATAAAGTCAGCTGTGGCTTTGGATTGGGATCACAACAGCAACTCAATATTTTGGACGGATGTCGAAAAGGATACCATCAACCGGGCTTATTTGAATGGATCTCACCAAACTGTGATTGTTGGGACAAATCTCAGTAAGTTTCTAAAAGCATTTACTTGTTTTAATATACTGCAGCCGAAATGTAATATTAATGACGTGTTTTTGCTTCTAGTATCACCTGCTGGCTTGGCTTATGATTGGATCACCGATAAATTGTACTGGACCGATGCCGGTACCAATAGGATTGAGGTGGCTAATTCTAATGGCAGCATGAGGGCCCTGTTGGCTTGGAAAAATATAGACAAACCGAGAGACATTGTAGTCGATCCCAAAGGTAATATTTTCCGTGATTAGAGTTTTTTTATTAAATGACTGAACAACACTAATTACAATGTTAACTACATTATAGGTGGTGTCATGTACTGGTCGGACTGGGGAACCGCGCCTTGTATTGAACGTGCAGACATGGATGGCGGTAACCGAAAGAGACTCATATTTGGGGACATGACTTGGCCTAATGGTTTAGCTTTGGATCTCGCAAACAATCGTATCTATTGGACAGATGGTGGTAATCGCACCATTGAATATGCGAATCTTGACGGAACTGGACGAACGGTTTTAATAGGTAAGCTACACGATAAATTGTTCGTTAATCTAGTGACTTTCACTGAAAGGTATAAGTTCGTAGCCGACCACAAGCGGCAACAGCAGACGATGTGTCACCGCGACACTACTGATTTCTATGTATTTCTATGAAATAACATTCGCAGCTAGCGACACGAAGCTTGCATAGAAATACATAAAAATCAGTACTATCGCGGCGACACGTCTTCTGCTGCTGCTGCGTGTGGTCGGCTACGAACTTATACCTTAAGACTAATAGAACTTTTGGCTTTAGGTCAACATCTGCCACATCCCTTTGGTTTGGATTTGCATGGAGATGAAGTATTCTGGACTGATTGGGATACACAGTCGATTCAGGCTGCAAACAAATTCACCGGTAAAAACAGACGAACATTGGGCTCAGGAGTCGCAGGTCTTATGGACGTGAGAGTCTTTCATAAGGAGAGGATTGGTGGGGTCAACAGGTAATTATTAAATACCAGCGGTTTAGTTCTGAATGGTTCTAAGAGTACTTTTCAAATTCATTGTTTCTAATACAAATTTGCTTTAGGTGTGGTAAAAATAATGGCGGTTGCTCACACCTTTGCCTCTTGAAACCAGACGGATATTCATGCGCTTGCCCTATTGGGGTCAAACTAACTGTAAGTATTGTATATGTAACTATTTGAATAACAATTTAACGTTATCTGAAAAACTTTAGCTCCAATAAATATGAAATTATGTTTATTTTGCAGGCGAACGGGAAAACTTGTCTCAATGGGCCACAGAACTACTTAATTTTTGCTCATCGTGTAGACATTCGGCTGATAGCTCTAGATGTGCCATATTTAGTTGATGTAGTTCTTCCACTGCCGCAACTGAAAAACGCATTGGGCGTGGACGTTGATCAACGAACTGGTATGTTACTTACGATAGAAAAAAGTATTTTTTTACCATCATTGTATTGGGTGAACTTGAATGAACGGTTGATATTTGTTTTAGGCCTTGTATACTGGACGGATACTCTAGACCGAAAGATAAAAAGGGCTCATAGAGAGGGCTACAATAATGAGACGATTATCGGAAAAGGTCTTCACACAGTTGATGGAATTGTAATCGATTCAGATGGTCGAAAGGTTTGTATCAAGTAATTATGATATTTATAATATGACTAGCTTTTGTCCGCTACCTTGTACGCCTGTTCCCGAAGATATTTTAGGAAATAATAACGGTAGAGTTTTATATTATACTTGATAGTTCCACATAATAATAAGATAAATAATGTTCCCCTAACAGATCTATTGGACTGATGGAGGCCGCAACAGCATCGAAGTTGCAGAGTTGGATGGCAGCAATAGGAAAGTTCTTGTATGGACGGGTCTAGGTAATGTCTTTTCCGATACAAAATTAAATCTGTATGCATACGTGGAGAAATCTATTTCCTGCAGAATTATTGGAAACGTAAAACATGAAAACTTTTACTACAATTTACTTAATTTAATGTACACATATTTTACAGATTCCCCAAGAGCCATAGCTTTACATTATGAGAAAGGCTACATGTTTTGGTCTGATTGGGGACAATCAGCTAAAATCGAAAGAGCTGATATGGATGGCAAGAATCGGTAAGAGTCGATCTAATTGATTTCACAGCTTGATATTTCAAGGTTTTGTAGCTGGACAGTTTAATAAGTAATTTTTGTTTTAGGCGCATTATTGTGGATAACAACATCAAATGGCCCAACGGCTTAGCCATTGACAATGTCGAGGGTCGCCTATACTGGAACGATGCTAAAATCCTTACGATCGAGAGCTCAGACTTTGATGGAAACGATAGACGAGTGGTCCTCAGCAATGTCCCATATCCATACGGTATTGTCATCGTAGGGAACCAACTTTACTGGACCGATTGGAAGACTAAAGCTCTACATAGAGCTGACAAAGCGAACGCCAAAAATGGTATTATTATAAGAGAAAATCTAGAGGGACTCATGGATATACGCGCCGTTCAGGTAGGTTTTACAAATAAAATAAATAAGCTTATAATGGAACTGCTGGTGTGCTCATATTATTGTTTTTGTTTCAGGCCGATCGGGTACTAAAAGATGTATGCGGTCCCAGCAACGGAGGATGCTCTCATCTTTGTCTCAGATCGCCTAGCGGATTTTCGTGCGCCTGTCCCACTGGGTTATTGTTTGAAAATCAGACGGACCCGAATCCCAAGCAGTGCAGGAAACACCCAGAAAACTTCTTAGTTTATGCAACAAGAGGGACCGTTTCCATGATCTCGTTCGATACGCCAGAACATTGGGATGTCAATCTACGTTTGAAAGAGATTCAAAATTCGGTTGCGGTTGAATTCCACTGGGAACAGAAATTGCTGTTTTACTCAGATGTGAACAGAAAAGTGATAAGGTTTGTCATAGTTGTCTTACTTTAGTATTCGTATTTATACTAGCAGTAGTAAATATGGGCTTACATAAATTATTTGACATTACAGTAGCGTCAGTATGTTGAACATGAACGAAAGCAAAGTTATCGTTAGTGGGAGACTCGAAGTAACTAATGGTTTGGGAGTTGACTGGATCGCTAACAACATTTATTGGACTGACAATGTTTATAAGGTAATACATATATAATAGACAATACTAAACCTTCCCTTAGTACCTTGAAGACACTAAACATGCTATTGTCAAAGGCTCTGTATTTCTAGTCGCCATAATTTTTATATCTGAAATGGATGAATCACAACCCACTTTTTGTAAGCTCGTTCTGGATTTTTCGTCGTTAGTTTAGTTAATTTTTCGCTTACTCAAATTCATACCGCTCAAGTTATTAAAACAGTATCTCACCATCAGTCTTTAAGTTTTTTTTATTCGATGGTTTTATAATACCCCTTGTCAAATGTATAGGTCATAGAAGTCGCAAGATTGGATGGATCATCGAGGAAAACTTTAATCGCTGGCCTCAACGAACCCCGTTCAATTGCAGTGTTCCCAGCTAAAGGGTAAGCTAAGTAATTTTTAAGTAGAAATATCACCCATGATACATGTATCATTTTTTGTATTTGATTCACAAACGTTTCCTTACTTATTTCATTTTCTAGATTTCTTTACTGGACCGACTGGGGAGAATCTCCTCACATTCAAAGGTCATATTTAGACGGGAGTAATAGGGTAATCATAGTCGATCACGACCTAGGGTTTCCCAACGGCATCACAATAGATTACAAAGAGCGCAGGCTTTACTGGGTTGATGCTTTGAGAGACCGGATTGATACTTCAGACTTGAATGGCAACCATAGGGTTCAGCTTATACCTGAAGCGAAGAATCCATTTGGAATGACCCAGGTAAGCCACATCGTTTTCATATGAACCAAAGAACATCAGTTCTCTGTATTCTTTTTATAACATCGGATATCGTTTTCAGTACAACGAACATATTTACTGGACGGACTGGTACAAGAAAGCAGTGATGAGAGCCGACAAGAGAACAGGCAAAAACGTTACTACCGTTCGAAACGACATGGAGATGACGATGGAGATTAAAGCTGTGTCTGCTGAGAGGCAGCACGGGTGGAACCCTTGCAAGGAAGACAATGGCGGTTGTTCGCATCTCTGCTTCTTTAGGCTTCACGACTACATCTGTTCTTGTCCAGATCAAGCGGACTCTAGGCCTTGCAGTACAGGTACAGTTTGTACGAAGTATTTTCTGTTTAAATGCCGAAAATCCCAGTCGACCATGGCAAGATTTTTACCAAATAATATTTCAGCTTCTTTATTCGAAGAATGTGTCGTTCCATGTTTCACTAGGCATTGTCTATTAGATATCTCAGAAGACGTAGTTTCTTATCCTTTAAAAGTAATGCCAAATATCACATAACTCTTTTTTACAGTGCCATCATCCAGGATAGAGGGTCAGATGCCTCCTCACTACCCCTCATACTACGACTATAGGGACATATTTGACACCGATGCGGGCAAAATGCCTCCACCAACGGAGACGCCGGAGACCAGCGTTGGAACCATCCTGATTGTCGTCGGCATCCTGGTGGTCATCGTTCTTGGAATAACTGTTATTGGTGTAGTATGTGGTAAGTTATTGCCTTAATAAAAAACAGATGAAAACCGTTTCCAGTATGCACACATATCCACTCGGAAACGGAAAGTCACCGTTTCAACTCAAGCCGTTAACAAACACACCAATTACCTAGCCCCAAACTAGCGAGCTTGTGCTAATTTTGTATTAAACTTTCTACGCACACTAATCAGAATCATAACGTAATCGCCTCGCCTCGCGGCAAATCGCGAGAAAAAGTCGACACGGTGACGTGCCGTTACCGAGTTCATATGTGTGCTATGTCTTTTAGTGGCTTCTTGATCCATCTTAGTATGAAAAGCCGAACCAGAGGACTGAAAGAAATTATACCATAACGAGACGCTGATTTGCACTTTTTAATATTATTCAACACACAGAGTGAATATGAACTATACTCGGCCCGGCGAACCTTGATCCCTATGACATTGACAGTTATTCCTACGACACAACATTGTAGTGGCGTCACCGTTACATTAGAATCGAATTGGAGGCTTCTATAAATGCCATTTATAAAATTTCGTAAATGTAGATATATGCCATTACAATGATATTCCGTCGGAATTATAACAATTCTTAACATTTACAAGAAATTATCTCAACCAGACTTTACGTTTACGTCCTGCAAAAGTTACTTCGTTCGGAAGATATCGACTAGTGCGGAAAAATATCGATAAACAAATGTCGATGATGGAAACGAGTGTACATGATTTAAAATCATTTAAGTTATAGGTGCCGAATGTTAAAAGTTGCATGAAATTGTTTTTATTTCACTCAAATTTATAAAATATTTCTGGGGACACCAGGTTTTGTTTTATTTAAGATTAGATTTTATTAGTATCAGTTTCATGTGTAGCATGATTAAGTGATAAATTATGAGTGTCATTACTTTTTCATACTTAAGTATTAGTACATTCTCTATTGGATAGAACGGAGCGCGGCATACATGCACTCACGATTGTATACCCAAGAGAATTAAAAAAATAACTGTAGGACAAAACCATATAAAACAAAAGCTGTTCAGCGATCATTTATTTATATATTTTAATCTGAATCTGATAATGACATTAGTGTGAATTAATTAATTGTGTTTTTTTCTATAATATTTTGTATGTATGTTAGTCTTTAAGGTATCTATGCTATGGGCCTGTGTTACGCCCGTAATCTGCAGCCTGATATAAATAAATAAATAAAAATAAATAAATAACAAAAATAAAAAAAATAGGGTTTGTGTCACGAACTCGGAATCTGAACTGCAGCTGCTGTCGCCTACGTTTATCAAAAACGGCTCATCTACAATGCTGTCGTATCGCACGTCTCGATCCCAATCATCAAAACAAAGTTTTAAAGCATTATATTGGCAGTAGCAGGGCAGTAGCCAAATCACATTAAGTTACATCGACACGACCCATCACTAACATGAACTGTCATAGGAATCAAGGTTCGCCGGGCCGGGTATAGTGTAAGCATTTCAGAGCATACAACCAGACGATATATAACCACCATAGAAGCAACATCAAACAGGCTAGAAAACTCATGCTCTCTCAGCAACTGATGATTGCCATAAAAAAGATCAACTTTATTTGGAAGCGGTTCTATACATATTTTCATTTCCAGTGAGGATACGCCGAGAGCGTTTAGAGGATATAAAACATCAAGCGAACAACCAGTACTCGTTTCACAACCCTAACTACAACTGCACCACTGGAGGGAACCCTGGTGAGCCGCTCGAGCGCAGGTCCAACCGCTTCCAAGGGATATTCAAATATGACAAGGGGCAGGTGAGATAACATTTAGATTATTAAAATGTCTCAGGGTATTAAAATGTCTTTTTGAAAGTCTGATATGGCAATATGCCATATCAGACTTTCAAAAAACGATAAAATGACCTCAGTCAGTTTCGATCCATCCATACTAATACTAATAATATTATAAATGCGAAAGTGTGTCTGTCTGTCTGTTACCTCTTGACGCTTAAACCACTGAACCGATTGAAATGAAATTTGGTGTGGAGACAGTTCGAGGCCCTGGAAAGTCAGAAAATTTTGTCGCGATATAAAAACATTAAGGGGGTGAAATGGGGGATGAAAGTTTATATGGAAAATCTTGCGGGCGAAGTCGCGGGGAACCACTAGTACATTTAATAACTCATCAAAAGAGTCAAGAACGTCAGAAAATATACTGCGATTCTAATTACTATCGCTTTTTCTGATCATATTTTTTTTTGATGTAGTAATTTAGATACTTCTTGTATAATGGACACACTTCTTCACTATATCTCTTGCAAGTGCCTTAGAGATTGGTCACCGTGGCCGAAATTCAGCTAGAATAAAGGGGTAGAGAAGATAGATACAAATATCATAGCTAGAAGTAAAATAAACCACAACTTGCAGGCCTACTGCCTAACTCGATCGCTTTCAAAAAGAATAAGGTCTCACTGCTTGGCTGGCGACAGTTATGTTAGTTGTCAGACCGTAACGATGAGCAAATAGCGAGTAGAGCTAGAAAAGAGTGGGCGAGTTGTCGCTGGGTTTTAAGCAAGGTTTATTGGGCGAGCGTCGATTTGAATTTAGAATAGAATTTGACCGCTCGTTGATCGCCAAGCGAGCGTGGCCGAGGGAGTATTATTTAGATAGTTCTGTCGCTCAGTGACAAACTAGTATATTGAGTTCTCGACGGCGCAGTCAGCAATCAATCATTCATGTATGCATCTCTTTTGTTTACACGGAAAGTATATCTATTGTACGTTTCTTGAGCGAGAAAATGGCCGATAGATACTTGTTTACTCGTTGGTAGTAAGAAAACAGCCTATTGCAGTACTCAACAGTGACAGTAAGGCTCCGCGCAGATGGGCCACTAACCACCGCCACCGTTGGATGTCGCGCGCCACGCCCTTTGGTCGAACGCAAACGAAGGTGGTCGGTGGCCGCTATAATTAGACACTCATCCACTACTTTGACAGATGTTTTGTCAAAATGGTGTCGCGAACACTGATCGCGAGTGGCCACACACGTGTGCGCCGACTCCATAGAAAACGTCATTAAATTAAATTTCGCTCACAAAAATTTATCGACTGTGTCATCCGATGGGACTTGAACCCATGACCCTCCGCTATCCGGACGAATGCTCCTACCAACTGAGCTACGGAGGACGTTAGTTAGTCGACGAACAAACAAATTGCTTAATTTATAAAAATAATTACACAAAACGTATTAAAAACAATGTAAACAGCTTGTCGCTAACCACCCATGGCTGTAGTCGGTGGCCTATCTGCGCGGAGCCTAATCCTAATATTTTATTTTGACGACCGTCTTGGTGTAGTGGTTCGCGCCACGGACTTCTAAACCAGGCGGTTGCGGGTTCGAATCCCGCAAGGGGCAAATGTTTGTGTGATGAGCACGAGCATTTGTACCTAAGTCATGGATGTTTATAAAAGTATTTAAGTGTGTCTATCCGTTATCCTAGTCACCATAGCACAAGCTCACGCTTAGTATGAGGCTAGGTAATTGGTGTGTTTGTTGGACCAATTTATTTATTATTATTTATTTTAATCTGCAGGAGCGCGTAACCAACCTGTACATCCCCGAAGGCACCAGCCTGCTGCCCGCGCCAGGGCCGGCTCCATCGTCGGTTCCCCCGCCCGCGCCCCACCGCCCTGCGCCCGCGCGCCCCTCCACACACGACGACTTTGAGCCCGTCACCCTCCACCCGTTTGCCTGAGTCGAGATCACTCATGCAGACGTTGAGTTGCCACAGCGTTAGTAAACCCTACGAACATTGAACGTACAAACCTTGGATTTGTTCGTATTTTATAGTTTAGTATTGTAATAAAAAATATGGCGATAATAATTTAATATCTGTCAGTTAACTACACTAATATAAGTGCCGCTAGTGACTGATGTTGACAAACACTAGTTATACGAAGTTAAGCGGTTGCTATACGTTCCATAAACAATATAGGGCCCAATGGTTCCTACAGATAGTGCTCTATAGGTGATTTTTACGTTATCATTTAAAAAATTTATTGATTTAAAAATGAATAACTAGGATAAGAACAGTTACGAAGTATCTTTGTATTTTACTATCGCAGCTGATGGCACAGTTTGTAGGAACTATTACTAAACATATGGCAACTCAAACGAGATTAATAAACACGGGCTGTACCGATCTGACACCGATCAATAAAAATGGCCAAAGCTCAAGCCTCACGAACCCAGCGACTGAGCTCAACATATGACTGTGGCGTTCCAATAAAAATACAGTTAAATTACCGGTATATCGATACGAACTGCTACGAGGCTAGCACTTCAAACTTAATCTACCACACACGACTACGAGACTACGAAGACTACGAACGCTACGAAACTACGAATGCTACAAAAGTGTACTTGTAGTGACGAAATTGGTTGATTTGATTTACGTACACAATACCGCAGTAGAATAAGTAACTAACCCAACCTGCGTCCGCAAAGGCAGCCCTTAGATATTAATAGACAAGTGTTTATGTATGATATTGACCTAAATCATATTTTATTATTCCTTCTGCTATAAAACATTTGTGTAGCAACCTAAACAAATAAACATTAATTTTCCAATCAAAAGATTAGATAACATGACTCTTGAAAAAATAACCGCCTCTTACATAAATAAAAAATATTTTGTTAGTAAAAATATGAACTGCCTTTAAATAAAACGTAACACACATAATTAAGACTTTATATGACGCGCATTTAAGTTTTTCCTTCGGATTGATATTTATAATCGTCAATTTCAGGTTTTGAAAATGTCCAAAAGGATACACGTAGATATTTTAAGACCAGATTGTAAGTTAATAAATTCAATTTATTACTTCTTCGTAAATAGTTTCGAAATGTCTACCTATGATTTATAGAATTAGTTGATGATAATATGTAAGATATTATTAAATTATAAATACTCGGTAAAATCTTCAAAGCCCTATGTTCGATCACAAATAAGATATACCACAGCATTATACCAAAAGGACATTGTTATAGTTTATAGAAATAGATAAATACGTTTAGAGATTATACACATCTTGTGTGTAAATAGATGTCTACGAACAAATAATATATTCCATATTCGTTGTATTTCATTCCACTTAAATCAAAATGGATTAGTGTTAAGAACTTAAATTTAACTACGGTAGCATGCTAAATGGTATACACTTTTTTTTATTTCATTGTATTATTTATAATACTGCAGATTTCATGAAATGATAATCTCAAGGTAGAAAAACATTGTAAGACAATGCAATTTTAGCATGGTATCGTAGTGCGAAAAAAATCAAAAATATTGAGCGTGTATTTGTATATGGCGAGAATGATAATGTGTAAACATGATATTATACACAATATTTATTATTTTTGTACATAATTTGCGCTGGACGACGCCTCGCCGGGGCTCACGGGAGGCTGCGCTACAGCTCAAATACTATATATTATTATGTAATATAGATTTTATAGACGCACTGAGGTTTGGGATCATTACCGATCACAAAAATATTTCGAGAAATATCGTGTCTGTGGTGCAATCCCAAACTTCCAATAATTATTATTACATAGCAAATTTTTTAATAATCGAACTTTGGATGAGGCAGGAAAACGAACGCCCTTTACGTTAATTGTTTTTTTATCTTTAATCATTTCTGAATTTGATTTGAAATATTACGAATTCACTTTTAGAAGTAATTCACCAGGAAATATATGGTGACAATAAAATATCAATGTAAATAGTTAGTTTTAATTACGACGTTTTTGTCAGACAAACGATATTGCATTGTAAATAAAATAATATTTTAAAAGGGATCCCGTAGAAAGCACACGCGGTAACAATATAGTCAAGACAAAAATTATATGTTGGTCTATAAACAAAATGTTAAGAACGCTATTCCGACAGCATAAGGTGTTACCGTAGTACAAACACAATTGTTGTTAAAACCGTTAAATAAAACGCGCGCTCTTCATGGGATCCTTTACTTGACGCGTTAAATTAATTTAATTTTATTTCGACTGTTGCACCTACCTGTCTGTGCGTAGGGACGCCACTTACATGCACCTCATATCAGAATGCTCTAGTAAATTAACTAGTTTTAATTATAAAACGCTTCTATTTATTATTAAAAGCATAACATTATTTCTGATTTCGGAACGGTAGTCCGTTAAGATTATTATTAGACTAATGAAAAGAACACCTTATTCTTTAAAAATAAATTTAAATTTTATTTATTTTTGAATAAATAACGTCTCAAACACGAATTGGACGTGCAAAACGTTTCACAGGGTGTTTTAAATCTAAGGTAGAGTTAGGACGGGAGTCAACGGTGTAACCAGTCACATTAAAAATGGTTCATTTTGACGTTTCATGAACTATTTACCCGAGTTGACCTTATATTCTGGATCGTACATATATTTTCAAATACTGAACTTCTTTTTTAAATTATCCTTACTTTTTAAAATTATAACGAAAGTTCCTTTTATTAAGTCAATGAAGAAAACATTTTTTTATTAATATAAGTAGACCATTATCCTTCCTAACAGATTTTTACTACATTTTAATAAGATGCATATTCTATTTCACTGTTTATTAAATAACATTTGTTGTTTATCAATATTTTAACTAACTGCAAAAGATGACACAGATATGTATGTATAACATGATTTACTAACTAAAACTACTTAAAAATAATCCGCCCCAATTCTCGACACTGAAACCAAAACGTGACAAATCCAATGTAATGTTTAAATATTTTCAACTCTCTTTCGTTTACACATGATTTTTGAAATACTTTATGATCAGATCGAAAAGGTTTGAAAGAACAATAGGGAGGTATTTCATATGACTTTATATTAGTTTTAAGACATATTTTATGTAAATTGTTTTGTTAAATAGCTTTTAAGGAAAGAGACGTTAAAGTATGTGTGCTGTGATACCAGATGCTTTGAGAGTTAAAGAGTTGATCACCGATGACAATTATTACCAATGTATGTGTATTCAACAATGTTCCGTTCTCGTTGCGTTGTGCAAAACTAATTTATTATGCAGCTGAATGCACAAGATGCACATTAAAACGCACAATGCGTCTACGTTTAATAAAGTTTATTCATTACTTTATTCCATATTGAAAAATTCTAAATTTAAAAAATATATATTGTGCCAAATGAGGAAATCAGTATTAATTTTATTACTTTGGATATTAAATTATAGTGGGAAAATTAGATAATGAATTAAACAGCTTTTGCACCTCCTGGCCTCCATTTAGGTGTTAAAGCTGTTGTCCAATTTATTATTGTACTAAAAAATTAAATAGAAAAATTCAAATACAACCGGCATTTTAATTTTTTACCCCTTCCGACATACACCCTATAGAGGAAATATACACGAAAATTTTACGTCGAAAATAACAATTTTGTTAAAGCAGTGTCTTAAATTATTACATTTAAGCTGTATTTTATTTATTGTATCGGTAAAGAGGTCATAAATATGTGCCAAAATTGCAAGTAGAGCATAACAAAATGTTTGCATTGCTTAATATTGGAGAAGCTTCTAGCTAGCGTCCCTAAGTTGTTAACAGGCAACTATATCATGTTCTGATTCTACTTCAAGATGTGTAACAACTTACTGCATTCCCATGCAGTTGACTGGTAGAGAATGCCTTATGGCATTCTAGTCCGCCAATTGTACTTTCTTTTTTTGGTGCAATAAAGTTTAAAGAAATAAACTTACCAATACATTTTTCATTTAGATAGCAGTTAGTTAATTAGTTATGGACCTCATCCATTATTATATTAGTCGATGTAGTAATGGTAAAAAACAAAAACTAGATTTTTCCACATTAGATATTTTTCCCCTATAACATGTTCTTATTTGGGAACGTGTCACGTTTTGTTAATAAAATGCAAAATTTATCTTACTTCATTTTTAATTACATATACCTACATACATCATGATGCTCAATCGTAAGTCAACAATCGCATAATATTATATAACACTTTGTAGATAATTCCAAAGACACCAAATACAAAATAAAATGTCTTATAACGATACATAGTAGTAGTACATAATCTTTTGATTTTTATTTTATTTCCAACCGACAATATTATTAAGATTATTAATAATCAGTAAAGAGTAGAAAATAATTTTATTTGTATAATGTTTATCGAAGTAATCACTTGGAATGATAACAGTTAGCTTTATGTGCTTAAGCTATAAGAGTATTTTAGGTGGGAAATTAATACTAATTTATTTTATTTTACTTATACCCATGCTTATACATATTGACAATGATAGGTTTCTAACGTTTGTTAATTGCAAATGTATTTTTAATACTTGCATAATACTTAATACTACACTGTCTCATCTATAAGATTTCGAAGTCTAATTAAAAACAATATTTATATTATATTTTAGGTCCGATTTTCATTTCAAATGTCAAAAAATAACTTTCCAAGTAGGTGCAGTTACGTAACAAATGCAAAGTGCACCACATATAGCACAGCCGAACACGAACACAATACACTGAACTTTACGTAGAATAAAAACAAATAAAAAAATCTACATTTCTGGACACATCTATTGGCCCACCTTGTATTTTCAGTTTCGTTTGGTCCTAGCTAAAATTTTATATTAGGTCGAGCAAAAAGTTTTTATGCAGTTTTGAACCTGGCGCATTCACAATTTCATTCAATAGTCTTTTTTTGAATTCCGAACACAGAATTTAAAGAAACAAAAGACAATTTGGAGCCTGTTTGTTGATATCAAACAATCGAATACTAAGAAAACTTGGTTTTATTGGTTTAATTGGATTGAATTCTTGAAAAAGTGATTGATATCTTTGGTTTTGCAACAAACATTACTTATTCTTAACATTAAGGTGAGGTTCTATCAATAATCTATGGATACTTCACCTGAAGTCGCCGCCCAAGCTGTGGCACTTATTCAGGCCGGACACAGCCAAAGAAACGTGAGTGCTCAACTTAATTTAAGTCGATCTGCGGTCCGAAATGTTTATCGGAGGTACCTAGAGACTGGCGGTTTTGTTCGTCGCCAAGGAAGGCCACGATCTCGGGTCACAACTGAAAGGCAGGATCGATTCATCGTGACGACCAGCTTGAGAAATCGTCACCTTACCTCCATTGAGCTACAAAACCAACTTCGCGACTTCCACGGAGTATCTGTAAGCGCTCGAACTGTTCGGAGAAGGTTAAGAGAACGCGATATGGTACCACACAAGCCAGCTAATGGGCCCAAACTAACGCGAGCCCACCGAACAGCGCGCCTTCATTTCGCACGCAGTCATTTAAATTGGACACAGGAAGATTGGAGCCGTGTACTCTTTTCTGATGAGTCTAAAATTGTGTTTCATGGCAATGATGGAAGGAAGAAGGTCTGCCGACGTAAGGGAGAGCGTTTCGCACAATGCTGCTTTGAAGAGAGGGTTGCTTATGGCGGTGGCTCATGGACTGTCTGGGGCGGTATATCCGCGAGCGGCAAAACTCAACTTGAGGTTGTTACAGGACCACGGCTGCCAACAGAGAGCCACTGCGCCGACGCCCGCAACGTCCAGGCCAGCAGCGAACCGCCGCCGCAAGAACCGGCGTGGTGGACGGGACAACACAGTCCCCAACCCACCGCGCCGCGAGCCGCGCCCTCTGCCTCCGGCCCCCACATCTATGGACGAGGCGTGGACGACAGTCGTCCGGCGTGGCTTGAGGCGGCCTGCGGCTGCAACTGCGCCCGCAGCACAGCCTGCCGCCGCCGCTGCCAAAAGACCGAGGCCCGCGCCTCGTAGGCTCCGCCCACCGCGCTCAGCAGCGGTGCTCATCACCCTGCAGTCAGAGGCTGCTCAAGGTGGAGCCAAATACGAGGACTTATTAAGGGAGGCCAGGGCCAAGATCGACTTGGGCGAGCTTGGCATCGAGGGCATCCGCTTTCGCGGGGCGAAGGCCGGGGGTAAGCTCTTAGAGATCCCCGGCTCGGCGAATGACGCGAGAGCGGATGCACTGGCGGCCAGGCTCCGAGAGGTCCTCCCGGAAGGCCAGGTCAAGGTGACCCGACCTATGGTCATGGTAGACGTCCGGCTGTCTGGGCTGGACGACTCTGTGACCAGGGAAGAGGTCGCGGCAGCGGCGGCCACCAAGGGCGGTTGCGCGGCGGAAGCAGTGAGGGTTGGCGAGATTCGCCATTCCAACACTGGCATGGGGACCGTGGTCATCAAGGTCCCCATAACAGCGGCGAAACTGCTCGTGCGGGGCCGGCTCCTGGTGGGGTGGGTCTCCGCACGAGTAGATCTGCTGGAGAGGAGAGCCCTGCGGTGCTACCGGTGTCTCGAACCCGGTCACTGCAGGGCTCAGTGCAAGTCCGGCGTTGACCGCAGCGACCATTGCCATCGCTGCGGTAAGCCGGGTCACCTTGCCAGAGACTGCAGCGCCGCCCCGCATTGCCCCATGCGCAGATGCGGGCAAGCCAGCCGGCCATAAGGTGGGGAGCAAGAACTGCTCCCCACCCAAAAAGAATAAAGGCAAACCTGCGGCCGCCGGAACTCCAGCCGCAGTGCCTCCACCCCAAGGCAGGGGGTCCGGGGAGGACATGGAAGTGACGGGCGCCTAGGATGGCCTTAAAAGTCGTCCAGGCGAACGTCGGGCACTCCGCCGCCTCCCAGGACCTCCTGCTGCAGCATCTTGCGGAATGGGCCGCCGATGTGGCAATCCTGTCGGAGCCGTACTACGTCCCCCCGGGGCGTTCGGATTGGGCAGTTGATTCGGCGGGCCTTGTGGCGATTAAGTTCGCTGGCGGCCTGCTGTTCACTCTTCACGCCCAAGGCGATGGCTATGTGGTCGTCAAGCACGGGCAGATGTTGTTGGCCGGGGTATATTGCCCCCCCAACGATGGATTCGCTGCATTCGAGGCCGGCCTTAACAGGCTGAGTGCCGATCTGCAGCGGTCCTCACTGCCCGCGCTCGTAGCAGGCGACTTCAATGCCAAGTCGACCGCCTGGGGGGCCAGGCTGACCGACAGGCGCGGCGAGAAGTTGCTGGAGTGGGCCACTTCACATGGGCTAACAATCCTCAACAGAGGGACGACCCCCACATGCGTGCGACCGCAGGGAAGTTCAAGGGTGGACATTACGTTCGCCCATCCCGCGGTTGCCGCCAGAACTAGTGGCTGGGAGGTGTTGGTGGAAGCGGAGTCATTGTCCGATCACCGGTACATCCGGTTTGACATCTCCGCTTCCGGTTCGCCATCACCCTGTCCCTCTGTGAGGACAGCAACTTCCCCATTCCCGAGGTGGAGGCTGAAGGCCTTGGACAGGGACATGCTCAAGGAGGCAGCCCTTGTCAAAGCGTGGCTCCCTATCCCGAGCGGAGAGGTCGAGGTGGACGAGGAGGCAGAGTGGTTCCGGGAGGCACTGACGCACGTATGCGATGCGTCTATGCCTCGGTCCGGGCCCCTGCCACCCCGACGTCACGTCTATTGGTGGTCGGAGAGGATCGCCGAATTGCGCCGTGCGTGTATCGCAGCGCGCCGCGCATCCTCCCGCCATTTGCGTAGGCGACGTCGAGATCCGGATCTCGACGCTCCGCTCCACGAGGCCTATCGGACGGCCAAGAAGGACCTGAGGGTCGCCATAGCGCAGGCCAAGGCGCAGGCGAGAAAGGAGATGCTGGCCGACCTTTCCAGGGATCCGTGGGGGCGCCCGTATCTCACGGTTCGGGGGAAACTCCGGCCATGGGCAGCCCCGGTCACGGAGACCTTGGAGCCGGCTCTCCTGGACGCAGTCGTGTCCGGCCTGTTCCCCTCTAGGGGGGAACACGTGCCACCGGCCATGCGACCCCACCCGCCTGCTTCCACAGCGGACCCGGAGCCTGTCTCGGAGGGCGAACTTGGCGGCGCGCTTCTCAGGCTGCGCGCCAAGAACAAGGCCCCGGGACCAGACGGCATCCCCGGCAAGGCTCTGGTGGTTGCCGCTGGATGTCTGGACATCCGACTTCGGCGGCTATACACGGCATGCCTTGCCCAGGGACGTTTCCCTCCGCTGTGGAAACAAGGCAGATTGGTCCTTCTTCCGAAGGAAGGCCGTCCGGCGGACTCACCCTCGGCCTATCGACCCATCGTTCTGCTGGACGAGATCGGGAAGCTCTTCGAGCGCATAATTTCCGTGCGTCTCGTCCGGCATCTCGAGGGGACGGGGCCTGGGTTGAGTGAGTTCCAGTTCGGCTTCCGTGCCGGTCGCTCGACCATCGACGCGTTGCTCAGGTTGCGTGAGCTTGCGGAGAGTGCGGTGTCCCGCGGCGAGGTGCTGTTGGCGGTGTCCCTCGACATTGCCAACGCGTTCAACACTCTGCCGTGGGCGAGCATCAGGCGGGCCCTCGAGTATCACGGGGTGCCCGCCTACCTGCAAGCAGTGATCGCCGATTACCTGAGCGATCGCGAGGTGATGTGCGTCACCCCGAGAGGAGTGGTTTGCAGGCAGTCGTCGTGTGGCGTTCCGCAGGGGTCGGTTCTAGGACCACTCCTGTGGAACATTGGCTACGACTGGGTCCTCCGCGGCAGTCTTACTACGGGGGTGGGCGTAACCTGTTACGCCGACGACACCCTCGTCACTGCCAGCGGAGTCGACTTCGTCGAGGCGACGCGACGCGCGACTGCCGGCGTCGCAACTGTGGTGCAGCGGATCCGGAGGCTGGGACTGGAGGTGGCGCTCGATAAGTCTGAGGCCCTGTGTTTTCACGGGCCTCGACAAGCGCCACCAGCAGGGTCCTATCTCTCTGTGGGCGGCACACAGATTGTACTAGGGCGAACCCTCAAATACTTGGGGCTGACGCTGGACCCCCGCTGGAGTTTCCGCGCCCACTTTGAACGGTTGGCGCCGAGACTCCTGCGGGTGGCCGGAGCGCTCGGCACGTTAATGCCGAACTTGGGTGGGCCCTCTTCATTCAGCCGGCGTTTGTACATGGGCGTCGTGCGGTCCATGGCCCTGTACGGGGCACCGGTGTGGTACGACGCCATGTCGGATCACAACGCCATGCTGATGAGGAGGGCGCAGCGCCACTTGGCCATACGGGAAATCCGCGGCTACCGCACGGTCTCGGCGGATGCCTCCCTCGCGTTGGCCGGGAGCATGCCATGGGATCTCCATGCACTGGTCCTCGCCGCTCTTTATCAGTGGCGGGGAGACCAGAGGTCCCAGGGGCAAAGGCCTGCACCACGTGAGGTCGAGGCGGAGCGGGCTCGGTTGGAGCAGTCCGCCGTGGAGCGGTGGCAGGATCGCCTGGCCGTCAGCCAAGCCGGTCGACGCACCTGTCAGGCCCTCCAGCCTGTGCTGGAGGAGTGGATGCGTCGTGGGCACGGTCGCCTGTCCTACAGGCTGACCCAAATGCTGACTGGCCACGGCTGTTTTGGGGCGTACCTCGCCCAGATTGGTCGCGAGTTGACCGGGCGGTGTCACCATTGTGACGGCCGCGAGGAGGATACCGCGCAACACACCCTCGAGTCGTGCCCGGCCTGGGCGAGGGAGCGCGAGGACCTCATCGCGGTAGTCGGAGGTGATTTGTCACTCGCTGCCATCGTGGCGAGGATGGCCGGATCCAGGGAGGCGTTTGCGGCCGTGCGAACCTTCTGCGAGAGCGTGCTCCTGCAGAAGGAGGAGGCGGAGAGGGTGCGAGAGGCTTCGGCTGACGCCCCGATGATCCGCCGCCGACGCACAGGCCGCTGGAGGGGACGCTTTGCTCTCCTCCTGCCGCCTTCCTGAAGGACCCCGGGTGTACTCGGTGCGGGGTACCGATACGCCCACACGGGGTCGCAGCGGCGCGTGTGTGTTCTCGCGCGTCGTTGCTTGTACCGAGGAGGGGGCTGCTCTCCCCTCCTCGAAGCCGGGCGGGGCCCTGTCAACTTCGTGGGCCGCAGCTGGGAGCGAGTGCGTGGTGGCATAGCGTTGGCTGAAACCCATGCACTCGCACCGACAACAGCACCGGAGGACACCGTCAGGTTTTTAGTGGGTTGGAGCCCCACATAACCCCCTCCACCATCCCCGCTGGCGGGGGGGGTATGCACCGCATTTTCCTGACGCAAAAAAAAAAAAAAAAAAAAAAAAAAAAAAAAAAAAAAAAGGACCACGGCTGCCAACATTAAATGCTGAAAGGTACATTCGTGAGTGCTTAGAACCTCACGTGATACCATACGCGGACTATGTGGGCCCAAATTTCCTTTTTATGCATGATAATGCAAGAGCCCATGCGGCCGGCATCGTCAGGGAATATCTTCGGGATGTGAACATCACAGTTATGGACTGGCCAGCCAGAAGCCCAGACATGAACCCCATTGAGCACATGTGGGACAAGCTAAAAAGACGTATTAGGGCTCGTCAGCCAGTTGCCCAGACGATGCAGGAGTTGAAAACTGCCATAGAAGAGGAATGGGAGATGATCCCTCAAAATTTCATAGAGCGGTTGATAAACTCTATGCCTAATCGTATGAGAGCTGTGGTAGATGCCCATGGAGGCAACACGCGTTATTAAATTAAACCTTTATTTGATAAAACATGTTTTTTATTCAAAAATCAATTGCTTTTAACAAGTTCAGTTCACATATCCGACTTGTTAGGCGTAGCTCCATGTCGTATAGTATTCTGAATTTAAATTTAAAACAATACGATCGAAAAAGATGGTAAAATATATCAGGTTTAAAACTGCATCAACAGTTTTTGTTCAATCTAGCAATCATATTTCGGTAGGGGCCATCGAAACCTAAACTCTAAGGTGGGCCAATAGATGTGTCCATAAGTGTATTTATCGTTACCCACCCCGTACCTTTTCTCTAAGCTAGCAGATCTTAGCTATGTTAAAAATAAATAGGTAGATATTCCGTCACAGTCAACAAATATAATTTGATATTATATATATATATATTATATATATTATATAATATAAAATTGTAGTATAAATTAACTAAAGCAGTTCCTACTGGTAAGTGCAATCTTTGGCACAAATTAATAACTCAGTAACGAGGCATTGTCGCAATCTTACGTACGTCTACAAAACGTATTAATACAAATGAGATCATCACGACATAGTAAAGTAGTTATTAAAATACGCACCTGTTACAATACAACATAACTAATAAACTATCGATACCAGATCTCAGTCAACCTTTAAAAAATATTAAAACGGAATGTCTCTCATAGAATATCAAAATATAAAAAAAAAAAAATTGGATGAAATTCCCTGTAAGATCATATGAAATTTGATTATTCTATTGTCATGGCATTCTCTTACCTAGGCGAGTTGACAGATTAGTGATACCTCTTGATTTCGGGAAATACTTCCATTAAGACTAGTTCGAAGAGTTCCTGCAAGAAATAGATAACAGTAGTTAAATAAAATATTGCCTGGTGACAGACAGACATACAGATACATAGACAGACAGACAGCGAAGTCTTAGTAATAGGGTCCCGTTTTTACCTATTGGGTGGGGAACCCTAAAAATCTTAATTGTAATACGATAGTAGAACGTAAAAAAATTATGCATGTGTATATTCAAGTTATTGATAGATAACAATTGTGTTCTTGACACAATTCACAAATGATTCCAAAACCCTATTTCTTAAGCATAACATAATATTTTAAACACACTTTCATTGAAACTTCTTAACTATCTGCAGTATTTGATTTTTAATTAACTCTATAAAAAGTATGTTAGATACCAACAAATTAACGTATACAATAACACACATTTAGGCTCAAAGGACATAAACGAACAAAGTTAAAACGTCTTCCGCACACTTGTCGCGGTATTTCGCATTGATCGACAATTGGCGGCGACATTTTTAGCCTGTCCGAACGTTTTTAGCTACAAGTGGACAAGGTAATAATTTTAGAATGATCGCGAGATATCTGTACGATAGCGAAGCATCACTCGGTCGAAATGTGTGCGAGAGTGGTGCGTGGGCGCAGAGAACGTTTACCGAGTATCGGTTTATAGTTAAATGAAAACTGAGAGTGGCCGCGGAGTGTTTTGATTCGTTTAGAACGAGTAAAATAAGTGCTAAAATAAAACAATGCCTGTTTTTTAACCAAATCTTACAAAAGTCATAAAATTTTTATTAAAATTGGTATTAACGAAAAATAAAAATGCCAATCCTGTTTAGTGCAGTGGCTTGTGATAAAAATGTCATATCAAACTTTGCATCGTGTGGTGGGAATTTTATGGAAATCATGGATTTAGTACTGAAAAAGATTCCAGAAAGCAATGGAAAGATGACTTATGCCCACGGTCCTTACCTGTTTCATTACATCGTTGCAGATAAATGTTTTTACTTTTGTATAACAGATAAGGTGAGTTTGTTAGATTACAATGTTAGTACAATAAAAAATATTATTTATTGAACGATAAGTAATGAAAAAGACATAAACAGAAGTTTATTAAAAAAATGCAAACTTCAGCATTAACTTCTTTTATTAAAATAAGAATCTACATGTTTCAAATATTCCACCTTAATGTTTTTTTAAGCTTTGTCAGCGGTCGAGAGCATTTCTGTTTCTTAACGAAATCCAAAGGAGGTTTAATAGCAGAGACAAAAGTGACTTTACACCAGTCCTAGCAGCTGAAATGTACCGGTACAGCGAGGACTATAGTACTATTACAATTAGAAAAGGAGAATTAGACGAACTTAATACAATAGGAGTGGGTTGTAGCGGTACGTACTTACTTCGTTACAAGTTATAATGCAACTTATGATGCAAATGGAATGTGCCATTCAAAAGTTGCAATAATCATTTGACGTCTGTATATCTAATGTGTATGGTACAATAGCTTCACAGTTGGTGTTTCTATTTCAGAAAGTTTATTGGGAGAAAAGATTTTATTTGTAAACAATGCGGACAATTTATCGTTTAGCGTGAGTACCTTATTATAAATCATGTTGTTTAAATTTTTCGTTTGTCAAAGTAACAAAATCGTGTCTTTTCTTTCAGACCATATCTTACGTTGGAAAAACTCCGGAAGAAATCATTGTTACAGTAAAAGACTCTAGATTATACTATATAGTGGGCGTGGTGTTAGTTTTTGCATTAGGTATAGCGATATACATATTTGGACCAATATCTCAAGTAATATTGACTGGCGCTATGCTATTTGCTCTTTTTCGCTCGGTTTTCAAGACTTAAACCCCGTTATTCCTTAAACTTAGTACCGGGTTTAAGACAGGACTAAACTATTAGCTAGCCAATTAGAAAAGCACTACTCTATTAGGTTATGTCACGAATGTGTCATTCATTCCTCTGTTGTCGGCTAATATTTAGACCTATTTTAAACCTGGTCTAATTTTTTTGTAATAACACCGAAAGAGTTCGTAATGTCGTTTAGTTTGCGGATATTTTGAAGAGCATAAAAGTGATATGTTTACGACTCTTAACTTTTAAAATCCCACGCGCTTCTGTCTAGTCGTTCGGTAGATTTATGGTCTAAACAAAATTATTAAGTAATAACATTATTTAATTTGATTATAAGTGTTTTCTACAAAGCCAGTTTTTTTAATTTTATTTTGCAAAAACTCTTTACGCAAGTATATGAGTATAAGCAGTTCGGTCACAGAAACTGTCTACGGGCATGTAAATTCAATCAGATGAATACAATTTAATGTTTAAAAAAGCGAACAAATTGACTGATTATGGTAAGTACTACTTAGCGTAGGGTTGCCAACTTTCAAGCTATAACAGTATTAACATGCTCTTAGGGCGAGATAACATGAAACTTTTAAGTAGTGCAGCCAGTAGTAGTTTCAAGGCGCCCCTAGAATATCTTAGGCTTCAATTGAAAACAGCGCTTTAACCCATTGTCTGTCCGCGGCACTACTCTAGACAGCAGGTAATAAGGAACACTTACGTAAAACAACTGCTTGTTGTGTGTGGTGTTCTGCAGCGTGTGGAACAGTTTATAGACGTTTCTTGCGGCCGCGTGGGCGCTTACAATAGAGAACAGCGCTTTAACCCATTCAATGTTCGGGGCGCTACTCAAGACAGTAGATAGACAGCAGAAAACAAAGAACACTTACATAGAACAACTGCTTGTTATGTGTGGTGTTCTGCAATGTGTGGAACAGTTTGTGGGCGCCCCTTGCGGCCGCGTGGGCGTTTACAAATGAAAACAGCGTTTTAACCCATTCTATGTCCGGAGCACTAGATAGCAAAAAGATAGCAGATAACAAAGAACACTTACGAAGAAACAACTACTTGTTGTGTGTTGTGTTCTACAATGTGTGGAACAGTTCGTGGGCGCCACTTGTGGCCACGTGAACGTTCACTATCGAAAACAGAGCTTTAACCCATTCTCTGTCCGCGGCGCTACTCTAGACTGAAAGACAGCAGATAAAAAAGAACACTTACATAGAACAACTGCTTGTTGTGTGTGGTGTTCTGCAGCGTGTGGAACAGTTTGTGGGCGCCCCTTGCGGCCGCGTGGGCGCCTACTAGCGACGACAGCGCGTCCACCACGCTTTCCGTCAGCTGCTGCGATGCCAGTGTTCTCGTGTGCTCTAAAACAAATGATGGTATTTAAGTAGGCAAGCAGGTTTTACGAAGGAAAATTTTGCACACAAAAATTGATCGACCGTATCGTCCGGTGGGACTTCAACCCTTCGCAATCCAGGCGAATGCTATTCCAACTGAGCTACGAAGGACGTTAGTGAGTAGAAGATTTTTGTAAGTATTTGCTGCGCCGTTAAGCAGGCATTCGAATTCATCATACCCAGAAATAAGCGATTGTTAATTTAGTATAACAGTTATTTCTAACTCTATTGTGATATTCAATGTTACATTATATTAAACTTTTAATGACATTTATAGGATAGCTATCTTCGTGACCATATTGGAATCGGGTTAGGAGATCGGTAGAGAAACTTTATTTATCCTTCTTATCAAATTTTTGATTTGATTATCCTTCTTATCAAAACATAATTCCATACTTCAGAGAGCCAATTAAGCATTCAGTCAGATCGATGTCAGATGCCTATGGCGTCGAATAAAGTCGGACACTAGGGCCTCTAGACCAAATGCAATCAATTCCACAACGGGGTTCGCTATCGCTAACAAAATGTAAGAAACTGCTTCTTCTTCTTTCTTATGGCGAGCGAACTTAAGCTTTACCCAGTTCTGGGCACACCGTTCCGCCAATGAAGAAACTGACATAGTAGCCACAAAACATCATGTGACTTTTGCATACATATTTTGTTTCGTTTATTTCGTAAGCGATTGTTTATTGTTTAATAGATTGCATCTTGTCTATGAGTCCCTGGTTCATGAATAAAAAGAAAAAGTTTGTTCTCACCTTTGTCTTGAAAATTTCGATTCGACGTAGTTTCACTGAGCACTCCACCAGGCCACCACGATTTTAGAACTACACTAATGTAATAATGTAGCATTTGCTCCGAAAATAACCAGGAAACCGTTTCTTTTATTTGCCTAAAATATAAAGGTAAGGTTTAGGTATATAATCTAATTCATTTGAGATATGATAAAACAATAAATAACATATGGTAGGGTTGTTTCTTTTTTCTATGTCGACAAAAACTGTCTACTCTTATATGACTAGTTTACTATAGTACCCATACTAACTTCTACCCGTGGCAAGTCAGGGCGGGTCGCTAGTAATACATAAAGACAATGTCAATCAACGAGATTAGTCTAAAATTTGAAAAATCTATTTAATTTTTACTAAAGCATGTTTATATATCCGTTGGCAAGAGTTCAACAAATCTCGTAAATAAATTATGACATTTCTTGTCGTCTGTTACCTATTTATCGTTCTGCCGTATGTGATCTGCACAAACGTGACGAGCGTCTTCCTGAGCCACCGGAACACGCCTCGCATGTCGAATACTTCGCTCAGTAAAGCGTATAAGGGTTCCGCTATGCTGTCTCTCTCTTCGCCAGCGATGCCAGGACCTGTCAATTAGGAAACGTCAAAATCTATCTGCAAAATGATTTATTATAATTTATTTATTTATGCTTTGAATTGGAAAGTGGATAGCTAAGGTCACATTGACATTTAACAGTATTCCCGATCCAGTAACGTGTGTGAACTGGGTCATAAAATCTACATACGCCATTGCAAAATAAAAACGGACCACGATGTAAAAACAATTCTTGTATAGATAATTGATGCAACCATAATATTAAGATTGTTCAAAAAGCAGATAAAGGATAAGAAATGGATAGTTGGTTTATTGAATCAGCTATCAGAATTACAATGGTTTTATAGCTTACACATATTTATGTTTATCAAATCTCACACCTATAATTAAATAACAGTTTTACCATTACAATAGTTATAATCATCATCATTTTCTAGCCCTGTTTTCAGTTCATTTGGGGAAGTATGTATGTGTACTACAATAAAATTATATCACTCGTCACGCAATCGACACGCCTTTCTCAATCATGATATCTTGTTATATACAGTGTTCCTAGGTCAGCCTTTTAATAATCGTAATGTGTATTTTATTAGTTTAGTTTATTAGTTAAACGATAAGTGCAGCGGGCCTCGGTTTATTTATAAATATAGGTATTCGCAACTTTAAAAATATGCCCTAGGCACCGTGCGCTAAACTCGATTGACCAACATAGTAACGAGTTAATTTAGATCTAATGAACACTTCTGGGAATCGACCTGGGAACTCTAACGCGCTTGACATTTTATTGGCAGTAAATTAGTCTATCTTATTTGAAAAGTCGTCTCACACTATATGCTAAGTAGACCGTGAAACTGTTCCGGTAATTGACAACTTTTCTCATAGAAAGTGCGGCTTGTCAATTAGCAAAATCGCGCACCTTGAAATTCATAGTTATTTTTATTTTCTTAAAAACAAACGATCTTTATACAAACGCATTGACGTATGGACACTCGTTGCGCTTGAGTTGCAGCTGTGTCGAGAAAAGAGGAAGTTATGTTAATTAATAAAACCCCGTCAGATCGAAAAGGGGTCAATCCCAATAAAGCTTTTACAGTTTGTTCCGTTTACTAAACGAAAATGACATTGATTTTTATTTTCAATCTCAAAAAGATATCTAGGTATCAATCTTTTCATTGTACTAATTTTATCCGATTCGAAAAGGGGCATACGAATGCACACGGTGACAAAATTATCAACATCATCCTAGCGTTATCCCGGTTGTGCAGACGCGCGCGAGGGCCTAGAGTCCGCTTTGGACCTTATGGTCATATTTTGGATTATTCCAATATATGTCAGATCGGGTAATATTACAGTGGAACGACTGCCGTCTGACCTCCGCGACCCTGATAACAAGGAAACTTGACTAGTTCACTATGGGACAAAAATCTGTTTTTTTTTTATCTTCCCACAAAAATCTTACCGCGCATAGAAGTAGTGAGATTCTTGTTGGCTGAATCACCGCCGTTGCCATCGAGGTATAGCGATATTTCGTCTTCGTCCGCTGACAAGTGCGTGAACGCTTCTTTGTCTTGAGACGATCTATTCGTTGCTTCACTACTCGTGCTGATGTAATAAAACAAATATAAGAAAAATATATGGTATTTATATTAGGAAAAAACTTTGAATAGACAACACTTTTTTTAAATATGCATGGAATAAGCATGAGAATGCTGAGTGGTGAACGTAATGATTTTTAAAAGTAGGCTATTTAAAAAGAAAATCTTACCTTTTAAATAAAGTTGAGAAAGAGAATTTGTTTTTCTTTGGCAAATCTCCTTGTTTGAGGTACTCTGAACTGGGGTTAAGGAATGTGTATAAAGCTTCACTTTGATTTAGTCTATCGTCTTCTAATACAAACTGAAAATAATAAGAATATGCTTGTATGCATAGTATTTACAGGTGATAATAAAAGTTGTATAATATCTAAGACAAGGGGACTTACTTCTAAATATTTCTGTATTAAAATCTTTGCTTTTTCTAATGAGTTCCTATCGTTTTTACCGAATAAAAATTTAAAAGAATTAGATGGCAGCTCCAGGTTTTTTAGTTCCGAACATAGAGGCCTTAGTTTTCGATGTAGTTCCTGGGAAAACAAATTATGAATTAATTCTAAACCGTAACTCCGCGTGCTAAGGTTTAAAATGTACTTAGTGTTACTTACCTGGAATTCGTTAAGTGTTCGTAATAACACCCACCCCGTGGATATTTGTTCAGGCCGATTGTCGTCACAGCTCATCACTTCTTGTTCTGCCATGTGGACTACTATCACGAACTGTGGCGGTTTAGATTCGTCTATTATCTAAAACAAATGAAAAGCCATCAAAAATATGACTCGTAAAAAGTCTCGCAACTTCGTTCTTCTACCTTTTACCAAAACTTTGTCTACTTATAATTCTTAGACTACTGGTTTAAATTGAATGGAATTTGAAATATACCGTGTTTATACAATGCTTGCTTGGTTACTGAAAATTCAGGCTTCTAGTTTTATTTACACGAATGTTATAGGGGGTTTAAATTGGCTTGAACTGCTTGGGGGGAAAGGATATAAATGTACGGCCGAACGGCCGTGTCGCGTTTTAGCGTGACCCCTTTTCTTACCCCTGAAAGGATGATTTTGAGGTTAGAACTGTCTTAAATCCTTTAGGATACGACCGACTCTCAGAAGCACTCGGATTAACGACTGACCTAGTGGTGTTGCCTCTCTTCACAGCTCGCCACAAACAAAGCTGCACTGCGGGGTTATTATTATCATAATTAATTTATCTTATCAGAATAATCCTTTAATCAGGCACTTTATTTTAAAAAAAGGTATTTCTAAATATATTTAATTAATTGAATATTTCAACGTTATATATTGATTTATAATTATATTAATTTTAAATATAAATATTATGAAAAGGAAAATAAGAGAAATATATAAAATTTAATATTAAATATTTTATATATAAAAAACATAAATATAATATTATATTTTATATATAATATAATATATATTTTTTATGGTTTAATAATTTATTATAAGTTTATTTTGCATATACATTTTTGTGTTAATTTTTGACTATTTTAATAAAAATAAATTTTGACCAATTTATAGCCATTAATAACTTATTATTATTATAATAACCCCGCAGGTTTTTGCGACTTTGCCCGCGCCAAAAGTCGGATTTTTATACGAACTTTCATCCCATATTTCACCCCCCTGATGATGCTATATCGCGACAAAAAGTAGCATATTATATGTCCTTCCTAGGCTCTCAAACTATCTCTGTACCAAATTTAATTTGTAACAGTCCAGTAATCTCGGGGCCTATTCAATACAAAAAAACAATCAAATCTTTCCTATTTATAATATTAGCGTAGATACCTCTGCGCTGTGCACGGAGGCGCGCCACAGCCCCAGGTGGTCGGCCCACGTGTCGGTGCGTTGTGTCACTCCACGTGTAGGTAGGCCTGTCTTACTCAAACCGTAACTTAGGTAGCGAAAACTTACCTACGCGCGGCGACCCACCCTGGTGGGCTAGTCAAGTAGGTACTCGCGAGCGAGCAGCGACAACGCGCGCGTTTTATTCAGAGGCGGCGCGCGGCACTATGTTGCTGACTAAACGAGCAAGAGAAAAGTGCTAATGAGGTGCGCTAGATGGCGATAGTGGCTGCTTGTAGCAGTCAACCTTATCGTGCCGTATAATATGACGTCACTGAATAGGTTTGCAGTGGATTTCTGTTGGTGTCTCCATATCATTGACAACATTGAGTAGACATTTCTTTGAATATTAGTCGAGAACGGCTGAACCGATTTTAATGATCTTCGTACCTAGTACCTGCAAGCGGCGACCCACCCTAGTGAGCTAGTCTAGTAGCAACTCACGGGCGAGCAGTGAGACGCGCGCGTTTTATTCACCGGTAGCGCGCGGCACTACGTTGATGGCTGGACGAGCATGACAAAAGTGCGCTAGATAGCGATAGTAGCTTGTAGCAGTCAACCCTATCGCGCCGTATGATGTGACATCACTGAATAGGTTTGCAATGGATTTCTGTAAGTGTCTAAACCAAAAAGGTGTTAGCTTTGAGGCGATTTTAATTACACTATATCATTGACGACATTGAGAACGGCTGAACTAATTTTGATAATCTCTGATTTGTTGGATCTCCTTCTCCTAGAAGAGCAAAATAACAACAATAACATCAAGAAAATTCACATTAACCCGAAGAATGTTTGATGGACGCACGGGTGGCCAGCAATATTATTGGCGCGACGTGAAATTCGGACGCACGGGTGGCGCGGTTTAGCACCTATGATTGGCTAATAGATTTCTATGGTCCGTATCGTTCTGCTGACGTATTTGGTGCGTTATTGTTGATCTTTGGTTCATAAACTGTCAGTTTTGCATTAGCATTGAGTACAATTCGGAACAAGAAATAAAAAATATACGAAATTTTCTTGACGATCCTTGACAGCCGCATCTTCCTAGTGATAAGTGCTAATTGTGTGTGACGCCTCCGCAATAAAAATGCTGTACAGGAGTAAACAGTGAGTATTCTTATAAGATTTTTATATGAAATTACTTGGAAAATAACGTTTATCATGTGTATAGTAATGGTTTCCGGATTATTTTTCTAAGCTTGGCGAAAAAACGTTCAAACTTTTTGGTCGTGAAAAAAATGGTGAATTGCGCGCCATATAATGCCATTTTTTCCTAGCTATTTATGTTGTGAGTGGTAACAAATGCTTATAATTCAGTCAATTCTTCTTTTAGGAATTGGATAATCCAAGTATTATTGCATAAAACGTCTGTTCCCATTCATAAAAATCAAAAATTTCGCAAACCATAACTTTTTATAGCTAGCGACCTTGACCTTGGTATAAAAGTACCGATAGCACGACAGTTTAGTTTTGGAAACAGTCAATGATGCAAATATGTTTATTCTAAATGGTTGTAAATATTTTATTGATTACCTTTATTTCTTTAAGTAAAAAAATAACAGTAGCCTCAAATTTTTTTAAGATGTACTTTTGTATAAGTAATGTAATATTTTTTAAAACTAAAATTCATCATATGAGTGAATGTTTTGGTTTTGGTGTTCCGTATTTTTTTGAACACTACAAAACCAAAATGCCAACATACAGCCAGTGTAACATCAATCATTTTTCATACATTTTGATGTCAGTTTTTTTTACTAATAAAAAAAATAAAAACCCGCTCCCTATCGATCAAACCCCTAGAGGCAACCTACGTATAACGGTGAAACCACCACCTCTGAGGTAAGATTTTTTGGTAGAGTTCACAGAAATATAACTAGAAATTAGTAATAATTTCCCATTTTAGACACAAACTTCTTTTCGGAAATTTTATTGTTTTCGTCTTTTCAAAACGACTTTTAATAAAGCATTAAAAACTTGTAAAAAAGATGAATTAAATAAGGAAAGTCTTTCTTAAGTTTATCGTAAGCAAAGGAAATAAGCATTTAATATAGTGTGTGTGTGTGTGTGTATCTATATAATTCAAGTATAGAGTGTTTACTAATTTAATTTTTATTTACAGTTTCAACGTTCTTGAATGTGTGGAGGCGATGGAGTCATCTGACGAGGAGACAGAAGAGTTGATGGAGTGGATGGGGTTAGCCAAGGCAGTGATTTTGAGTTATAGTTCGATGACAAGGGACACTGATGCCGACGTACTATAGTATATTTTTTGTAAAGAGTTTGTAATGTTTTAATTATGTTTTTAATAAAAACCATGATTTTTTTATTTGTTTTTTCAACCCTGTATTTACTTATGATGTATTACAATTGTATTACATGTAGGATGCTTTCTGATCAATAAATATCAAAATTTTATAAAACAATCCTATAATAGACTTGACCAATAACCGTTTTTTTATATATAATGAAAAAGCCTGACACATTGATGTAGTTCACAACACAGCTCGGTAAGGCGATTCAAATGATAAAATCATTTAAAACCGTAATTGAGACATAATAACATAAACTAAACTCCCTTCATGTATAATATATAAGAAAAAGACGTTAAGATCAAAGTTTTTATTTCTTTTTCTGACACTGTAGCTAACACTTTTGTTTAAATTACATTCGTAGCTTTGCAAGTACATATATTTTTAATAAAATATAAATAAATATTGGACAACGTCACATACATTGCTCTTATCTCAAAGTAAGAAGCTAAACCGCTGGTGTTGTGTGAATCAGAAACAATGGTGATAGCACGACACCGAGTATGTCTCGGTAACACAATACAGAAAATATATGGTTTTCTACATTAACCCCACTGGAAATCGAACCTGGGACCTCAAGAGATGGCGAAATCATGCAACCATTGTGCGAGCCACTCGGCCATGGAAGTCGTCATACATTACTAGACATTTGCCCATTATCTCATGCATGAAATAGTGGTAAATAATTAATTATGCAGCAGTGATTTTACGGCAGTTTTTCACTTATGTGAAATTACAGCTTGTAATTTTCAAGTATCAACTTTATTTTCCCTATAACTCCATCCTCCATTCCTCTTCCCCCTTCCTAATGCAGCAGAAAACTAGCAATTTTGTAGGTACACAAAGTTGCGAGACTATCTTTTATTTTGAAATAAATAAACAAGTCATGAAACTGGGAAAAATGAGCCTGATGGCGCGGCATATTAATTTATTTTTTTCCTTTATATTATTAAGATCACAAATATATCTGGAGCTTCTAATGACTATACAAAAAAAATGATAGAAATTAAAACATTTATACGGACCACTAGGCCACATAATGCAAAATCACAAAAATGATAAACCACAATTAATTGACAATCACATATTTCATTTACTCTAAAACACGATGTGGTTATAATTTTATAGTTTTAGATTAGTGACAAAATTTACAAAAACAAATAAACAAAACACGAAGAAAATATTATTTGACCTTACGACTTTTCTGTCATCAGTACTTTTTTTAGTCGGGATAGCGCCCGCGTAATGCGCACGTGTTAGTTTTTGCTGCTTTGTTTATAAAAAACTTTTGGAGTGGTTATATCGTGTTTCAGAGTTTGTAATTTATATGATTGTTTCCTGATTGTGTAAACTTTGTTGTGGAAGTGTTATTTGAGTGCTAGTGCATGGGCAATCAGTGAAAAAATGTGGTCAAAGTTAATGGATAGTGCAAAAATGCACCTTTCAAAATATTCATCGCACGAATTCTCTTTCAAGTAAGTTTTATTCGTGTATTAGATATTATTGTCGTATTGGAAATTTTGTGCAGATTGCGGTGATATATATTTCATGACACATCAAAAGACCGTATCGACGGTATAAATTATTTTTTCGGTGGGGGAATTCGAGACTGGGTCGATCTGTAAAGTAGCCATCACATGCCGCCATTTTTGAATTCAAGGTCAAAATCGTGTCACGGGTTAAGGGGGTGAAATAGGCGATAACGTTTCTATGGGAAGTCTGGCATTTGCGCAAACGAAGTTGGGGACCTGCTAGTGTTGGTACCTCAGCGCTGTGCACGGAGGCGCGCCACAGCCCCAGGTGGTCGGCCCACGTGTCGGTGCGCGCCAGGTGCGCCTGCAGCCGCGTCTGCTCGCCCGCCAGCCGCTCCACCTCGCTCGCCAGCATGGCCAGCGCGGGCGACTCCGGCTTTAGAGACGCTCGCAGGGCCGCTAACGCCTGTGGGCATATGACGATGAGAAGTTCCTCCGGACAAGTTCCGGAGTGAGTCGGACTCGCGCACGAAGGGTTCCGTACCATTCTCTACTTCACCTTAGGCACTTTAAATAATTTATTTAAAGGATTTTGTATTTGGTACAAAATTATCCAACACCCAAGCTCTACGAATATTACTGCTAAACGAATACGAATATTTAGTTTAGCTTAACCGCTATAGATTTCCTTTAAAGTTTATAATATGCACTATCATATTTTTTTTCAGATTTTTATAGATTTTTGAAGATATTAAACTTAAAGAGGGGGAGGGGGGGGTACATAACCAAAAACTGGCACTTCAAAGTTTAATATTACGTAAAAAGAACATTAACTCCAAAAATTTTATTAAACATCTCTAAGTCGTTTTAAAATATCTACACAATAATACCCCAACAATGGGGTAGACGAAAAAAAATCATCCCACACATGTAGGAAAGCTACCTTAAAAAATATTTTTCATATTCAACCACTTTGTCGACGAAATTCGTATACATACACCTACAAAATTTCAGCTTTCTAGTACTATCAGTCTCTTAGCAAAATCTCGGACAGACAGACAGACAAAACTATAAGGCTTCCTTGACAGTACTACGGAACTCAAAACAAATTTATTTTATTGTTATAAACTGCTGAGTCGCCGACGCACGCACGTTAAGCACGTTAATAAGAGCCAACAAAAGCTTTCTTGAGTCAAAGCAGGTGTAAGCCCCTACTCTGATAGCCTGTATCCATATTTTCAACTCTAGCCGTCCCCGTCGCGGTCAAATGAGACAAAGTTACGCGATAGAAAGAGAGGCAAATATCTAGATGGATAAATGGTAAATAGTTGGCGCTGCGCGACTTGACTTGCCCTTTATTATGTCGTAACAAGAGTAGCTGTTTAATTTAATGATTTTGCGGATCTCTGTCCTTGAACTATAAGATAATCAGCAGTAATGGTCAAAGTAATGAACTAAATTTGTATACCCAAAGAATAAAAAAGAAAGAGCTGAGATAGATATAAGAGTCACTGAATAGGTTTAGTGTATTATGAATCATATTCCAGAGTTATAAGAATGAATTTATCTTGCAACGGATTTCTGTGGGTGTCTAAACGAAAATGTGCTTGACTCTGACGCGAACTAAATTACACCATATCATTGACGACATTGAGTAGATATTTCTTTGAATTTCATTGCAAAGTCAAACTTCTGTACGGAGTACTAGTACTTATTCTGTGACTTTGTAAACGATCCTGTGCAAAACAAACGCGATAATAACGCACAGAGGTCGCGTTGAACAAAACACATAGTCCTAAAACGTGTTGTGCAAAGGCGCTAAACGTACCTGTATTTTATTATTATGCCTCTCCTGCAACTGGTCTAGTTTCCTCCTCGCGTAGGTGGAATGCTCCGTGAGATGCAACGCGCCGGCGACGCTCTCCGCCGAGGAGACAGACTCGTTCGACAACTGACGGTCTTCGATGGGGGAACGTTCTGAACACATTTCTGGAAGCAATATTTTCTATAGTTGAATAATAATTTTATAATATTTTGTCCATACGGTTTTCAAAATAACAAAAGAATTTTATGGATTCCAACATACATACTGGTCAAGAGAACGACAGAGGTCCCTACCCTCTGAAATAAACTGTACGGACAAAATATTAAAATGTGATGATGATAAACATACTTAAATAAACCTAGTAGTTTTAAAGTGTTTAAATCGCCAATAAAGCAACTTTTTAAATTCTTAACGTACGATTGCACCATTGACTATATAATGATGACACTAATGCAAAACTAGATATCAATAAAATTCGATGTAAAAAAAATAAACGAGACAAATAATACCTTTGTTGGCTTCTTCCGTTGCGAGTTCTGCTATCAAAGCCTTATACTGGTCACTCAACAGGAATGAAGAGTAATATTTGTCCTGTATTGTATCGACTACTGTATCTTGGACTTCGTAAAAAACTTCGGGCCCTTTGTCCCCTAGTAGGAATGCCTCCATTCGTTTTCTTGTATCCTGTAACAATAAAAAATTAGTAAAAAGTAGTGAGCTAGGTGATTTCAATGTATTACAAGGAGCCTCAAAAATTGCGCTAATTTTAATATCTACTGTTAGGGGTTCATGATTTAAAAACATTTGGTTAGAAATTAATTACTAAATTTATTAAGAAGTGTTGTCGCAGTGTGTGGAAAAATAAAAATTGCTACTTGGTTTATCTTTTGTAAATTCACTAACGAATTATTCTGAACAGGGCTAAAGACTTCGTTAATAAATGAGTATCTTAACAAATGCGAGATGTCTTTCAGCCGGGCTAACGTGCAACGCGTTTGATCAATTCTTTTAATTTGGCTTTTCTAACGGATAGACATTATATTGTGATTATAAGGATAATAATAATCTGTCAAGATTATTCAAAGTACGAAAATTAACATTCAGTTACTTTACCTTATCAACTTTAATTTCAGCACTTGGCGATCTAATATACGTGTAAAAAATCTCGGCTCCTAGCTGGTGCCAGCTACTCCTAGGGCTGTGCCGGAGTTCCTCCACCGCCATCCAGAAGCCAACTAGGCCTTGCGAACACAATGTTTCCAAGAACATCGATAAGTATCTGCGGCCAGTGACGCTTTCCATGATTTTGTGCAAAGGTAGAGTCTGAAAATCAAGAGGTTTGAGGTAGAGTATTTTTTTTATTAAGGGAAAAGGCTAGGCGCCACTTCTCCATACAAACGTAGTCCCCTGTTTTCTCCCTGGATAATGGCTAAAGGCAAAATATTTTCTTATCATAAAATCTACATTTACCACAGCTATGCTCCTATTTTTTTAGTTTTTTCTTATATTCGAATTAACAAAGGAAATATGAAACTAAGAAGCCTTCAAAAACTAAGAAAATTGCCTAATTTCTACCTCAACTTTGAGACGCTCGCCAAAAAAATCTACACAAATAAACACTAAAACTAAAACATAGGAGCATAGTCCCATCTTTTGAGAAACTATTTCAGAAGAAAATATTTAATAATTTGTCAAATTTTGGACTAGGAAATAGGGGACTTCGAAATGCTGTTTAGGAAGGATTTATCGGTCTGAGCTCATTAGTCCTTTTTTGCTTGGGCGGCTACCAGAGATCGCATCGAGACAGCAACATTTTATTCGAATACCTATTCTTCAAATACCATTTGGCCGAGTAGCCTCCTAATAGGCAGACATTAGACAGAATTTCACCTGATGGTAAGTGACCACGCGGTAGAAGACAAGTTTATAAGCATACTGGCGATTTCCTGCGACTTTGCCAGCGCAAATGTCTTTCTCAAACAAACTACCAACCACCCCTTGTAGTGTTTTAAGGATGATTCATGCGTAAACCCCATCCTATGTCCCTTTCCAGAACTAATTTATTTATTTAAGCTTATTGTACAACTGAAAATTTTGTACAAAATGCGGACTTAATGCAAAGTGGCATTCTCTACCAGTCATAATTTTGGGCTAAGCAGAAATTAATTGTGGGCGGTGCGAAAAGAAAAAAACATTTTTTTTAATTTACAGCCATAATAACAATTAATACAAGCACAATAAATAATACACTTAACTTATAACTTCTATGTCTATACCAGAATTAATCTAAATCGGTTCAGCGATTTAAACGTAACAGACAGACACACTTTCGCATTTATAATATAACTGTGGATGTCAATACATATTATCATCAGACGCCGCCTACGTAGTTTAGTGGTTCTACGATCTTAGAAAATGTGTTAAAAGTTTGAATCTTAGATGAAGTGTATAGAATAGTGAAGTTACAATTGGTTGGTGCTTGCTAGTTTAATGGTAGCCATACGCACGTTATTACTATTTATACTATTATTACTATTACTATTTGAACAGGTTCGACACTTCGTAGAGTAGGGCACGTTAAATCGGAATGATTTCAATTGAACCATATAGGAGAAAACGGAGTGATGGTATGGTCGACAACACGTCAAGTTACCCAAGTGAACTACGAAAACCGCTTTTATTACGTAAGTAATAGAGGTGGTCTCATAGACTACAGGCCCATGTCCAAAATGGTTGGGTCATTTGAACGTACGGCATTCAGATCTATGAAAAAAAATAAGAAAACGCGAAGTGCCGTAATAAAATGGTGCGCCACAAAGTCGGTAAATTTTGATTTTCTCAAATGAAATTACCGACTTTGTGGCGCACCATTTTTAATGTAAATTTTTTAATGTAAAAATGCCGTACAAAAATATATGACCAAAATGTACACACAGCCGCACGTCAGACTACCCCACTTCGACCTTGAGGTCGCTTCTATTCCCTACGCAATAAAAGCTGTTTTCGTAGTTCACATGGGTAACCTGACGTGCTGCCGTCTGTACTTACCCTTCTCCTGCACTTTTGAATTCTCACCAGCACTCAGTTGGACAGCTTACAAGTGACAGCATAGTGCTGAATCTTATTATTTTATGCTCTTATATCGTCCTATATAATATGTCACCTGGTGGTTCATATGACCCATCCATTTTGGACATGGGCCTGTAGTCTATTAAGGTCAAAGTGGGGTAGTACGACGTGCGGCCGTCGAAATGAAAGTTGGTCGAAAGCTGCCTTCCTCATCTATCAGGCCTAGCCTATTTTTGGGGGATCTGATTAGTTTGCAACCAGATTTCTCTCTACACTTTTAGTTGCTTAGTGGACATAAGTGGTCAATTCACTGGACTGCGGTATTAAATCAGGTTCAATACATTTAAATAATGTATCTCGGCGGCAGAATACATAAGCTTAGAATACATTATGTGTGTAGGAAAGGGCCGTACCTTACTATCAGACTCGTTAACAGTAGGAAAAGCGCCATCCCAGCCCAACTTTCTCAGGGCTGTCTCGCACTCCGCCTTAGCTATCGTCAGCTGGCTGATGTACCGCTTCAGTTTCTTAGCGTCGGCGATCTGTTGGCGGCTCACATTATGCTGGCCTGCCGTCTTCTCATCCGCATCCACGTCTACGCCTTTCGCTCTTTTTACATTTTCTAGGGTTGTCGCTTGCATTATTTGCGTGACTATGTCATATCTACAAGTAAAATATGAGCAATATTAAGGATATTAAACCTTCACGTATCATGTTTCCAGACACAATAGAAATTTAATTGTTATCGGCCCGCCCGCGGGTCGTATGGGGTTTGACAGGTTAAGTTAAAGTGTATGGAAGCCTTAACTAGCTTTAAATGCGCTCGTTTATTTTATCTATACTATCGTAAAAATCCTGTCGATTCTGTTTCTAGGTTGCTACAGACAGCAATTTTGGAACTGCCCTATAGTGCTACATGCTTTCTGGTAACTACAATAAAAATATAACCCTCGTTTTTAAATCAGTACTATCCATTAGTAAGAATATTTTACTGTTAAAAAAATAACTTTAAATTTTTTTCTACTGAACTATATCCATTGGTTTAAGTACCAGACAGCAAGTACGAGTCATTGCCTGTAGCTGATTTGACCTGGATGTTTTCAGACTGCACATAGTGAAAGTTGCACAAACAATACCTACTTACCGTAACCGTTTCAGTGTGTCGACATTATTGCAGCTGTTGATCAGCCTTATGTAATCCTCAAATGTCTTTGCGTATTCGTGCGTCCTAACATGCATGGCGTTCACTTCCTTTTGCGCCTCCAAATACTGTATTATCTTTTGGTTTATGTAGTCCGGTTCGGTGATCAGATCTATCGCTGGTTGAAGTACTGGAAAATTTCAATATCTTTAGTTGAATCAGCATAAAATTTAGTTAAATTAAGTTCATGGCAACTCAAAACAGCTTGGGAAAGTTGTTGTGTTTCTCAAAATCTCATAATCAATTTTAGTCAAAAATATGAACATACCTAACAGTTTTGCTGTTAATGCTCTATTAACTGATAGGAATTACAAACGCAAATTGATAACATACAATTACAAACTAATACATGTCGACAGGTCTATATAAAGTCAAAGATAGTCATTTTATTGCACAGTGAAAAAACAATGATACAAAATTACACAAAAAAAATTACAAGTACAATTTACCGGTCTTATAGCTGGAAGAAACAATATTTTCTAGATAAGAAACCAATTATGATAAAAAAGTAATTTAAGTAGGTACCTTTACATGCCAGTATCTCCCTCATGAGATGTGAAGCTGGCGCCAGCGAATAGCACCGTGGCATCAGAAACATAATGATGAGCTCACTGATTTGCCTCAAGTAGTGCAGCTCAGTCTCACACGACATCAGGTGGGGCGCCAACGCAAACACCGGAGGTTGGTTCAATTCCATTCTGAGAAGAGAAAAATGACAAAATCATTTAGAAATGTAACAATTGAATAAGTAAATAAATTGCTTCAACACACCAATTACCTAACCCCAAACTAAGCACGGGTCTAATAATGATGGATTATAACGTAATTAATTTTGCATTTCCCCAAGGGCAAACAAATAAAATAGAAGTCACCTTAGATTTAGGCTAATTTGTTTGTAAAAAAGAGAAAGTATTGGCTATTATTATTAACAGGTAAGTAAAAGGCGTAATCTATATTCCGAACCTAGTGAGTCCGAAAGTGAAAGAAAACTACACAGACTCGCATATCGACCCTACACGCTTAGAACTCGAACCTGAAATCCTACCTAGCGAAGTAAGGAAGGCAATACTGAGCCAGAAGTTAGACAAAGCCCCCGGCCCAGACAAGATTACGAACGAGATACTTAAAGGAAATCTGGATGAACTGGTTCCCTTGCTAACCAAGATCTTCAACGACATCTTGCTATCAGGTCAGATCCCAGAGCAATGGGCAACGTCTCACATCATACTCATATACAAAAAAGGTCCCAAGGAAGACATAGGAAACTATAGACCAATTAGTTTGATGTCAAATATTTACAAAGTGTTCTCCAAGATCATCCTAGGCAGATTGACTACCAAATTAGATGAAAACCAACCTATCGAACAGGCCGGCTTTCGAAGAAACTTTTCAACAATTGATCATATACACACTGTCAAACAAATAATAGAGAAGTACAGAGAATACAACAAGCCGCTGTACCTAGCGTTCATTGACTATTCTAAGGCCTTCGACAGTATAAGTCATGATGCCATATGGAGGAGTCTCAGAACTCACGGAGTTAGCGCAATATACACTAACATCATTAAAGCCATCTACTCTGATGTCAAGGCCAGGGTTCAACTGAAAGCTTAGGAGAAACATTCAAAATAGAGAGGGGTGTCCGACAAGGTGACCCATTATCCCCCAAACTATTCTTAGCTGTGTTGGAAAGCATATTCCGAAAAATGGAATGGGACCAGCTAGGACTGAATATTTATGGAAGAAATCTGAATCACCTCAGATTCGCGGACGACATTGTCTTATTTGAAGAAGATCCGCAAAAGTTAGAAAGAATGCTACAAGACCTTAGCTACGAAAGTAGTAAAATAGGAATAGGCCTATTGCTGAACCCAGATAAAACAAAATTATTAACAAATGCCAGGCCATGGGAAATATTGATAAACAACCAACCTTTGGAGTACATAGAAGAGTACACCTATCTGGGACAGATCATCTCTCACCAGGACCAGACCAACAAAGAAATAAATAGAAGAATAACAAGTGGCTGGAAAAGATATTGGTCTCTAAAGGAAATACTAAAATCGACAGATCTCAGCATAGGCATCAAAAGGAAAGTCTTTAATACGTGCATCCTCCCATGCATCACATACGGTTGCGAGACATGGTCCTTATCAAAGAGCCAAAGAAATAAGTTAGCACACTGTCAAAGAGCCATGGAAAGAAGTATGTTGGGCTTCAAAAAACAAGACAGAAAGCGGAACACCTTTATCCGAGCAAAGACTAAAGTCACAGATGTATTAACAAAGATAGACCAACTTAAATGGCGATGGACGGGTCACATGATGCGCTGCCCACTTGACAAATGGAGCAAGATAGTCACTGAATGGTACCCCAGGGATGGAAAGAGAAACAGAGGCAGACCGCCAAATAGATAGGAGGACGAAATAAAACGCACTGCAGGTCCCAACTGGAGGAGAGTTGCCAGAGACAGAGTGCAATGGAAGGAGTTAGAGAAGGCCTTTGCCATGAGAGACACTGAACTAAGAGATATATTATAAAACTAACTAAAATTGTAACAGAAAAAGTTCAGGATAAAGGGCTATTGATTGATTGATTGAAGTAAAAGGCAAAACAGAAAAGGTTGTTTTTACTTAAAAGGCATTGCTATAATACACTGGCCCGCAAAAGAAAGTAGGTACAATACTTATTTAAGAAAACATTTTATTCAACTACAGTAGGTAGGTGTAGAGACCATGGGCTCTTGGGCTCCCTGTTTTTACAAAGATCTCTGCAAAAGGCTAACTGATGCTACTGGTGATCCAAAGGCTGGCTAAAAGCTACCTTGGGAAAAGAATCAGTATTGCTATCCAGAGGGGCAATGCTGCCAGCCTTTTGGGCACCATCCTTTCGGCACTGCTGGGGCTGATGCTTTTTATATTTTGTAAATATATATATTAGATCTAAAAAGGAAAAATATAGCCCTATCTCAATAAATAACACAAAAATACTTGTTAAAGTGTACATTTGGAGTATAGCACTCTATGGATGTGAAACGTGGACATTGACAAAGAGGGACAGAGAGAGACTGGAAGCCTTCGAGATGTGGTGCTGGAGGAGAATGGAGCCGTATAAGTTGGACGGAGAAGAAAACAAATGAAGAAGTTTTGTTTATGGTTAGGGAAAAAAGGAGATTGATGGAAACAATAGAGTGTAGGAGGGGATGAATGTTAGGCCACCTGATTCGACACGACAATTTTAATAAAACGATAATAGAAGGAAGAATAGAAGGAAAAAGGAAGCGAGGAAGACCAAGATTAAGCTACATGCAGCAAATAAAAGAAAAGATAAATGTCGGGCCGTATCAGGAGGTTAAGAGAAGGGCGGAGAGCAGAGAGGAATGGAAAAAACTCCACCGGCAAGAGCCTAGCTCTTAAATTGGATGATGATGATATATTTACATAACTTTTTTGTTTGTGTGTAAATATAAATGCGTTTTGTTTGTGTGTAAACAAAACGAAAGCTATGACAAACGGAACAGCTAACGATAGAATAAACATAAACAGTAAGGTCATAGAGTTTGTGTCAGAATACATTTACTTAGGGCAAATAATATCTTTAGATGAATCATCAGCTAACGAAATAAATAGAAGAGTTGGAAATGCTTGGAAAAGATTTTGGTCTTTAAAAACAATCTTCAAAAACCATCAGACAAACACATACATAAAGAGGAAATTGTTCAACACATGTATTCTGCCCATTCTCACCTATCAATGGTTGCCAAACTTGGGCACTCACGGAAGCACAATGCAACAGACTAAAAGTAACCTAACGGGCCATGGATACGAGGGTCAAACTGAAAGTTCTTAGAACTGGCCACTTATAAACAATATAATAAAAAAAAAATTCTAAAATTTAAAAATAGAACTCTTTGCCAATATTACTGAGTATATATTTCATTAATTTGTCATTTGTTTTACGACTTGGCGGCAAATTGAAAATTGTCTGTGTCACGTCAAAATGAATTTAACACGAGAAAATTTTCGTGCAATGATTTTTTATGACTTTCGATGTCATTTAAGTCAACAAGAAAGTTATGATAGACTACGATTGGCCTTTCACGATGAAGCCCCATCTCGTGCGACTGTTTACAACTGGTTTAATGAGTTTAAACGTGGTCGCACTAATCTCACTGATGATGTACGTGAGGGACGGCCTTCTACGGCGACGACTGAAAATAACATCTGTGTTGTGCGGCGTATGATAGAGACTGACAAAAGAGTGACCTATCAGCAGATTCGGACAAGCTTAGGCATCGGTATGAGTCAAGTGCACAAAATCCTCCACGAACATTTAGCGGTCAGGAAGCTTTGCGCCCGGTGGATACCTCATAATTTGACTAAGGCTCAAAAACTCCATCGTGTGGATTGGTGCCGTAAAATGATTGAAAGATTTAACGGAGGTGACTCAAATGCTGTGTTCGACATACTAACAGGTGACGAAAGCTGGATTTACTGTTATGATCCTGAAACCAAAAGACAATCTGCTCAGTGGGTCTTTCCTTTCGAGGAGTTGCCAACTAAAGTGAAGAGAGATCGAAGTGCGGGAAAAAAAATGGTGGCCTCGTTCTTTGGAAGGATAGGTCATTTCGCAACAATTGTGTTAGAGGATCAAAAAACAGTTTCTGCAGAATGGTACACTACCAATTGTTTGCCACTTGTCTTGGAAAAAGTTCGAGAGAAACGACCTCGCAGTAGGATCCTCCTTCACCACGACAACGCCTCGTCGCACACCGCCAAGCTAACGATCGACTATTTGGCGACATCAAACGTTGAATTACTGGGTCACCCGCCGTATAGCCCCGACCTCGCGCCTTGTGATTTTTATTTATTTCCAAAAATTAAAGAAAAACTTAAAGGAAAGCGGTTTATGAATGCTGAAGAAGCGGTGGCTGCGTATCGCGATGCCATTGAAGAGACCCCTAAGGACGAGTGGGCAAAGTGCTTTTCCCAGTGGTTCCATCGCATGCAGCGGTGTATTGACGTCAATGGACAATATTTTGAAAAGATATAATAAAACTAATAACTGGCTAATGTAATCAGTTTTTGATTTTCTAAGAACTTTCAGTTTGACCCTCGTAGAAGGTTAACTAACACTAAACTAACCGACAGGATGTGAAACAAAGACCTAAGAGCCAAAACAGGACTGACTGATGTCGCATATAGCATAAAAAGCTTAAAATGGAAATGGGCAGGACACATAATGAGAGGACCAGACAACTGGAGCAAAACAGTAACAACCTGGTATCCAAGAGGCTTCATGAGAAATAGAGGTAGACAGTTCAGGAGGTGGGAAGACGAGATAGTTGGAACAGCAGGAAGAACCTGGACAAGACGTACTAAAGATAAGGAAGAGTGGAGAAAGTTGGGGGAGGCCTTTGCCTAAAGGCACATAGAAGAGGAAAAAAAAAGAATATGCCAAAAACTAAGAAATATGTCACTACAATATAATATCTTCTGAATAAAGGCTATAAATAAATAAATAATATAAATAGGTTACTTTCTTTATTAAAAAAACAAAAAAATATTATGTTTTTGTATTGAAAATGTAGTAATATTATCGCCAAAGATAAATACATCACCTTTCTAACAAACTAGCATTTATTATAAATAAGTATTATATTAAAAATAAAGTAAACACACATAAAATATGAAAATAATAACTATTACAAATTATGTCAAAAAACCATAAAAAAACATCCTATAATATTTTTTTACACTTTATTTATTTTAATATCTGGTATTGCCTCCTCATTTTGCAAGGGCATCTTGGAAAGGACTCATTTTTGTTTAAAGCCTTTTTCAGATATATTTTAAAAGACTATCAAAATAAAATTTTATTTAACAATTTACTTTTAAAAAATATCCTTGTGTATTTTAAAAGTTATTGCATATTAAAAAGTGTAGTAGCCACTAGTATAGGATATGTATTATTAACCAAAAGAATATATTATATTACGCCTAAATAAAAAATATACATAAATGAATTCTTGCAAAAATTTTATCATTTATGGTCTCATAACAATTTTTCAATTTTCCATTTCATACTTATTCCCAACAATCTGAAATTGTTTGCATGTTAGTTCTATTTAGATATATTTGAGAGCTGTGGATTTTGTAAAATAAATAAATTAGTATTAAACAAATAACGCTGAATAATAATTAATAACTTTGTAGCAAAAAGACAGAGACTTCTTTTATCTTCTAACATCTATAACAGGTCATGTAAGGTCAAGTGACAAGATAATGAAAAAATTACTACTTACGCACAGCTCCTGGCAATTCTAATTCTTTCAAAATGCTGAGTTATCTTATTGACCATATCGCTGGCTAGAAGTTTTTCAGCATCAACTCTTAATAATCTTTCGTACAGGTTTTGAACAGCACCCCAAGTGTGCTCCTTAAATTTATCTATTACAGGTTCAGGTTTGTGTGACAACTCTTTCAGCCAGCGAGTTACAAAGTCCCTCAAAACATAGTCAATCAACTGCTGTAATTGACTGTCTACAGTACGCCCAAAAATAACAGGCAAGTGGGTCTTTGTTTTTGTATGGGGCCAATTATTCTGATCTTCCTGTAAACAAATTATCAAGTTATAAAAGTAACATAATAAGACATGACTTTTTAGTACACACGCTTAGATCAATTCACGTACCTTTAGCGATTCCTCTAATTGTCGCATTTCTTTTTCTACTCTATCTAACAAGAATAATGAAGTCTGATGCGGCGAGGAAAGAGCTACATGACCCCAAAGTGTTAACAAAAAAACAGATACACACAAGAAAGCACTGAATAAAAGTAAATAAAGTAAGCTCCATAATAGAGGAAAATACCACGATAAAGCCCAAAAAAGTGCAAAAGCAGCGAATATAAGCCACTTCATCGCGAATTGTTGTGTTTTGCATAATATGTTGTAAATTTAAGTAGTAAATTACAGAAAGTTAAATACAGCACATATGTTTTTATATTAGGTAGTATTATTTTGTGTAACTACATACTCTTAAGAAACAATTTTAATTAGTTCATATTTACATTCGAAGAATGACAAAAAATTGTGATTCGCGATTGATTTCTGTCGTCCTTGAGTTTCGCTTTTGACGTTTGAAATTTGCGTTCTGAAACTGATACTGAGTGTGTTTTCATTTGACAGCTTCACGTGGTGACCATCGACTGAGTGATGTTTGTTTTTAAAAAAAAAACAGGTTTCGCAATCGTGCCGCTTAGGGGCGCTAACCAAATTTCCATACAAATCATCACACGGACGAAGGTATATAAGGAAAGCATGAAAAAACTCGCACTAGGGCCTCTGAAACTATTATATAATCTGTGCCTCTGACACAGTGTGTGTGTGTCAGACTGTCAGCTGTCTCTTCAGTTTACCTTCGAAATGAGACTATTCAAGATCTGGCTGTATAGCTGTGTACCATTGCCTTTCCTCTGGTGGATAAAATACTACTGTCAGCTGTCTGACTGTCTGACAGCAGCCGCCAGCCGCCATTACTGTTTTCATTTATTTCTATTCTAACCTTAAAAATAGAGTATTCATAAATAACAGAATAGTAAATAATAAAATAAACTGGAAACACTTCGGAGATGTCTTGTATAAATACGGTCTATTTAGTAGTTGGAGGTGGTATAGCTGGAGTAACTTGCGTTGAAAGCTTAGCTATATTGCACCCAGAAGAAAATCTTGTTTTGATAACAGCATCATCACTAGTCAAAAATGTAAGCAATGTCAGTTTTTTTGCTAAAACTATTGTAAAATTTGATGTGAATGAAACTGAGGCCAGTTCATTGCAAAAGATTCATCCTAATTTAAAAATAGTGTATGATTCTCTGAAACACATAGATACTACAAAAAAAATAGTTACCACTGATGGGGGCGTTCAAGTGCAGTATAAAGTGATATGTATATGTACTGGAGGTGTACCAAGACTCTTAGCAGATTCCAATAAGTCTAAAAGAATATTAGGTATAAGAGACACTGATTCAGTACAGGAATTTCAAAACAGAATGAGACAAGGCAGAAGAATGGTCATAGTTGGTAATGGTGGAATTGCGTCAGAAATAGTGCACGCTACTAGAGGAATACAAAAAGTGTGGGTTATTAGAGATGATTACATATCTGCTACTTTTGTAGATCCAGGAGCTGCAGAATTTTTTCAAGATTCTTTGAAACATCCCACAGTAGAAGAGAATACTAATAAAAATACGATTTTACGACGTCACATTTTTACTGAAGAAGATACAGTGATTGCCTTGAATAAAAATCTAAAATCAGCTGCTTTGGGCCCAGACTGGTATAGAAAGTTAGAAAACATAAGAAATGAGCATGGTGAACAAGAACTAGAAATTATATACAAAGTTGAAGTGATATCTGTAGCTGAAACTGATTCGGAGTATCCCTTAAAAATTGAGCTGTCTAATGGGCGAACTGTAAACTGTGACTTTGTTATTTCAGCTACAGGAGTAGAACCAGCTATAAGTTTTTCATGTGATAAAAATCTTCAAAGAGGACCAGATGGTGGCTTGTCTGTGGATGAATTCCAAGAAACTACTGTGCGTGATGTATTTGCAGCTGGTGACGTAGCATATGCAGCATGGAAGCATGCCCCGCACTGGTTTCAGTTAAGGCTATGGACACAAGCTAGACACATGGCTGGAATGGCTGCAAAAGCAATGCATGCAAGGATCATCAATCAAGAAGTTTTACAAGACTTTTGCTTCGAGTTATTTACACACTGTACCAATTTATTTGGATATCGAGTTGTTTTATTAGGAAAATATAATGGTCAAGGGTTAGGGAATGACTATGAAATTTTAGTTAGATGCACACCTGGACTTGAATACATAAAATTTGTACTTCAGAATGAAAGATTACAAGGAGCAATTCTAATAGGTGAAACTGATCTTGAAGAAATGTGTGAAAATTTGATTCTTGATCAAATTGATTTGAGTCCTTTTGGAGACGATATTTTAAACCCTGACATAGACATTGATGATTATTTTGACTAAGTAACTTATTTAATTAAATAATAAAAGGTTCTGAATTTGGAAAACTAAATAGAATACAAAAAAGGAAGATCTTAGAGACTAATGCCACATTTCAAAATAGTAAGTCATAGTTTGGATGCGGTGTTTTCCGCACTTAGCCTCTTGATTGGGCCATTGTGCGTATGTTCCTTTACTCTTTTATTCTAACCACTTCGTTTGAATAATATAGTATAGTAATACATATTTTTATGCAAAAATATGCGCCTTAGACAATTTTTAATTGTCTTAGATATGCACGAAAAATAAATCTTTGATAAAAACTTCAACATTATTCAAATGTGCTTTATTTAAACCTTAGAATATTTAAATCGAAAACTTATTTGTATTATAAATTATAATCTTATGAACATATTTACTTTCTTCGATTTTACATTGAAAAGACTTATACCTAACTCAAACTGTTTTACTACGAATCTAAAATACCAATGTATGAATTCTTCGAACCATAATGCTTTCTAATTTGTGCTTCGAACCATCTGCAATCTGCATGGACATACAAGACAACTTTTGCTGTAACTGTGAAAAACTATACCTCTATCCATTGATTTATTATACAATATGTAGTTTTTTGGACCCGACAAACTTTAAGGGTGGATTCTACGATTAATTTCGTCGAGAAAACACCCCCATACTTGGGGTCAAATGTCAACGTTTAAGGAATGGCGGCCATTTTAAAATCTTGATAATTATTTTTTTCTTTTATTTCATAAAATCCATATCTCGAGATTTAAAAGCCCTACGGACATGAAATAAAATGTTTTTTTCTGCAAAAAGTCGTCTCTATCGAATAAAAATATTCACGACTGCGAAAAAGATACATAAAAGTACTTAATCTCATATTTTTTGGAAAAAAAAAACAATACATTTATATACATCAATATTATTCGAATATAATAAAGAGGCAGTTGAGGTAGGGAAAGGAATACGATGGGATAATAATAAATTAACGAAAAATGAGCGGTCATATCGTCGGCAAGCAAACATAATGTGGTTAACGTCCTCAACGTCCTCGCCACACTCGCACTTAGCATCAGCACCAATATGAAGTTTGGCCAGATGATTTCGCGTACATGTGTGTCCTATTCTCATTCTGGAAATTACTGATGTTTCAGTCTTGCCAAGCTTCATTTTAAAAAACCAGGGCTTTGACGGAATAGAAGGTTGAATTTTAAAGAAGAACCTGCCTTTTGTTATGCTACTGTCCTCCCATTCATTCTGCCACGTCATAGTAAGCTGTGCTTTTGGAAGAGATGCTAGATCATGACAGTAGTTACAGTATGGGTAAGTGTCACCTGAATGCACAGCCTCATTAGCCAGTCTGTCTGCAATTTCTTTACCCTTGATATTTTTATGGCTAGGTGTAAAATGAACTTCACTCCTCTCAATACGCAATCATTTACCTCATTTCTAATTTGGAATATTAAAGGAAATTGGACCTTACAATTGAACGGAAATCTTTCTAATGCCTGTAATGAACTTTTTGAGTCAGTGAAAATAACTGTTTTCTTAACTCTTATAAGACGCACATATTGTATAGCTTTAAGAAGCCCAAAGCATTCCCCTGTAAAAATAGAGGATTCTGGTGGGAGTTTGGTTTTTTGTACTATTTTATATTGCTGGTGATATACACCAACACCAGTGCAGGTTAACGTGGAATGTTTAGACGCATCTGTAAAAATGTAATGAAAATCGGAAAATTTTGAATCTACAATATGATTGAAACTAACTGCTGCGTTAAGGTCACTTTTGTCAAGGGCAAGATAATGTATATTTAAGGGATTTATTAAAGACTCGAACTCACATTTAAATATAGGGAGATATTGTGAACGGTGTGTGAGAAAGGAAAGAGAACTATATTTGCGGTAACTTACTATCAGACATGGTGGTGATAAATGTGCCCATTAATTGGTATTCTCTACCAAATCAGAAAGCAACTGCAGCTTTGGGATGATAGGATGATTAGCGAACTGAAGTGCTCGAAACAGGAATCTATCTGATAGGAATTGGCGCCTTAGTCTCAAGGGTGGGTCACAACATTCTACTTGTAACGCGTTTATGGGGCTAGATTTCATAGCACCAGTAACTATACGAAGCGCTTTGGATTGTACTAAATCTAATTTCCTAAAACTAGTTATATTGCCAGGCTGTAATAAAAATGTTCCATAGTCTAATACTGATCTAATAAGTGCATTATATACAAGCTTCATACAAAATGGGTGGGTGCCCCACCAAACTCCCGATAAACAACGCAACATATTCAACACCCGTTCACATTTAAGGACAACATAGTCACAATGTGCTCTACCAGTAAGTTTCGAATCTAACACCACACCAAGAAATTTAAACTCCTTTTTCATAGGGATTGGACAGTTGTTGTACAATAAGATAACAGGTGGCGGAGCTCTCATGCGTGTGAAAATGACACCAGCACTTTTAGAGGCAGAAATTTCAAGACCGTTTTGATCCATCCATGATTTTAGGGAGGCAAGTGCAGAATTGATAGCAATGCTGGCGGTATCTAATGATTGATTCGTACAATAAAGCAACAAATCATCAGCGTATTGCAAAATATTTACATTATTATTTACGTGAAAGTCTAAATCATAAGTATATACATTATACAGTAAAGGGCTAAGTACAGAGCCTTGGGGAAGCCCTTTCCAGACAGATCGAGTTTTAGAGTCAGTAAGAACAATAGAGCGATCGAACAAAATATTTACAATAAAATTTGTCAATTTCGGCGGGACTTGCAGAGCCTGTAGTTTTGTTTTCAGGATATTTAATAACACCCCATCGTAAGCACCCGCAATATCTAAAAACGCCGCAAGTACAAACTCATTTTTGGAAAAGGCTAAGCGAATGTCAGTTATAAATATACTGACGCTATCCAGTGTACACTTCCCTTTTCTGAAGCCATATTGCGTATCCGCTAATAGTCCTTTTCTTTCTAAATGCCACTCCAACCTATTTTTAATTAAATGTTCTGCTATTTTTAACAACACTGACGATAACGCTATAGGACGATAGGAATTAACGTCAGATGGGGATTTTTTGGGTTTGAGGAATGGCAGCACTACTTGTTGTTTCCATGCAGTTGGGATGACACCTGTCAGCATGATTCTGTTTACTAAACTTAAATAATACTGAAGAATTTGATCGCTAAGATTAGAAAAGAAGAAGTATGGAATGCCATCGATCCCAGGGGCTGAATCTTTAGTATGTTTAAGAACACCTTTGAGTTCGTTTAAAGAGAAAGGAGAGTCCAGATCTGAGAGGTTATGAGGTGATTGCGAAAGTGATAAAGTTAAGTTATTAGGGACCCACGGTGGTGCTAATTTATCCAAAAACTCATTAATCATAGTTGGCGGTAAGACTGGGGGTGAAGTGTCATTAAAAGCAGACTTGAACCTTCTAATACTATGCCAGACAAGAGATGAAGGGGTGTTGGGAGGAATGGATAAGCAAAAACTTTTCTAGCTTGATGTCTTCTTATGTTTAAACAAATCACGGGTTTCGTTAATTAATTTAGTAAGGATATCGAAATTTTCTGGGGACATGTTATTTTTATAGTTCCTCTCAGCCTCCTTTCGCTGTTTAATAGCTGCAGTGCACTCTGCATCCCACCATGGGGGGGGGGGGGGGGGGTGGTATTTTTCTATTGGAAATGTTTTTATAGGAAATGCTTCATTAGCTGCCTCAATTAAAATATTTGTAAGGGCATTAGCACAGTCTGTTTCATTGCCTTAGCAAATATTAGGTTATGACTGAGCTTTTTTTTCAGCACAAGATTTGAATTTTTTCCAGCTGTCACTACTCCTATCTGGTAGTCTGTGTTTTAACTGAGAAGTGTGTTTGAGATCTGTTGGTTTATTGAATGGAAGTGTGATAAGAATTGGGTAATGATCACTACCATAAGATGATAACAAGGTACACCAAGTCAGACTAGTAGCTAAATATGGAGTGCAAATATACAGATCAACGGCGCTAATGTTATGGTTTGGTGCAGTGCGACGGGTGGGACAACCAGTATTTAGGGTACACAGATTTTGATCATCAATAATATCTAGTAATGTTTCACCGTGATCATCAGACTTAGAACTTCCCCAAGCCTGGTGATGTGAATTCAAATCTCCTAGTATTAAAAATGGTCTTGGCAGCATGGAGATTATTTGACTTATTTGATCAAAAATAAAAGAAGAAGGGTATGGAATATATACAGATATTATACAAATATTATATACACTAGCAGCCACCATTGTAAAGTCGTTACTACTATGTACAGGTATAGAAACAGAAGAGAAAGGAACAGAATTTCTGATGAACAAAGCAGAACCACCATATCCATCAGGCCTGTCCTCTCTCAGACAATGGTAGTTGCCAACTCTAAAAAGACTCCTAGATTTGAGCCAGGTCTCTGACACAGCAAAGACAACTGGCTCATGATTGTTGAGCAAGTGTATGAACTCGCTCTTTTTACTACTCAGACTGCGGGCATTCCACTGCAAGATCTTTGCTCGTGTGAATTTTATTGATTTCATTTAGCTTATCAAGTAATGGAGCAACGATGGACGGTCCAGTGGAATTACATTGAAATTGGGATAAAAGACTAATAACAATAGAAAGTAAATCTGTTATTTGTTTTAGGTTTTGACTGTTATCATTACTTTGATCATTCTTATATGCACATCCATTTTTGGGATCAGGGATTGTAAACTCATTTATTATGGCCTTATGGCTTTCTTTGTCATAACCTTTGCTAGATGATACAGGAGAACGGGGTTTCAAAAAAGATAGTTTTCTTATTTAATTAGTATGGGTGTTACTATTAGTTGAAATATTACTGCTGGGGTAATGTAATTTAGAACTTTTTGCAGGACTAGAAGATAAAACATCTGCAAAGGATTTGGTCACTGGTGGATGTAACTTAGAAGCTTCCGCATATGAGATGCAATTACGAGGGTCAAACTGAAAGTTCTTAGAACTGGCCACTTATAAACAATATAATAAAAAAAATATTCTAAAATTTGAAAATAGAACTCTTTGCCAATATTACTGAGTATATATTTCATTCATTTGTCATTTGTTTTACGACTTGGCGGCAAATTGAAAATTGTCTGTGTCACGTCAAAATGAATTTAACACGAGAAAATTTTCGTGCAATGATTTTTTATGACTTTCGATGTCATTTAAGTCAACAAGAAAGTTATGATAGACTACGATTGGCCTTTCACGATGAAGCCCCATCTCGTGCGACTGTTTACAACTGGTTTAATGAGTTTAAACGTGGTCGCACTAATCTCACTGATGATGTACGTGAGGGACGGCCTTCTACGGCGACGACTGAAAATAACATCTGTGTTGTGCGGCGTATGATAGAGACTGACAAAAGAGTGACCTATCAGCAGATTCGGACAAGCTTAGGCATCGGTATGAGTCAAGTGCACAAAATCCTCCACGAACATTTAGCGGTCAGGAAGCTTTGCGCCCGGTGGATACCTCATAATTTGACTAAGGCTCAAAAACTCCATCGTGTGGATTGGTGCCGTAAAATGATTAAAAGATTTAACGGAGGTGACTCAAATGCTGTGTTCGACATACTAACAGGTGACGAAAGCTGGATTTACTGTTATGATCCTGAAACCAAAAGACAATCTGCTCAGTGGGTGTTTCCTTTCGAGGAGTTGCCAACTAAAGTGAAGAGAGATCGAAGTGCGGGAAAAAAAATGGTGGCCTCGTTCTTTGGAAGGATAGGTCATTTCGCAACAATTGTGTTAGAGGATCAAAAAACAGTTTCTGCAGAATGGTAAGTTACCAATTGTTTGCCACTTGTCTTGGAAAAAGTTCGAGAGAAACGACCTCGCAGTAGGATCCTCCTTCACCACGACAACGCCTCGTCGCACACCGCCAAGCGAACGATCGACTATTTGGCGACATCAAACGTTGAATTACTGGGTCACCCGCCGTATAGCCCCGACCTCGCGCCTTGTGATTTTTATTTATTTCCAAAAATTAAAGAAAAACTTAAAGGAAAGCGGTTTATGAATGCTGAAGAAGCGGTGGCTGCGTATCGCGATGCCATTGAAGAGACCCCTAAGGACGAGTGGGCAAAGTGCTTTTCCCAGTGGTTCCATCGCATGCAGCGGTGTATTGACGTCAATGGACAATATTTTGAAAAGATATAATAAAACTAATAACTGGCTAATGTAATCAGTTTTTGATTTTCTAAGAACTTTCAGTTTGACCCTCGTATTAGCCATGTACATTTTTATTTGTTTCTGCCTTGAAAACTCAGGACAAGACTTACTAGTGGCATAATGGGACCCTAAGCATGAACAACACACACTATTATCTTCATCTACATTGCAAGAATCACCAGCATGCCCATCTTGACCACACTTATAGCAGCGTGGCTTGGATCGACATTGAACTTTAGTATGGCCAAATCTGCAGCAATGGTAACATTGTATTGTAGGAAATATATACAATTCAACAGCGAGTGCATTATAACACATAAAGATTCGTTTAGGCAAGATTTGACCATCAAAAGTAATAACCACAGTGTGTGATGGCTTCCATCTTGGTGTCCCGTTATTAAAAGTTTTAAAATTGAGCCGGCGAACATTTCCCCACATCCTATTGGCACATTGATGTTTGCAATTATCTCTTCAGGAGACCATTCTGCAGGTACTCCTCGCACTAATCCCATCCTAGTCACATTGAATGAGGGAATAAAGGCTTTGAAATTATTAGATACTAAACTGTCGTGAACAAGGAATGAATTAGCATCAGAGTAATTTGAAAAAGCCATAGCTATGGTATTGCGGCCAATCTGTTTAAAACTACCATTAACAATGTTTTTAAAACCATGTTTTTTCAAAAACTTGCCAAAAGAGAGTGCATGCATTGAAGTGCCATCATTTGGGGCAGACTGATTTTTTTGGACATGAATAACAAAAGGCGAGGCATCATTACTATTATAACACTTCCTACTTAAATCAATGGATGAAGGTTGAGATTGTGCCTGCGTGTCCTGCAATTTCGGTTTATCATTAGATTTTTTAAGGAAGTTTTACGCTTGTTGCATTGTTTGCATCTGTGTACGCGAGCTCGTTTTCTGGTGCTAGTTGTCTGCTGACCATCTGTATCCATTGCCGATTCATTAGAAAGAGCCACAGGGGGCTTAAGCAACGATGCAAAAGAATTAGAATGTATCGGGATGGAAGCAGATCCTAACAAATTCGGATTAAATGGTAAAGTTACATTTTCACCCACAGGTGGGACCTCGCCTGGATCAGGCGGGTCATTCATTTTAAAGAAAAAGAAAAAAAGCGCGGGAACTTTAAAACGAGAGGAGGCTTTTTATCAAATTAATTTTCTAAATTTACCTATTTTGGTATTTTTAAAGGTGCGAGGATGGGGAATAAACGCCCCAGGAAAAGAAAAAGGCCGGACGAAGTGGGCAGCGACGGGGCAGATCCCGATTCGGCCGAGGGTCATCTAACAGAGGTCTCAGAAGAATCCGACTGTAGCCTAGAGGAGGATAATCAAGATAAGTATGCTGAGTATAGAGTTCCTTCATACTTAAGGCTCTATCCTGAGAATGGGGGCAACTTCGAATATATTGTTTTTTAAGAAAGCCAAAATTCAGAAAAACCCATAGGGGATCGAGACTTAATGTCTCTCTCCAATGGAGTTAAAAAATATAATAAAGGAGTTAAACAATTAATAAGAATCAACAGATTTAAAGTTGGAGTGATTTTCAATCAACCATCGCTTGCTAATGCTGCTGTCAACAATCAGAAGTTCTTAGAACACTACAAAGTCAAAGCATCAATCCCAGCTTCAGGCACGGAAGCCACTGGCGTGATTTACCATGTGCCGATTGATATGAGTAATGCCCAGATATTTAAAGCAATTTCCTGCTCTCATAAAGTTATTAGTGTCAGACGTTTCATGAGAAGAAGTCAAAATGATAATGGATCTGTATTTTTTCAGCCAACCAAAACTGTTTCAATAACCTTCTCCTGCCCCAACCTGCCTGAAAGTGTGGACCTAAACAGCTGGAAATTCGTGGTGAAACCATACATCCCTCCTGTTAAGCAGTGTTTGAAGTGCCTAAGGTATGGTCACATAGCTAAATTTTGTAAAAACACTGATTGCTGCTCAATATGTCAAGGACCACACAATTATAGAACATGCACAATCCCTGCAAGTGAGGCTGTTTGTTTACACTGCAATGGTAAACATATTTCTGTGTCCTCTCAATGTCCGATAAAGAAAAAGAAGATGGAAGAAAATAAAAATAAACATGTCAATCGATCATATGCTGATGTATTTAATAACAAATCTTTCCCAACAATTAAAAATTCCAATCCCAGTCCCTCCCCTTCAGAGCAGTTTATAAACTTGCTCAATTCTGAACACATTTTAAATGCAATTCTTAGCTCAATTGTAACAATTATTTCTAAAAGTAAATTAAAAGAAACAGCTATAAACACACCAAATATAAAAGATGTTCTCCTTGAGACCTTTAAAAACAGTAAAATAAATTTTATGATTTGATTTTAATATGGAAAAAAAGTTAAACATAGTACAGTGGAACGCTCAGAGTATTTTAAGTAATCAACATCATTTCATTTATTTTTTAAAGGAGAATAATATTCATGTCGCTATCATTTCTGAAACTTGGCTTAAACCTCATCATAGATTTAATATAAGAGGCTATTCAATTGTTAGATTAGATTCTGGTAATGACCATAATGGCATAGCTATCTTTATTCACAATAGTCTGCAGTATAAGCAAATCCCTACAATATATGATGATTCTTTACAAAATATTGCAATAAGGTTACAATATGGTGACAATAAAGAATTATCTATAGTTAGCTTTTACAGTCCCAGTAATTGCATTCCCCCTTTTTCTAAAGCTAAATTTGATAATCTAATTAAAAGTATTCCTGGACCTTTGCTAATAGCTGGCGACTTTAATGCCCACCACACTGCGTGGGGTTGTAGTAGAATTGACATTAGAGGACGAGAAATTATTGAATGCATTGATAATAACAATTAGTACTCTTGAATGATGGTGAGTTGACTACTGTTGGCTCAGATAGGTGGCAGCAAAATGCCCTTGATCTCACTATAGTATCTCCTTCTTTGGCTGCATCCTGTGAGTGGTCTGTATGGGACGATTCCTTAGGAAGTTATCATTTCCCTGTAATCACAAAAATTTTATTTGATTATAATTACTTCATCCCAGAATCATTACCATATCAGCCCACCTTAAATTTACGATATGTGGACTGGGATTATTATAAAAAAGCTTTGGATGACTTGCTAATTGATTTTCAGATTAATGATTGAGATTTTAGTTAAGGCAGTAGATTTGTCAATTCCCGACTCCGTAAAACGTAAAAAGAATTCACCAATTCCAACACTTCCTAATATAAAAAAAAAAAGAAACGATGCCCTCTTCCTTGGTGGAATGACATTTGTTCAAAAGCAGTTAAGGATTCCAAGAATGCCTACTTAGTGTTTAAGCAAAACCCTACAACTGAAAATTATATTAATTTTAAGAAATTACAAGCTCTAAAAAAAGGATACTTATATCTGAAAGATATTCAAGCTGGCTCACTTTTTGTGAATCTGTTAATAGAACCACCCCCTTAAGTCTTATCTGGCAAACAATAAAGAAATTTAAAAAAAAATCATTTATAAGAATGGTAATGACAATGTGACATGGATTTTAGATTTTCTTAAAAGTATACCCCAGATACTGTAGAATCTCCTCTCAAACTTGATCACTGTAGAGTTTTTTATTAGAGCCATATACTTTACAGGAATTCTCTTCTGCCATTACCTCAAGACGTGAGTCTGCTCATGGTATGGATGGTATCCCATACAAGATGATAAAGAATACTTCAGATTTTGCCAAAGTATGTATTTTAGAATCTTCTGTGGTTACACTCTATTATACCATCTGATTGGAAAAAAGATTGTTTGATACCAGTTCTTAAACCAAACAAAAAAAAGGTGAGCCAGATTTATACAGGCCTATTGCTTTGTCATCTTGTATGGGAAAGCTGTTTGAACAACTTATAAAGCAGAGACTGGAGTTTTTTGTAGAAAGAAACTTACTTTTACCTTCAAATCAATTTGGTTTCCGTAAGGGCAAATCATCCAAAGAAAGTACAGCTCATCTTCATCTTGATATTTTCAAATCCTTTAAAACTGGGAATATTTTAATTGGGGTATTTTTTAATATTATCGGTGCATTTAATAATGTCAACCATCACATTTTAGCTCAAGTTCTCTCAAGTTTAGGCATTCCTGAAAAAATTATACAATGGATTTTTAACTTTATTCACAGTAGGGAAGTGTATGTTAAAGTAAATAATCAACTTCTGGGACCTCGTTGGGCTCATAAGGGTGTTTGTCAGGGCGGAATATTAAGTCCGTTGCTGTATACACTTTACATTCATAAACTTAACTACATATTAGGACCTGATGTACTCAATCTACAATATGCTGATGACTTAGTTGTTTATTATTCTGTTAACAATGTTGATACTGTGTCTTCTAAAATTAATGAAGCTTTAATCAATCTTAAAAATTATTTTGATTATCTTAATTTGGACATTAATACTGATAAATCTAAAGTTGTTGTTTTTGACAAAAGACCTCATGATGTCAATATTTTCTACAACAATGAAATTCTGCCAACAGTTTCTGAAGTGAAATTCTTGGGTATGATTTTTACTTATAATTTATCTTGGATTAAGTATGTTGATTACTTGATTGGCAGAGCTAATCAGGTTTATAGTATAATTAAATGTTTATATAGGTCTGATCCTAAAGTATTATTAACTCTTTACAAAACTTTAGTTTGTAGTCATTTTGAATATGGTTTTCTATGCTTTGGGTCTGATTCTAGACTAGTACAAAAATTAGAAGTTATACAAAATAACAATTTACGGTGTATTACTGGTGCAATGAGAACATCTCCCATTAATTCTCTTCAGGTGGAATGTTGTATTTCTCCACTACCCTTAAGATTAAAGTACCTAAAATTCAGATTTCTCCTTAAATTCTTTTCTATAACCAATCATTCTTTATTAAAAAAAGTGACTACTTATTACAGACAGTTCAATCCCCCTAATTTATCAAATACCCCTTTCATATTTCATGATTTTTCTGAACTCGAATTTCTTGCTCAGCAGTACAACATTCATAGGCATGACTATCTCTGGCCATGTTACTTTACTAGTTATTGGAGTAATTATCACAAAATTAAAATAGATATTGATCCTGATTTGAAAACTAAAGAACAAGTATTCTCACACATTCAAAATCATTCCGATTGTATGACCATCTATACAGACGGATCCAAAAGCGATAAACATGTTTCCATGGCTCACTACATACCTCATATTAAGATTGGACATGGAGTTAGATTGCCTGAAATGATGAGCATTTTTTCCGCTGAAGCCCTGGCAATTTTTTCTGCTTTACAATACATAGAAGACCATGTAAATGATTCTCAAAAGTGGCTTGTTATCACTGATTCCATGAGTGTTCTGAAGGCACTTGACAGTCCAATTTCAAAAGTAAATGCAAATTACATTTTATTTAAGATTAAGAAGCTTTACTGTAGACTGAGTTCCGTGAATATTTCAATAATCTTAATGTGGACACCAGCTCATGTTGGAGTTCACAGCTTGATGTCGTACGGTATTTTACTATGGGGCTCAGCTGCTGATATAGAATCAATTTTTGTACTACAAAAAAGAGCCGTACGTGCTATTTATAACCTCAAACCTCAAGATTCATTGAAAGATTTTTTTAAAGAAATAAGGATATTAACAGTAGCCTCTCAATATATTTATGAAAATATTATGTATGTGCGTAAAAACTTGCATTTATTTACAAAGAAAAGTGATACGCATAATTTTAACACTAGAAATAAAAATAAGCTTGCTATTCCACAATTCAGGCTTCAAAAAGTTGGTCATTCTTTCATGGGAAAATGTGTCAATTACTTTAACAAATTACCGAAAAATATTGTAGAATTACCAATTAACAAATTCAAATCATTTATTAAGGATACCCTAATGACAAAAGGTTATTATAAAGTAGACGATTATTTGAATGATGTAAACGTGTGGACCAGCTCGCACTAGTACAATTTCTGTATTTAAACATTATTTTTAAAAGAGGCTTTGACAATAGTGACTGAGTTTCTTGCGCTGCTTCTTCTCAGCACTAGCCCACAATTTGTCCCGAAGCAGTGGTAGGGCTTAAAAAATAATATGTTGGGACGTGTATAAGTGCCCCCTGTGGGCCTACATACATAAATAAATGACTTTTTTATGACTTTAGTTATTGGAAATGAAAAGGCTGATAAACTAGCGAAATTAATTGTTGACAGCCGTTGTGGTTTAATTCCAAATGTTGCCATTCCTTTTACCAATATTTTAACAAAAATTAAAAGTATGCATTATAAAGACTGGACTAAAAAATGCCAAGAATCTTTATCAATTAAAGGCACTTGGTATGCTAACATTGTTAATAAAATTAATACGTTCCCTTGGTTCGAAAAAGTTCTATTCTACTCTAATTCGTCTAAGACTGGGACATTGCAGAACTAATGCTCATTTACACAGAAGGAAGATTGTACCCTCGGCCCTATGCACTGCCTATGACTGCAATTTAAATAAGGATCAGACACCTAATCACATTTTATTTGAATGCCCCGCCTACAATATACAAAGAAACATCCTCATAGATAACCTTATTGAATTATTCAAAAAACCTGAAAAAATCCCGCGCGACATTATTGATTTGCTCAAAAATTTTGATACTTACTTGCTCATTTATGATTTTATTATCTCTACTGTACAAACAATTTAAGAAGAAAAGAAAATGAAAGAAACATGAAGAAGTAAAAGAAATAGAAGAGAAACAGAGGATTTTTTTACATGGAAGAAGCGCTTAACTTGACGAAAGTGCTGCTTTCCTGAAAACAGAAGATCTGTTTAAAATCAGTCTAGGCTGTATGACTGGTTCCTTGCCTGTCCTTCTATCAAAAGGGGGACGAAGAAAGAAAAAAAATTTTTTAAGAAAAAGCAAAATCACTTACCAAATGTACAGCTATTATACACCAACTATTAAATATAAACAAACTACAAGTAAATAAAAATAATACTTCTTAGCTGATCACAATAAGTACGAGAAAATTAATTTAAAAATTAGGAGAAACAAAAAACGCGCCCGACCAGTTAGAAGTTTCCCGCCTTTTTTTTCTAAAGGCGGGTTACTTGGACCCGAAATTTGGCCATTTTTTTTTAGTATATAAAATATGCATTGAATTATTATACAGGGTGTGGCGTAAATAGTGGTACAAAGCAAAGGTGTGGATACACTGTACACTGAAGCACCACATACCAGTATTTAAAAAAAAATGATGTACAGGGTTTTAAAAAAAAAAAAAAATTTAATTTTTTTAGAAATCGTTACCTTGCCTTACAAATTTGGTTATAATTTCCAAAAATGACGGTTTTTTTTATCCATTTTTTTTTATTATTATTGCTGATCACTTGTACTTAGTACTCCATTCGTTTTTTTTTTTTACAAACTGAATTTAATAAAAAAAATTAAGTTTCTTTCAAAATTCAATACTCACTGCTAGCAAATCGTTTGACTTTCAATGCTTTTGGTGCAAAAAAAATGTACCACACTGTCAGTGCCCATTGTTTAAAAAAAATGCCCATCTTTTGCAGATTCTAAAATGGTGCAACAATAAGTGTTACGACTTACAGGAAAAAAGTTATTGCTTTTCGAAACAAAAAGGAGCCCAATTCAGAAAAACAATTTATTTGAAGTTCAGGGGTTTACAAGGGTTGTAATTTTTTTCTGTGTGGTCCAAAGCAAAGGTGTGGATACACTGTACACTGAAGCACCACATACCAGTATTAAAAAAAAATTATGTACAGGGTTTTCAGGGTTTTCAGGGTTTTTTTAATTAAATTCAGTTTGTAAAAAAAAAAAACGAATGGAGTACTAAGTACAAGTGATCAGCAATAATAATAAAAAAAATGGATAAAAAAAAACCGTCATTTTTGGAAATTATAACCAAATTTGTAAGGCAAGGTAACGATTTCTAAAAAAATTAAAAAAAAATTTTTTTTTTTGAAAACCCTGTACATATTTTTTTTTTAAATACTGGTATGTGGTGCTTCAGTGTACAGTGTATCCACACCTTTGCTTTGGACCACTATTTACGCCACACCCTGTATAAAGGGATATCTCATCACACTGACAGCTATATGGCACATGCTCTAATCGGTCGGATCGCCATTTTAGACCGATTAAAAGTATCTATTCACGCGTAGGTGGCCCGTCAAACAATGAACATGCCGAAGTGTGTCGTCAAAAATTGCAAAAATCACAGCTCAATGAATCGTAAAAAATATGGAATGACGTTTCATCGGTAGGTAAATATTATTGATAAGGTTTGAAACCGAAATAACACTTGAAACCTGCTTTAATATTTTGTTTTCTAATTAATTTACGTAAAACATTGCCAATCTTCTATCACTTTCACACCCAAAGCTTAAATAAAACAAAATACGTGACGTCATCGGAACAAAGTCAATTTTAAGGATGGAGTCGCCAGTGAATATTTTTTGTTAAACAAAATTTTCACTGGCGACTAATATATTTTAAATATTTTTAGGTTTCTACAAAATTATGTTTGTAAAGAAAATGAACAAAATTTATCGCAATAAACCAGGACGATGAGTTTTATAAGAAGGGAAAATATAGTGTTGTGTGTTCGAATATTTATTCTGAATTTGATATGTAGGTATTACACTACACGTAAAGGGATGTAGATGCAAAAAGGCTGCCATTAAGCTGGTATTCGGGGCACCCAGCCTATGTATTATAGTTTTATGTTGTATTTCACTTGCTTGGTGTTTCACTGTCATATATCTTCGCCAAAGTCAAAGTCGACAATTATTTATTCAATTTAGGATACAAAATGCCACTTATGAACGTCAAAATTAATATCAATCAATTATGGCCCATATGGGGTCTTCTAAACTTTTGGGCTCTACTAGCGCTTCGAGACAAGACACAAAGGCAAGTGCTGAGAAGAAACGCCGGAACAAACTCAGTCACCACTAGGTGCTTCAAAAATAAAACAAATCAAAATAAACAGGTAGGTACATCAGTTTGGTGCAGGCTGGACTGTCCGTACATTTACGTCATTAAGATAGTCTTGAATTTTATAATACACATAATATAAATTTTGCGTACGTACATACTTACGTACATCGGTAAGACTAGACTAGACTAAAGAAACGGTTTTTAGTTTTAGTACAGTAAGCAGTACGTCAGGTCACATGTGAGCTATAAAACAGCTTTTATTACGTAGTTAATAGGGGTGGTCTTAAAGTCAAAGTGGGGTAGTCTGACGTCAGCCAAGTGTACTTACACACCGCAAGTCAGACTACACGTGTTGACCTTGATACCGTTTCTATTCCCTACATAATAAAAGCTGTTTCTGTAGTTCAAATGTATGCCTTGACGTACTTCCGACTGTACTTAACTAGGTTACCTTAGTCACCTCATTTTTAAAGTAAGTTAGACAACTGTTTTGTAGAGTACCTACTAACTACCTTAGCAGTAAATCAAAGTATATTCATAACATCACACTACAATAAAATAACTGTAGCTAAAATAAAGACTAAAAAAAGTGTTTTATAAATAGTAATTTCTGCTGGAACTCTTGTCTTTCAAACCGTGCTAACAATAAAAACAGCTGCAGAGAAATAATAACGTAATGTTCAAAGCATAAGATACATTTTCAATAGAATAATTTAGTAATCCGATTATAATTCTATTACACTCATTAATTAACTAAATTAATACCTGTGGCAGTAGCCTTGTGTGTCTTATAAATCTGTGGAACATGTTGTTGGTGTGTACTACCTATAGAATATTTTGCCTCTAAACCAATTTTGTACATTACCATTTGTGTCATTGTCGAGCATTGAAATGTGAATCATCCCCGCATTTCAATGAGTTATGTTAGTTTATAGTTTAGTGTTAGTGTAGTTGTGTAGCTGTGTAGAGTGTATATGAAAAAGAATACTAAAGAAAATAATGAAAAATTATAAAATTAAAAATACTGAAGACATGGCTGTTAGACTTGATCCTTTGCCTACCCAGAATTGGTGAATTTTGACAATATATTATTGGTTGTAGTATGACAAGTTTGGACCTGTATAGTAGAAATGTAAAAAATATGATTATTATTAGTGTCTTCATTTAAAAAAATACTCGTATACTCATATCTAGCCTGATCAAAAATATATGGGACCTGGCCATATCTGTTGTAAAAATACTCGTATACTCATATATAGCCTGACCAAAAATATATGGGACCTCGTCAAAGTGGACGCGTAATCTAATTTTCGACCAAGTGCAATTTTTATGTGATAAAAATACCGAGAACTATTCGTTTTCGTAAAAGAAAAGTGGTTTAACATGTGTTGTAGTATTATTCTACTAAATGGTCTATGTGATCATCACGGTTTCTATAAATTAATTACTGGTATAGTTGTCATCAAGAATTTTTGGTACGTCATATAGTGCGAATAGTGAAAATTGGTTACTGGTGGCTACGGAGAATATTTTAATAACGGTTTTGAAAAATGATTATAATAAATACTTGTATTGAGTTTTATTTTCTTCATTTCAACTCTACTTGGATATAACAACAAAAATAGTTCGTCGAGTTGTCCAAGATTTTCTATACATTATATAAAATTATGATAAGATTATAAATAATATCATTGAGAGAAACAATGGATTAATGTTTCTTTTACCCGTTAGTAGTTTTGCAAAAATAATTGTGTTTTGGTGAAGTATGGCTCGTTCCTCCTCATAGTTGAGGTGAGGCCTTTTCCCAGCAGTGGAATCTAATAGGCTGACTTATATAATTGTGTTTTGGTCCAAAATTCAAGGCCAATATTACAAAGAGTTACTGAATTTAATAAGTACTCAATTTGCGAGTGTTCTGTTATGTTATTTTATCGTAGAATCTGTTATCATTAAGCAGCAGGCTTAAAAAATACAGGATTGTAAACATATAAAAAATACGTTTTTATGTTCAGTTGCCAATCTACGCTAGTATGATTATACTGAGTGTTGTCATATAAAGTGGATTCGAAGCGCCCTTAATTCAGGTCCCATATATTCCTGGTCAGGCTATATCCATTGATCACTTACTTGTATTTCCTGGCTGTATGGCTATGTACCATTGCCTTTCCACTGGTGCATAAATACTACTACTCATCATCATCAAATTTAAGAGCTAGGCTCTTGTCGGTGGAGTTTCTTCCATTCCTCTCTGCTTTCCGCCCTTCTCTTAACCTCCTGATACGACCCGACATTTATCTTTTCTTTTATTTGCTGCATGTAGCTTATTCTTTTTAATAACACAAAAATAGAACAGGTTAAAACCTTCAAATATCTAGGTAGCTTGATAACTAGTGACTCCAGATGTACACCAGATATAAAAGCAAGGATAGCGATGGCGAGACAAGCTTATAATGCAAAAAAGCACCTGCTCAAGGCCAGAATATCAAGCAAAGTTCGCAAAAAACTTGTTAAAGTGTACATTTGGAGTATAGCACTCTATGGATGTGAAGCGTGGACATTGACAAAGAGGGACAGAGAGAGACTGGAAGCCTTCGAGATGTGGTGCTGGAGGAGAATGGAGCGTATAAGTTGGACGGAGAAGAAAACAAATGAAGAAGTTTTGCCTATGGTTAGGGAAAAAAGGAGATTGATGGAAACAATAGAGTGTAGGAGGGGACGAATGTTAGGCCACCTGATTCGACACGACAATTTTATTAAAACGATAATAGAAGGAAGAATAGAAGGAAAAAGGAAGCGAGGAAGACCAAGAATAAGCTACTAGGTACTACCACAGATTATATAATCTGTGGTAGTACCTAGTAGCTGTATAATAGGTACTACTGTCACAGATTATATAATAGTTACGACGTAACAGATAAATCACTCCAAGGAAAATCGTCCATAGCTACTCTCATAATAGCCTACAATTTTTTGTCGCAGACCGCTGCGCCCGAAAATGTGCCATAAGTTTCGAACATTACGTTATTATTCCTCTGCAGCTACGCGACCTTGGAGTAAAACTAATAAACTCAGGGTTGCCTCTTTCGATACAAGGCCTATTTTATTTGTAGCTTGGTTTGAAATGTTTTACAATAGTGTTTTATAAAATGTTTACCTGTGCAAAATTTTCGGTTGTCCCGAAAAACAAATCGGATTCGTACAAACAGTTTTAATAAGTAGTAATGTGGAAAACAAGATCTAAGATGTGGTTCTGTGCAATTTTTTTTTCAAAAATGTATTCATACATAGTTATAAAAAGCATCTGTAGGAACTTTCAGTCTGCCGTAAAATTAGGATGACTTATTGAAAGATTTTAAAAAGTTCAAATATTCGAGACTCTGATAAGTCCAGAATTTTATTCAGGACATATTATGCTTCTGGTTACATTTGTACAATAAATACCAGTTGTATAAATCATATTACTGAATAAGTTTGCATAAAAGCGAATCAACCGTAACACAAATAATTCAACAGTGCGTACGCGCGCGCCCGTCGGTTGTTGGCAGCCTACTGATTTACGGACCGCCGTTGCCGATGCGCTCGAGAGTAGGCTATTAACGCGCGCAAGTACATTGAGTGAGAGATGCCTGCTACTGTCAATGGAATGACAATTTTGCTGTCAATTTTTTTTCATACGTTAATTGATATAGGCGAAGGTGCGGTTTATGTACAGACAAAAAAAAAATTTTTTTCTCTAAATCGGAGGCCTTAAAAAATATATTAATTATGCAGACAGGCTAGCTTTTGTGAACTCTTTCATATAATATTTAGTTTATTCTGGTTATAAATATTGACGAATAAAAAACCATTAATGGACAAGTCCTTTTCGCCACTTTTAGCAGGGGGCGAGGAAGCACATGTACGTACAGCACACTACAAAAAATTTGACGTTGCAAAACTTTGTAGGGACGGGACATAACTAACAAATTCTTTAGCTTACTGTCCGAGTGCACTAATCCTGTGCTACTAATATTATGGTTGTTTCAACTTTGTTGCCCTTTCATACAAAAACCAATAGATTTTGACGAAACTTTACAATAATATGATTCATACATTTTGAGGTAGGTATACTGCAGCACATAGGCATTTAAGGATTTAAGTATAAATACTGACGTAGTCATATCTTGTGTTTATTTTTATAAATAAGTAGGTACTTTAGTAATGTAGTATCTAGAATGTTGTTTAAGTATTTAGCACAATACTACTGCTTATTTATTGAAAAGTATATTAAAGATGTGTAATTTACAACTCTAATCTGAATATAAGAGAATAATCATGGTGATGTTACAGGAAAGAATAGTATTATTATTATGTATTAGGTTCTGTAAGGTATTTGAGAGAAATTAAAGAAAACTGCATTTTTTCTGTGCAAATTTTTATTAAATACAATAAATAAGTAAATTGTTTTAACAAACACACCAATTGCCTAGCCCCAAACTAAGTGCGAGCTAGTGCTATGGTGACTAGGATAACGGATAGACATACTTATATACATTTATAAACATCCATGACTTATGTACAAATTCTCGTGTTCATTACACAAACATTTGCCCCTTGCGGGATTCGAACCCGCAACCGCCTGGTTTAGAGGTCCGGGATAGTGATGGGCGATTATAACTAAATTAATCGAATTATTCGAATGGTCTCCGTAATCGAACTCATTCGATGGGCAACCGCAGTCATTCGATTATGCGGCGAGCAATACCGGAGCGCGCGGTGCGCAGGCCGTATTACTAACTACTTACAAATGAATCGTCATTCGTCGCGTCGTTTAATCATTCGTTTGCTACGTGCCCTGTGCTTGACTGTGCAAGTTTTAAGCATAGTAAGTAATAGTTGTTAAAGATTATCATTCGAATGTCGATTATTATTCGATTATATATTTTTTTCGAATTACTAAATCGACAATCGATAGTTTGAATGGTCGATTGTCGATTCATTCGATTATTTTTTTTCGAACAATCACCCATCGCCAAACTTCACCTAGACGGTCGTATTAAACGGTGCAACTGACGAACAAAGGTTTTTTTGGTGAAATTAATGTGAACTTTGCTCATAAAGTTTGTTCGTCCGCCGGATAGAAGGTTTAATTGCCAAATACAGTTTTAGCACATTTATATATTCCATAATCACTTTTACTAATTAATAAATGATCATCTCTCTCAGGGGCATTTGAAGGTTTTTGTTTACTCCCCATAAATATTTTTTCGATGAATATCATATTTTAATACTTACTGTTGTGTTTGTTTACTGTTGTTTTGTACTTCACCAATGCTGTGTACGCCTATAAAAGGTTTTCATATAAGATGTAAAACACTGTCAATTTTGTATTAAGTTAATTGTGTGTGTATATGTAAACTAGGGATGGCGATCTGAGATCGATTAATCGAAGAATCGATTTTTGTAGCCAAAAAGATCGATTTTTTAAATCGATATGTAGTACTGTATCGATACAGTGAATCGATATTTCTCCCTTGAAAATCGGTTATTTTATTTTTCGGTATAAACTAAAAAAGTATTTACAATTAATTGAATATACCCGTATTAAAAGAGTGCTGCCGGTTGCCGGTTAAAGGGTTAATTATTCAAAAACTCGCGAGATGGCTGTATGTTTGGATTCCTTCGCTTCTCTTTATTAAAAAAAGTTACATTTATATATTTTTTATCATCGAATTACCCGATTTTACTGATAAGAGATCGTTAAACTATGATATGTATCTTGTTTTTAATAAAATAGATTTATATTACATTATAAACAAAAACTTGAGAAAAAGATCGATTTTTCAGAAATCGATCTTATTGGCCTCGATTTTTTTGTGGATCGATTTATTAGGTCACGATTCGAATCGATTTAAAAATCGATGTTTTTCGAAAAGAATCGCCATCCCTAATGTAAACTGTTGGTGTGCCAGTATAAATAAATAAATAAATAAATAAATACTTATTATCCTATTCCAGACGAAGGCAAATTAAAAAACACAAAAATTATAATAATTGTTTCAACCGTTCTTGTGTTATATGTGGTGTAATGTAACTAACACGACTTTCTTACATAATTTAATATTGATATAAGATAATTATAATTTATTTTTGAAGTGAATATACAACTTAATATTCTGCGAGTATTATAAGCGTCTACATGTTGCCGATCTTATTATCGAGTAAAAAACTCAAGTGTCTAGCAATCACGGTTTTCGAGATACAGCCTGGTGACAGACAGACGGACGTCGGAGTCTTAATAAGTCCCGTTTTTACCCGTAAGAAACCCTAAAAACTACACACTTGGCTATGAAGTTTCAAAGTACCTAGGCACTGCTGCTGCTGCACAGACAAAATATTTTTCTGTCGGAACATTCTCGGAAACATCTTGACTCAATCACACTTGTGTGAGAAGAAAGCCAGTATTTTTTGACCACAAACCATTCTTCATTCCTTTCTCCTTTCACCTCTAAGAGATCTATCGGAAATTTAAAAAAAACCTTAGGTACTTTTACAATACATCCAAAAATTAAATTTACTATGGAAATTGAGGCAGACAGTAAACTAGCTTTCTTAGATATTTTACTAACTAGGAATTCGGATCATACCCTTAGCCACACATTCCTTAGAAAAGCCACCCATACCGATAAATATCTCAATGGTGCGTCTCACCATCATCCTTCACAGTTAGCTACCGTGGGAAAAACTTTGTTTCAGAGAGCGAGGGGCATCTGTGACGACCGACACCTGGCTGCTGAGCTTCAGCATGTAAGGAAGGTACTACGGGACAACCAGCTTCCAGTACCAGACCCCGTGCCAAGCCTACGACAGTTGAACGCCAACCTGCAGTACTACCATACATGAAGGGAGTCACTGACAAGATTGGGAATATCTTGAAGCGTGCTTCAATCAAAACTTACTTCAAGCCGCAGAAGAAGATTAACCAATTCCTACCACCTGTCAAGTGCAACATACCTCTTCAAGATGCAGGGGTGTACAAGCTGGAGTGTGACTGTGGCCTCTCCTACATCGGGCAAACAAAGCGGAGTATAGGCGTGCGGATAAAAGAACACATAGCTGACGTAAAACATAGACGGAACACGAAATCTGCAGTGTGTGAACATGCCTTAGACAAACCCAACCACTTCATTCGTTTTGACCAACCTAAAATACTTGCAAAAGAACGGCGTTTTATACCTCGAATGCTACGTGAAGCCATTGAAATTAGAAAACATCCAAATTTCAATAGGGAAGATGGTTGGAAAGTTCCACCGGCATGGGATCCTATTCTAGCAAAAACCAAAGCAACACCTAGCACTGCAAGATCTCAAGACACGGTTAGCTCTTTATGCGTAAATAGGAACGTAAATTAATATTATTGAGTGACGGTAGTTAAAATTTTTCAAAACTTTGTAATGACAAATAATACCTTAGTCTCCCTGTGACCACGATCGCTGTAAAGTGTTCGAAATGTCAGGTTTAAAATAAAATGTAAATAAATCGCGAAGTAATCCGCAAAATTGTGTTTTAATGAGTTCTGTCAAACGGTCACGACCAAGTAGTTTTATACAGGGTGTGGCGTAAATAGTGGTCCAAAGCAAAGGTGTGTACACTGTACACTGAAGCACCAAATACCAGTATTTAAAAAAAAATTATGTACAGGGTTTTCAAAAAAAAAATGTTTTTTAATTTTTTTAGAAATCGTTACCTTGCCTTACAAATTTGGTTATAATTTCCAAAAATGACGGTTTTTTTTCATCCATTTTTTTTATTATTATTGCTGATCACTTGTACTTAGTACTCCATTCGTTTTTTTTTTACAAACTGAATTTAATAAAAAAAATTAAGTTTCTTTCAAAATTCAATACTCACTGCTAGCAAATCGTTTGACTTTCAATGCTTTTGGTGCAAAAAAAATGTACCACACTGTCAGTGCCCATTGTTTAAAAAAAATGCCCATCTTTTGCACATTCTAAAATGGTGCAACAATAAGTGTTACTACTTACAGAAATAAAGTTATTACTTTTCGAAACAAAAAAGAGCCTAGTTAAGAAAAACAATTTTTTTCAAGTTAGTTACATTACAAGTGTTGTTTTTTTCATCATAGACCATTGGGCGTCCCTCACTTGCGCCGCCAACGCCTGTACCTGGTATCCACTCTTCAAGGTATGCCTGATGCACTCTAATAAACACCCGATGATCAGGGTGTCGTCGATCAGGATACCTTTCTCTGTACAATCGAGCTGCTTCTCTACCATTGCATCCGCATTCGCCGTAAATTAAATACATTTCGGCGTATTCTCGCGGCGTGTACTGCGACATGGTTGATTCGTTACTGCCACAAACAGGTTCCAAGTCCAAATTGTGTAGCCAAAGTCGTAGGGATCACCAAATCAACAAATCCAAATCACGAAGCAAAACCAATCTGGTTTCAAGTCCAAATAACGTAGCAAAAGTCGTAGAGATCACCAAATTAACAAGTCCAATTCAAGAAGCAAAACAAAGTCCAAAAACAGCAATTTAACGGCAGAGATAGAAACCACAGGAAACACAAATGATAAGCGCATGCGACGTACGAAATCGCACTGACTCTGTCATCTATCATAGAGACGTGGTCAAAAATTAAGGAGAGGGAGGGGGTGTAAGCAGCGCCGGCGCACCAATCAATCATCCGGTGGTACACTCGGATAGTAAAATAACTGCTTCACGCGCTCGCATGTCAGCAGTCGTTTTCTATCAACATGACTCATCAATGTGAAGACTCACGGAACAAGAGCAATAAGCGGAAGCGAGACAGAAACACTCGCTATGAATTTATGACCCTAACCCGACTGAGACGACGGTACTGCTTTTATTGTTTGAGTTGCTGTCTCTTTCCTTTTTAAACTCGACCTTGAATTGAACTGTAAGGTCCCGTCGCATTCCTATTACTTTTAATGAAAGGAAAAATTACCACGCGACGACAAATTACCACAAAAATTTCATAACCTGACACAAGTCGTCGTGGTAATTTTGAAAATGCTTAGAACATTTTTATGGATCCACGTTCTAAAAATTTTAAACGCCGTTTGAATAACCAAAATTAAAGAAAAACTAAATGATTGGTTAAAAAAAAATTACAACCCTTGTAAACCCTTGAACTTCAAATAAATTGTTTTTCTGAATTGGGCTCCTTTTTGTTTCGAAAAGCAATAACTTTTTTCCTGTAAGTCGTAACACTTATTGTTGCACCATTTTAGAATCTGCAAAAGATGGACATTTTTTTTAAACAATGGGCACTGACAGTGTGGTACATTTTTTTTGCACCAAAAGCATTGAAAGTCAAACGATTTGCTAGCAGTGAGTATTGAATTTTGAAAGAAACTTAATTTTTTTTATTAAATTCAGTTTGTAAAAAAAAAAACGAATGGAGTACTAAGTACAAGTGATCAGCAATAATAATAAAAAAAATGGATAAAAAAACCGTCATTTTTGGAAATTATAAACAAATTTGTAAGGCAAGGTAACGATTTCTAAAAAAATTAAAAAAAATTTTTTTTTTGAAAACCCTGTACATAATTTTTTTTTAAATACTGGTATGTGGTGCTTTAGTGTACAGTGTATCCACACCTTTGCTTTGGACCACTATTTACGCCACACCCTGTATAAGCACTCAAACTATATGGCCAACATTTTTGGCTAGAGGGGAAGGCCGTCTATGCTCTCTCCATTCTATCTTCTCAATGCCTAACAATAAAGCCATTTGAATATCGCCATTTTGGCGCTGATGGCTATAGTGAGCGTGTGGTGACCATCCACGGAACTAATGAGAATTGACACACAAACATATGGAAGTTACTCTATTTTAGTTCCCTATACAGTCGGAAGGAGCGCTTTGATTCGGCACAAAAAAACATGTCATTATTTCTTAGAGAATGTTTAGTCCAGCGTACTGGTACTATAGAGGTCAGTGCCTGACTGAACTAGTCTTGGAGTACTTACCTAGTTAGAAGAACTAGTATAACCTAGTACTTATTCTGTGGTCTAAGTTCCGTAGCACGCAAATGTCAACTTTGTTTGTTTGTCACTTCTGTCAGTGTCAGAAAACGAGTCATCGCATCGACATCGATTCGACTCTTTTGTGGTGTAATTTATTAATTGGGGAAATAAGGAAATAATTACCCACCGATACGTTCTGTTGTTGTTACATTACATTTGAATCCTACTAAATTGGCTATCTTGTTTCCTAACGTTATTACCAGACCTCTCCAACTGCAGACAACTTTTGCTTTGTTTTCATTGTGATTCTTTGTTGATTTTTTTTTGTGCGGACTTCGCGATGCCTATCTTGTTTAGTGTTGTTGCTCGAGGCACGGTTGTCCTAGCTAAATATGCCACTTGTGCTGGGAATTTTACAGAAGTTACCGAACAAATTCTATCTAAAATTCCGCCTCATGATGATAAGCTGACATACTCTCATGGAAATTACCTGTTTCACTATATTGCGGAAAATAAGTTGATTTATTTCTGTATAACTGACGATGTAAGTATGTAACACCATTATTTAATTAGTTTTATCCTAAGTTTCCCATAAACAATAGTAGGCATACTGCTTACATCAGCTTACATGTACCTCTTTACACTATCATGGGAACCTATTTGAGATGCCAGTTGGGCAATGCTAATTAATTTGTCCAATAATATATTGTCAGATTGTAATTCTGATGTTTACACTTATTTGAGGGTCTATTGGTGTTGCAGATTAGCAAGTACTTCATTGTGAATAATCTTTATTTATGGATATTTGGTGTTATTACACCTTCCTTCATAGAATAGCCCGTTTTAAATGAGTGAATCATTGTTAATTTGCTGACATCAATGCATTTATTATAAAATGTCAGTCATGTATCATTCATCTCAAATTGGTGAGATAGAGAAAGCTTAAACACTTTAATGTTTTTGTGATAACCTCTTATAGAATGCTTGTACAAAATTTACAGAAATTCCAGCGGTCCAGAGCATTCCTATTTCTCAATGAAATCAAAAGGAGATTTATAACAGCTTTTGGCGACACAGCACAGACTGCCATTCCGTATGCTATGAACAGTGAATTTGCCAGAGTCCTGGCCACAGAAATGAAGCATTATAGCGAGTCCAGAGACCTTGACACAATATCCAGAGTACATGGGGAGTTAGATGAGCTTAAAAACATAATGGTCAAAAATGTTGGTAGGTAAAAAAAAAACATAATAATAATAATACATTGTTTCAGCAAACAAACCAATTACCTAGCCCCAAACTAAGCGTGAGCTTGTGCTATGGTGACTAGGATAATGGATAGAAATACTTAAATACATATAAACATCCATGACTTGGTACAAATGCTTGTGCTCATCACACAAACATTTGCCCCTTGCGGGATTCGAACCCGCAACCGCCTGGTTTAAATAAATAATGATGATGCCACTCCACTATCTACAAACTAGCTGACCCGGCGAACTTTGTTCCGCCTTAATGTCAATAAATAAGCATTTTTTTTTTTATTGGAAAAAATACAAAAAAAATTAAATTTCTACATCAATCATTCATAATTATTTCTGTATTTTAGTACATAGGTTGCTCTTCATTTAAGTACCTTGTGATACACGACATTTTTTGTTTTATTATCAGGCGCAAAAACAAACAACGCAGATGGTCTTCCGACCCGTGAACATGCCACGTATAATTGACCATGGGAAAAACATGAATGTTCTAGATTTAAACCACAAACTTTTAAGGATTGGCCTTGTGATTTGTTGATGGTCATGGCAAATGCAAGACGTATCGGAAATTGAAGTCTTTTAAATTCAAACGGCATATCGGTTGGGATCATCGGTATCCTCGGAATGAGAACTTGCTCACCTTTGAATTTTCCTATCATTATCGTAGCGTAAATTACATTGTTCATCAATTTTCTAACCACCAAACGCGTACCGTTGCACAGTTTTGGTTGGTTTATGTTTCGAAGCATGATTACTACGGAGCCAACCTTTAGGCGTAAATTGTGCGGTGGTAAGCCAGGCACGTCCAAAGAGTTTAAAAATTCAATTGGATAGTTGGTGGCTTCATCTTCATTTGTGACGCAGTCAATAGATTTGAATGAATGCATTGTTCCAATGATCTTATTTTGAATTATGTTGTTTAGGTCATCTACATCTTTATTCTTAGCCGCTAAAATTGCTCGCTCACTCATCCATTCATAATTTTTGTAGTTAGAAATAATTTCTGGAAATACATTGTTGATAAGTTCGTCTTTTGATGAGACAAAATTACAGAAATTATTTGGAAATGATATTAATCCGCTCGATTCATCGACAGGTACTTGACCATTACCGATAGTCAGCAATTGCTCCGAGAAATCTTCAGCAGATGTATCATTAAGCAATGCAACTCTCATGTTTGTTGTCAGTTGCAGTTTCTTCACATGGCGCCATAGATTTGACGATTTGAGGCAAGCGTTTATTTCGTCGGCAGCCGTAGATCTTGGAATTACTGGCAGTATTTGGCGGAAATCACCAGAAAGTAAAATCATTGCTCCTCCAAAACATCTCGAGTCATTGCGTAAATCTTTTAATGTTCGGTTAAGTGCTTCTAATGCACGTTTATGCGCCATTGTGCATTCGTCCCAGATGATGATTTTCGATACCGCTAAAACTTTGGCCATTGCTGAGTGTTTTGCAATATTACACGTTGGTTCTTCAATAGTTTGAAGATTTAACGGTAATTTGAATGCTGAATGAGCCGTACGGCATCCTTCTAACAATGTGGCTGCTATTCCAGAAGAAGCAACTGCAACCGCTATGTTAGATCTCGCCCGAACAGTTGCTAAAACTAATGACATGAGGAATGTCTTGCCAGTTCCACCAGGGGCATCTAGGAAATATAAACCACCATTTTCATCATCGATTGCCTTCATTAAAGTATCATAAACTTTCTTTTGTTGGTAATTCAACAGGGGTACATTCGTTTGAACTACTAAATCTAATTCCTGGTGATCATATTCACGTTCCCGTTCCAATTCTCGATTAAATGCGTCATTCATTTCACGATATGGTGCTGGCATTCCTAACCTGATTAATAAATTACCGCACATGAGGTAACACATATCTTCGATCAAGAGTAAAGCACGATTATGTATCTCCTCATTCATCTCAATATCGTGATTTCTGGAACTGACACGAATTTGATGTAAAATATCTTCTGACATATTATCCTTGTATTTGTGCCACAGGTTACATGGGTTTGATGGAAAACATGTCGAAATTATGATAGCGAATAATGTGCGTATCTGACTTGGAGATGCACAGATAATGGCTTCAGCGATTGTCGTATCCCAATGACTATCGTTTTCTAATAACTTCAATTCTTCACATGCAGCACGATATGTTGGGAATATTACACCATTAACAGTTCGTAGTGACTCAAATGACGTTGGCCCACGCACATTTACCAGCAACAACCGCAAATAGAAACATTCATTATTCTTTGGATGAACTGTATACATACGACCAAGAGCATCAGTAGAACGCACATCTGGATACCCAGGAACCGCATCGCCTTGCTTCCGTCTTTGAAAATTCTTCGATGAAGCATTCCAAGTATAATAACGTGGCATCTCCGAGTAAAGCAAAGTTCGTGCAAACTGATCGCTTTGGCAGATAGCAAAAAAACTGGTCAATGTAGTTGCTGGAGGTGTTTCAGCACGTTGCGTAGCATTCGAAGCCGTGAAATATACTCGTTGACCATTCTCCAGATGCACCGCCAAATGCGTAACAGTAGGATGACGTTCGTGAATGGGAAATGCGAATATACGCCAAATCGCTTCATTACAGTTCACATAACGACCAACTTGATAGCGTGAAATTTCATCGTTGGTATTCGAGGATTGCAATCCAAAAACCGCCATATCACTGCCTTTCGTGACATATTTGCAAATATATTTTATGGACTTAACTGAATTGCAGTATTCAACGTTGCAATGTGTCTTGAACGATTTAGAAATAAGTGGCGAATATGGAACAATCCAACTGTTGTCGACAACGAAATCCATTCTTTTCACTTTCGTTGTGACAGTTCGACCGTTGTCATCTGGTGATCGACGCCGATACAGCGGATAACCATCATTGCCAGTGACAGTCTCCGCCGTTAATTTCCGTGGATATCGTTTAGAGCACTTTCCATCGACCATGCAAGGTGATTGGGGATTGATGGCACCACACGGTCCATGAATCATATTAGTAGTAACAACATCATGTAGGTCTGGATCGACTTCATAATCAGGAATCTCAGCACATATGATATCATCTATTTGGTCAGGCTGAATTCTTTCCACTAACCAAATAAGAATGTGTGCGTGCGGCAGGCCTCGCTTTTGCCATTCGATTGAATACATCCAGCATCGAGTATCTCCAAAGACGCGTTGTTTAACAATAAAGTTCATCAGGGACCGAATTTTTTGCCTGAATATACGTGCTGTGATGTCGTGTCTATCACTTGATGTTTGTCCGGGAAGCAGCAATTGAGTAATTTCTATCCATTTTGGATTACAGGTAAAAGTAATAAAGAGATCGGGCCGACCGTAATGACGAACATATGTCATTGCATCTTGTGCATATTCATGCATATGACGTGGACTACCAATGTATGTCGCCGGCAGAATAGTTAATCGACCAATATTAGCTGCATTTCCTTCAGTATTAACTGCATCACGTAAATGGATGTACTCCTCAGAACGCAGTTTGGCTTGGTTCAACCTAATGAATGTTAAACGTTCCGTTTCTATTTTTACATACATGTCAACGCAATACTGCTGAAACAATCGACGAAACCGCAGCAAATAGTTGTCAGCATTTTGACGAATCATCAAACGATATGCGTAATAATTCATTGAGCTAACTTTCTTTGTAGTTTCTTCACCTGAAATTAAAAATTTGATAATTAACCATTTCAAAGGCAAATTTTAAAGGCAAACAATACAGACATTAACCATTTTTTTAATAAGCATTATTTTAAATCAGTGTCTTTCACAAATAAATGAAATAAATTATGATACTGATACTCACCATTCAATGGATTTTTCATTTTAATATTAAAATAATATCCATCTTCTCCTTGCCAAAACATCAGCGGGTATTGCAATGTGTCATATGATCGATGAGTTTCAGATATTTGTTGCAGTTGCCCAGTATCGCGACGTGTAAGCACAATATCGCGTTTTTCCAATTGTTCACCAACAATCAGGATGGCAACTTCGTCTACTGTTGGAGCATTAAATGTCCTTTCGTGTGTTCCAGATGGTCGTTTATCTGCTTTGATAACAACTTTATAGTCATCACTTGGCATGCGCTCTAAAGCACTCTTAAACAACCTGACCAACGCATGATGTTCATGAAGCAGACACTGCAAGTCTTGAAGAATTGCTCGCTTCATTCCTGCATTGATCTCTAGGCGTCGATCAAGTTGTTCTTCCATGTTGCCCATGAAATATATTTGTAAAAATTTATTCTGTGTATCTTCGAAAGGTAGTAATGATCCAATTCGATGATGAATCTGTCCTTGTATCTACAAAATAAAAACCAGACAGTATTAACTGGGTTATAAACACTTTTTTCGGTGGGAGAGTAGAGTTCAGAATTAGCAAATATACTACATAGGTACCAATAGATAAAGTAAGTTATTCTTTAACTACATTCTATATAAGTACAAAAATAAATACCTTAAATGTCGGATTAAATCCCCGTTCTTCGATAATATCTGCCCCAAATGACGTCATCTGGAAACAACCATTGTATTTTTGAGTATTTGCAAGAAAGTGGCGTGATTCTTGTGTTTCGCCACAAAGCAATGAATACAATGGCTCAGGTGGCGGAGTCAACAATGGCAATTTCACTTTACCATTAAGGCAGCATAATCCAGGCGTTTCTCCGGAAAACTTTAATGCACCACAATACTCGCAAACTACGTCCATTTGCCCAATGCAAACGCTAGGATGCAAGCTGTAATCATTGCTGCAATCGTATTGAAACGCTGCTCGATTCAAATCAGCACTTGATAAATATCTTGTTCTGCGTCGCAAATTATCTATTTGTTGACCTCTGTTGTTCGCTCGACGATTCTGCATTGCCAACCGAGCTGTTTCACGGGCTGCTTCACTTTGCTCTCGTGATTGAGAAGCACGAAGTCGAGCCATACTATCGCGGCGCTGTTCACGTGCAATTTCTTGTTCTTCTTCAGTCCTTTCATTTGCAGTATTTCGTATTCTTCTTGCATCACGGCTTTGTCGGGAAAGATTCGATCGTCTTGGTCGCGGCATTATTAATTAAACTTCACTTCACCTAAAAACTTAAATTTTTAACCATACCGAGTTTTATAGTTCACTTCACTGTTTATACGAATGGGCAATTGGGCAATAATGTTAATTATTTATTTAATAGAAATAGTTATATTATTGATTTCTTACAAATATCAAATAGTCATCCATACGTCATTACATAGCTGTCATTATACGTCAATTTTGTTATTCCAAGTCTGATTCTTTTTTGTTATACCACGTTTTATAGTGACTGACGTTACATGTCAAGTCACACGGGAATGATGTCGAACGGGATAAAAAGTATCCTATGTCCTTCTCCTGGCTCTAAACTACCTCCCTGCCAATTTTCAGCTAAATCGGTTCAGCCGTTCTTGAGTTATAAGTGAAGTAACTAACACGACTTTCTTTTATATATATAGATAATTCCAATAATCTATTTTTAGATATAAACATATCTAAGGCATAGGTTTATTGATATTTTCAATTATCTATATAAAAAAATATATGCTAAATCTGTTAAAAAGTGAGTTCAGTATTCCCATACAAAATATATTATCCTCCTATTAAAAAGTATGTCAACGATTCATGGTGGCTTATATCCTATTATTGCTTACTAATGAATGTGTTTAGAGTAAAAATGTTAGCATTATAGCTCATTATACATTTCTGGCTGTGATAACAGATTTATGTGTGTACAAACATAAATTATCTAGCCCTTATCTTTGGCTGGGTTACTACAGAGCCATTTACCTTTGTGTTATTGACCAACATTGATACTACCTATTTTTGTAACGCATATTGATATGAAACATGGTTTATTTGGTTTATAATCCACACTCCATTAGGCTATTTACTTACTTGTTAAAAAACACAGTGAGTTGGGATTAAAAGTTGATACTTCAGTCTTTCAGATGATAAAAAAGAACATGTTACTGATTGATACTGTCTTTTATATTAGATACTTCGTTGGTTTGGTATCACCCGAAATAAATTTAATCTGTTCTCTAGAATTCTGGAGCATTAGTAGTGACTTACCTTTTTATTACTAACAATAATAATAATAAATATCTATACAGGCTATCCCAGTAGATCTGCTTATATTTTATGATTTGTTTATTTCGTTTTAAAAAGTTCATGCCTTAAAAACTAGTAGATTGGAACCTCCGTTTAAGCAAATAATGCCTGGGTTTGGAGTTCCGCCCTTCCATCACTATATCAATGTTTATACAAGGCAGTATAAAGCAGTTGATATAAAGCAAAAGCAATTATTACGTCCCCAATAGAACATTAGAATACGACAAAGTAAAATCTGCACAGAATATGGCTGCAACTGACCATGACTAAAGATAGATTGTTTCCCTCATATTTTACAAATAAGCAGTGTAACCTTGCAGAGTTTTCTATTATCTTGTGTGTACAGTTGTTCTTTCCCTAGCAATAAAGGTCGAAGCTAATGAATGCTTATTTGAAAATAAGATGGTATAATTTCAGTGTAACATGTGACCTAATAATAAAATCATAATAATCAGACTGAACCTTTTATATAACTGTATTTTTTTTGTTATTTGAGTAAATCAATATAGAAATAGATCCTGAAATCCATACTAACATAAAAACGAAAGTGTGTCTGTCTAGCTTAACAAACATATCCTTACGCTTAAACCACTGAAACGATTTAGATGAAATTTGGTAAAAAGATAGTTTTAAACCCCAGGAAAGACAAAAGCTAATTTTTGTCGCGATATAAAAACATTAAGGATGCTGAAAGATTGAAATAAGACTTTTTCGTCGGCGAAGTCGCGGGAAAATAAATACTAGTGATGTTATATTTTTATAATCTTCTCTTACAGACAGTATGGCAATGCGAGGTGAAAAGCTTGAACTATTGGTGGACAAAGCTGAAAACTTAGCAACAACGGTAAGTTTCAGTTACCATCTAGCTAAGAAGAAGAAAGATAGTGTTAAAATAAGAATTTCAACCAGACTATTATTTGACTACACTAGCTGGCTTGGTAAACTATGTACCGCCTTAGAAGAAATTTTAAGTTATTACTAAGATTTTCCCTAATTTTTTTCTTCATCCTATTTATATAATATTAATAACTGATAATTATAATTTGTAATATTATTTGCAATACCTAAGTAAGTTATAAGTAACTAAGTAACACTTATTATGCAAAATAAACAATTAGTTTTATTTTAATTGAAGACTTCAATTAATATTTAAAAAAAATGCAGAATTTACTGTTCTCAAGATATGGCGTGCCTAGGGAAATATAGATTAGGTTTTCTATAGAAAATATGTAATTTAATTCCAATTTGTCCTTGGGTTCGCAGAGCACTATTGGAAGCATTAATTTATGCACATTTCTTGTAACAGCAGGTGGATATGTTAATTTATTTATATTATCGCCACTTAATGATATGATACATTTTTTATACGTATTTTACTCAGTAGTTTAACATTGTGCATTTATTTAGTTAACTAATAATGATTTTTTTCTTTCCAGTCAATCACATACAGAGCTACCTCTAGAACGCTCCAGCGTTCTCTGTTTTGGAAGAACATAAAGATGTATGTGATTCTGGTAGGAGTAGCTGGCGTGGCAGTATACCTGATCGGCGCAATGGCGTGTGGCGGCCTCGCGTGGAAGACCTGTGTCGCTTAAAGCTAAGCCGATTATTTCAACAATTATAATCCCACTATCTCAAAGGTCGGAATTAGAGAAACACAATCTGCGTTGAAGTATCGGACTAAAAATGACGAGTCTACTCATCTTTCACTTTCTGCTGTGGTAGCGAGATGTGAGTAAGAATAATGCTATTTCCGATCCCGTTCTTTAGCTATTACGCGTATTACGCGTTGTTAACAAATAAATTAATAAAATATTTAGGGTCTGTTTAGTTGTTTGCGATTATCGTTACCGCCCTATATAACATATTCTTTGTGTGAACTGTCATATCTACAACTTGGCTAGTCTTGATTTTCACTACTGCGGAAGCGAATATTCGCTTAGCTAAACAGACCATCACACGCCGGAAAATGTCTGTTACGACAAAATATTACTCACATCATAACACACATTGCCAATGACTTAATTTAAATATGTAGTTGATTAATTTTTATTAACTCTTTGTTTCACTGTTTTATTTTTCATACGATATGCGCCGATAAAATGGCTTCATCTACCCTTTTTCGGTTCATAATATTGTCAATTCATATTATGTTAAAAGGTATGTTTCCATTAGCAATTAGGACCATTGCGAAAGTAATTTACATATGTAAATGTGTATCATTAATTTTAGTATTGACACAGATGTTTTGGTAAGGTTTGAAAATATTAAGGACCTTCAATTATGTTGAAATATTTGTACCGCAGTAGGCCTTTTGTTTTCATATAGCTTGTGTGAACAGACCTTAGATGAATGAAACGCAAGGTATACCACGCTTTACAAACACATAACCTAAACTAATTCAAGTGACAATTAGTTATCCATGATAATCTAAACTAAACATAAACCAAATTATACCATAAACTATATGAAGTTTTAGCGGCGCGTGATTTAATTAAAAGTCTATATGTTGTCAATGTACATAAATTAAAAAGGTGTCTCGACTGTCAGTTACACGCAATGCCTATGTAGGCAACAAACCAAACACATGTGGTACAAACCATGTGGTTTGTATAATAATTGACTATCAAAAAACATTTTTATAAACTTCGAATAATGCGAGTTAATCAAGTAGTATTTTTTTATCTAACGAATCCTTATAGAATCACGTATCTAATGCTTATCATTTATGAAAATTTTAGAAGCAATCGCATAGGTACACTAATACACATGGTTAACATGCATGAGTCGGCAAAAAAATCTTAAATGTGTCGTATGTAGTCATAGTGTGTACATTCCTAGATGGGTAGGTAGGTACACCGTATCATACCATGTACAACGGCACCGGATTTTCATGATTTTAGATTTGTCTGTACCACGAATAGCTGAATAACAAAAAAAAATCACGTTAAGTGAATTGTTGGTGTGTTGAAAAATTGATATTCGTGCACGTGAAGTCGCAGGGACTTGCTAGTTTTATTCCAATCCATACTAAACTAACGTTAACTTGAATCCTATTATACCTGTGATGATGAGTTTAAGTAAAATGTAAATCATCTTGATGATAAGAAATCATATGCTTTGTTAAACATGGTGATTGAGGATACCTTGCTTCGATAATACAACTGAAACATTTAATTCAGCTAGCTATTTCGACTTACAGGAAAATTACATACCTACTGATATCATAACATTTTGTCATCTATACATATAATAAAACTGTAAAACCAATGTGTCTGTACATTAAGTATTTTTACGAAAAACTAATTGAGGGTGATGTTAAAATAGTATTTATTATTTTTATAACTTAAGCAATTATTTTGCAAGTTCTTACGAAATCAAATTGAATTTCGCTTACAAAAATTAATCGACTGTCATCTTAACTGATGGTTAAATATTTGTAACAATATTTCCATCGGATACATGCGGGTACATTCCCCAAGTATTGATGAAATCGAACGCCGGCTCACTGGCGTAGCAAGCACTTGCAAAAATTCGTCGGCTGACTAACGTCCTCCGTAGCTTAGTTGGTAAGAGCACTCGCCCGGATAGCGAAGGGACGTGGGTTCGAGTCCCACCGGATGACACAGTCGATTAATTTTTGTAAGCGAAATTCAATTTGATTTCGTTAAAATAGTAACAGAATAGGAATCTACAACTTTTAAATTTTTTGTCTGTTTGTCTGTTTGTCTGTTTGTACACGCTAATCTTCGGAACTACTAAACGGATTTGAATGAACTTTTTTTTATTGTGTAGCTATTGAGTCTGGGCAAATACTAGGCTATAATTTATTTTAAAGATCGAAGTACCTGACGTGGAACCTTAGCAGTACATTTAAACTAAGAGAGATATCAAAATAGCGCTTTAAGAAAGGTTATTCAGCGTGATGAGCAATTTCTATTGACGTACACAAATTGAAGATCTGGACCATCTGATATGGAACCCTAACAGTCCAGCTAAACTATAAGAGATATTAATAAAACGCCTTAGGGAACATTGTTCAGCGTGATGAGCGTTTTTTATTGACGTACACAAATTGAAGATCTGGAGCAACTGATATGGAACCCTAACAGTCCAGCTAAACTATAAGAGATATGAATAAAACGCCTTAGGAACATTGTTCAGCGTGATGAGCGTTTTTTATTGACTTACACAAATTGAAGATCTGGAGCATCTGCTATAAAACCCTAGCAGCTCAGCTCAACTATAAGAGATATGAATAAAGCGCCTTGGGAAACATTGTTCAGCGTAATGAGCATTTACTGTCTTACACAAGTTGAAGGTCTGAAGCAACTGATATCGATCAATAGCAGGTCAGTTAAATTACATTAGACTGATTTTTCATTCCTTTGTTCTCCTTACGACATAATAGACTAAGAAATCATGATAGCTGGATGGCGACGGGAGTATAAAACATTTTGTATCATCAAGTCCACGCGGACCAAGTCGCGGGAAATAGCTAGTTTAATTTATAAGTCAAGTATTATCCAAACGAGTCATTGCTTGAACACGCAACATTCATTAATCGGCGATAGGTGATAGCGCCTGCTTATACCTGATATCTACCGTTAATTATGAGAGTCAAAAAACAGAGTGCACCGGTGTATTGCCGCACACACTTGTGCACTATAATATCTCCTACGTCTATACTAATCTGTAGAGAATGGCCCAAGTATTCGGTGGGAAAATAATAATATCATCGTCGGATCTTGGTCCAAGGCAATAATTTCCGCCCAGCTTTATTTGCGCGAAATCCATACTAATATTATAAATGCGAAAGTGTGTCTGTCTGTCTGTCTGTCACCTCTTGACGCTTAAACCACTTAACCGATTGTGATGAAATTTGGTATGGAGACAGTTCGAGACTCTGGAAAGGACATAGGCTACATTATGTCGCGATATAAAAATATTAAGGAGGTGAAATGAGGGATGAAAGTTTATATGAAAAATCCAACTCTTGCGGGCGAAGTCGCGGGGCACCACTAGTTACTGCATATAATACAGTGTGTGTTGGTTAACCGGCTTCGGAGCTTTTACAAGCAAAATTGCCACAACTTTATTTATAGGATCTGAAATCCCAAATATGTTTTGTCTGTCCCATACCAATTACAATATTATAGTAGAACGACTGTGAAAGTTTGTTGGGAAAGGTGAATTCATTGTCAGAATTTAAGGTTCATGTAAAGAGAAAATTAATGTTGCAGGTGAACGTATCTGTCACCTCTTGAAAGCTTCGTACCGAAACACGAGTGACAAAAATCCTGTATATGTGGTGTTTGGCCGGGTTTTATTTGTTCATAAATTATATAAAATTCCAATGTTTGATTTAAATTATTAATAATATGGACTGTATGTGTATTTAGTTTAATTTTATTATTCTACGGGGTTACCTCGGAGACAGTGCACATATCTTATCACACTTTAGTATCGGTAGTAAAAAAAAATTTTTTTGTTTTTAAATAAAATAATCACATCCTCTTCGTTATTTTGACGGTCCTTAGCCCGTTTGTATATAAAGAAAGTAATAATTATCATTTGTCGTCTTTCCGTACTAAGGTGTTAATGTTTATGGCTGTGCTGCAGTTTTTAAAGTGCATTTTAATGTTTTTGTTCAAAGTAGGTATCTTAAAATAAAAATAAAATACGTACCTTTATTAATTTTAATCGTCATCACACGGGTAAAATTTGTGCGATCCCCGAGGTAACTGTATAAGAACGCTCATAACCAAATCATCCATAATATTGACTGGTAGAGCACCAAAATGTCTTAAGTATCATGTGTGCATGTAAAATAAAATCCACCTTTATTTACTCCTTATAACTTATAAGCTCTGATAAATATGGCAATAAATTCAGTTTATAATAAAATCATGTTAGAACGTAATTTTGGCAATAATGTGTAAAATTTTAAGTACAGATGACAGCACGTTTAGCTACATATTGATTCATTTTTAATACAGTTGGGATAGGGTCGATTTTGCAACCAAAATTTATAGTCTTATGTGCTGTACGTACATAGTTAATTGATATGTAATATTTATTCTATAGCTCGACTGCGTAACTGAGTCTTCGTCTGCAGGGTAGATGAGAACTAAGATCATAAGCGGTGCAGGCGGCGCTTGTGATTTGATTAGGTGATTGACATTTCGAAATTCTGAAATTCGAACATCGCGTTCTTTTCATGATGAGGGATTTTCTGACAACTCAAAATTTTTGTTGTATTTTATGTTGATAGATGGCGCTATTTAGCTAACTCATATAAATATTGCGTCGAAATCATTGAGCACAAAACAAAAAACATATTATGTGTACAAACATGTAGTAGAAGAACTTACGTTAAAAAATAGCAAGATTCTAATTGCAGTTAAAAATAAATTTTAGTGGAAACAACGTCTTGATGATCACTAAATTGTAAAAAAACGACCTGTCAGTACGCGTAAATCAAAAACATGCTAAACATAAACTTTATACATAATAAACACCAAAACCAGGTTTTTTCTTAAATACAAATCTACCTGACTTAGTTTGGTCAACGCCATCTAGTGGATTTTTAAGTACCTACTGAGTTTTAACACTAGAAAAATCCCTCATTCAAATCACAAGCGCCCGCCGCCCGCACCGCTCAAAGTCCCAGAGGCCTTACTCCGGTTGACGATGTCCGTATTTTCGAATGAAGCCGTCCCTTTCACTCACGATAGAATGACAACGCGAACGAGCGTGATGGCTAGACTCGAATATACGGACATTGTCAACAGGAGTAGGGCCTCTGTTCCTGTCTACTTCCGCACCCCTAAACCCGTAGACAAGATACAATTTATTCTAAAGCGATGTTCGTGATCGCTAACAAAGTGTATGAAACTGACATAAAAGCCATCGAAATATCACGTGACTTGCATACATTTTATTGGCGATTTCGAAGTTCGCTTTAAAAAGATTGCATCTTGTCTAAAGGCCCTGTACCCCGCAGGCGAGGACTCAGCTAGGCGATCGGATTATAGCTGAAACTCAATTATAGAGGTGTGTTAATAATATTAGACGCCATACATATTCCTAAATCAGACTATAATGTTTACTCCATGTCAAAAATCGTATATGATTAAAGACTAGAAAGTATTGTGATATTGAGTATATTATTATTGTATATTTTAAGTATAGTTTTATTGTTTCTCTAATCGTTATAAACTTGTATAAACCATTACTAAAGTGTTGTTTTATTTTATTAGGGATTTATTTTAAAGATGTTTAATTCAAAATCACTTAAACACGATGTTAACGAAATAACGCAAAACTCTTTAATTAAATTAAACTTCTATAAATTAGAATAGCCCCCATTCTATTTTTTTTAAAACAATTTTTGATTGATTCAAATTCCTTTTTTTTTTTGGGTGTCAAACATTGTAAATGACTTTTAAAACTAATACTGTTGAAAAAATATATTTACTAATAGCTCTAAAAAGCTGCACATATTAAACGATAACTACCATATATTAGGATGTAATTTTTGTGTCTATAGTCTATCTTATTTTTTAATGAATAATTTCGTAAAAAAGGAATGTCAAGATTGTTAACAATGTTGGAAAAACAATGAAAAAGACTTTACATTTTTTGTTGGTTGAGATTTTATAGGTTTTTTTTTTTACAAATCTTCAAGTTCATTGATAATAATATGGATAAGAGAATTTCTATTCAAAGCTTTCAATATTGTGCGTATTTTGTTAACTCATTTTATAAAAATCTAGAAACTGAACTTTAGAATCTTCTGTTTTTTTTTTGATTTTGATACCAATTTTATGTCAATAACGACGGCTTATAACTTATGTTTTATCTATGAAGCTGGAGCTGAAAAATGTCCAGGGTGCTGATTCTAATATTTTTATAGTTGGATTTTTAATTTTATAACGACGATGTTATTATAAGTTACTGTTTTATCTGTTTTCGTAGATTACTTTTCAACAGCAAGCTGTTAATCCTTGAAATTTTGTATACTTTTTTGCAATCGACGAGGTCAAATCTAAATCCTGAAGTGAAGCGTAGTGAATTATTGTCAATGGCAGTCCCGAATCGTCCTCGCCATGCTCCCGTCAGATTGATCCTGGAGGGTGCATCCCCCGCCCTTCTCCCGCGGACCGCCATGGCGGGACACCCGCGGCAATCGCGCGCCAACCTCCGCCGCGGGAGGGCGCTGTCGTCGCCCGTCGCGATCGAAACACGTGCGATACCCGTCCCGTGTGTGAGTGACTCGAGTATTCCCTTCCGTGTGTACGACTCCGACGATGCGTGCCTAGCATCGGAATCGGCCGATTTTGTCTGCAAATGAATATGTTTGTTCATGGGCATTATTGTTGTTCCCTAGGGAGATGATATCGCTCCTGGATGTAGTAGGTATTTAATATGCCATCCGTGACTTATCATCATATGTGTGCGTTTCGCATTGAGTACTCACCGTATCTTGATTTGAAAGTTCTTATAAGAATCTTAAGTTTGTGTTTACAATTCTGTATTTATTTGATTTAATTTATGAAGCAACGGAGCATTCTATAGCATTTCGTTTACTTTTAAAGTACATGTCGTAGAAAATGATCCGGTTCGAAGGACCGGAAATGCATCGTTTTAAATAATTTCGTACGATTGAAACGGTCTAATATTGTGTGAAAACCATGTTATCAGGGTTTTCATCCATCAATAATATATTTTTCTTTACCTACAACATGTTTGGGATCTATTATAGAAGGAAGTTAAGGGCTTACTCAAGGCATTCATTAGCTTTCAAGCCGCGCAATATTCGGTAATCTTTACCTGACCAAACTAGTGGTCAAGATTACTCACTCGCTTTACATATTCATTACATTGTCGCCTATACATGGCGCTTTGTCGCTTATAGCCATCGTTTTGACCAGAGCGCCATTGAAGAGGAGCTTGATACGATTGACGGTAAATCGAATTTGTAAGGTACCGCACACACTTGCGTGTTTTGGGCCGCGAGTGTTTGTGTGCGTTCGGCCAGTTATTAAGGCAGGAAGCGGTGTCGATTTTAGGGAAGGTTACTAGGAACGGTTCACAGGTCATTGTGCCTCTTTACGCCGCGGCGAGTATTTTTTGTGTGCGCGCGACAAGATAAATTGCTATTGTTTGAGATTAGGCCCTTTTTTGTTGCGTCAGTCTCAGAGACATGTGTTGTTTTGGTGCGGGAGAGCAGCCGGTGGAAGTAGATGGCCATACGATTTATTACACTTACCCTTATCGAGTTGAGCACAAGAAAAATATAAGGACTTTTTGTGGTAGCGTCTTAGTTATTTTTATTTTAGACCTTAGCCCCGTTATTTCAAAAACTTAGTACCGGGTTTAAGACAGGACAAAGCTATTAACTAGCCGAATAACGCTTCTCTATTAGGTTATGTCACGAATGTGTCATTCATTCCTATGTTGTCGGCTAATATTTAGACCTAGTTAAAACCTGGTTTAATTTTTTTGTAATAACACCGTAGGGACTAGGTTACTACTGAGACTGCGTTTTGAATGTTTGAAATAATTTAAACTAATAGGCTAAGCAAATGAAAAAAGTTGAAAGAAACGTTGAAAGTTACGAAAGCTCTGTTAAAAAGTTAACCGGGAGCGATATCGTCCACCAGAAACTTCGGAGAAGTTTTAAACCTCTTGAACAAGAATAATATCCACGTTAACACTTCTGTTCCCGTTCAGGCACAATGGGTTAATCCTTGGACTGTCCGCAATGAACAAAGTGAAAAAACGGTTCTAATCGAGACAATGTTCTGGTCGGATTAGTGTTGATTGTGGTACAAAATGGATGACAGTTCGCCAGATCTGTCGCTGAAGCTCCGGCGGGGGTCCAGTGACTCCCGGGAGTCGTTCTACATGGATTTCGCTCAAGGGATCGATTCTGACATCGAGGAGGTGACGACGATTGAGCGAGTGATCCCGGAGCACCCTGGAGGCAGGACCGAGGGCGATTCCGACACGTTGGCGACGCCGTCAGGCCTGGAGGAGAATAAGGATATTGTGCAATGGTATGTTTGAATATTTTTTAGATCCTAAAATCTTGTTATGGTTCCGTATCCGCCGTTGTCTGTTTTTTTAGCTCGCTGTTGGTAGGTATCTACCTATCTTATGGATAGGTAGAATCACTATACTTACGTATCCAATTTACTATCGGGTTCAACTGCGCCTTACCACTTTGCAGAGAGATTCGCTTGGCAGGTGCCAGTCAGTAATCCATTTTATCGTGACGTTTCTCGAGTAGGAACTAGTAGGAAGCTATTTTGTTTTATTTATTTGTTTGTTTGGTTGGTAAACTACCATGTGATGTGCAAGCGATTTTGGCTCTAAGACTGGTAAGGCGCACTTGTCTTCAATAGTACCTACCTTAACTATGTACGTCGATAGCTAACTAAATAAATATATAAGACAGTAGAGAAAGGTTAAAAGATTTATCTAAAGTTAGAAGAAATTTCTAAAACTGAAATATAAAGATCGCTTATAGCGATAAGACCGCCTACATTGCTTTCTGTGTAAATTGCTGTACCTACATACCTACTGTATTTTTCTGTTTTGGTGTGCGATAAAGAGGTATTTATCTATATACTAGCGGTTCCCCGCGACTTCGCCCGCAAGAGTTGGATTTTCCATATAAACTTTCATCCATCATTTCACCACCTGAATGTTTTTATATCGCGACAAAATGTAGCCTATGTCCTTTCCAGGGTCTCCAAGTGTCTCCATACCAAATTTCATCCCAATTGGTTCAGTGGTTTAAGCGTCAAGAGGTAACAGACAGACAGACACACTTTCGCATTTATAATATTAGTATGGATTTAAACAGTCCAATACACCCTCCATTGAGAATCGACTGAAATAAGTGCTTCGCCTACTCAAGAAGACAAGATTAGCACTCAGCACTCAGCGCTATCTAATCTTAAATTAGCGGCCGCGTAGCTAAATTAATTTGTTCTGGCTTGTACGGGTGCAACTCTGCAACAATTATGAACCAATAAACCACGGTTTGCCCTCCAACAAGGTTTAAAGTATGTCAGCTGGGCATAGGACCCGTCCAACGGGTTTGCATGCAGGCTTTCTCCGCTTCATCTCAGATATCAGCTGAGGTTAGTGTTGTTCCTTTCATTGTTTAGAATCCCTCATCGGCTATTAATGGCTATTAAATTGGGACATTTAAGACTTAATTCGTGTAATTGGTTTAAATGTGTAATTATGATAAGCTCTACCATAACAATAATGATTCAATTAAAACACATTATTTCTGTTTCTATTCTGTAGGTGAGGTCCTTCCAAGGACTAAGTGTAGGATCGTAGTTTTGCCTAGGCAACATTATCTTTTGTCTAATAGGTAAAACGTTTCAGTAGAGACTGGTAGAGAAAATGTATTTCTCTCCATCAAAGGAAGTTCGTGACTACAAAGTTTGAATTTACTTATTTACCAAAACAACTTGTATATTTTGTTGTTTCCTTATAGTCAACTTTGTTGCGCTTTCTTAACAATATCGTCAGAAAACCAAAGAACAAGGCATCACTAGACCGGCTTGCGGTCTCGCACAAATCGTGATAGGCCGGCCTGGCCACGCGTTTGACTGGAAGCGAGCCTTGTACGGACATGACATGAAGGTATAACTGCGGTATCTTATGATGTTGTAATAGATCCGGTTTTACATTCAAAGTGTATTGTCTGATGTGTTGGACTGTACATATTGCGCCGTGCAATATTTCTAAGAAGCAAAGAGACTCCACGTTGATAGCTACCTATCTACTTAGTAACTTCTTTGTGAAAATCAAGATTCGGTCACCAAAACTGGTAAAAAACATATTGTTCAAAATATTAAATAAGTAACTTATAGGCTTTCTTGTAGCATTGCCTATTAGAGGCTAGTCGGTTGTAAATTTTGTATGGACTAATACAAAATATAAACCAAAAACAAAAGCGTGTGTCCAGGTGGCTAAATAAGGCAAATAAGCCTACCTCGGTAGGCTTATTTGCTATGCTTACCCAGCCTCATTTCAAAGGCTAGGTAAAGATAGGCGTGATAAGTAAATAGCAGCAGAGTCCCAGACTCCACAAATAGATGAGACGAGAGTAAAGGACAGGTCAAACGACCAACAGAATTTCATCTTTAATAGGTAATCGATAAGGAATCAAAAATGAATACACACACATCTCTCGTCTCGTTTCAGCTTTGGTGGAGTCTCACCCTTAACCATTAACTTAACGAACATAAGCTCCTATGGTAATAGGTAGGCGTCGAAACAGTTTATGTGCAATGACCGACGTCGAGTTCTGAGGCTCTAAAATTAAGTACGGACGAATTTATTGTGTATTTAATGTGCATCTACCTTTCCATATAAATCGGTCAGCTTTGTGACTCCCACAGAGCTTTTGTGACTTTATTGCCGTATTAAAACAGACCTCGCCGTTAGGGTTGCCAGGTCACCAAACCTAATAGCCGGGCAGACCAGCCAGTTTGGCCGGACATTTGGGTAGAAAAGCTGGAGTCAGCCGGACACCCTATATCATTGAGGATTTTGTCTCGGTATTCATAGGTGGGACAAAAAAATTGCCACGCCTCGGCACTCTCTCGTTTTTGCGAAATGTAAGCCAGACACTTATTTTGGCCGGACACGCAATCAAAAAGCCTAGCGATGTCCGGCTTTATCCGGACGCCTGGCAACGCTACTCGTCGATGTAGAATTTTGAGAAGCAAAACATTAATAGGCGTGAACCCGAGACCTAACGACTTTTTTACGCTACAGAGGAATAATTTTGTTTCCAGACTGATTGGAGAATCAGCCGTAACCGTAAAAGGGTTTTACTCATTTTATATGCTCTTCGACCCTTTTCGGCAATGCTCTATTTGATCACATTTTAGATGGGATATTTTTATGGTTCAATTTCGCATCCAATGTGTTCTTGGAAGTCAGAAGTTAAATAAAAAAGAAAATGGTGCCTACGTCAGATAGGGTAAACATACCCCTTTTCGGCCACTACCCCTTTTCGGCCACTTTGCACATTATTTTGAATAATAGGTAGGTTAATAGACAGCTCCTTTCTAATTTTGCGCCGTTTAACCCGGACAAACTTTACGCTTTATAATCCTTAAGCATGACCTCGTCATTTGCGTGTTAAGCCCTCGGTCGTCATTTCAAAATTTGGTGTGTGGATGCGTGGCAGATTTAACAAAAAAATTAGCAGGTGGATGAATTTTCAAAGTTAAGTTTTTAAGTGTTACTTTTATTTTATTTGTGACTGTTTATGGTTTGTGTGTTAAATACATGTTAAATTTTATTATTCCAATGCCCAAACTCACCAAACATTTCATAATCTGTAATATTTTTAGTGGTCGGACAATAGGTTTCGATTTATGTCAAAAACCGCTTTCCGGCCGGGTGGTCGCAAACCGGTTTAATCACGTCATTTCTATTTGCCTGCATTGCGAACACCTTAAATTCACCAACATTGATTTCATTATATTAGTGAACAGCTAGAATTTTGTGAATTGACTACTAGATTCCGGCCGCCAGTATACCTCATAGATTCTGAGATATGACCTTCCAAAATATTAAAAGTTTAGCGGCCGATAACCAGTAAAAACTTAACCTATTTCCGGTCGTTTAAAATAGTTAGAATTTTACGGTGTTTTTATTATATGATTGTTTTAGGCGATATTTAATCGATGAACATCCCACAACAGAATCGTATAAAAATTAAATTCAAACATAACATGAAGTTATAATTATTTTAGACGGCCGGAAATAGGTTTTGTTTTTACTGGTTATCGGCCACTAAACTTTCGTCCAACGGCAAAAATAGCTATTCGTTTGAATCGAGATTTTAATCTGTTACCTAATTGTGTTTTAAGTCGCAGAAGAGAGTAAAACTATACCACCCCTTTTAAAGTATTAATTGATTAACTGACATACTATAATAAACCTTATGAGCTATCAAATAAGACTTGAATCAGGTGGCCGATAACCGGTAAACTGGTGGACGATAACTGGTTAACGAGGCCGATAACCGGTATACTCGCTATTTTTACGAAAATCATATATTTTAAAATGATGTATCACTCCTACGCCTATAAACGTTAGGTTTTATGAAACTAGACTATTGTAGGGTCAAATGACTTATTTTTAAAAAAGCCATGAGGCACAGCAATATGATAGAAATCAACTCTGAAGTCAACAAGTCGCTTAACTGGCCGATAACCGGTATCTTTACCCTAAGTTTCATTGGATGGTTACGCTAAGCCTTCTCTATGTTAAAATCCTAGGTAAAATCTAGATGTCTTGGTGGTTAAATATTAGGAATTTCTGCCCAGTATACTACTCTGACTTAGCCCACACACAAAGGACGATGTAAATTCTCCTTTGTGTTTTCTGCACGCGCACTGGCTGTTGTTTTTGCATACATAGTCTACACGCGGGCTGCAGGTACATTTGCAAACAGCAGGACGGTAATTTAGCCAGTTCTACAAGCGTATTTATGCACAAGTTGAGGATATCCTGTGGTACACACATACCTGCTATTTATTAACTGCATTACAGATTATATATAATAGTTTGCACTCTCGTGATCACTGACGTTTAAACCTCTTGGTAAAAGAAAGTAAGTTGACTAGAATTATATTAGTTTTTGAAGATTATCCTGATCTTCCATTTAAATAACAACACCAGGATATCCCAAGAGATTAGGTTCACAATAAACAGGTTAATAAATTCTTTTTACTTTTACACTCTTTCTCCTCTCCTTATTGGCTTCAGCAGTTAGGCTGTGGCTGGCAGTCACGTGTTTCACGTGGCATTTTGTCGGTCTGGTTATGAAATTGATTCCGTCACGACATCAGTTAAATACTTACCAGTTGGTGACAAAATAAACCCCGACGACCGTCCCTAAAACTTTTCGCGTAATTCGAAAGGTACATCTAAAGTCCCGATACCTTGACCCAAGGCGTTACTCAGAAATGAATCGGAGCGTTGAGTTTTTAGAAAATATAAATTTAATTCAACCGTCTGTTTGTTTACTTCGTTGTAACATTCGCGTTGGGTGGCATCGTTCCTCGAGTCAGTCGGTCGGAAACTATTTTAGATACGGTTTTCCAGTAACTAAGTTACATCGCGGTGCTGTAGCGTGTCCCGTTTGACACTTAACTAATAGTTTCGTCGGTCACTTACTGACAGAAAGGAAACGTTTCTCGGAATTGAGAAGGGAATTCGAAAATGAGAGCTAGCACGCTACCTGATATTTCGTCAACTAGGCTTTGCCTCGCCTCTTATCACATGTATTCTGGCTTTATTTAGAAGTTAGACTTTCGTTATGACCGTTGTCTATCCGTAAATTCTTGACGGTTATTAGTACGTTAGGGCTCATTCACACGGGATCCGTCATTGACGGTTCGTCAAAATACAGGATACGTCATGACGGATGGACGTTCACATTGTTTACAGAATCGTGTTTTTTTACGATTCGTTATCCTAATTGAATTTGGTCAAAAATCCGTGTATTTTGAAGAACGTGATTTTTAATAACAAGATTTAAGACGTATTCGTCAGTTTTCACGATTCGTGATCCGTGTGAACATGGGCATTCAAAAAGCATTGCCGCCGTAAAAAAAGAACGAATCGTGAAAAAAGGCGAATCGTAAAAAAACACGAATCGTCCTCGTGTGAATGAGCTTTAATCTTCAAATACAATCAAGACTGATTTTATAGTGCCATCACCTCATCTGTGGCGCTTCATATTGCAGGATATTTTCAAAAGGTCCCTGTAAAACTACCTAGTTATTCGACTAGTTTTTTTTTCATCTGACGGTTGAGCATCGACGGTATGTATTACAGTCATCATAGTCCATGCGAGTTATTTACAGCCGGCTGTCCAAAAGAGTCCTAGTCAGTCCATCCATATAGAAATAAGTTAGTGCGTTACGGACACGCCGGCAACCGCACCACCTAACCAATTAGTCACTACTCGCATAGCTCAAATAAAACAGCCAGTGTCGATGCGAAAACATCACATACGCAAGTCTGCTAACAGACATGATCATGATAATAGTCGGCCACATCGTCGCTTATCATCACGTGAGACGATTAAATGTCTGTCTATTAATTAAAAACACGTACCTACACGACTCTTATTAAGCGAGGTGATAGTTGGCTTCATGGAGGTATTGATTTTAGGCGATACCTTTTTTATCTCTACATAATATCCTATAACTTACCTATAAGTTTCTGTCCACAAGCATGCATGATAGTAAACATAGGCCGTCACGAATGAGGATGGCACTTGCTCGTAGAGGCAATAAATTATAAAAAAATACATTACCTTAAATATAATCACAGTGTTATTTTGATATAGATTGCAATATCCTTGTTCCTGTTCTGTCCATTGTCAATTCCGTACCAAGGCATCTAAATTTACACTAACGCTCTAAGTTCTTTACCTTAGTAAATTGAGCGCAGATTATTTTTTGTTTAAACTACTTGCTACAAAAGTAAGTAAGGTAAGCCTATAAAGATATCACTACTGGGCAAAAAAGGCCTCACTTCAGTACTAGTACTTATTCTGTGCTTCAACTATGAGGAGGTACGAGCTATACTCCATCACGCGGGCTCAGTGTGGATTGGTGGAGGGGTGTCTGTAAGGCAAGTGATTAACCTTACTGTCAGATGTTATCAAGCCGCCCTAAGGCTAGGCTTAACGACTAATATCAAAAGATATAAGCCGGGACCAACGCTTAACGTGCCTTCCGAAGCGCAGAGATGCATGTCATGGGCGTCACTTAAATGGTGGAATGGTCATCCATCCAATCACGACCGCGCCGTGGGTTGCTTAACTTTGGTATCACTACCAAAGCGCTGCCGCTACTGCGCCACAAGCCTCTAGCAACTCACTTGCTATGAAAATAAATCGTAAAATGAGCTGGCTGATAAATCATTGGCTGGCATAGCCGGCAACGCGGACGTGCCCCCGTAGTTTGTTTTCGCTCCCAAACGCAACTCTGTTTGACGCCACTCGCCAGACACCCTGCATTTGAGTATTTGGGATGCAAAAATTTGCCGTAGGTAAACATTAACTAGCGAAATGTCTGTTTTAAACACAGCCCCGTGTCAGAAGATAGGATGAGCTGGTTATTTTTAGTTTCGTAATTACACACGAGTATCTATATTATCCACTTTATCATAAAACATTTGGTAGATAATTACCTATCGTTAAAAATAATTGAATAATCGTACACATGTTAATTTCGATACACACACTTTTTCGTAATGTAAATAAGACAAAGACATTCTTTTGGGTTTTGCAAGAATGGAAATTGACTCAAAAATAGTCTGCTAAACTACAAACAGATTGAAATACTTACAAAAAAAAACCTTACTTTTTGTGTGATCCAAAGAAAGTAGGTATAATGTAAGAGCCCTTGTTGTGACTTGCTTTCCAGTTTAACGTTAAGCGATACGAAAACAGTATGTTGTTGACAAAAATAGACAACAATAAGGAAAATACTCGAAAAATCACAAATCAAATCACACTGGAAAAGGCATTTCGCGAAATACGCAAACAAATCAAGACGACGAGTGGCAAAGCGAAGCAAGTTTCCCAATTCCTTTTACGTCAAGTGCCTGTATAAAATGCCTACAATGTCTTGTATTGAAGCGTACAAACAGTGTGGAAGTAGACGGGTGGAATTGCGATCACAAGAGGCTTGTATGACAGACGAGATATTGAAAAAAACCAGCCAAGTTCGAGTCACACTCGCACACGAAGGGTTCCGTACTATTATCTATTTAACATTAGGCACTATTACAAAGGGCACTAAGCCCTTTTTTTAGTCTTAGAAAGTCTTACAAACGGCAAAAAGATCACTTGTATGACCCCCCATTTTTTTTTTAATATTTTAATTTCATTATTTATTTTTAATGTAAATACACAACTTATGATTCTGTGAATATTTCGAGGTCTACGTGTATTCGTTATTAACATCGAGCAAAAAGCCAAAAAATCACGTTTGTTGTATTAAACCCCCTTAAATAATTATTTTATTCTGTTTTTAGTATTTGTTGTTATAGTGGCAACAGATATACATCATTTGTGAAAATTTCAACTGTCTAACTGTAACGGTTCATGAGATAGGTACAGCCTGGTGACAGATAGACAGATGGACAGCGGAGGCCTAGTAATAGGGTCCCTTAGGTACGGAACTCTAAAAAACAAAGAAAGTTTTAGGGCTTCGCAACGGTTCAAGTGGCAACCGCAATAAAATTCGCCCTTTACATTCCTTCGCCCTTTTTCAAAGAAACAAAGCACACTATAAGACACAGACTAGTAATAGAAGGTAGCTGGGAAAATCTGTCTGCGCGCCAAGTTAATTGTAATAACAATTAACGAGATAAATGTGTCTGCTGTTCTTAGTTTTTGTTCATATGAAAATATTATAATCATTACGAGCACGAGCGAGTCCAGAGAGGAACTTTCTTTTTTTTGCTGTCGTATCGTAACAGTACTTTGTGTAATATCATGATATTTTTTTACCAAATATACAATAAAGTAATAGTTTACTTTGAATATTATGTATATCTACATCGCAATTTCATCGGTAATTAATAAATTCGGTATGAAAGTAAATTTTAAGGTTTTATATTTTTTTCTTTAAGTAAAGACTAAATTAAGAAAGTAATTTGAGTATATTGACTTTTTATTCAGTAGTTATTTTGTAATTAATTATTGAAAATGTAAACTTATGACGACTTTCTCCAATATACAGGCTTGTCTTTTTAATCAAACTTTTTTCTCGATTGGAAACTCTTACGCATGCAAAAAGTAACGTCATATGTCGGTTTCCGGTGCGTTTAGAGGGCATGTGAACGCTAAATTATACTCCGTGTTTTCTTAAAAATACCCACATCTTTTGAAAAACTGTTGACCACTGTTGACCACAAAGATAGCTCGTCGTTGGCCATTCAAAAAAAATATTGCCAGCCTTAAAAAACTACCCTGTAAACCAAACCTCTAGCAGAAACTGTGTCTAATTATCGAGCCGAGTCGAGTGTCGGCTAATTGTGCGTTGACAGGGCGAATCAAATGCGTTAGTAATCACTAGCTCCGGTTATCAAGCTGGATGTGCTTGCTTGTAATTGCGTACCACGTCGGGCGACACTCGTGTGTCGTGTGAGTGCGGTGTGAGAGCGCTATTTTGACGTTCGGATGTCAAAGTTTAGTTATTGGTTGAGTTTGTGATTCTTAAGAGATTGCCTGTCCAGCTCCAGTGAAGGTTCTTTGGTGGTTCTTTTAACCTATTCGTTGCCAAGCATCGAGCCACTACAGAAAATCACATATTGGTGCGTGTTGTGGCAAGGGTCTTTTTAGGGCTGCTGGCAAAAGATCGGTAAATGGATAGTAAGCAAGCACCATTACTGGCACGTTGCGTAAAGGCAAAGTAAAAGACAGTGAAAAAGCTGCAAGCGTACACATAGGCATACAGCTTTGATATATAATAGTTATTAATATAATTTGCTTGAGTTTGTATCCCGACCCATTCTGTCTCATGCTGATAAGTTTTATTTTGAAAATGAAGTAGGAACCTACAATCCTACATGCATCCTTAGCATGCATTAATTTCCTAGGTATTGTGTTAGATTATCTCGACTTTGACATTTCTAAGTTCTAATAATGGAGTTAAGATCGACATCAAGCGCGATTTCGACGAATATTAAAATGTCAGAAGGCTTTCACATGCTTCAGTTTAGTCACTGCAAGTTGTCCAGAACAAAAATATGCTTGAAATATATTTTTTAATACATATTTAATATTTTCATGGTGGCATAGAGAAAATAGGTAGCCCTATGAAACTTGGAGGTCGCGAAGCATGAGTGGCGTGAAATGAGCGGCCGTCGTCGCGCGGCGAGACATGTCGCGCGTCGAAAATGATTATCGGAGTGGACATTTATTTAACAAGCCAATATGAACAAATAAATATTTCCAATGGTATGGTATTGATAGAAAGTGTCAAAGCTTGTAGGTATAAGTATCAAGTACAAAACATTTCCGATCTTTGAGTTATTAAAACATGAACGTGTAACTATTATTTGTATATCATCAAGATAACTCTGATATTCATATTATAGATTTAACTAATATCAGCTACCTTATATCTTTGTCAATAGGAACTTTGGCCTAACATGCCAATTGCTACGGCTACGAGTTACGTTACGAAAGCGCTTGTATAGTCGGCAGCACGTCAAGTCACCCATCTTATCTTATGAAAACAGCTTTTATTTTTTGTGGAATAGAGGCTGAAGGTCAAAGTGGTGTGGTACTGACGTGCGGTCGTGTGTTACAGAGTAGAACGACGCCAGCATTATTACATTTTAGATGCAAAATCGCTCTTTTAACAATTGTTTAGGAGCTTGAAATTTTTAAGTTTAGCTTTATATGCCGTTGCCGTACAATCGACTTTAAAAGAAAAAAAAACACAATTAGAAGAAAACTGACACCTAGTTATAAAGTGCACTTAACGAGGTAAGCTGTAAAGACTGGGTATAAATATCCATTACCACGTCATAATAGCTTAGAGCACACAACACAGCAATAGCCCTAGGCGAAATAGACTGTTCAATTGCAGAAATGGTTTCTACCCACAGGATTAGCATAAAATGAGCGACAAAGTTAGGCGGAGTGCACACTGCATCCAATAGGAGGTCTGGTCTGGTCGTCAGACTGTTCTGTGGTGTATAATGGCTGCAGAGGGCGTCAGCTGTTTTACATGAACACAGCTCAGTGTCTTATACTGTCTTATATATGATCATAAGTAACGAGATTTCAAGTTTTATTTTGTTACGAGTTCTACCTTTTTTTGATACATACTGAATTTGTATAATTTTTGCCTTTTTTCTTTTTAACTACTTGTGTGGAAAATGACAGCATCCATAAAAATTAAATATTGAAATGTAAAAAGTGGGTTTTGCATAAGCTGCTAAAAATTTACAATTTTCAACTCGCACTAGAAACCGAACGATTAGTAGAAAAAAAAAACTAATACTGCTATTTGTAGAGAATTTCAAGTACTTTAATTTCTGTAAACAGACGATTTACCAAAAGTTAATAGTTTTCGAGTTTTAAGCAAAAAACCGGAAAAAAAAACGTTTTGTCTGGTTCTTTTAATGTTGCGTCACGTAATTTTGTCCGCAAACCTCAGATTCGGATTTAGCACCTCAAAACATATATCGAATGAAAAAATCAGAACTACCCCAAAACTTACCTAGCAAAAATACAATTTAACTGAACTATTAATGCGAGCGTCTGAAGTTGTGTAAAGAAATAATATTCAAATGATTAATTTAATAGAAAGAAGAAAGAAAAAGGGTAAATTAACTTGGGATATCACAAACACCCACACACGCTTACAAAATTTTGAATGCACATTTTCCAAGGACAAAATTGGCTGCTGTCATCTGCGTTTTACTGGGTTTTCCTTTGCTTTTCTCTACCTTAGTGTCCGGAAAAGTGCTGCCTTTACATTACTGATTTGTGACTACATTACTCCGATTAATGTCGAGTCACTTTAATACGATGTATAAGTACAGTCGGCAGCACGTCAGGTTACCCAGTTGAACTACGAAAACAGCTTTTATTACGTAGGGAATAGAAGCGGTTCCAAGGTCAAAGTAGGGTAGTCTGATGTGCGCCGTGTGTAAGTACTTCTAAATTATATTGACGGCGGGAATGTCGACTAGTTACTAGTTCGCATTATAGGCCAGGAGGTGTCATGGCGAGACGGCTGGAGAGTGCTGTAAACTAGTGATTCATTGCCTCGTAAACAGTATATTCGGAATCCGGAGGTAATCAATTTGAGTACCAGTTGGCCTTAAGGATTACTATATCCTGTCTAGAGGGATTTATGTTACTTGGGATAATAGCTATCATATTGGTTTAGTACTTACTAAATGGTGGGCTGTAAAAATAACACCCACCCATATTTTGTCTAAGCACTCAAAATTCACACAATACAATTTTCTCATTAAGACGAGCACGTAGAAATGATTACGCTGTCATCCTGTTAAGCAAAAAAAAAAAAACAATTTAGCCGAGATGTATCTAACCTAGCACGTAATATTCAATAGAAAGCATTACACAGCATATTTCAGCTATTACTGCGCTATTTAGAGCTGATATACATTTTTAACAGCTTGTTCATCAAGGCTGCTTTGCATGGACATAACTGACGAATTCTAATAGCTGCAAAAGTTTCAAATAGCTCATAGTATGAAGTCCTTACATACTTAAGTTTTAGAGGTATGTTATTACTTAAAATAGAGCTATATATTTTATAAAGTTACTATTTTATGGTTGCGTTTGAACTAAGTGTTTGTTTATAAGTTGCTTCCTCTGAAAGCGCATAAAAATGCACCGATCTTGGAGACGGGACGCCCACCCCTGTACCGGCACCACCATCATAATATTTTACTCAATGCTCTATCGCGGCTCATAAATCAAACATTGTAATGTCAGTCTGTTTAAAGTAGGGAAGCCCACCATTTATACAGGGTGATTCGGCAGAAATTGCCGCTACGCTTTTGACGGCGTCACGCGTTAATGGTAAAGTCACTGCTTTATTTTGGGTACTACAACCCCACAAACACAACTTCATAGCTTAAGAATTTTGTACGTTATTAGTCAATACGATCGACTGTAGCATGATCAATTAGCTAGGTGTTTTTTTCCTACGAATCTTGAAATTGCTTGATACTGAAATTGTATCTTGTATTAAATTGTATCCATTTCTCAGCGCCGTGTTCTTTTCAATTTACTGTTGTGACGTGACACTTTAACGAATTTTTGCTTTTCCCAGTGCTTCAATAATTTACACTTCAGGAAGTGCTAATTGGATTCATAAAATACAGACTTACCACAATTTTTTGAAGGCTGGTAAAATAATTTAATATAACAACAACATATTTTTATTCCTGTTGAAAATTTAAGCTAGGAACATAAAAAGACGGAAAATTCACGGAAAATAGAATGTTCCATTAGTCTACTCTTGCTAATTTGCAGCAGGAACGAAGTCGAACGAGAAAGTCAGGGAATGTTTTTGTTGACTGTACTGGCGCGCGTAGTTGTGCGGTCTGTTAGATGTGTACAGTCAGATGTAAAATAAGCTTGAGCCTTTTGGGGTGTGTTTCCTGGTTCCAAACTGTAGTAGCGATATATTGGTATTAAGCGATTGACCTCATCCAATCACCATATCTAATGTTAATGTACTCCTAATAATTCAAGTTTTTTTTATTGATCTTCTAATGTGCGGGATTCTGGTAGGTGTACTTCTTTTGTATCACAACACAAAAACGCCTCTATGTTTAATAGTAGGAAATAAAAATATTATGATTGATAGAACTTAAATTTGGATCAGGGATGTGATATGTTTGAACATTTTGTTAATTCAAAATCCACAAGGTAAATTCAACTGAATTCGTTATATTTCTACAGTATGTATTTAACTTGATATTCACAGATTTTACTATTCGTTCTGTATGGTAAAACAAAATTTCAAAATTTTCGAACCCACCGTGACATGACTTCATCACACACATGCCAAGAACATTATTATCAAGCTACTCAATAGGTTCGTTTTCCGCAATATTTACCTACCGCCGATCGATTGTGGCGCCCCTACTCAAGCTTATGTACCGGAAACAAAGTCGCCCTGTGGCTCATTGTCTGAAAATACCCGCAGCCTACAAGTTAGCGAACTGCGTAGTTTTCTATTTGTGTAGGTTACCGGACCGCTCGCGACCACCATGATTGATTCTCGTTTGTTACAAAAGTTTAACCGAACCAACAGAATACGAGTATACTCGTTCCTAAAATACAAAGTTTTTTTGTTTAAATTATTTTGTACCAGTATTCTTTTACTGCGATTAGTATTTGTTTCCTTGGTTAATTTTTGTATACCAGTACATTGAATAGATAACTTTTCCATATTTCCGCAGAAAACCAGTACTCGTGCGTGACGTGCTTTTTTGCCGTCACTGACATAAACTGCCATTTTTTATATTTTGTTTCTATTAATTTAGTGTAACATCCCAACCAGAATATTTACTAAGTAAATATTGTACATAAAAATTCCTCGGCCACATCGTCGCTTACCATTAGCTGTGAGATTGTGCACAAATGTCTGCCTATTAAAAAACCGGCCAAGTGCGAGTCGGACTCGCGCACAAAGGGTTCCGTACCATTATCTATATACAAGATTATAACCATTTTTTAGTAATAACAAGCAACTACTTGCTTCGTCCTGGTCACTTTAAAGAATTTATTGTAAGGATTTCGTATTTGGTACAAAATTATCCAACACCCAAGTTTAACGAATATTACTGTTAGACGAATAACTTAATAAAGTCAACATTCATAACTCCGATAATCAAGTATGGACGTGCAAATGACTTTATCAAAGTATCTGTCGTAAGTATAAAATTATCGTTACCTTGTCATTGATTATACGTATTTATGACTTAGGTATGCCATAACATGCCATATAATTTCGTATTTATCGGTAATAACATGGTTTGTTAGCGTCGTCTCTAGGGGAAGCCGGGGTGATTGGCTAGTTATAGCTCTATTAGACCCTCGACTGTCTGGACACCGTAAATAAAACTTTTACGATTCTCTCACGATGTTTCCGTTTCATTGATTTTTAGATGGCTTTTTTCTTTCTATAGTTAGTGATTTTATTTTCTAGCGTCTTCTGATGTAAGATTGCAATTTTTGACAAGGTTGCGACACAGACACAAAAAATGTTCAGGTCTCTGGGTTGCGATCTCTGTACGTCTGAACAACAGTTTAAAACTTTTGATTCATAAGGTCACACCATGTCCCGGTTTTTACACTCTAGGAGGCCTTCCGCCAACTCGATTGCTTTCGAATTACAATAGTTATAACTTTCAGGAAAGCAATATTAAATAATAGCTAAACCTGAGATCTGGAAAACAATGATGGCTTCCAAAATCATGAGATAACGTCAATTTATGGCATTGTTTAAAAATGGAATCGTAATCGCGATAGTTTTCGATTTATGGGGTAGGCCCGAAGGTAGCTTCCACATATAGGAAATATAATCGCAAAATATGTACACATGGCTGCACGTCAGATTACACTACTTTGACCTTGAGATGAGACCGCCTATATTCCCTATGTATAAAGCTGTTTTCATAGTGCAAATAGGTAACTTGACGTGCTGCTGACTGTACTTAGCAAAAATTATGATAATACTTCAAATCAGAACTGAGTTAATCTCACCGCCCTTCTCTCGCCTACATTGTTTTTAAGATCGCGGTGTGGTAGGTACACCTACTTGGTCTTCCCAATCCTGGCAAAAAATAGGAGAATTATCTAAAATGCGATTGTTGCCAAGCCCACCCATGGGCGAAGTAAGTAGGCAATTTGTTTGAGAATAGAAACTCAAAGTTCAATATCTTTTCCTCAAATTCAGCTTTGTGGTAAATCGATTCGGATTTTCGCCTGGTAAACTTTAGTTGACCGAAATAATCAAGTCGCCAAGCTTTTCTTATCGGCTTTCTACCTGACTGGACTAAATTGATTTAGCTGGCCATGTGCGTTATACAATATTTATTCTGTGGTGAAACTTAATTTTACAGTTAATGTCTAGGACTTTTTTTTCTTATTTATGAACGGAGAAAGAGAACTAACTTGTAGGTATACCTACTTAAATCCGCCCTACTTATTTGATTCCGATTACAAATTTAAATACTTTTTACAAACCAGTTACACACAATATTTTACCGTAATACATACAATAAGTACCTTCAGCCTGTAAATCAATAACACTTTTAATTTCTTATCTTTCCGATTGATTCTGAAGACGCTTTCATTTATAAAAGACATTTCGCTTGAAAGCGTTTAATTTGATTCTTGAGTGTTTAACGATGGACTCGAGTTCGGGTCGGTATCCCTATAATTGCATTCCAATCCTCGTCCAGGCCTCTCCACGCGTTTCGTGGAAATGAGTCGGAAAAGAAAAATGATTGTTTGTTATTATTAACCTGACCACAGAATAAGTACTAGTACTTCGTACAGAAGTATGACTTAGCAATTGTATTCAAAGAAATGTCTACTCAATGTTGTCAACAATATGGCGTAATTTAGTTCGCCTCAGAGTCAAGCACATTTTCGTGTAGACACCTACAAAAATCTATTGCAAGATAATTTCATACTTATTGCTCTGGAATATGATTCATAATACACTAAACCTATTCAGTGACGTAATATCACGCGACGCGATAGGGTTGACTGCTACGAGAAGCGTCTAAAGCTATCTAGCGCCTCTTTCTAGTACTTTATTAATTCTCGTCCAGCCAGCAACGTAGCCGCGCGGCCGCCGGTGAATAAAACGCGCGAGCGTGTCGCTGGCCGGTAGCGACACGCAACTTGTTTTAGCCCCTAAGTAAGGGTCGCCGAGCGTAGGTATATTTGTGCTACCTACGCGGGGAGATATACACAGGCCTGGTTATAGTAGTAGCAAATTCATAAAAGTAAGGGGGTAAGGGTATAAAAATAAGTGTAAGTATTCGTTTGACTCTGGATAATGGAATGTTTACACAATAGCCGTGTAACACAACCGTTTAGAATGGATCCATTTTTACAGGCGCTGAAAATAAACAAGTACTTATAAATAGATCTGTCCTCACACTCCATTAGTGTTTCTCCCTCAGAAGAGCCCTTTGCCTGTTTTCTCACGAAGAGGCTGAGTCGTCTTACGAACATCTGTGTCCAATTAATCAGAAACTATGAATAGAAGGGGAATAAATCCGGGTGTAACTCTATTTGTTTAATAAATCATTATCTTCTCCTTACCTTATTTTACCTTTCATTACTATTATAGAGTTACTAACTTCAAACGCTTAAATGATTATACTGAAAGGAAGTCCTGCATTACGTTCTATTGACCTTTGAATTGTGAAACTAAATAGCTCAATATTACGTAACTGCACAAAAAACACTAATTTGAGTGGATATGGAATAGATAAGTTCTTAGTTTTAAGGGTATCTAGCGCTATTAAGAAAGCTCCATTAATTAAACTAATTATTAGTTTCATAAAAACCTTTTCCAGAAAGCGAACTCGCGAGCCTCTTAAGTAAGAAGAACAGCTTTCGAGCAAGATTTGGGCATTAAGCCAAATTAAATAGACAAAAAAGTTTTCACGTTAGAGATTTAAACGTAATTGTCTAGACAATGCGGAAAAGATAAAGGTAACAGTTTTTTGTCTACGCGGAAAGTAAACTTAGCGCAATGTAAATAGGTATTCAGGTAAGTTTTCCTAAATAAATAGGTACCTTTTTATTTTCATGGTAATCTATTTTTTTCGATGCTGTGATTTTCTTGTCATCTATAATAATAACTTGGTAGTTACTTAAGATTTGCTGCTCACTACGGTCCAAGAAAATAATTTTAAAAGGAAGATAGAACATGAAATTGCAGATCGGGTTAAAAATTAAAAACAAGTCACTGCTTTGCAGGTTATAATAAACGCTGCATTTATACAAAAGTTGCACCTGTCTACGGCGCGTGAAAAGGCCACTTAAAGCATGCTTGCACCTAATTAGCTTTTGTAAATCGCGGCCAAAATCAATGTGCTTTACTTACCCGTAATAAGGGCTACTTTGGCACCGCATGTGGAGATGTGTAGTGTAGGGATATTGTATGGAGTGAAGGGCCCTGAAGTCGTCTCCGAGACCTCTTGACGCGTGCACCGAGGTAAGTCTGGGAAAAGAGGTTGTACACGCGTTTGTCACGTGGGTATTTTGTACCCTGGATGCAGCCGGATTGGTAAAACTGAAAGCTTTTTCAATTCTGTGTAAGTGTGGCTTTAAAGACACGCATGTACTCGTAGTAGCCGTAGCTAGCCGCGCGAATATGGTATATGTGTCGCAGGGATATTTTAAAATCCGTGATATTTTAATTTCACTAGTGATATTATAATTACATTGATTTATTGTAAATAGTTTGCATTACTTATAATTTAACTGGCTAGTTTCAGTGCCATTATAATTTCACTAGACCGATACAGTGACATTGTAAGGCAGTGATATTTTAACAATAACACTGGTTTAAGAGAGCCGTTAGATTATCAAAGCGATCGCTGATTGGTCTATTTTCTTTACCGACTGGAATACAAGTATTGAACACTTCCAAATGCTCACGATAACTCATTTTGAAGATATTGACTAGAATGATCAACTAAATACCTCATAAAAACACCAAAAATATTTAATGAACTGATATTTAAAAAGGCACGCTCTAATGTTTATAAATGAAATGTGTATTGCGACTGATTAACTCAATCAACCAATCAGAACACGCGGGGCTCCCACCACAAACTCAACTCATAATAAACCTAGATTTATTATAATACAACTATTGCAGTCCAGTGAAATTACAATATCACTGAAAAGAGCCCTTTAAATTATACGAACCAGTCGTCATTGACAATAATCAGTGTAATTATAATTTCACTAGTGAATTATAATATCACGTCTTTGACAAAATCCCTGCGACATATGTAAGGTATGTATGTAGTGTGCATGTAGGTATGTAGTATGGTTCAAGTACAAGTTTTTTCTAATTATGATGGTACATGTACCATCATAATTAGAAAAAACTTGTACTTGAACTATTGGTTTATTTTGAGTCTTAATTAGTCATTGACACATTTAAAATTTTATAGAATGGATGAATCATAGAATGTGAGTCTTGATACTGTCAGTCTCACATGATGATTCAACTCAGATAAATATATATTTCAGGAGCTTTTTTCGTTCGTGACTAACAACATCATCATCATCATCATTCGCTTGCCCTGTTCCCATTATATTTGGGGTCGGCGCAGTATGTTTTTCTCGTTCGTGACTAACAACAAACTATGTAATAAAAAAAAACTTGTTATTTTATTTTGTAAAACTAACTTTTTTTAGGGTTCCGTACTCAAAGGGTAAAAGCGGAACTTAATACTAAGAATCCACAGAGATCAACAGCAAGCGGAACCACGCCAAGATAATCTTTGTATTTCGGATACATAAAGAATTTCCATAACCGGTTATTATGCAAATAGGCATTTACTCCCAACGAACATATCCGTCGGTTCCAGCATCCACTAAACGACGCGATTTACGATGAACTTAGTTACATTACACGTCAACTTTCAAAGGAATCTCGTCCTTATCCTTCGAGTTATAAGGGATTGTTATCATAGGCTTGGTGGACCTGGTCGCAATCGCGCGGGCGTAGCTGTGTAAAGTATGCACATTCTTATAAAGGGATACGCACATCATTTTGATCTTTATGTAGAAAGACAAAGGGTATATAGCAGCTGAATAGCGAAACAGTAGGGCCAGGAGACTGCCGGTCGCCTTTCCTACATATACCAAGTGAATGTGATAAATCGACTGAAATAAATACCTTTCTTGACCCAATAGGGCTTTGTAGAAGCATTGACTATTCATTAGACCCCATTTATTTACCTAGAACCAATACATGGAAAGGGAATAAATGCAGGCTATGCCGTCATGAATTTATCAGCTATTCGGTCTTGGTTGGGTGCTTTATCGATTCGCCCACTGACAATAAATTAATCAATGTGATTGGCTTTTAGTGGAAGCGTTCCCGTGAAATAGGTCGCGAACTTTGATTTGCTAAGATTTGAGATTTGTTTTGATAGAGAAATAGCAGTTTGACACGAAATAACAATCGACAGGTCGTCTATAACCTTTGATGATTTATAATAGTAGTTATTATGACCTAATGACCTATTTACATAGCGTGTAGCCAAAGTTTGTTAGTAAATACAATAATAATAGATATTGGACAACATAATACAATGCTCTGATCCCAAAGTAAGCAGCTAAAGCATTTGTGGTATGGAAATTAGAATCGACGGTGTTACAACAAGATCCCAGACCCTAGTAGTAGATAAAAGTAGTAGATAGTAGTAGATATTCATTTCATTTCTGTGGAGTAGGTAAAGTAGGTAACCTATAATCATATTATGATTGTTAGGCTACTCTACCTACTCCAATGAGTGAATGAAATGAATATTTGCTTTTGGAAAAGGGTACATTTTTGAAGGTGTTATTGATATGACGGTTCAGCATTTCCAGCTATCAGAATAAATATTCTACTCTACTACTACTCTACATTCAGTACACTTAGAATTCTAGATATTCGGTATAGGTACCCACTAAATTGTATCGGATAAGTACCTCTGAATGGTTAGTTCTGATTTACAGAGTGATCTTCTAAACCATTCATCTGACCCATTCGCTGTCAATACAAGCGGATTCAAATAAAGTGCGCAACAAAACCGGTGACGGGTGTTCCGTCGCTTCTAAATAACCGTTTGTCGCAAATCGCTGCCGGCCACGTGAGTCGCAGGATGCCCTCGTAAATCAGAGGCCGCACTCCTGATGAACGAGGTGCTTGTGGCGCAGTGGCGGCAGCGCTTTGGTAGTGATACCAAAGTTAAGCAACCCACGGCGCGGTCGTGATTGGATGGGTGACCATTCCTACCATTTAAGTGACGTCCATGACAAGCGTCTCCGTGCTTCTTAAGCAGTTGGTCCCGGCTAATATCTGTAGTATTAGTCGTTAAGCCTAGTCCTAGGGCGGCTTGATAACTTCTGACGGTATAAAGGTTTGTCACTTGCCTTATCTACACCCCTCCACCAATCCGCACTGAGCCCGCGTGGTGGAGTAACGATCGTAGCTCGTCATAGTTGAGGTGAGGCCTTTTCCCAGAAGTGGGATCTAATAGGCTGACTTTACTTCTGATGACGATGTCCGTATTTTCGAGTCTAACCATCACGCTCCTTCGCGTTGTCATTCTGTCGTGAGTGAAAGGGAGGGCTACATTCGAAAATACGGATATCATCATCTGGAGTAAGGCCTCTGAATTGACGCCGACAGAGCAGCCCCCTGAATGCAGACGGGGTCATGTTTAGGTGGAAGGCGGATTTCAGTAAAATTTTTTTGGATATATGTTTGGAAACTGTATGAAATATACATTAGGTATTCTTATACATAGGCATATACAGTATGCCTATATATAAGAATACCTAAGACATTTAGGTAATGTATAAAATATTCTATATTTTATACTTTGCTGTCTTTTCCATGAAGTAAGTATTCTTAATAATACCGAATACGTAAAATGTTTATAAAAGACGATAATAATATTATAATGAGGTAAAGTTTGTTTCTAGAACTACTGAAGCTGAAAATTATTTTGCCAGTACATTATTTCCGAGTGAAAGGCTACATTTTCACTCGTGCAAAGCTTGGGCGGGACGCGCTAGTCTTGTTGTGTGAGTTATGAAGGTACTCGCATATAAAGTAAGTATACGACTGTGCTCAGTCTTTTGCGTGTTGTGTAGGAAGATAAGACGGAACTAAGAAGATCCTACGCTACATTCTACAGAAGTGCCTGAGATGCATAGAAGAGCTGGATTGCATAGCATCATATGGTACTTTAAAAGGTATCATGACATGTGAAACAAAACAAAATGAGAGGCTTCGACTGATAATGGGAGATAATTGGATCTTAGGACCCGCTAATGTAAATTTAAGTCGTATTCTCATGACATACCACACAACAACATCCACGTGTTTACATTGAAGATAATATTTTAACTGCAGATTTGATTCAGCAGACAAATATTAAACTAATACTTATGACTGAACGAGGACGATAGGCAAAAGCGGTCAATGTAGGTAAATGGGTCCCGAGGGACTTAGTGGTTTAGTGGGCTTGTATAATCCAGTGAGATACCTACATAATAACATCACGTATTTAGTAGTAATAAGTACGAGTAATAGTGTGAATAGTGTCATATAAATTATACCGAATATAACTATTGAGAAATTTAGCGATGGATCTAGCCTAGACAGTAGAATGGGGTAACAGGCTGCCGCCATCGGGAAAATTAATGTCTACCCAAGACGCTGATGCGATTTTTATTACCAAATATTACAAAATGTTTGGTTGAACAGCTGTTACAAGAATTTTATGACTAGATTTTTTATTATTATTGGTCAATAGGTATACAGTAATGAAACTGAACATCAAATACCATACTCGTAGTTCATACATAAATATCAATTTCATCTAAATACTTTATATACAGGTTTATCGAACGACCGTATTCTGTATTGAAATTCTGTATTTATGTAGTCTGCTGTATTTTACACACAAGCGGGCATAAGAGATGTATGAAAATGGTATAATAATAATAATAGCTTTATTTGCCAAAAGATAACAATATACATAGTATGTACACAAGTTCAAAACTATCATACATATACAAATATTTACAAAGGTGGGTGGTGAAGGCTACATACATGTAAATATCACTCAAGTCTATAATAATCTATATAACTTATAAAAGAAGTCGTGTTAGTTACACCATTTATAACTCAAGAACAGCTGCACCGATCTTTATGAGGTTTATGTTTTTAGATTTGTCTTTGGCGGGAAGGGGAATTTAAAAAAAATAAAAAAATATATAGGATGAAAACACTAAATAAAAAAAGGGGTAGGGTACGGGTAGGGCAAGGCATAACAACGTTTGCCGGGTCAGCTAGTAAGTAATAAATTATAGTGTCATTTCACTCACGGATAATGTGCCCGCAGTTGCGCACTGGCACGCCTGCGCGACGCGGGCGCATGATCGGCGATATCCTCCGCGCCCCCCACGTCCTCCTGCCGGATCTAAACATCATACTCATTCTTTTTAGGGTTCCGTAGTCCGACAAGGAACCCTTATAAGATCGTTCAGTCCGTCCGTCCTAGTCTGTCACAGCAGAATATCTTCTACGTTTATGGACTGATTTGCATGTAACTTGGCTCGAGGATACTTCACATATAGATCTCATATTTAAAAATACAAAAAAATTAACCTCTTTAAGGGTACCTCCCCATACATGTATAAAGGGGTGGGTGAATTATTTTTTTAGTGCACCCCCTTGTGTGGGGTATCGTTGAAAAGGACTATGAAAATAATATAGGGTTTCCATAAAACACTTTTTTATCAGCTTTACCATTTGCGAGATATAGCCCGCCAAAGTCGTTTACACGGTGTCTTCCCCCCTGTAATTTCTAAAGTCTTGGACCTATAAACTTCAAATCACTCACGTAAAGAAACAGCCGCGGAAACTCTTATTTAAAAATGTTTCGGGTATCCTGTAATGAATACTTTTGAAATTATAAATAAAATAAAAATATATACTTTTTTTGCCTATACTGTCTAATGTTTTAAGTTAATGGTACGGAACCCTTCGCGCACGAGTCAGACTCGCACTTGGCCGGTTTTGATTCACTGTTATCATCGGTCTCATTATGACAATATTTTTTAAAATTCTTATTTTAGCAGGTATTTGACCGTATTCATTCACACTAATCAGTGATTATTAGTAATGACACATGATTGCTGCGAGGTGTAGACCCGGCCTAGGGTGGTTCATATCTGCATAGTAACCTATTCACTCTTGCCTTAAAGATACCCACGTTATCTTTAGGGAAGATATTATATTAACAGGCAGCGAGTTCCTAGCTGTTCATAATCTATGATGATGAATGATAAACTGTGCTTAGACATATTTACTGTCGAGTTAAAATAAGAGTTAGAAGTTAACTAAGTAGAGCTATTGAGTAGGTACTCTTTGTTCAAATCATGAAATAAAGGTATCTGATTTTGTTACAATTAAATTAAATGTTGATTTGTAAATAAATATTTTTTATTTTTATTTCGGACAACCTATGGATCCATAAAGTGTAAGTAGGTAAACTTATCTCTAGTTGTCTTAGTACTTACTAATATTCTTAGTGACTATGTATCTCAATATTATTTTAGATTGCCAGCAAACGAACAGTCCCGGCTTTTTATAAATTTTTCAATTTTTGGGTATGAACTCCGAATTGAATATGTCATTCGTATCATAAGTACTTATAAGTTAGAATATTTTCCACAATTAGATTTTCCAAACTGAATAACTTGAAATGTAAAACCTACATGCTTACCTAATCGATTCTTCGGGTTCTGTCTAGTTTTTTTAGCTGTAGAATGAAAATACAAAACGGTTTGTGAAAATTAATACCAAATACACGTAATACAATATTGACAGTAGTGTGATCTGATTACTTAAAATAAAATTGACCGTTTATGTGCTCACAAATAGTCATAGGAAAAAATGCCAGCCTGTTGGTGCCATCATGGCCTATTACCAATTTCGTTCAAGAGGCGGTCTCCTGTTCCGCCCTCATACTGCAATAATAGTGTATGAATTGCAGCAATCCAGGGGGCATCAGCGAGTTAGTCCAGTTAATAGCCTGTTGAGCGGCCCGACGCTTGTGGTACACCAGTGCTCACTTTTTGCAAACTAAACTCATAAAAAGGGATTTGCTGGTTTCCACTGCTGCACCAACTCGTTGGGAATTAATGCACTTTTGAATAACGGAGAGGACGGTATTATAAGCACATAAGTGCGTTTACCGGGTTTCCGCGCTACAATTTAAATGTTAATATCATATTTGTTTTGAAGTGTAGAGATTGAGATAGAGTGTCCGTGAAGTTCGCTATGGTACGGTATTGTTGAAGAATATAGTTTGTGAATTTCAATATGAGGATTTCGGAGACGTTTGCGAATGGCAATGAAGCGCCAGTGGAGGAAAGGTAATTTATAGTGTTATAGTTTATAAAATTACTATCTTCTGATATTCAATATGTATTAAACCATAAATCAGTCCGTTCACTCAAATAAATCAAATTGTTGTCATGGTATTTTCTGAACGCAAAAGTAATTCTAAGGTTAAAGTTTATGCTAAGTAAGTATCTAAACATTTCCTTATTTCTCATTTAGTTGACATATTTTTTGTACAATAAAAATGTAATTTAGTAATATTTCTGCAGATTTCTAGAGCACGAAATCCATGGCCCAACTGCAATTCGTACTGCATTGTAAATTTATCGAATAAACTAATTAGCAATATAACAAAGAAAAGTTAATTTGATACGTCGCTAAGTAAAGAACGAAGAACAGAAATGACTACTAAAAATGACTTCTCTCTAAAATATTTTTTTGGAGATTTCATTTTTTAGTAGACATTTCCAATTTCAACAATACCTAATAGCAAATATTAACCCTTGGCTTTCTGTGCACACATGAAAATACCTGAAGCATTTCACGTTTGTGTTTATGTTGAGCGAATGAGATTTATTTAACAACTTTTCCATGCAGAAACAATTGAAAATCACGCTCAAGCTCACTCCTCAACGTCACATCACAACATTCGTAATGATATTTCCAAACGAATAAATTGCGTTCTGATACGCAATTTACGAGAACCTAATTTGTGCTTGACAAATTGTCAACGACACGTCTACATTTCCATAATCCAAACGACGGAGTATCGCCGATTTACACTTGTTGCCACGACTCTTTGTCGGTGTCGGACATATCTGGACTTAGGCGTGACGCAAATGGATATTCATATTTACTTGCTATACATGAGCCAGGCATCATCTGAAATTGATTTAAGATCCTTAGTATTGCAATCAAGAGTAGGGCGGCTGAGTTAATAGGTATAGAAAAAAATAATGTTATTATTCTATCTTCTCCTATAAAACTACTGTACTAATGTACTTAATTAGTGTATTCTAGAGGTCCTTCAGAAATGTCATTCGAATCCATTTGCTTTAACGGATACCTACAACCAAGCTCAGATGCTCAAGATAAATTCTCCTACGACTAGTAATTTCTCCTGTGTCCAAATAAGTATGATGCAAATCTTCAGTAAGATCCTTCAGTAATCAGTAAGAAAGTGTACGTTTGCACGTCGCCTAAAAGGTATGACAGACTATAATCACTCACGCGGTGACGGGCAGCCGTGAATACTCTTTGGTGCTGCCCCTCGCCCTACTTCCGGTTTTCCTGTCGTAATAAACACTGTTCGTCCTAAATACCCGGGTTCGTTGACCGGTTACCACACTCGCAATGCCCGTTGACACAAGGGTGGCCAGGGCTGCGATTAATTTTAAAATGCTGTGGAATGTGGCCGCGGCACGCGAGGCGTCAACAAAGCCGCGGTGACGAATTTTCGTTGTCAACCCGCGCCGAAGCCTGGCCATTAAGTGGCTGAGACACGGACGGATAAAAAAACAGGTATAGTGCGCTTTACATTTTTTGAAAATGGAAGCTGTGTATTCGAAAACAGAGGCTTTATTTAGTGCCTATAATTGCCGACTGACTGTAATTCATCATCAGCGTTTTTTTGCACGCGTGTCAAAAAAACACCTGTATTGTTTTTAGGGTTCATGTGTGTGTGTACGGGTCTTTATTCAACCAAAATTTTGATCGCCTGAACCGAGTTACCTACCGTTATTAGTTGGAATAAATATGTTCTTGTAATTAAGTAGCCGCTACACCTACTAAATGTCACACTGATAGAAAAAACAAAGAAATAGGTAACTCCATTAAATAAATAAATACTGGACATTAATATCAGTAGGCTAATGGGTTTAAGCTCCTCTAAGCTAATGGGTTTTCCTCGATGAAAGCAGTTTTATAATTACATTTAGCCTCGCATCCATGTTATTATCCAACCCATCCATGTCCATTAATTTCATTTTCAAGTGGTGGAGGTAAATGTGCAAATTGCTCTACCCTATCTCCATCAGCCTTTTCTAGACTAGACGAGGTAGTAATACTAGTACATGACAACAAAATTATTCTATTCTTGAAATGGTATTTTCTCTGGCCTTTATTTGATACCAATATTGCTATGGTAAGAACCCTTTTGTTTTCATTTTAACACTGTATATGGCCTACGTCACTACCACGATCCTGAAGAATTCAACGACACCTCATATGTCAAAAACTGTCAAGTCGCTTGGGCTATAGGGCGTGCCAAACAATTATACATACCTACATACGTACGTATACTCTCGAAAAACATAATCCTCCTTCCGCAGCCGGGTAATAAAAGTAAAAGAGGTTTGGTGACTAAAATTCGAACTACACATCAAATGTGTCATTTTGTCTGTGTAACACTATGAGATTCTTTAAAAAAAAGAGTGAACGGGCTAAGCTACTACACACGAGCATGTGACCATCATTGACCGCTTCGTCGCTTACTCAGGTAAGATTGCGGTCAAATGTCTGCCTTTATTAAATTTAAATAACAAATAGATGTTCAGTTCTTACTATTTATATCGCTTTTGTCCATTTTTTTTTCTCCATAAGAACTTTCCTCGGACTTCAATAAATATTTGGAGAAAAAAACCGAATTGGTGCAGCCGTTTTCGCTTGAGTTTTCATAGTTTTGTTTAACCACAAAGCTGAGACTACTGTAATAATATTGTGACAACAGTGAAAGCATAAACAGCGATTCATTGTTATTCGTTTTAGTTAATTCCCGACGTTGAATATTAAATAAAATTTTGGTGTCAGTGGACACATATTATTTAGGAGGCAGGAGGTACGATGGTAGGAGGACTATGCTCTGAGAACCAAGTATTTAAACATAATCTATACTAATATTATAAAGAGGAAAGATTTGTTTGTTTGTTTATTTGCATCGAATAGGCTCCGAAACTACTGGACCGAATCAAATGAAATTTGGCACAGAGATAGTTTGAGACACTGGGAAGGACATAGGCTTTTTATCGCGATATAAAATCATCACGGGGGTGAAATATGGGATGAAAATTTGTATGGAAAATCCGACTTTTGGCGCGGGCGAAGTCGCGGGGACATGCTAGTAATAATAATAAACACCCGGTAAATATCAATTGATGTCAAAAAATATGTCAAATAATGCTTAACGGACTGATTGAAATAAAACATGAGTTGGTGAACTCCAGATTGCACTATTTACAAACATCAAGTAGGTAGATAAGCAATGTACCTACAACGTCAATACCCCGGTTGATAAATTACGATTGCAATGTTTTCTGATTTCCTCTCGGTGTCGGAACCTCTAATATATTTTCTGTCATGTTATTGACGTTTTGACGTATTATCTGCCGACCTAGTGACGGCGGTGACTGCCGACAGGCTCAATATAATTAACCTGAGGGAATGACAAAAGATTGTAGCCCTAGATTTGCACCTGATGAAACGCCAAAGAAATATTTAACTTTGGCTGTATTAGAGTTGTTTATAAAAATATATACCTTTTAAACTATACCTTTAATACTTTAAAATAATAATAGGTAGGTTTGTTTGGAGTTTTCAAAAAAGTGTAGATACAAAGATGGCTAATCAAACCTTTAGTTAATGCGGAAAGATGGCAAACGGGTTGAATTTGGTGCAAAAAATCTAAAGGTAAATAACAAATTATTCGAAAGGCGACCATTTAATTAACAAAACAGAAGCTAAACTTACTACTTACATGAAAACATGTGCAATTAGTGATAATAGGACAAAGATGATAATATTATAAGGTCAATTTTTACATTTCACTCATTTCAATAACTGAAAGAACTTATTCTTTAACTCAACAAACAGCCTTCGTGTACCTATTCTCGTATTTCCCTACCGGCTTATTCAAATGGAAATCTCTTATGGAAACAGAAATATCAATGCGAAAATTTCCTTCACGATCTAAAGCCCAAATCAAATGATTTATTTTCTTTCTAAAAGCGGACGCGGGTCGGCTCATACCACTCTATACGGTTTGAGGAACATTTAAAAGATGTGTTCGGAAATAAGCCCAAAAACTTGCAAAGAACTCAGATTGTTCTATTTTTTTCGTAATCACGTCTTTGTTATTTGGAGTTCGTTGTTAGATGGTGCTTGTTTATAAAGGCAGGAATATCAAAAGTTTGGATCCCACTATTTTCTATAAACAAAACAAATACTTGTAAGAAAAAGTTGGACAAAAAAGTAGTTTCGAAATGAGAAAAAGTAGAAATATAAATCAAAAACTACTCGTACAAGACAGCGAAGGTGGAAAGACAAAGGGGCTTGTTTGCCCGCAGAATTAGAAGCTGGCACAAGACGCGTGAAATATTTCGTCGAGAGGCGAGACGTCGCGTTTTTTCAGCGGAAACCGCACAATAGTTGTGGACGAGTAGCAACTAGCTAGTTGTCGACGAGTAGCAACTAGCTAGGTATAGAGGTTTTATGACTGGGTTAGTTAGTCCAGTCGTCAAACCGTTGGTTTCTGTACAAGAGATTTCGGGTTGTAATCCGGATCGATCCGCTTATTTACTAGGCAAAACACACTTTTGTCCAGAACGTAATAAAACCCAACAACGATTTTTTGTCGTAGTTGGGTTTTAGTTTTTTACTTTTTATTATTTGTACTTCAAGTGGTGTTTTGTTTTTGGTGTTCAAGTGTATTTGTGGCGCATAATATTAACAAATGTTAAATTGATGAACTAAGTATTCTGATAAGTAGTAAAGAAGCTATGAACGAAAAGATGTGAATTATATGCAATCAGCCCATGAATACAGGTAAACTCACAAGCAAATGCTAGTAATATATATATATATTTAAAATGTACAAGTAAAGCGCTTTCAAATGATACCAAACACGGCTTATCTTATCTTTATTTTTTTACTCTGTATGTTTTGTCCGCTAGAGGGCGCCACATTAGATTTTGTAAAACCCCATATACCCTATACCCAGCGGACAATTAAGACGCTTCTAATGATATGTCATTTGTCGAATTCTGATTAGTAGTTTAGAAGTTACGAGGGAACAGATGAACATACATACATAGCCTGTAAAAATCATAACCCTCCTTTTGCTTTGCCGTAGTCGGGTAAAAAAGTAGTACACTTTTGTAAATAAATTATTACATTAAATCCAAAATTTTAAGCAGATGCAAAGTCAATTCTAAAGCATGAACTCATGTAATCATGCTTATATATCTACAAACTCATCTCAGTAGATAGGGGCTTTAGTTGGTAACTTTTCACATGGCCAAGTGGCGCTGGCAGGACGCAGTGGTGGCCAGTTAAATAGGAACTTACAAACTTCGTAAACTCAAACGTTTGCAGGTGGCATTGTGTGGCCGGGGCTAGGCACTAAGTCCGCCATTTATATCTACTAAAGTTATGTTAAACTTAAGTGGTTCGCGCGATTTCGCCCGCAAGAGTTGGATTTTCCATATAAACTTTGATCCCCCATTTGACTTCCTTAATGTTTTTATATCGCGACAAAATGTAGCCTATTTCCTTTCCAGGGTCTCGAACTGTGTCCATACCAAATTTCATCTCAATCGGTTCAGTGGCTTAAGCGTCAAGAGATAACAGACAGACAGACAGACACACTTTCGCATTTATAATATTAGTATGGATTAGTAAATACACACATCAACACTGTCTTTATCTAATATTATATCCAAAATATTTCTAGACAGTGTTGATTAGTATATAGTAAAGCTTACACAGAAATATAAACACGTTACTCTTTATGGCGTTAAAAATGCTTGGAAAAATTGCATAATAGAAACAGTAATTAGATATAAAACGGGCAATAATAATTTGAAGAGTTCCTTCAATTTCTTCAAGATCGTATCATCAGGTCCTTACTTTATGACAATGGAACCATATCTAGAGTAAATAGTGTTCAATTATAAAAATAAATTTAAAAATTGGTCTGCTAAATCAGTGAAAATATTTTAAAAAATAAACATACAGTCGAGCATGGAATCCGCCTTTTTTTAAGTCTGTTGAAATTTTTTTTTTAGGAAGCTTACTCGAATATTACTAACTCTTAGGGAATAATAAACATGGCAGATCTCACGATTCCTAATTCGTCTTTGCCAAAGTCCTAATTAGAATACATAGAACAAAACATTCTAGTACCGGATTATATTGCTAACCGTTCGCATAATCGCATCACCAGCATAATACTACGTTGCACATGGTTGCACAATACGAACAAAAACACGCTGGCATGAAAATAGTCTGGTAGTAGACGTCCATTGATCACGGGGCGGGCGGGCCGGCGGGGCGCCTACACACCGCCTAGCGAGGTCAGCCAGCCACATTCGAATTGTAGCATGTAAAAAAACAAAGCGTTCAAGCGTTGGTAACAGCTAAATTTATACCAGTTGTAGGTATATTTGTTTGTATACGTTATAATTTTGACGAGCACCAACAATATTGATTTTAATAGCAAACACATTTGTGTGTCTAGCTAAATGTTCGACAATTCGAAAAGTGAAACATGTGCGGCTGGTGAAATGGCAAAAATATTAGTTTAGTTGGTACGGTTTTGTAATGGCATTCTTATCTAAAATATACCCGATATCAAGCCTGTTTTCAAATGGTACATACAGTCCAGCTCATTAACATTAGCCTTTGCAAGGCTTCAAATATAAATGGACATAGAAGGGTACATAAGTATCTGAACAGATTCATCAATCAAATACATAAATATCTGCTCAACCCAGATATTTATGTACCCTTCCATGTGCATTTTATATATTTGAAGCCTTGAAAATGCTCATATATTATATAATGAAAGCGACTGTACGTCCGAGGCCACACATTATAGCGTGGCCTCTGACGGCTCCAGTTCGAGTTTTTTTCCTATAATTTCGTATACTGAAAAAATGTATGCTTATAGCATACATTTTTGTGTTTGTAAAATTTCTTTTTCGGGTGAATAATGTGAGTCAAGTTACGTCTTTTGATTGATCGAAACGAATTTCTGTATTTTATTGTAATAACACTATGGTTTGTCTGATTTCGCTAAGCTATACCGTAAGCGAACGCATCGCAAAAGACCGCTCTTCTTGCTAGCCAGTCAAATTGCTACCCAATTTCAAAGAGATTGAAGCGATTTTAGATTGTTAACCTTGAGTTATAAGACTTTTGATCTACTGGCAAGTGTTAGTACTCACTGTGTACAAACATCTAGGACCTAATAGTGTTTGGAGCGGCGATCAAAGATTGGATACCGTCTGGGTTTCGCCTAGATTTGTCTTTTGGGGATATGCTCGGAATTCATAATAATGTTGTGTTGTCTCGCGCAATGTTTGTCCTTACACTTACGTTTCTACGTGTACGTAAGTAAATATGTGCTTGGCTTGAGACTTTTTGTGTTAGAAGCTGTTTCCCTGATTTTCGTAAAACTGCATTATTTTATTAATACGATACGTTGACTATAATACGACTGATGATACATTTTCCTCAGAAAATTACCATAATATTTATGTAGGTTCATTATTTCTGCCTCTCTAGATAAAGTAAAGGCGCGACAGCCGAAAGGAGAAAACTTCGCTACTCATCCGTGAGGTCGTGAGTTCGATTCACCACTGAGTTTGTAGAAAAACTTAATTACAGTATTTTTAAAAAAGATATTATCATCCTAACGGTGAAAGGTAATACGTGAGGAAACCTGCGCACTAGTGGATGGATGTTAGCTAGTAAATAAAACTAAGAAGGCATTGGCAAAGTACTCCATTGAAATTGGCAAGAAAGTGTTTCATTCCACATGCGACGACGACCGTCTTGGTGTAGTGGTGCGCGCTCCGGACTTCTAAACCAGGCGGTTGTGGGTTCGAATCCCGCAAGGGGCAAATGTTTGTGTGATGAGCACGAGAATTTGTACCTAAGTCATGGATGTTTATAAATGTATATATTTATATCTATCCGTTATCCTAGTCACCATAGCATAAGCTAACGCTTAGTTTGGGGCTAGGTAATTAGCCCCAAACTAAGCGTTAGCTTAAAAAGTCAAACTCACCGGTTAGTTTTCTGTACCAGCCTTCCTTAACGAAAAAACCTAACCTATGATTTCTTGCTCATATAACATAATTGTGCAATGGCAGCTTTTCGCCAAAGATTTCGAGAACTTCTCACTAATGGGCCCCGCCATTACGTGCCAGCGTTTCTTGATAGGAGGTGTAAATGTGCCACTATTAGCCCGGTATAAATTCACCCTTCATTTGGGAAATATGTCGTCGTTTAACGAGGAGTGCAACAAAAATAAGTATAATGAAAATGGGTTAGAAGTAGGTCTAGGTACCTACTTCGATAACAACAACGACCACGTTTCCGTTTATTAACGTAACATCAGGTAAGTTAGTATCGTAGGTAGGTGCTAATGTAATATATATATATATATATATATATATATATATATATTTATAAGATAAGAGTGACACAAGGCATACCCAATGAAAAACAGTGAATACTTATTTACTTTAACATGCGTGCGTGTCTTCTTCTGGTCAACCTCTGTAATAATGTTTTGTTCTACTTATATTAGCTAACAATATTTATTTATAGGTATTTCCAACAAAATATATAAATAATAATTTTAGGTCGCGGAACGAAAATAGCCGACAAACGCAGTTTGGTAATGTTTGTTTAATGTATAAGTTATATATTTTTCTGGAATAAACATATTAAAAAAACAGATTACCTATATTGTATACACTGCCGCACGTCAAACTACCCTTGAGACCGCCTCACGTAATAAAAGCGTTTTTCGTTGATCAAATGGGTAACATGACGTGCTTTCGACTGTACAACTCTCTATGAAAATTTTAGCAATGTCTACTGTTAGTGGTGTGCAATAAAAAGTATAATTCTTATCTTACAAGCCATAATTCCTGAATCTTAGAATTGAAATTGATACTTATTACAGGGGTATAAGAGGATCATTTTAGATAAATTGTAAAAATACTAGGTCTTATTTTGTCTTAAGAAGATTTATTCTATTATTGATATTCTTGGCTAAGTTTCTTACCTGTAAGAAAATGTGAAGCTACCAAGCAGTGCTACCAAGGGTACACAAAAAGAGATTTTCTTTTGTTTTATCTGCCGCAAGAAATTCTTCTTCCCGAACTCTTGGGAATACGCGGCAAGAAGGGTCTTCAGTGGCGTGAAAACATTAAGGCTTATTTATAGCCCCATATATCACCACATTTTGTTTTTCCTTTGCGCTTTAATTACTTTACATTATTGTCTGTACCGATGAATTGAACTTTTTAGGCATTACTTTCATGTTTATTTTGTTGTCCTAAGTTAATTTACTGAGGATAGCACAAACAAGTTGTTTGTTTACTCAGATACATGACACTTTAGTTAGCCAAGTTAAAGTTTGGCACTTTTCTCTTTCAGCCCTTGCCCACAACAAAACGTGTCGTCTCCTAACTTGTGTTGAACCCGACCTCTGCTAAACTTACTTCAGAGGCTCATCATCTTTCTCTTATTTTATTTGAAAAAGTTTTTGGGAAAGAGAAAACAAACAAGATTTTACCTCAACGCATTTCGATATTTTGACTTTTTATTTTTGTAAAATATTGGGTAAACTTATAAGTATCTCACTAAAGAACTAATAAGATACTTTCTCTTCTTTCTACTCAAACTTTCTATTGCCTGACTATGTCCTAAATATTAATTAAAGATTATAATCCTGTCAAACCCAGAGGCAAGTGAACTCTAAATCCTTAAAATAATTTCACAACTAGCAAGTAGCTAAACTAAATACTTGTGAACCAAACCTCAGTTACAGCCTGTGGAATTCGCCAAATGCCAACTGACACGGAAGAATGGCTTGGCAAAAGTACTAGGCGGAAAATGTGGAGGGGTGACTCCTCCGAAATAATAATGTTTGTTGTCACACTTCTAATATTTGCGCTGGAAAATTTAATTCGGGACCTCAGCGCAGAAGCGTGGTTAAGCCAGTTACGGGTAAAAGCGATACAGGTTAAATGTGTTAAAACTATTACAAGATTTTACCTCTTCATAAGTCAAGAACAACTGTAAATGTTGAGACTTAATGATGAAACTATCTAAAACTTCAGTTTTTACGACCGTCTAAAACTTCAGTTTTTGACGACCGTCTTGGTGTAGTAGTGGTTCGCACCACGGACTTCTAAACCAGGCGGTGGCGGGTTCGAATCCCGCATTTGTACCTAAGTCAAGGATATATGCCTACTTACCATTTTTTCTATAGATCGATTTTAAAATGTTGTTGTATTTTGAGCACCAGTTTCATCATCTCACATGATTTTCTATTAATAGCTATATTAATAGCTATATTATTTTTGATTTCATTTAAACTGGCTGGACCTTTGTTTTAACAATTATTATTACAAAACACATTTCGCTTTAAAGCAAATACAGAAAAATCACTTGATAGAGCTCGATAGAGCATTCCAATGAATTGTATTCGTTAAGTCGACTTGTGACTCAGATCACGTCTCGTAACCCAATCATTGCTTATTCCATCACTCAGTCAGTTGAATCAAAGTTTTGCCTGTAGCAATTTTTGGATCGCTTGTGACCTTCTCAAACAATGTGATTGGTATGAAGTGTTTTTGTAGGTGTGTTCAACTATATTTTTAGCTACATTTATGCATATATGCTACATACATGCTTTGTTGAATGCTTCTATTTATCTACTTTTCATGTAATAGCAGCTGACTTATGATGATGACAATACTAATAATATTTTGTAATAATCAGCAACATGTTATAATAGTAATTGGCTATGAATTCCTAATCATACCAGTAGTCAATTCCTTTAAATTCTCAGCGAAATCTCGAGCTTTTGATTCATGACCATGCCAGGATGTCCGAGAAGCGAGTGCATGATGTTTTGAATACTAATGTAATTTATTAAAGTTTCTCTTCCACATTAATCTACATTTGCGATTTATTAATGGTCACGTCTTTCGTGACCAGCATAGCTTTCCAGCCACGGAAATCTTCGTGCTTGATAGTTGTTTATGATACAGCACTCATATTTTGTCTTGATATTCATCACGATTTATTTTGTTGTAAACAATGGTTAAGAGTGATACGAATGATAAATAGGACGGATTGATACTAAAATGGGCGTGTAATATTTACATACTCAACTTACTTCGTTTGTTCTATGTGGTGAGCATACAAGACACTGAAATAATTCTAATTGAATATATAATGTAGCTGTAAAGTTTGAATCAAATGAAATTCAAGCAATCACGACAAGGCTTTCAGGGCCGCGTCTGATGTACCCTTTGGCGCCAAATTAACATATCGCAATAATTTTATGAATATTCAATCGTCTATCCGGGATACTCTCTTTGATGTAAATTCTCGAAACTTGCGTGTGTATTAATATAATTAATGAACACAAATTGTGTTTAGACGGCACTTAAAATGTGGATTACGGAGCTTGGATAATTAATGTTGTTATGTGCTGTCGTGGGGCCGTATCCCGTTTTTTAGGTCAACAGGGGTTTAGGGGGCGTGTCGATTTAATTAAGCTGAAGTGAACTTAACTGCAGGGAAAGCGAGGTAATTAAAACTGTGATGGGATGTCTCCTCTCGATTATGCTTTGATATTGTTTGGTAGAACTCCAGGATAGCAACTTTAGAATTTTTTGAAGGAGGTTTCACAGGGTGCGTAAAGAGCTTTCTAAATTTTCGTTTCTTTTAGATTGATTATAATCTTATTGATAACATAAGAGCTTTTCAGCTTTTCTTATATTTTGAATTTTCTTGTCCCATAAATACCTGCTTTGTCTTATTTAATAAAGTAGGTACTTAACAAAGGATTTGTTACATATAAAAATATAATAACATTGGTAGAAAACTTTGCAACTTTTCCACAAGATCTAAAACAAATTGAGTAACATGAACAGGTTTTTTTTTTATATTTCGCTCGCATCATCATAATCTTAGCGTTACCCCGGTGCACTTGAATGCAAGGGCCCAGTGCTCGCTTTGGACCATGATCCAGGATGTTGCTGACCAGGTAATTACAGTGGAGCGACTGCCATATGACATTGCGGATATTTCGCTGGCACATTTTTCTGCTTTCAAGCTTACTGAAATACAAAATGAAATGAAATGAAACAGTCAACATAATCGATTAAATAAAATCGAACAAGCAGTCCGTTTGGCGGTCGTTCGTTTTAATCCCATGATCTGTGCGCAAGAGCCGGCACTCTGATTAAAATAAACGTTGCGCATAATCCGCCGTAAACCGGTTACACCATAGTGGTGGGGTGCGGAATTCGGAGGTATACCAAACACTAAAAGCTTTGCCCAAAAACATGTTTTATTTTTATAAATTACTAGTGGTTACCCGCGACTTCGCCCGCAAGGGTTGATTTTCCATATAAACTTTCATCTCCGATTTCACCCCCTTAATGTTTTTATATCGCGACAAAATGGACCCTATGTCCTTTCCAGGGTCTCGAACTGTCTCCATACCAAATTTCATCTCAATCGATTCAGTGGTTTAGGCGTCAAGAGGTAACAGACAGACAGACATACACACTTTCGCATTTATAATATTAGAATGAATTTACGATATTACCTACACAGAATTTTGCACATGCATTGCTCAGTTCCTAAAGTAAGTAGCTTTTGCACTTGTGTTATGGAAATCTGAAACAACGGATGTATTACTACACCCAGATCCAAGACAATATAGAAAATGAGTTTTTTTTTCTATATTGACCCGACCGGGGATCGAACCCGGGACCTCAGAGAAGGCGACACCTTGAAAACTGGTTTGCGAACCACTCGGCTACGGAGATCGTCAAAGACAAAAGCAAGACACAGAGGCGGTATCGGGAGCGCTCCGGGAGTGTTCGAAATTTTTGAAATGTTTGAGTTGATGATATGAAAAAGAAAAGAAAGCCACAAAGAAATCGACTGATCTCTATGTGGCATGGTGTATAGCAATACGAACATTGCTAACATTTTTGGGAATGCTCTCAGTACCGCCTCTGTGTGCGTACGTGCCAGATAAACGTGCATAAAGAGCCGTTCATCTTGACAGCTAAAACCTTGTGACACGTATCATTTGTCTTTCTAACTAGCGATTATTACGACTTTTGATTTTTGTGTTCAAGGTCGACCCGTACCGAGGTTCATTTGTTAGACAAATTCGTATCGCTACGAATTATAGTAAGGGTCGCCGCGCTTTGCATACTGGCGTGCAGTGGTACACGGGAGACGGTCTGCAGGGGTGACAGGTCAATGACTTGCACTGTTAAATGGCATGGACATAGTATTTCTCACTAAATTAGTTTTTTGGTATTGTTACTAACATAATCTCTAAAGGTAAAATTGTTACGTTGACTCTTTGGACTAAGTATATATTTTTTATTTTATTAATTATTAATGAAATGTTGTTTTTAAACACTGCAAGCATTTGAAAACGCGTTTAAACAGATGCATTTCTTAAGAAATCACGTGGATAAATGAAATCGTTTTTGCCCGTCTATTTATTTGCTTACCCCATCACTACGCAGGAGACGGCACCGGAAATCGAACGCAGCCATATTGAAGCCGGAAATGGCGAGTTGCGCCGCCCGCCTTCATTCGATTCCGCGAGCCGCCCTACAAACTGTCTTTGCTAAGATGAGAATTTCAATTTTCCTAAATTGACAACCATTTTGTTTGTGAACCAATCCAAGTTTTCGAATTGATTGGATATTGTTGTTAACTCGTCTTAGGGATACGATTCTATTATTATATTGTTTCTAGATGTTTGTTAAATACTATATCATGACGACTTGGTACTTATTTATTTATTTTATTTATTTATTCTTGACGGAACAAACAGAGTAGTACAAATGGCGGACTTAATGCCTTAAGGCATTCTCTACCAGTCAACCAGTAGGTTAGGCAGAAATAGTTGTGGAGGCGTAAAAAGAACAACATACTAATTGAACTATTATAAGACAAACAATGTATTATACACCTACATACATACATTATTAGAATAAACTTACATAAACATACATAGATATAATAATAAATCCATACTTACTGTACCTACTTAGTTTATTAATAAAGATATATCTACAACCCCGGAGTATTTAAAACTTAAAGATGAAAGCGCTAGTTATAATTCGCAAACTTTCATTGAGAAAGATCTCCAACAACATTGATGCAGTAATTTAACACTATTTTTTACTATCCTAGAGTCTGAACTATTTTTAAATACTAATATATTAATATTTCAAAAATATTCATCGAATTCTACGTTTTATGACAAGAAAAAAGATGATGAATTTTTTTTTCATCTCGAAACTGCCGAATCGATCAATAAAGTTCCCAAAATATCTCAATGATGAATCGCAAGCTCTCAACTCAACTCAAGCTCACGGAGTTATTCAAATCTCCCAGTTAGCATGATCGTGCGAATTGCAGAGGCGGGCACCTAATAATTTTGCCGGATCCTTATTCCTGATTCGTAGGAGGCACACGTTGGTATTTTTAGTCCGACGCATTTGCGTTTTATTACCATGAGTTAGTACGAATTTTTATAGTTAAATAGATAGTCTTTTCTTAATATATTTTTTGCAAAAATATATTTAGATTGCATAGTGAATGCTTATCACTTAAAAACAATACTTTATAGTCTTTTCTGTATTGCAATCTACACACAGTAGACATTAACATTTTTTTTAAATAAAGAAACATACAGTTTAGGCGTTCTTACTGCAAACGCAATTTTTTCCAGACTTTTAAGTAAAGGACGGTCTAAATATTGAAGTTGGGACAGGTGGTGGTGAATAAAACTATTACGGTGTTATTACAAAAAAATTAGACCAAGTTTAAAATGGGTCTAAATATTAGCCGACAACAGGAATGAATGACACATTCGTGACATAACCTAATAAAGAAGCGATTTTCTAATTGGCTAGCTAATACCTTAGTCCTGTCTTAAACCCGGTACTAAGTTTTTGGAATAACAGGGTTAAAGTTTAAGGATTTTTTAAATAATATTATTTCGATGTGGTTAAACGTTGCTAGAACTTGTAGGTAAATAGAACCTTTTTCATTTATTAGATGTTTTTTATCTAAATATTATGTTTCTAATTAATTTCATTTAATATTAGTTTGGACGTCGATGTCTTCCTCAGATAATGTAAAAGATCCAAAAGGTATTTTAAATTACGAAAACTTTAATTGAATTTGAAATTGACAATACGAGTATTTCAGACTAGTTTTTCCTAATCCTTTTTATTTTAAAGTGTGCAGGTTGATCCACCGTCTATCTGTCGTACCTCTTTCTTAAACTGAGAGGACTTTCAATAACTGAAAGTTCTCATAGTTTTATTCATTATTTCAACTCTTTCTACTAGTGAAAAAATATTTACGAACTTTACTTCTTAATAATATTATGTATAAAAAAAGAAGATGAGAAATAGATGCTCGTAAGTGTAGGTAGGGCATCTATTCTCTTAATTTACATTAGTCAACATTATGAATTATCTATCATCGAATAGAAATCGTATTGTCATTAGCACATTAAAAAAACAATAAAAAATATTTACGCCTTCTTAGTCTACCATACTGTAGATCTGAAGGGGTGATAACATTTTTTTATGGAATTTGAAAGGGCTACAACTACGCATGAAAATTGATCATGTGATGTTTTGGAAAGTTACTTAACTACCTACTTATCTGAAAAAGGTAAAAGAGTAAACCAAATACATCTCTTCTACAAAAATTTGAAAAAGAATAGTCACGCCTGATATGCCTACCCTTTTGGAAATTGTGGATGGAGAGCATCCATTGTCTTTTTATAAAAAAGTCTGCAAGTTTTTTTCACTTGTTTCAGCTGTTACTCCATCCCCGCCAACAACATGTCAGGGGGGTCCCACGTCTCCCGAACTACGTATGGGGACTCCGAGTTGTCTGGCGGCAGCGCTCCGCCCCTACCGAGCCCGGCATCTGCAGGGGCGGCGCTGGTGTCGCCGGAGACCCTGAGCCGGCACAGTAGTCCGCCGCCCCTGCCAGCACACCCCTCGCATCAGCAGCCAGCCCCGTCGTGTTCTTCACATCGGGTGCATATGGAATCTCCTATGAGGTAAGCTACGGAATTCAGTTTCTCATGGTAGCGCTCCGACCCTTCTGAGGGGCCGTCCCTGGTATTTAGCTGGCAAAGATCTGAACAACAATGCGTCTGGAGGATTATTTACCATTTTTTAAATAGCGAAGCCCACCAGGAAGCAAGCCAAAGAGTACCAGGCTGGCAGGTAAAGGCGGCAGTGCGTCAGGTTACCCACGTAAACTACGAGGGTACGGGGTAGTCTGCCGTGCGGCTGTGTATAAAATACAATTCGGTGCTTTTAAACGAAAGCTCTTCTTCTTACTATACGATCTAGACGAAGCCAGTTGTGTGTTTGTTTGCAATAAAGAACCATAAATTGCAATCATATTAGCATTTGAAGCATATGTATAAATGCGACACCAGTATTACACCGACTGAGTCTATGCTTTGATCTGGAAAAGGAAAATTTCCCCCGACGTCTTACAAAGGACCCTAAATAATGCTCAATTTAATTTCAAACCCAATAAAAGTCAACTAGCGCCTGATAGCGTCCTTTAACGTGCATCATAAAGCGCTTTATTGCGGTACAGTGCGAAGCGAACGTTTGTCGAATTCAATGTGGCAATTTTCTTGTAACTTCACGTTTACAAATACAACTGTAATGAACTTTGAACAGTGCCCCGGGGAGACGGAAAAAGGGAATTGCGATCTGAATTCCTTTGTTGGCGACGCGGGCAACAAATTTACAAATAGCTAACACGAAAGGGAATCTTTTTTGTCGTGCGCGAAACGTTAGGGTTAAACGAGCGTGTTTTAATAGTTCAATCAGAAGCGATATATCGCCACAATCGGCAAAGTCCAATTAATCGATGGCCAGGGATTATTCCGGTTGGAACGTATTTTATGCGTTTTGTTTGTTTGTTGCGGATTAAGCAACTTTAGAGATATAAAGTACCTGAGTATGGATCGCTTTATTGTTTGGCTGGATGCAGGTGCACCAATTAAAGTTCTACTTATTGATTCATAGAGGGTGATTACGAGGTTCTGTTGTTAAATGCAATCTCCTGTTGAAATAGAACTTCTTTTTAGAACCAGAGCGATTTCAATATTACTTCCATGGTAGATGATTTTGAAGTTTTACCAAATCTGTCTGTCAAATGTATTCACTTTGCGCACTGTATTTACTGCGGACTAAACGTTGCTCGGCTTTCTAGATATAACACGCTCTAAGTATGTACATTGGTATCACAGATGAAAGTGGCAACTAATGTCTATAGTCCTCAAAATTATATGGTTTTTGAAATTAGCTCTCGCAGACGGAAACTTCACCTGTAACTTGCATCTGCTCTGCATTAATTGATTTAACTTGCACTGTGCTTTTGTAATGAGAAGCTCTTAGCTCTAAATTCATACTATATCTACGTATTATTTCGTGGTTTAGTTTTGTAAAGATATTAACAAATCTTTTAGGTTGTAATTTTTTTTATTAAATTCAGTTTGTAAAAAAAAAAAACGAATGGAGTACTAAGTACAAGTGATCAGCAATAATAATAAAAAAAATGGATAAAAAAAAACCGTCATTTTTGGAAATTATAACCAAATTTGTAAGGCAAGGTAACGATTTCTAAAAAAATTAAAAAAAATTTTTTTTTTGAAAACCCTGTACATAATTTTTTTTTTAAATACTGGTATGTGGTGCTTCAGTGTACAGTGTATCCACACCTTTGCTTTGGACCACACAGAAAAAAATTACAACCCTTGTAAACCCTTGAACTTCAAATAAATTGTTTTTCTTAATTGGGCTCCTTTTTGTTTCGAAAAGCAATAACTTTTTTCCTGTAAGTCGTAACACTTATTGTTGCACCATTTTAGAATCTGCAAAAGATGGGCATTTTTTTTAAACAATGGGCACTGACAGTGTGGTACATTTTTTTTGCACCAAAAGCATTGAAAGTCAAACGATTTGCTAGCAGTGAGTATTGAATTTTGAAAGAAACTTAATTTTTTTTATTAAATTCAGTTTGTAAAAAAAAAACGAATGGAGTACTAAGTACAAGTGATCAGCAATAATAATAAAAAAAATGGATAAAAAAAACCGTCATTTTTGGAAATTATAACCAAATTTGTAAGGCAAGGTAACGATTTCTAAAAAAATTAAAAAATTTTTTTTTTTGAAAACCCTGTACATAATTTTTTTTTAAATACTGGTATGTGGTGCTTCAGTGTACAGTGTATCCACACCTTTGCTTTGGACCACTATTTACGCCACACCCTGTATTAAGCTTCTTTTTCTATTTCCCAGGTTATCAAGTCCACCGTCCCTGTCTCTCGGCGGATCTCTCTCACTGCAGCCGGTGTTATACGGGCCTCCTGGCGGAGGACCAGTGCACCCTCCTCTCCCACCACGAAGGGCTTCAAGACCTTCAACATCTATACAGCATATGCACGTTATAAGCCCGTGAGTATTGTTTATCCGCTATCTTGATCGAGCTTGAGATGTTTTTATCTAACATATTAATACTATAAGATGTATGTACATGTAGGATGAGGCATTTATATGCTTTGTAAACATAATGGTTGTTCTAAAAAAATCATCAATCGTCTTCTGGTGAGAGATTATTTTTTAGGGTTCCGTACCCAAAGGGTAAAACCTGGACCCTCCACTGTCTGTCTGTCACCAGGCTGGATCTCATGAACCGTGATAGCTAGACAGTTAAAATTTTCACAGATGATGTATTTTGTAGAGCGCCTGTGGCGCAATGGCTTGCGGGTTGCTTCTCATGCGGGAGGCACCGGTTCGATCCCACATGCCGCCATGTACCAATGACTTTTTCTGCGTTATGAACATGATTAGTTACACTAACTGATGCTCTTACGGTGAGGGAAAACATCGTCAGGAAACCTATACATTCAGGCGACGTCATGTGTAACCATGATCCAAAACTGGTCAGGTTCCCCTGGTGACAGGGTCACGGAGATGGCAGTCGCTCCACTGTAATTACCTGATCTGCCACATCCTAGATCATGGTCAGCGGACCCTGGGCCCTCGCGTGCGAGTGCACAACCGGGATAACGTTAGAAGGATGATGATGTATTTCTGTTGCAGCTATAATAACAAATACAAAATTAAAACAGCTATAAAACAGAATAAAGTAAATATTTTAGGGGGGCTCCCTTACAACAAACGTAATTTTTTTGACGTTTTTTGCTTGATCCATGATATTAGTAATAACAGCAAGCAGACGCTAGAAATATTCAATGAATATTATGTTGTATATTCACTTTAAAAATAAGAATAAAAAAAAATATTCAAATATGGCTCTCATACACACGTGATTTAAAACTAAACAATGGTTATAACGCAGTGTCTAATGTTTTATGTTGTCTTGTCTACCCTATGCGCGCGAGTCCGACGAGCCGAGGATGGATCATGTCTGACTAGAAACAGCTCAATCTTGCAAAGGCAAAGTATCCAGATTTAAGTGTATAGAGAGCACTTCAGCCAGCTACTAATAATTACACTCATTTGAGACCATTAATAAGGATAATTGATAGTACAAATACTTGGCTCACCCATTGATCTGCAATAGACTTTTTGTTAATGCCTGCTCAATCAAATTGTAATTTCTAAAACGGAGTTAAGAAAAGTTTCAACCTAATATCCGATAGTCCCTTCATAAAATTAGAATGAACTATGTCTCAACATTGTGAAAATAAAACGAAGACCAAAATGCAATAAAAGTACATAACAAAAGACGAGTCGCGGACACAAGAATCATAATAACTTTTTGGAGGGGATCTCTTGTCACGGTAAAGTCGCATTTTAAATTGGACCGTCGTTTTAGAAGACACAGAAGAGGCCGGAGGAAGGTAGGAAGCTGTAAATTTTGAAAAAGGTAAAGCTAAGAAAAGGAAACTTTGATAATATAAGTGTATTTGTGGCGAAAAAATTAATTATTCCTCTAGCATTCTTACTACAATGCTATACTTAGCTCAAATTAGCAAAAAAGAGCATAAGTACAATTTCAGAGTTTATGCTAGTTTTTCAGTGATAACTATACTATGTTAGGGTGCGGGATTTAAATTATCGCCCCAGAGGCAGCCCACCAGATAATATATGTCAATTACAGCACCACTCAAAAACAATTTATCGGAAATATCCAAGAAAATTCCGTTAAGCGACCCAGGCAAATGCCGAAGATGTTGAAGGGTATCGGAATTCTATTATCGGGATATCGCTGATAATTCTTTTTGATACTGGAAGACATTTCTGCGATCGCAAAGATAGATAAAAAAGTGTATCTGTCAGCACTCCTTTTTTTACTTTAAATGCAAATATGTTTGTGTGCAGTGCCGTTATTATACAAAAGATTTACTAAAAATTCTGCGAGAGATATTCGAGACCGCGACCGTTGTGATATACAGAGATGGATCTGACTAAAGCTGGTCTTCAAAAGCAACCGTGCAATATTCATACACAGCCAGAGCTTTAGAAGCTTACGCTGCTGCTGGTTGAAAAATGTGCCTAACCCCTGAATGTGTCATTTCTATTTCATATGTGTTTTTTTGCCCAAAGGCGATAGATTGCAAAAAAGAGCAATGTTTTTACCGAACGGCCGCAACATTCGCAATACGCGGTAAATATTCGACGATGAGTCCTTCATAAAACTTTGTGGCTTCTAAAATTTCCATTTGTGGTTTCTTTCTGACTTCCGAATACAAACTCGTCAATGAGAATTTATTATATGTATAACGTTATAACAGGGTTGGTATAATTTTGTTGATGCATTTCGTTCATAAAAAACTAAGAGTTCCATTAGGTACGCGTTTTGCTAATAACAAAAGATTCCAATCAAATGCCAGTGCACCTGTTATTTCAACTGCTTATGCCGAGTTAAAATCTTAGCAACTAAATCTAACTAAAAAACCTATAAGAAAGATAGGAAAAATAATTGTATTTTATTTTTCCCATCTAATAATGGATTTCCGCAAAGTAACGCCTGATTCTATTACCTACAAGAAATCCTAGTCGCCATAGTTTGAAGCTAGGGAATTGGTGTGTGTTTTGGAACAATATATTCTTATTATAAAATCAAAAAATTCACCTGCATAGCAGAGCGCAACCTGCAGCCTTTATTCCCTCGAGTCCTTACCTTAGCCACAAACTGTAGTGATCGCAAAAATAAACTCCAGCCAATGATCGGGCGGGCGGTGAAATTGCCCAAGTGAAAAATGCTGCTGTTCAGGGCGCGTAATAAATTACAAGAATACGTAAAAGCGGAGTTGCAGTCTCCCCTAAGTGCAAGAAAGGCTGGGTAATGCAATAATCGAGTCGAGTTTTTTATAGCGGCCATCGGGAAACGTTTTACGAGATTACTCACTGGCTTATTTATGCGCGTGATTCTTGTTTGTGCAAAAATATAATAAGGACCCGTGGAATTGAGAGATATCTAATGTAATTTACGATAAATATATGATATATAATTTACAATGCAGCATTACAGCGTTAGAAGCACTTGAAAATTTCGACAGGCTCTGTCAACGCCAGGCTGGCCGAGAGGTTAGGCAATCGCCCGGTATGCGATGAACGCGGGTTTGATTTCCGCCTCATGGTGGCCTTTTTTAAGTGCAATAATATTTAATAAAAATAAACAATCTATATGAATAAAACAAATTACACTGTTTATTGAAAGATTTGTCCTCTTATAGTAGCAGTAAAATAAATAGTATAAAAACATAAAAAATTGACACATGAAAAGTGGGAAATGGCGAAAAACAGTTTGTGAGGGAAATCTAGTATTTGTGCAGACGAAGTCGCGGGTTATACCTTAACTATCAAATTCAAGGCAGCCTCCGGCTTAACCAATATTATTCGCAGATCAGACGTTCGGAAAATAGTCTATACTCGACACAAAAAGAGCGTTATTGATTTGACTTTTGAACAGCATAGGTTCGTTCTATTGCTCATAAAACTCAACTTAACATAGATCCTTACAAGAGCTCTTGTAAAAACTTTTTGGGACTTGGTTGACCAAATCCGTACTTACAAGTATATAATTTTCCGTTATATGCCGTTTTATGATAATAAACTCTCTTAAATGCTCCATAACCGCCTAAATGATAACATAAGAAAATATTGCAGCTATGTAACGAATAATCTGCCAGCAGATTAATGTCGATACCTACTTACCCGCGTCACTAGGCGTCACAATTCGCACTCGCGGTAGGAAATTGCATTTCCCCAGCGACTGCGCACTCTGATGAAAAGCTCTCAGCGACAATGTCGTCTAGTGCTCCGAATTAACTGTTGTCAGGTCTGTGTATCTCCCCGCGTAGGTAGCAAAAACGTACCTACGCGCGGCGACCCTTACTTAGGGGCTAAAACAAGTTGCGTGTCGCTACCGGCCAGCGACACGCTCGCGCGTTTTATTCACTGGCGGCCGCGCGGCTACGTTGCTGGCTGGACGAGAATGAATAAAGTACTAGAATGAGGCGCTAGATGGCGTTAGAAGCTTCTCGTAGCAGTCAACCCTATCGCGTCGCGTGATATAACGTCACAGAATAGGTTTAGTGTATTATGAATCATATTCCAGAGCAATAAGTATGAAATAATCTTGCAATGGATTTTTGTAGGTGTCTACATGAAAATGTGCTTGACTCTGAGGCGAACTAAATTACGCCATATTGTTGACGACATTGAGTAGACATTTCTTTGAATACAATTGCTAAGTCATACTTCTGTACGAGGTACTAGTACTTATTCTGTGCCGTTGTATACATTTCCATAGCCGCGGGCAGGTGCGCACTGGCGACTCGGGATCGGGATGCAGTGAAAGTGGTAGGTATCTGTGTCAGTACCGTTTCCAGTTGTAGACGTAATTAATTGAAAAAAACTTCATCAAACAATCTGACTAACGTGACAGAAGTAGTAGAAAGTCAAAAAGGAAGTTGAAATGAAAAGGACGTTAAAATGATGATTTATTGACACTGACGTGCCATTAACCAAAATATTCCTGTTTTATTATAAATTTTTAACCAGAACACTTTCCTCAATTAGTCGCGGCGCTTTTTTATTATTTTTCGGGATTTTTTGACATGGGCACCACTTTAAAAGGCTTTTTCTAACTGTTGTTCATGCGCTAAGCTGTCGCTTACTTAATGAATTTTACTTATCGTTACTATCAATGTAATACATCCACCACTATTCCTTTGTTTCACTATTAAGCCAAGATAATCACTAGTTCCATCTCTGTGTTTAGTGCACATAATAAAGCCGAGACGTAGCATAAAATGAAATTCATAAAACTTATTTATTTCTGTACATAGGCTCGCAAGAAGCACTTATACACGTCCCAACATAAAATAGAACCCTACCACTGCTTCGGGACAGTCTAGCCTCAGTGCACCGCGGTTCTTTGAAAATAATACGGCTATTAACCAACAAGAGCCTGATCAAAATCTCCGAGATAATGGAAATGTAATGTTTATTTAGCAAGCCGAGTTACGCCGGCCGCACAGCGCTTCAGGTTCCATTTAGCAGCGTGCCAGCCTTTGTGAATTTTATAGCGAAATTCGTTACACAATCACGACTCAACTCGCGCCGTTGTTCATGATCAGAACGACAAATGGGGTTAATTGAATGAACAGAAAAGCTTTTTATTATACTCTATCAACAGTGTTCGTAATTTTTGTACTTAATAAGTGTATTGAGACAGTTTTAATAAAGTTACTTCCAAGTGTTTTGTACTGGTTGTCATGTCAAATTGGGAATAACTGTTTCCTGTAATTTTTCAAGCAACTATGCGCAACAATGCGGTCTATGACGACTCTGTAAGTGTTTGAAACATTCGGTTTTAAATAAAATGGAAATAAATCGCGAAGTAATCCGTAAAAGTGTATTTTAATTAATGCGAGCCAGATCAAAAATGATAACTGTGTCTACCTCCTACTGCGATCCTTCTGCAATAATCTTCTATGATTTTTATAATGTGAAGTAAAATCAAAATTAATTTGGTACCGGCAGGCTTAGTACCGACTAACATAATTGATTTTAAAATAGCTTTCAGGGAACCAATACTACCTTCTGAACAAACGTCTGAAAAGCAATGATAGTAAGACTTAATGGTAAACTTCATATACAATTCATATGTCATTGCCTTGGAATCTCAATCTCGATAGCTTTCAAATCAGGAGGTAAGTCTGCAGGTAAGTCTATAGAAATGTCGCATCGTGGTACCGGGCTACGAATAGGCAAGTTGCGAAGACATTATGCATGTTGACGTCATGCAGGAAGGAACAAAGGCACAGTGACGTCATCTTTAAGCCACAAGCAGGAGGGTTCGCTAATGCATCAGAAATGTAGATTAGCATTTCCCTGACGAAGAACAATTGACAAACGCAGTTGTTACTTACTTAAAAGAAATGTACCTTCGAGGGAGTGCTGTATCGCCATAGACGATGTAGATTATAAAGCGACCTCAAGCCCAAACACCATAAGTCATAAACAGTGAGATTTTTTTTAATTGTCATCCATATGTAACGAATCTAGGTAATCTTTTCTCGTTTCGAATCTGCGTACGATATTAATTGAGATGCAAACAAAATATTTAATCAGTGATTACAACGGTATACACTGAGATATTTACACTTGATGACCAACTGCTAGGAAAGTCTTGGTTAAGTCAGCCTATTAGATCCCACTGCTGGGAAAAGGCCTCACCTCAACTATGAGGAGGAACGAGCCATACTACACCACGCGGGCTCAGTGCGGATTGGTGGAGGGGTGTCTGTAAGGCAAGTGACAAACCTTACTGTCAGATGTTATCAAGCCGCCCTAGGGCCTCTGACTAGGCTTAACGACTAATACCAAGAGATATTAGCCGGGACCAACTGCTTAACGTGCCTTCCGAAGCACGGAGATGCTTGTCATGGTCGTCACTTTAATGGTCGGAATGGTCACCCATCCAATCACGACCGCGCCGTGGTTGCTTAACTTTTGGTATCACTACCAAAGCGCTGCCGCCACTGCGCCACAAGCACCTCCTTGTCTTGGTTGCAGTGAGGTTAATTCTAAGCTCTTTTTTCTGTAGTATTTTGATAACTGGGACTAAATGTAATTTTGCATTGTTTTTAAAGTGTCAAAGAGTTCCTAGATTATAAGACAAATTAGTTGTAATTAATAACCTACCTAATAAATGTTATAATTTCACGTCACGTTAAGTTTAAAAATGCACGTCTGCATACAGGTTGAATACTAAATGTATTTATTCTCATGTTAACTTTAAGACCTAAAAATCATGTATAGTATGTATTCTGCCAAAAAAACTTTTTGATTTCTGATTTAAAAAGTGATCAGTAAAAAATCTGAAATTCGCTATCTACCCAAAGAATGTATTCAAAAACTTGTAAATTTATTAAACTTAGCAGTAACTTTTAAAGATCTGTCTTTGGCGTTGCCAGATTCAACTCACCCAAGAGTTGGGTAACTTTGAGTGACCGCAAATCCGTCGAACAGGACATTGCTGAACTTCGGTAATTTATGACCCAGCCTGACTGTGGGCTAAAGTTGTTCGTCTGTTGTGGCGCTGCATTATTCATTAACTGCTTGTGTATGACTAGATACACTTTCTTCCTATGCAAGATGTTATTTAAAATGTTCCCCATACTTAAGAGGGCAAATATAGTCATCAATACCAAAAACTTTTTTAATGGGGTCATGATCGAAATACTTAAAAAATCTGATGCTCCATACATACATACGTATAACTCTGCTATTTCGATGGCAAAGTAAGGAGAGACATCTTTTACACAACTTCGGTGACGTCTCCATATAAAAGTTGTGGGTATTGATGGCCATTCACCCCATAAATATGGAGACTGGTTAATCTTACTCCCTGTATATGTATTGACGACAGCACCACGTCAAGTTAAACAAGCAAACATTTAAAACAGTAACAATAGGGGTGATTGTTGAACAAAATGTGCAATATAGCGGCAGCGCGTGGTCATTGATCAATAACTTGGCCGATTTTGTAAAAATCGAGCTAGAGCTAATAAAAGGTTTAAGAAGAAGTGCATTGTGCACAAATAAGCTGAGGCCAAAATATCATGTCATAGTAATTCGTTTTCTTAAAAGGAAAGTATAGCTACCTTTCACTGGATGCTGTATAATGTACTGTAATGTACTAGCTGTAAGTTTCCCAAAAATGTAAAATAAAATAACATCATTATCATAACAATCATACTAAAGTCTAAAAATCATGGATATTAGAGACACTTTTAAGTTGTTACCTTTTATATCAATTGTACTGTGAGCCTTCTGAATTAAATAGTTTGAATCAATAGTTTCGAAGATAAGTTACATTAATTATTTGGTTATGAGGGTCGCTCGGAAGATTTGCTTTGAACTGATTGTAATTAGATTACTGGTTATTATCAAAGGAATTATTCACAAAATAAACAAAAAAGCCTTTTGTCAAATCAATACGTAATTTTTAAAAAAACATTAAAAATACCAGTCATAACAGTAAATTCAGTATCTACCATAATATTATATCAATTGAATATCCAGTCCAGTAAAAGTACCATGTGAACACAGTCATATTCCCGTAACACACGCTCGGGAAAATATGAAATGTTACAATATTCGCAGCACCATTGTAGAAAGCTCAAAAGAGCACACCTAGGCGCATGGTTGAAGGCACGGCATAATGGCACGAACAATATGCTCACTCCCTGAATAAAAATATCATATGTACTAAACGACTTGCAACCTCCCCCAAGTATTGCGATTCCAGTGACATCACAATTTAAGCATGAATATAGGCATATCGTTGTCAGAAACAGGTTCCGTTGCAACAGTAAGTAGGCACAGTTAGGAGCGTTGTGGGGAGCCAATAACACGCGGTTGCCATGGAAACGGTGCGTGCGCCCGAGGGGTCTTTCCCCCAGATCCTCTGAGGGCCTCGATAACCAGAAAACTGAGACCCATTTTGCCCAACTTTTTTCCACTTTAAAGCTGACTTGGTGATATTCTGAAAGGTCGCGGTAAATTGGTCGAGTATTATTTAGTGCTTCTCGGTACATGTCCTTGTAAAGCAGCATCTTTGGCATTTAAGGTGGCGATTTGTCAGCGATGGATTACGTTGAGTCATCAGAAGTCAGCCTTTGTTTCGTTGTTGATCAAAGTTGTCGATAAGTTGAGAAACACTTAACTTTCATCCCTACTCATTTATTACATAAACATTATTAAAATATAGTGTTTCTATACTTGTATGTATGGTTTTAAGCTTAATAACAAAAAAATAGTAGATACCTATCCGTCTTAATTTTTACAGGTAAAAACTGTTGGTCATTAAAATAATAAGTACGAAAAGGTAAGCACTGGGCATTTGTAATGAGGGTGATTTTGCGACAAAAATGTATAGTAGGTACAATGTTCTTTCCACTGTCGCTAGCTTCTTCATAGTCGTATACCTCATGACTAAGGGGCGTGATCATTATGTGAAATGAAGCGCACGCGGCACCTGCCTTAGTGGAGTGATTTGCCAATGCCTTCTCCATTTCACACACAACTAGAGTGCAGGATTCCTCACGATATTGTTTTCTTTCACAGTTAGGCAGCGATACCTTACCACATACCACAGTTAAGAGAATTGAAGTTTTCTCCTATCGCGGTTTTTTGTTGTTGCTATTATAATAAGGTCGACATAAAAAGCGTTCTCAAATATTTCCTTCCCAACAAGTATTTTATTTGCGACTTCAAACGAAACAGCAGCAGGAAAACTTCTATTTTCGAAATATTAATAGATTGTTACGTCAATCATTCTTAAAAAATTCATTTCCTTGTGTGTGATTGGGAGCAAAATAGCGGTTAATAGCTTTTATTTTGTACCTTACAGCGTTTTCCCTGTCAAAAAAGAAATTTAAAATTAATTGCTCATCGAAATGGAATAATATAAGTTTAATGGGGATTTTCCTGAACCGAATTGTTTGAACACAGATTTGCCTACGTGAATAAAGTATATTTTTAAAATTCACAGTGGCTCAAGCAAGATTATATTGTGTGGGTATTCGATTTTGCATACATTATTGAGCTCCTATCCTAGTAGGGGGAGTCCGGGAGCCAGCTCGTGGGAGAGTTAAACTATCGAAACTCGAACAATTGAAATTAAAATGTTGTGGTAATCTGATGGCAATAACGATCATTAGTAGCATAGAAAAGGAAATTTACAAACATACATTGACGTAACATTACCTAAAAAAAAAATGAATTTGGAAGAATGGGTCAAGTCTCCCATCTGTGCAAGTCTCTTAGATACGTAGGAGGTATTTGATAATGGTCCTGTTTAATGTCAGTAGCCAATAATAATCCATCGTTTTATCTTGGGTAATTCTCCAGAGCTGGATTCTCCCAAAAATTAAAATTATAATAATTGCGCTGAAAATGGCTTTCTGCAAACGAAAGCTATGTTTTAGCATGATGGATCACGCCGTAATTACCGCAGAATGAGACCGCGCGTTCCTTGTAGCCAGTCTTTATATAA